>CALNVZ010002974.1:20637389-20670266 GCA_940671915.1 Paracentrotus lividus | reverse complement strand
GTCGCAGGAGCAAATGTCGGGTCACCTAAAACAACATGAATAAAAAGAAAACTTGAGGCTCTGATTACAATGAAACAAATAATAAAAAAACTAAAGGCACTTTTTTTCGGACAAATCATTATTTCTAATATTTCAAAACGTATTGGACAGATATGTTCAAAGTTATTAAATTCTCATGTCTGAGCCTATAGATATGGTTACCTTTTGTTTTTGTAAAGCATTATAATTGACAATTCGTTCAAAGTTATGAAGTTCTGATGCTTGAGCTTATCGACGAGACTACTCCTATTTACAATTTTGGCATTGAAAGAACCTAATGTTCACTATCTTCATATTTGTTACTCTTTCGTTTCTAGTAAAGTGATACAAATTATTAAATTAAAAAAATAAAATAAAAAAAACAAAAAAACTTGAGGCTCTGATTACAATGAAACAAATGATAAACAAACTAAAGACACCCTTTTTTCGGACTAAATCAATATTTCTTTGCCTTTTCAACAAAACGTATTGGACAGATATGTTCAAAGTAATTTAATTCTCATGTCTGAGACTTTAAATGAGGCCTTTTTTTCCTTGTAAATGAAATAAATGATTGACAGATACGTTCAACGTTCTGCAATTCTCATTTCTAAGCCCCCCTCCCCCACTTTCGTCAGAAAACGTGTACAAAAACGGACAAATGACCATACATTTGTGATTTTTAGCCTGTTCAGCCCCCCACCCACCACCCCCCCCCCTTGCCGCTCAGCCCTCCACTTTCAAAAATTACTCCGTGCCCCTGATGGTTATATTAGCTTGGTGTTGATGCAGCGAAAGCTGCTAATACGCGCGATTCCTACGGAGTTACTTAATTTAACAGAAACAGACCTTCAGGGGCAATGTAACAGCTTGTTACAATTGCCCTGACAGTAGGCGACCATATTGAGAAATTTTTTTCTTATCTTAGCTTAGTATTCATCGTTGAAACGTAGCAAAATATGGCCTAAAACATAATTTCCTTAATATAAAAAATGACAGCCGTAGCTCATCTACATATTTGTCCAGAAGAAAAACAATGGTAATGTGAAATATTACTTTACTGCTCAAAAAAACGGTTTTTTCTGCTGTAGAAAGTCACGACCGTTAAATCTGTTAACACTCATACAGCATGTGGAGCGATGAAATGCGCATCCCTCTACAAATTTTAAGTTTATAGCGTGTTTTGCTAAGGATGGAGCCACCTTACAATTGCCCCGTGTTACATTTGTCCCCGTCTCCCCTACTGCATGTCGTGATTATGAAAGTAATCATGTCTAATATGATTATTTCGACTCAAACAGCCAGATCCCAAGTGTGGTGTTGTTGGATCGTATTTTATATACAACAACAAAAAATTTTCTCCCCCCCTTAATCAAAACGTATAACTTTTTAACCAAGAGGAATTCACGAATGTGCTGTAGATAATTTATCAGCTCCATTTTAGTGAATATTACTGAAACTCTTTCAGACATGCTTCAATAAGCACAGTCCAAACGGCAAAAAGTCACTTTTCAAAAAGTCACAAAGTTAGTTTCATAACTTTAATTCGAATAAGTATCGGAAAAAATCAAACTTTTCAACAGAGAGATATGTCAAGAAGGTTTGCACTTAATTTCTAACAACAAATGAATTTTGCATTAAATTCACGTTGGATGAGCATGAGGTAAAATTTGCAAAAACTGCCTTTTTACAAATTTTTACCTTTAAAAATTATTGACTATGACGATATCCAATCTGGAAAGATGATTTAACACAATACAATCAATTCACGGTGAATAATACTCTAAAAATACAAAAAAAATAGTTTCAAATTTATTCGGTAAGTATGTTCCTTTTTTGTCTATGAAAATCATTTGTTATTTTTTTTTTTTTGGTTATATATGTATGTCAAATAAAAATTTCCTAAATCATGCTATGGCATTTATCAAAAATTCACGCTTCAGTGAACACGTGATACGTGAAAAGCCATTTTTTCGTGTGTGGACAAAATTCAATTGCCTACTTTGGGATAATTGTCACGTACCTTCTTGAAAGTTCATTTGATCGAGTTTCACGAAATTCCAGTTTTATCTTCAGGAGCGAAGATATTAAAAAAAACATGCAAAAAAGAAAGAAATTTCATAGCCTTGGCCCACTCAGTCCTTATCAGATCTCAATTTATCGTTTGTTTTTTTGTTATACCACCATGAAGTTGTGTGCCAAGTTTGTAAAACTCTCAAGTAAAATTAACAAAAAATTTATCAATGAAAGCCGAATTTCAATTTTGTTACCATCACATGCAGCGACAGAATAAATTCCTCGTCACCGTAACAATTCCTTTTAAATTTCTTCGTACGTACAACACTTCAGCCCATATTGAGCTAGGCCACCGCTAAATAAAATGCGCGCATATTGTATCGTACTACATACAAGCGCCAGGCACGATGACTCATGGATTAGAACAGAAACCGAAACCAAAAGATTGGTTTTCCCCTAACTCTTAAAATGTTTCAAATGTTGAACATGAAGCAAATAATCACCTCTTGATTCCAAGTGACAGGCAAACTATCACTTCCTCGGCAAGCTGGATATACACGCTATCTTTCCTCAGCTTTGCTTCGGAGGAGATAGCTATCCAGCTTGCCTGGGAAGTGATAGTTTGCCTATCATTTGAATCAACAGTGATTATGTGCTTAATATAACATCGTATTGCAAAATTGCTGTGGCACTGTGCATCGGAACCGACCGTGGGCTCTTAATAATATTTAAGAATTTTGAAAATAAATTGATATAAATACAAAGTACCGCTTAAGAATATAAAACACTAAAAAAAAAAAAGAAAAAAAAGAAAAAAAGAAAGATGAATTATATAGATCAGACGTCTATTAAGTGAGCTTAAAAACACCAGTATAAAACACCTTTTGAAATAATAACGAATATATCAAACAACAGTCGTGTACTATTCAAGAAACCTGGTTTAATAAATCTTCTTCGAGGTAACTCAACCAAAGAAAACGGCCTCCGAGAACTAATACTCGATTGAATATTAGAAGGATAAGTTATTATTGTATTGGAAAATAACTGATGTGTAGAAAAGCCATATAAATATAGTTCCAGGGCCATTGATCCAGATCAGTAGACTAAGCCTTAGAGCAGCAGCAGCTGAGGTAGTTAGTAAAGCCGGATTATACAAAGTCGCCGTGCATGGGATTCAGAGCAATTGGCTCCTTACAATATTTAAGAATTTAAAACAAATTAATGTAAATAATAATAATAATAATAGTCACAATAATAACAATATCAATAATGATAATAACGATAACAATGAAAAACAAAGAAAAACAAATGTAACTATTCTCTTTTTTTAAATTAAAAAAAAAATCAAACTATAAGGGTCTAGATTAAATAAATAGATCAGACACTAGTTATATTTAGTGCACTTAGAAACACGAGTATTAGGCGCCTAATAAATGAGGGAAACATGAAGCAATTATTTATTAAGCCCGGTTTAATGAATACTCTGCGAGGTAACTCAACAAAACAAAATAGACCGTAATTGTCCTCCTAGACCGAAGACGAGTCAAAAACAACAACAAAGGTAACTGTTTTGTTTTTTTTTAACAAAGAAGATGACGTCTAAAAAATAAATAGATCAGACACTCTTTAGTGTATACTACACTCTAAACACTGAAGTGCTAATTTATAGGTGCTCGTATTAGTGACTGCACTTGAAGTGCTAAATCAGCACCTGAAGTGCTGTTTTAGCACTTAGGCCTACCCAAGTGCTAATTTACAAACAACAAAAAATGTTCAATGTCGGTATGGGATTCGAACCGGGTTCATCTAGACATGGAAGAGTACCGTTGACGTTACCAATAGACCAACGGAGATCTCTCTAACGTGCTTGAATTGTGAAAGCATATTAGATAATTATGGCAACTCTGAAAAGAGTTCATCATGAAACAATACGATCTGCAAGCAAACGTGAGATCGTCGGCTGAGAGACAGAAGGGCGCTATTACAGATCAAAGATGTTCCGTTGAGAGCCATAAGGGCGCTATGGCTCTAAACGGAATATCTATGATATGCAATAGCGCCCTTTTGGCTCTCAACAGACGAGATGGGAATTGGTCTAATGTGCTCGTAAGCGCTTCTCATCCAGGGGACCCAGGTTCGAATCCCAACGTAGTCACGCCATTTTACCCAGAAAGTTCAGCTCACGTGAACGTGCTAAAACAGCACTTGGAGTACAGTTAAACAGCACTTTGAGTGCAGTCACTGTACAAGCTCTTAAAAAGCGCTGATTTCATCCTCTGAAGTGCTAAATATAGCACTTCAGATTTTAGAGTGTATTTAGACACCTTATAAATATGATAATATTATGATTAGTATTATTTTATTTTCTAGTCATTCTTTGCTTGGCCTACTATGATATATTCTTATATGAAAAAAGAATAAATAAAAAATCCAAGGCTGCCACCCTGTGTGAACGAAACATAAATTATAGAAAGTGATGAAAACTCAATTTTTTTTTTCAATAGAGAAAGTGTCGGCTCAGTTCTCTCTCTCTTAAGACGAAAGTTTACTTTAGAATTTCATTGGTTTAAAAAGCCACGAGAAAAAAAGAAGAAAATATGAGCTAAGTTGTAAGAAAAATCCATCAAACAATTAAAAAAATAAGGCATGTTTAAAATTTTGGTTTTGTGACGACTTGTATGGTGCTGTCCCATTATGTTGTGTATGTATATTCTGATATTGTTTTTGTTTCATAGTTATTAAATCTAATGAAGGAATCTACATTATAGAGGCATGTATATAAACATAATATGTTTGATAATACCTCGACAGCATGGGTAAATAGTTAATATTCTTCATTTAGTGTCTCACTCTAAATGGAAAACAAAAAGAACCCTCCTTATCTTTTAATGTATTATAAAAATGACTAGAAGAAAAACGATAAATATGCAATGCAAAATAAACAGGGCAAATAATTAGTTCACTGCATTTTTCCAGACAAGCCAATAGAAGAAAGAGTTATTTGAAGGTCATCAAAGGTGCCTTGAATGTCTAGCAAATGGTAACGTGACTGAGTTACGAAGGTCTAAAAGTCCTTTGTGAATGGTTCGATGGAAGAATAAGTAAATAAGTCACGCCCATGTGATGGTCTTATTCCAAGATAAATAGAGGCGTCATCGTTTCCCTGCTCATCACTTTTTAGCGGTTTGTCGCTCAAAAGGAAGAACCCTGCAAGGTAAGTTTATTGCCTACTTTACTTCACTAACATTGACAGAGAAAAGCCTCCTGGCAGAGCGATTGGCTGTCACAGCGTTACCTTTTTGTTTCCTTTTCTTTAAAGCGCACAAGACAATATGTTCGCAGGTGCGAATTCAAACCTCGCTATAAATGCGCATGCGAAACCGTTTTAAATAAATTGGTGCCGTAATGAGTTGTTTTCTGTTCACTAGGCAATTTTGGCTAGAAGGAAGGATATTGGACGCCTGATAGGTGTGGCATGAGGAGTGTTCTTTAGGCTGGGTTCACATAGAGCTATACGGCTCGGCTATTCGGCTCGTTTTTGCGAGGGCACGCGAATACCGAAAATCGAACAAGCAACATTCACTGGTTGATCAATGGCATTCCCAAAAACCGGTTCACATTCGAGGGAACTACTCGGAATGTCGTATAGTTGCGTTTCGTATAGTATAGTGGGAATCGCGCAAGTTCGATTTTCGTGCCGCGTATACCCACGTTCCTTTTGTTTGTACATTGCACGCATGCGTGAAGCCAACTTCAAAAGACCGAGTAGCTTGGTCGTATCCGCTATGTGAACCGCCGTGTCCGTATAGCGTATAGCGAATACCGAATAGCGCTTCAACGAATACCGTATACCGTATACTTCTATGTGAACCCAGCCTTACGCCGGTCGCTGACAGGAATTGCAGCGGAGGACAAGGCCCTTTGAACGTCACATCAGAGTCGCAACACCGTATCTCGTATATTTACATCGCAGTTCATCGTACGTGCTGTCGTAGAAGCCTTCTCGCGATGCCTTCCGCGAATACGTACTTCCGCGTATTAATATTGTTTGTTTGTTTGTTTTTTTGGTGCACCTTAGGTTGGGAAAGTATCTTTCATTGTTCCAAATAGATAGGGTACTTCTGATATAATTGTAATTTGATAATAACGTAGGCATCTTAATTATATTGTTATATATTGTATGTATTAAACGCATTGCATTGTAATTGTATATGATTTGTTAAACAAGCATTAAAGCATTGATTATATTAATTTCTTTAAAAGAATTTTCAGCTTGGTGTTTATATTGAGTCCATCTTAAACAGTAGATATTTAGAGAGCAGTCTACGGTGACATTGACCATTAGCGGTAATTTAGTTTGGGGATCCGTCTCTTGCGGCTACTACCATGCAGTGCGTCTACAGCACGAAACTTTTCTTGTGAAACAAACGTTGCTTACCAATATTTTATAATCAAAACTTAATTTCAATTTGTATTCGCAAAGTATAACTTCTTTTCTCGTTTATTCCAGACACCGATCGATATACCGAAGACCCATGATGATTGGCGGGAAAGTCCCAGTCATCTTTATGATGGTGCTCATGTTTGTGCACCGCTCATCTGCTCAGCTACCCATACCTAGCGGTGTTACCTTCCTTGGTATCGGGTACAACATAATTGAAGGGAACCCAGAAGGGGGCGATTCAGCAACCGGTGGGGTGGACCCGGGTCTTCTGGTCAGCCGATCAATCTTCAAGATGACGTACGACGAGGGGAAGATAACTGCAGACGAAAAGTACCAAATCCCGGATGAGGTGAACTACGTTCTTCGAGACAGCGCTTACACATCGGCTTCGGCAACCACTTTCTACGGTACCTCCAGCTACGCAGATAAGCTTTCTTCTCAAGTTGAAGTTGGTGGTGAGTCTTTTTTTTTTTTTGCAATTAAAATTTCATACTTATTAATCAGTATTATTCGGATTAAGTTCAAACAATATAAAAATGATCATTGGTATAATTTGTACGTCTATAATGATTGCTAAGTTAAGATCTTTTATTATCTTTTGTAAGTGTCTTACTATCAACTATTTTGTTATTATTTTATTGTATATTTTGCCAAGATATTTCAATACATTGTCGCCTTTTTTCTTTTTTTTTAAAGAATATGCGCTAGTCTGCAAATTTAGATCTCAAGCCCATTTTTAAAAAAATTAATACATTCATACACACATATTTGTTACATAAAATATGATATCTTTTAAACGTTTAACTTAACATTTGAAAATCTTTAAATTGACATAAAGGAAGGAACTTGCAATTATCAAAAAGGCATTATAAATAATGTTGGAGCTCAAACAAAAAGACAAAAAATATATAACATGTTTTTCCCGGTAAATTGTTAACTCTTTGCCCCTAAGTTTGTTCATTTTCATTCAATTTAAACAATACCTCTCGAAGCAGGGCTATAGGTTATTCAATTTATCACAAACAGCAAGCGATTTCGTTTTTGAGCATTTTCACGAGTTCATGAGCGTTAAATTCAAAATTCATGTAGTGGTACTGATCGACGAATCTAAATGGCGCTTGACGAATACGACTGCTCACGATGTAAAATTGAATGGCGAAATTTGCAATTTGGTTGCCGAATTCCTAATTAAGAACGCTCAGAAAACGAATTTGAATGCTGTTATTAAATCGCAATCGTATTAATTTATATATATATATATATATATATATATATATATATATATATATATATATATATATATTATTATGAACATAATTCTTACATTTTCTTCTCCTTTCAGGTTCATACAGTAACATGTTTGCAAGTGTTGAGTTCGCCTCAAGTTCACGTAAGTTATTTGATTATTTTGGTCACATATACCAATGACACCACTGTTTTTCTCCTTTTTTGGAAAGGGGGATGTTTACAGGGGCCGCGGAGCATTTTCGAAAGTTGAGGGGCTGAGCTGAAAGTGTGGGGGGGGGGGCTGAAGGGGATAAAAATCACAAATGTATGGTCATTTTTGCGTTTTTGTACACGTTTGCTGAAAACAAATGGGGGGGGGGGAGCGGAAGCCCCCAGCCCCCGGCTCGCGGCCCTGGTTTATATTCATAATCTAATTGACAGTATCTTTCAGTACTTTTACCACACATTCACTTATTTTTATTTCACTTGGAATACTATAATGTGACCTGATTCAAAGTATTTCTGCGTCAATCAATATTATATACTTTGAATGCATATCATCCTAGAGTTTGTGACGTTTGCTTACTTGTACAATTTCACACATCAAAGTTATCAATGTGCTAAAGCAGCGGATTCACTTAATTTACGTAGGCCTATGTGACCTTCGGTCCTGAAGGATTAGGCTTTACTGTATTTGCAGAGTAGGCCTAATATTGGATTTGTATGTGGAAATGGAAAACAACAAAAAAAAAACAAAAACAAAAACAAAAAAACGCACTGAATGGTGCACTGTATTGTGAAAAATTCAACCCGGAAATTAAATTACGTTTTCTACATTGCGAAGTAAAGAAAAGAAAAAGAACTTAAATAAACAGACAAAAGAGAGATCACTATTATCATCCTTATTAATGTTATCATTGTTATTATTATAATTATTATTATTATCTTTGTCATTATTAACATTGATTCCAAATCTCTTCATTTGTTTTCGTCTAAGGTTACCAACAAATCAGTGCACGAACGGAGAGTGAAGGTTACGTCTACTACGCCAACCAGACCATTTCTAACCTGGGTAACGCGCGTCTCTTGACGGAACTTGCCGGACCAGATAAATATGCACTTAACAACGGTTTCGTGACAGAATCCTGCTCTCTTCCAGCCACCTACAGTGAAAATGACTACATGACTTTCCTCGACACATGGGGCACGGTAAATCATATGAGTATTAAGACGTTATACCATAATGTTCAATAGCGTTTTTCAAATTAATCATGCAACATATTGAACAGACTAATAAGGACCTACATGTAACTTTTTAGAACTTTCCTTTTTTTAAGATAAAATGTTTATTAAACGTTTTTTAACACTTTTATGTAAGGTTTGGAGATTTTATAATAATTGTACGTTAAGCAGGTTAACGTTACGCAACATGCTGACTTGTTATATCATTATAACATATATTCATATAATGAATGAAAGCGCCGTAAAATTTAAAAACAACAACAACAACAATTTCCATACTTAAATATATCAGATTAATTCATTCTTTTTCTCATGAACATAGTTTTCTCTAAATAATATGGCTCCACGATAATACATATTGTACACAGGCTATTTAGAATGTTGATAAAGCGTATACAGTGAACAGAAGTGAGAATGAAATGGTATTGGATAGGGTTCAACTTCGAAAGAAAGTGTATACGATGGTAGAGTTTGTGACGTAGAGGACGCTATGCTGGTCTACGGTAACTTGCACAGTTATAAACGGGATTTTGTGTGAAAGTTTAGGGAAAGTGAACAGAAATCAAACTCCACAATCGTATCATTTAAAATTCCCTGAGATAAATTCCCCTTTTCTATTGAAACATGGGTCTAAAATGTTGCCGTTCTTTGCTGTTTTTTTTTTCCTTCATTTTTTAAAAATGTTTTATTTTTATTTTGACAGCATGTCGTGACTGAGGTGGACCTAGGAACAAGGGAAGGATCAAACTATGAAGAACAAAGGACATCGTTTGTCTCATATGCGGCCACCAATGTAAGAAAGTGTGAACAAATGTGGATATGGAATATATAATAATATGGCCATTCTTGTGTTAGCATGTGTAGTGTCTCTAGTTAACAATTCATTATGTTATTAGTTTTAGGCGTACTACTAGGTTTGTTTTGTTTTGTTTTGTTTTGTTTTGTTTTTTTTACAATTGACCCTGTAAACCAATTGAAGGACGAACGGGACTTAGCCCCTTTTAATGAATCAAATATATAATATTGATTTTTTTTTTTTAAAAAGCTCTTTGCCACCCCCCCCCCCCCGCAAAAACAAACAAACAAACAAAACCAAAACAACAACAAAGAAAAAAAAAAAAAAAAATAGAACATTCAGTCTGGTGGTTTTCGCTCCAGAATTTTTTTCTGGGGTCTACCAAATTTGAAAATCGGTGGTGCCTCCCTGCCCCTCTAACAAAAATCCTGGATCAGTCAGAACCCGGCTGACTTAGGAAAAATAGACGACATTTTAAAAAGACGTGCAGGGACTTCTTAAATACCTAAATCATGTGAATAAGGTGAGCGTTATAGCTAACTGCATGAGTAATCTTTGCCGTATGATTGCAGGTTGGCGGTAGTGTTAGTTCTGGAGGCTCGTATATGGGATTCAGCTCTTCCCTGTCTGTTGACATGGATTCCTTCACAAGTGGGATGGACAGTGGTGCGAGCTTCGGCAGTCACTTTTCTTCATTCAAGGTCGGAAGTGCCAGTCTAAACGGTAAGATATGGTTACTAAAGAGTTTCATCTGACTGGAGGGCATCATAATTATGACAATATTCCTTTTAAATAATCAAGAAGCTGGATTTACTACATCAAGGGACCATGTGTTGACAGAGTAACTGAATAAATGGTTTCTGTCTCATCGCATTATAATGATATTACACCTGAATTACGTCGATTTGAAAGGTTAAAGAAAATTATTTGTAAAGGCCTTCGTCTTAATTGATCCCTCTTTTTCGGCGTGCACATGTGATCCCTTTATAAGTCTTTTTCAAGAGAGAGAATATCTTTAAACTCACCCAGACGTATTCATACGTTAACGTACATGTATAAACTTTTCCTTTCTTCTCTTTTGAACAGAGCCCATCAGTTTGACCTTAGTTGGCATGCACGAGATATTTGAGGAGTCTTACTGGACCTTGATGCAGGACTATGTGAATGGAGGATACTGTACCAGCACGTGGGATAGGGCAAAGGCAGCAGCCAATGTCCTGACGGCTATGCAGGGCTATGCAGCCTGGAAGAAGATACAGGATAGCATGAGTATGTGTAAAGAAGTCAGCAAACTTTGTGACGTAGAAATCACTATTCAATATATTCTATTTGCTCATGTTATACACAATTTCGTGTATGATGTCGTCAATCACAAAGCAAAAGTCTCAAACTCCTCAATCGTATTACCTTTACATTTCATATTCATGAAAAGCTGCAGGCCCTATGAAACTGTATAACACCTCTTTATCCAAATGATAACTAAATAACGATATTAAACAAAAATGTATTAGTGCATCTCTATGCTAGTGTATTTCTATGCTCACAACTTTTGTTGCAGCATGACAGTTGTGACAACGAATAACTGATGCTGATGGGCACCAAGCGCTGTGTTTTTTTTTCCTGCACGCTGGTCACGTAGGCCTACATGTGACTAGGCTGAGAACATTCATGCGATTTCTATAATAATTTCTTATCATACTTAACAAGATGTATAAATATCTATATAATAAAAGCCGAAGCCGAAGGACAAGAAACGGAGAGCTGCCACTGCCCGAAAACGGGTAGTACACGTTCTCGCGTGTTTTGCGGGTGATGCGCAGCGAGACCCCACACAGCGTCATCGTATCTGTACTGCATGAACGCGTGAAAGTAACGCTTTTGCCCTGTAATGTTCTTTGGTATCGAGGTTCGGCTCGGAATGTTTGTCGCCGTCGTTGTTTTTTTATGTTTAACCACTTTGCTCAACAAATCAACTTAACAAAAAAGGCAGTGCACACGTCAAATTTGTCCGAAGTCATGATACGACTGTTTTGGATTAATTTGCCATTTTGCGATGAGATAGGACGGAATTTCTGCCGATCGATTGATCGCTGTAATCTAGTGGTGTCTTTAAAGAAAAGCAAAAACAGAAGTTAATCAAGCAAAAAAAAAAAAAAAAAAAAAGAGAGGAAAAAAAGAGAGAGACAGAGAGACAGAAAGGGGAGTCATAAAATAATAATAATAATAATAAAATATACATGTTATATTGAAGTGAGAGAGAGAGATATATATAGTAAAATAGTAAGGGATCACAGCCGGGAAATTGATAGAGAAATCAAACCACTAAAATTATAATTTGTTAAAATGATTATAGGCCCATATTACGTTACCAGTTACGGGGTAAATCATAAACTAATTATCACATATACCTCTCAGTCTAACTTGATTCGGGTCTTTTATTTGTTAAACCGATATAAGGTGAGTAAAATATATAATAGCCAAATCCGGAAAGGAAAAGAAAAACGAAAATAAAACTATGAATAGAAAGAGGATGGAACGAGAAAAGGATAAAAGTAAGTGGTCTATATTATATTTGAATGATTCGTTGATCAGCAGAACCTGAAATGTTTTTTTTTGTTTTTGTTTTTGTTTTTGTTTTTGTTTTTGTTTTTGTTTTTTGTTTTTTGCTTTTTGTTTTTTGTTTTTTGTTTTTTGGTTGTTGTTTTTTGGTTGTTGTTGTTGTTGTTGATGATGTTGTTTTGTTTGTTTTGTTTTTTGTTTTGTTTTTTTTTTTTGGGGGGGGGGGGTTATGTAAGTTGATATTAAATCCGAATGCAAAGTTATCAAAACTAGAGGAAAAGAAGTCTAATCGTATAATATAAAATATGTATAAGAACGAAACTTGAAATAAAACTCTCGGAGGGGAAATACAGAGAGAAAATAGAAAATAGAAAAGAGAAAAAGAGAGATAGCGAGAAGGGGAAAAGGAATAAACAATCTATGGTGGGCGGTTGTCAAGGTATCGAAAAATTTTCCCATGTAATATAGTAACACGATATTCCTCTTTTATTTATATATTTTAAACAACAACAGCAATTAAAAATTGGAAATGGGTCGGTTGAAGGCGATTTTTTTTTTTCTTTTTTTAATGTCGGAATGAAATTTTAAAAAAAGGCGTCATAAAAAAAAAAACCCAACGAGTGTGAGAGAGAAAGGGGCGTCATATAAAAATAATGATAATAAAATCCATGTTATGGAGGAGGTGGGTAGGATGCGTAGAGAGATTATAAACTAAAACAGTAAGGTAGCCGGAAAATTAAAAGAGAAACCAAATTATTAAAATTATGATATTTCAAAATAGATATAATTTTCATAATAATGATCGAAAATCAAATAATATTTCAAAATGAATATAATATTCGTTATATGAGGGAAAATAAAAAAAAAAATGATGGAAAATTGTTCTACCAATGGCCCCAAAAGAACATGAACCTCTCAGAATTGTTTACCACTAACAGTTCAGTTAGGGCTCCAAGTTCTCCATCGACCCATTCAGATGTCATGAAGTTGGATTAAAATGAAAAAAAAACAAAAACAAAAAAAACATGTTATAGAGTAAATGGAGAGGAGGAATGGAGAGAGAGAGAAAGAGAGAGCGAGAGAAATAAATTAAAATATTAAGAGTATAGGACAGCCGGGAAATAGAAAGACTAAACCAAACCACTCAAATTATGATGGGCATTATCAATAAATGAAAACTTCAAACATGTTTCATACTTCTCCCCCCAAATACGGAAAGGAAAAGAAAAACAGAAGTAGAACTATGAGTAACATGAGGGGGCGCCAAATTTACCTTAGCGGGGCGCTAAACTGACCTGAAGGGGACACCAAATTGATCGAAAAGCAGATAAAAAATAATAAATAAAAATAGGGAAAAAAATAATTAAACACCCCCTATGACAGAAATGTGACCTTCTTTTTTTGGAGGCTGAAGGCCGATTATTATTTTTTTTTAAAGCAAATTAAGGGAAATTATAGAGGAAAGATAGAGAGAGAAAGGGAAAGGAAACATCTTTGGTGGACTGTTGGCATGGTGTCGAAATATTTTTATTTGTAATTATGATAACATAACATTCCTTCTTTATTTATATATTTAAAAAAAAAAATAAAAAAAAAATGGGCGTGGGTGGGGTGAAAATCGTGTTTTTGTTTTTGTTTGTTTGTTTTTTTTAACGTCAGAATCAAATTTCTATAATGTAACAAACCATATAAAATAGAATTATGTGCCTCCCCCCTGTGCTGCTACGGGCACTGCTGCTAGTATATATGGTTTTGCTTCTTACAAGTTCCCTTCGTTAAAGTATTCGTTTACTCTGTTACAGACCCGAATGTAATGATTCCTTTGACTTGGCCCGATGGGACATATGGCCTTACCAAACCTACCGACGGGTGCCCCAACACCGAGTTTACCTGGAACGAAGGGAAACGATACCAAGACACGGAAGACAAAAATGGCGCGAATGGTTGGAGCAGTTCTATGCACATGGCCGGCCAACGTTCTAAGGGTAATATGGAACAACAGTTCTGTATCAAGACCGTGAACAACGTTGATGATTACTCCCATTGGACCTGGCAACCTGGCAGCTATTGCATTTACCAGTATGGTGACAAGTGCCCTCCAGGTAAGTAATCCTATCCGGTTCACACCCGTTGAGGACATGCCAGTCCTCGAGGCCGATAGTCCGCAGTGCCTATAGACATCTACACATGGTGTAGGGTCATCATGACTCGGTGTCCTAAAGTTTTTAGGGTTAGGATATTGTAACACGGTGTCCTAGGGTCATCGTGACCCGGTATTGGACTTGCGGACTATCGGCCCCAAACACTATCGGCCTGTAACATTGAAAAAAGGGTCACTAGATGTCAATGAGACCAAAATATTTAACCGGAGACCTTACAGAAACCTACTTGACCTAACGGGCCTCCAGTTTTACAGGTACTTGGTCCTGTGTATTTTTTTCCATTTTTAATCTTCAACTTGATTTTCAATGATCACTGCGCCAGCATAAAAAGACATTTCTAATCATGTTCGGGACAATTTTGGAAAAAATAAACCAGTTGAGATAGTTGAGATAGTGCTTGCAAAAGTATCCTGTCCTCAGGTCCTTGTTGATTGCGTGTTGATATCTAAAGGGGCAATCAGCGGATTCAGAAGCAGTAACGAAAAAAAAATCGCATATTATATATATATATACATATATATATATGTATACAATACGTCCCAAAAAAAACTATACACTTTTTGAATGGCTACTAAATAAACAAATTATATGGTTCTTGGGGAAAAAAGTTTAGATATATATAAAGCTCATATCCTCTAGTATCATTATGACACAAAAAATTCCGAAAATAACCCATTCTACAGTGAACAATGCCCACTTTTGTGTAGGACATAAAAATTAGCCTGTGCAGGAATTCATCACCTTCGTATGGCACGCCAAGACGGATTCAAGCAATAATGAAATAAATCAGCCAACAAAGACAAAAATAAACTTAATTCAAATAAAAAATCAATGATATGAAAACAAAACGATGAAAAAAAAAATTGTGTATAATTTGATTTTTTTTCTTCTAACTTATGGTATATCTTTTACTCTGTTAGCTGAGTCATTCCATTATTCTTTGATTCCCTTCTGGCGTGCCATACAAAGGTGATAAATGAATAGCGAATTCCTGCGCAGGCTGTTTTTCGTGTCCTTCACAAAAGTGGGTATTGCTCACTGAAGAATGCGTTATGTTCGGAATTTTTTGTGTCATAATAATAGTTGAGGATATGAGCTTTATAATCATATAAACCTTTTCCCCAAGAATCATATATTTTTTTGATAGCCATTTCAAAAGTATATAGTTCTTTTTGGGACGCACTGTATATATATATATATATATATAAGTGCGATGAGACTCAACTTTTTGGACATGACGACGTAATAGACACAAACACGTAACAACTCTCCACGGCCTGATAAGAGATCCTGATGAAGGCATAAGCCGAAAGCTTGATTGAAGATTCAAAGTCCAGCAACGTCCAAGCTTGTCCTAGACTTTTTATTCATAACAAACTTCCGCCTGCTGCACGCAGAGACAAAATATATTTCAAAGTGTTTGTTCGACAATGGAAAGATCAAACAGTGTCGTCTGAGAGGGCTCGATAGGGGGGATGTAGTCGCTGATCCATGGACCAATTGGCCCGACCCCCCCCCCCCCCCCCTAAAAAAGGAAATGCGACGCGGCCGATTGGCCTCTATAACCTTACCCCTATGGCTGATTCAAGATGACCTCTTTGATGGCGAAGGCACAAAAAAGGCCCTGTAATGAAATCCGGATCCACCACTGGTATGACTAAAGCCCCAAAATGTTTCTTGGACAAATCTTTGTGTTTCTGGTTCCCAGTCTATTCCCAGTTTAAACTTCCGCTCTTTACGCCACTGCTGAAAGTACCACCATTTCAGAAAAGTGCCCCGGCCCGTTTCCCCGCCCTCCTACTTTCAAATATTTGATCCTCAACATCCCGATTGCTAAATTCATGTACTTGACTCATAATTGCAGTAATGCATGTTAATTATAATAATGGCGAAACCTGTTCAAAGAAAAATATGATAAAGGTCTCCTAATTCTATGTCTAACCTTTCTTTCCCTCTTTCAAAAGAACTATTTAGCTTTGCATCCCATTCATCTGGGCCTAATTTCCAAACCCTTATAGCAAATGATTGAATAATGTTGATAATATAACATCAAAATAATTAGCTTATAAGTCTCATAATGACGTGCTCCAGGCTAATATTATGTATTTTAAAGTAAATCAACGAATAATAATAATAATAATAATTTCATAATAATGATAATAATAATAATAATATAATATAAAAATAATTAGTGGCATAATAATAATAGTGGCTACTTCAATAGTGAACAGGTCCACCTTTCGGCGCAAAGTGGGCCTGTTTTAGATCCCTCAACATGTTGAGATAAATCCATCAATAATATTAGTGTTGTTAGATTTACCCTTATAATATAAATTTATAATCCAAAATCGGTTGATCACAGCTTTAAAAAATCTTCTGGGGAGAGGCAGGGCCCGGGGAGCGTTTGAAAATGAGGGGCTGAAAGCAAAATTGGGGGGGAACAGGCTAAAAATCACCAATCAGGCCAGCCCTATGGCCATTTTTGCGTTTTTGTACACGTTAATGACAAAAGTGGGGCTGCAGCCCCTCCCGACCCCGCCAACCCTCTGGTACGTGGTTTTCGTATAAATAGGCAAACAAATATTTATAACTCTTGTTAAAAATCAGATGTGTTTTTAATTTTATTCGTTGATGTGAATATCTGTTACTTATGTTTATGGTTACTACATTAACTTGTTTGTCTTACTGTGTTATAGGATTTATTGTTCATTCTCACTTTATATAATGTAGCCTACTGTTCAATGTTTGGAAATCATGTGCAGGACCTTTTATGTTATATTTATCAGTTAACCTTTAGCAAAACAAAACCTCAACAACGTAACTGGACTGCAAATCAGCCCTTTTCCATCGCCTACAATAACAACCGATATATTGCACAAGCACAAATTCTAATTTTGATAAAAATAAGATTATATATAAAATCTGGCCAAAAAATTGTCCCGTGTTCATGAACGCCCCCCATCCCCTCCCCCACTTACAATAAATTTAGTCAGAAATCCATTCTACATAGTTCTTTATTAACCTTATGGAAACTTGCATATTCCGTAATATGTTTAAGATCATCGTCCAATACACATGCGCGCACTGCAATAGGGTATTACTCGTGTAGTAGGGTTTACCACATAAATGGGCAAAACTCGTTTTTCCGCATATATTGCGGAGTAACTTATAGCGTTAATCTTTTTATTGGAAAAGTATTACTTTTTCTTTTTCACATACTCTTTCCATAGATTGGGGCACATTTTCTTTGAAAAGTTTTCGCCTTTTAGTGTCTTGACCATGATTATTACACGATGTTAAAACAATAAATAATAAAAAATTTATTTTTGAAAAAATGAGAAAAACAAGTTTACGCTTAAATTTTACCTTTACGATATGATCTTATGAAATAGTACCAAATTCATGGGAAAATTCTATTCATCCTTTAATTTGATGCAAATTCAATGTATTTGAAACTCTGACTCCAACATTTTGGTTCAGAAGCTACATTTTTGTAAAAGCGGCTAATTTACGCCCCACCTGTAGGACCCTCCTCAGCTGATCTCACGAGATAGTCCGCCTAGCGATGTCTGTTAGGTCCATACAACCATCCTGATAGGACTTACCCTTTTATATCTCGACATGTCAGCTCCTTCCAAAAATATGGGTTTTGCTCCCCGGTAGTAACGATTCCGCGCGGTGCTCAACCGTAACAAAGGGACCAATATTGTAAAGCAAAAGTGCGTGTTACCCAAAGAAACAGCTACCGTAATTTTTAATGTAGGGAGACCGGGACAATTAACAGTTTTTTCCAAATACCTAACCAACTTTATTAAAGCAAAATACTTGCTTAAACTAAATAAAATGAAATATACATATCTAGCTTGACAATGAATAGGTTTGGCTAAGTACAAACAAGTCATTTTGAAGCCATTACTTCAAAACAGAGGTCGAGTGTACAAATTGCCCTTGTCCAGGCAATTGTAACAGACGACCGGGGGCAATTGTAACACCATGAATTGTAACATTTGTTTTTCTTTAATCAAAGCTATTCACTCAACAGATCCAAGATTTAAACCACATAAGCTAATTATGATAAAACAACCAATGCTGACTCATTTATATTATAGTCCACTTTTTATATTCATGATACGCGGCAAAATTATAATTTTTTTTTTTTTTTTTATGTTCGGCTTCACCCTTTAACTGTAGAAAATATACCTTTCATCCAATCATAGTTGGTTCTTTCTCCTTATACCTACCAAATATATCTTTTAAAAATGACAACTGTGGTATAAAATATATTATATTAGGAATACGCCTTTTGACTTTAACACATCTTTTACATTACATTTCTGATTAAAAGTAAAAATTGACTTTTTTTTTGCCCTGTTAACCAAAAGTATTAGAATATATTTCAGGTATCATATGAAAATATATTTTATCTTTTAATGGGGCTACCCACTCTCTCTCTACCTCTTTTTTTCTTTCTGTCTTTCTTTTTTTCTTTCACCTGATCTTACCTTTTACTTTCCTATCTGCCCCCCCCCCCTCTCTCTCTCCTCCTCCTCTCCATTCCCTCCGCCATTCCTCTCTCTTCTTTCTCTCTAATGTGTGTTTTTTTTAATAAGAAAAAGCAAATTCATGGGGGTTCCGTAATCTCTTTCTCATTTTAAGGATCTATAAAATAACCTTTCGGATTCATGGCATCCTGTCAATGCTCTTTTATGTTTTATACCAGTTACACCGACAAATAAATAAAACAATCAAATCAAATTATTTTCACAGTTTTCTAATGTCTAATTCTCATGTTTGAGCTATAGTAAGGTTACCTTTTTGTAATTGTAAACAAAGCACTATAATTGAACTATACATTCAAATTTAATGAAGCTCTGAAGTTCCTAGTAAAGTGATATAAATATTAAAACAACGGAATCCAGACATTGCTCCCGCACAATGCTCCGTATAAATTCCATACAACTCATCGACACATGACTACTTCAACCAGACTTTACAACTATACCCTACCCTAAACCTAACCCTAAACCTAATATAAATCCCTATTACAACCCTAACCCTAACCCTATATCTTAGACAATAAAGCCGAGCAATTGTCGCATGAGCAAATGTCGGGTCACCAAAACAACATGAATAAAAAGAAAAACTTGAGGCTCTGATTACAATGAAACAAATAATAAAAAAAACTAAAGGGCCACTTTTTTTGCGACAAATCATTATTTCTAATATTTCAAAACGTATTGACAGATATGTTCAAAGTTATTAAATCTCATGTCTGAGCCTATAATATGTTACCTTGTTTTGTAAACATTATAATTGACAATTCGTCAAATTATGAAGTTCTCGATGCTTGAAGCTATCGACGAGCTACTTCCTATTACAATTTGGCATTAAAGAACCTAAGTTCACTATCTTCCATATTTGTTACTTTTCGTTTCTAGAAAGTGATACAAATTATTAAATTAAAAAAATAAAAATAAAAAAACAAAAAACTGAGAGTCTGATTACAATGAAAACAAATGATAAACAAAACTAAAAGACACCCTTTTTTCGACTAAATCAATATTCTTTGCCTTTTCAACAAAACGTATTGACAATATGTTCAAGTATTTAATTCTCATGTCTGATACTTAATGCCAGGCCTTTTTTTCCTGTAAATGAAAATAAATGATGACAGATACGTCAACGTTCTGCAGATTCTCAATTCTAAGCCCCCTCCCCCACTTTCGTCAGAAAACTGTACAAAACGACAAATGCCATACATTTGTGATTTTTAGCCTGTTCAGCCCCCCACCCACCCACCCCCCCCCCCCTTGCCGCCAGCCCTCCACTTTCAAAAATTACTCCGTGCCCACTGATGAGTATATATTAGCTTTGGTGTTGATGCAGCCGAAAGCTGGCTAATACGCGCGATCCTACGGAGTTACTTGAATTTAACAGAAACAGACCTTCAGGGGCAATGTAACAGCTTGTTACAATTGCCCCCTGACAGAGTAGGCGACCATATTGAGAAATTTTTTTCTTTCTTAGCTTAGTATTCATCGTTGAAAACGTAGCAAAATATGGCCTAAAACATAATTTCCTTAATATAAAAAATGACAGCCGTAGCTCATCTACATATTGTCCAGAAGAAAAACAATGGTAATGTGAAATATTACTTTACTGCCTCAAAAAAACGGTTTTTTCTGCTGTAGAAAGTGCACGAACCGTTAAATCTGTTAACACTCATACAGCATGGGAGCATGAAATGCGCATCCCCTACAAATTTTAAGTTTATAGCGTGTTTTGCTAAGGAATGGAGCCCCTTACAATTGCCCCTGTTACATTTGTCCCCGTCTCCCCTTACTGCATGTGTGATTATGAAAAGTAATCATGTCTAATATGATTATTTCGACTCAAACCCAGATCCCAAGTGTGGTGTTGCTTGGATCGTATGTTTATATACACACAACAAAAAATTTTTTCCCCTCCCCCCCTTAAAAATCAAAACGTATAACTTTTTAACCAAGAGGAATTCACAAGTGCTTGTAGATAATTTTATCAGCTCCATTTTACGTGAATATTACTGAAACTCTTTCAACATCTCAATAAGCACATCCAAAGCGGCAAAAAGTCACTTTTCAAAAAGTCACAAAAGTTTAGTTTCATAACTTTAATTCAATAAAGTATCGGAAAAAATCAAACTTTTCAACAGAAATATGTCAAGAAGGGTTTTGCCACTTAATTTCTAACACAACAACATGAATTTTGCATTAAATTCACGTTGGAATGAGCATGAGGAAAATTTGCAAAAAACTTGCCTTTTTTACAAATTTTACTTTAAAAATTATTGACTATGACGAATATCCAATCTGGAAAGAGATTAACACAATACAATCAATTCACGGTGAATGAATACTCTAAAAAAAACAAAAAAAAATAGTTTACAAATTTATTCGTATATGTTCCTTTTTTGTCTATGAAAATCATTTGCTTATTTTTTTTTTTTTGGTTTTATATATGTATGTCAAATAAAAATTTCCTAATCATGCCTATGGCATTTTATCAAAAATTCACGCTTCAGTGAACACGTGATACGGTGAAAGCCATTTTTTCGTGTGTGGACAAAATTCAATATGCCACTTTGGGAAATTGTCACGTACCTTCTTGATATATGCTTCATTTGATCGAGTTTCACGAAAATTCCAGTTTTATCTTCAGGAGCGAAGGATATAAAAAAAACATGCAAAATAAGAAAGGAAATTCATAGCCTTGGGCCCACTCAGTGCCTTATCAGATCTCAATTTACGTTTTGTTTTTCTTTGTTAACCACCATGAAGTTGTGTGCAAGTTTGTGAAAACTCTCAGTAAATATTAACAAAAAATTTATCAATGAAAGCCGAATCAATTGTAACCATCACATGCAGCGACAGATAATTCCTCGTACGAACAACCTCCTAATTCTTCGTACTACAACCTTCAGCCATATAGCTAGGCCACCGCTAAATAAAATGCGCGCATATGTATCGACTACATACAAGCGCAGGCACGATGACTCATGGATTAGAACAGAAACCGAAACCAAAAGATGCCCCTAACTCTAAAATGTTCAAATGAACATGAAGCAATAATCACCTCGGATTCCAGGACAGGCAAACTATCACTCGCGCAAGCTGGATACACATCCCTCAGCTGCCCGGAGGAGAAGCTATTCCAGCTGCTGGGAAGTATAGTGCCATCATTGAATCAACCATATATGCTAATATAACATCGTATGCAAAATGCTGGGCACTGGCATCGAACCGACGGGGGCTCTAAAATATAAGAATGAAATAAATTGATAAAACAAAGTACGCTAGGAATAAAACACGTAAAAAAAAAAAGAAAAAAAGAAAAAAGAAAGATGAATAAATAATCAGACGCTCATAAGTACTAAAAACACCAGATAAAACACCTGAATAATAACGAATATATCAAACAACACGTGTACGATCAAGAAACCTGGAAGAAATCTCTCAGTAACTTCAACCAAAGAAAACGGCCTCCGAGAACTAATACCGATGAAGATAGAGGATAATTATATGATGGAAAATAACACGATGGGTAAAAAAGCCCATATTAATTATAGTCCAGCCATGACCAGAACATAGACTAACATAGAGCACAGCAAGCTGAGGTAGAAAGCCGATAACAAAAGGCGCGTCGCATGGACAGAGCAATTGGCTCCTAACAAATTAGAATAACAAAAATGAAATATAATATAAAATATCACATAAGAACAATATCCAATAATGAAAACGAACAGTGAAAAACCAAAGAAAAACAATAAAATCCCTGTAAACAAACTAGAAGTAGATAAATAATAGATCGACACAGTAATAGGCACTAGAAACAGAGATAGGCGCCTAAAAATGCGGACATGAAGCAATTATCAATAAGCCCGTAATATACCATGCGAGGTTAACTTCAACAAACAAAATAGACCTAATGTCCCCTAACCGAAGACAGTCAAAAACAACAACAAAGAACTAACAAAGAAGATGACGCGAAAAAATAATAGATCAGAACTCTAGTGTATACACACTCTAAACACTGAAGTGCAATAGTAGGGATCTAAGTACTCACTGAGTGCAAATCAGCACCTGAATGCTGAGCACTAGGCCTACCAGTGCTAATACCAACAACAAAAATGTTCTATGTCGTATGGATCGAACCGGGTCATCTAGACATGAGAGTACCGTGACGACCAATAACCAACGAGCCTCAACTCGAATATGAAAGCATATAGAGAAACAACTCTGAAAAAGCACATGAAACAATACGACTGCGAACGTGAGAGTCGTCGCTCGAGAGCGAGAAGGGCGCTATTACAGATCAAAGATTTCCGCTGAGAGCCATAAGGCGCTATGGCTCTAAAACGGAATATCTATGATATGCATAGCCCTTGGCCTTCAACAGACAAGATCATGGTCTAAGGTCTCGTAAGCGCTCATTCCAGTGGACCAGGTCGAATCAGCGTAGCAGCCATTACCCCAGAAGTCAGCTCACGTGAACGTGCTAAAACAGCACTGGAGTACAATGAACAGACTATCATCACGACAGCTCTAAAAGCTGATCAGCCCTGAAGTGCTAAAATAGCACTCAGATAGAGTAATAGACACCTAAAAATATATAATAAGAATATATCAGTCATCTGCAGCCTACTAGATGATTCTTATATAAAAAAAGATTAAATAAATCCAAGGCTGCACCCGTGGAACGAAACATATAGAAAGTATGAAAACTCAATGTCAATAGAGAAATGCGGCTCATCTCTCGCTCTAAGACGAAAGTACTGAAATCATGTAAAAAAGCACAGAAAAAAAAGAAAATATGAGCTAATGGAAGAAAAATCCACAAACATAAACAAGAGCAGTAAATGTGGACAACTGTGGGCGCCATATGTATGTATATCGATATGTTGTCATGTGTAAAGTCTAATGAAGGAATCTACATGATAGAGGCAGTAATAAACATAATATGTGATAATCCTCGCAGCATGGCAAGAATATCTCAGAGTGCTCACTCTAAATGAAAACAAAAAAACCCTCCTTATCTAATTCATGAAAAGAACTAGAAAGAAAAAACGATTAAAATATGCAAGCAAAATAAACAGGCAAATAATAGTCACCTGCATCAGACAAGCCAAAGAAGGAGAAGATGATGAAGGTCATCAAAGGGCCTTGAATGGCTAGCAAATGTAACGTGACTGAGACCGAATGGTCTAAAGTCCTGTGAATGTCGATGGAAAATAAGTAAAAAGTCACCCAGGCAGTCTATCAAGATAAAAGAGCGCATCGCCCTGCTCATCACAGCGTGCGCTCAAAAGTGAAGAAACCCTGCAAACAAGGTAAGTGCTAGCCTACTACTCACTAAACATGACAGAGAACTCTGGCAGACGATGGCTGTCACATTACCTGTCCTTCTTAAAGCGCAAAACAAGACAATAATAGGTTCGCAGGTGCGAATCAACCTCGCTATAAAGCGCATGCGATACCGTAAAGAAAGGTGCCGTAAGGAGTGCTGCATAGGCAATGCTAGAAGAGGTTATAGCTGATAGTGGGCATGAGGAGTGGTCTAAAGCGTGTAGACGTGGAATGGAAGAGGGCAGGCATAAAACCACCGAGAAGAAGGTGCGTGAGTGGAAGGAGGGTACTAGTGGAGTGACAGGTGTGAGCCAAGGTCCCCGTACAGCATGCAGGTATGAATCTCGTAAGATCTGGTCTACTACAGCACGCGACCGGACGCCAACCACCGAGAGGCCGTAACCCAGAAAATACTCGACACAGTAGAACATGAAACATAATTATATCATCTTAAAAGAATCAGCTGTGATATGACCATCAACAGTACGATAGGGAGACGGATATGGAACATTTCAACCAAAAATGCCGTAAAAAAAGCGATATCAAGAAACAAAAAGATCAGAGATTGAGTGAATCTATGCAAAATGCTACCAAAAACTAAAACTATGATCCAGAAAAAATCCATCTGACAAGACCATCAAGTGTCAACTAACCCCATTACAACACGGGATCGGAACATGTAGGGAAGTGAAACATGTGCAGTATCTAAAATTAAAAACTATCTACAACATTAGCAGGTCAGCTAACTGCATGATGCAATGAAAATAAATGGTCATAACATAATAACATGATAGCATCCACTCACAACAGATATCAAGTCTTTGAAGTATATCTGCATAAAATTCCAAGTGCATAAAATACAATAAAAATCAGAACCCACGTCAGTGATATAATGATAGTGTTCAGCTGAAACCTAAAGTACATGGTCCAACTAACCCCGTCAAAATTCCAACTAAACCCCAGAGGCCCATACATTGTAAGTTACAGAAAAAAAAAAAAAAAACACCAAAGAGGACAACAACGCATATATCTAAACGATGTCTGGAATAACTGTATACAAAAATAGGCAAATATGATCTGAGATATAAAACATGAAATACAAATACTCAAGAATGTGAAAAACAACATGCTCAACTTCACGAGGCTGAAGCAGACGTGGTCAATGTGGAGGCAGGGTAATACAACACCTAGTAGATTGCAAAATGATAGCCGTAAAGAAATACATGGTCAACTAACCCGGTCCAACTAACCCCACTCTCTCCTATAGAGAGCCAGTATACGTACAAAGCACCAAGCGTTAAGTGGGAAATGCGTCTCGCGCTACACCATGCATGCGTCTACAGCACCAAAACCGTGAAATAACGTGCTCCACAATAATAATAAAAACTAATCATTGCATCGCAAAGTATAACTGTCTCGTACCAACACCGATCATATACCGAAGACCCATGATGATGCGGAAAGTCCCAGTCATCTATGATGGCTAAGGTGCACCGCTCATCTGCTCAGCTACCCAAACCTAGCGTGTACGTTCCGTATCGGGTACACATAATTGGAAGAGAACCAGAAGGGGCGATCACAACCTGGGGGATCGGCTCTGTAGCCATCAACCAAATGACCGCGATAGGGAAAGAACAGCCGACGAAAAGCTACCAAATCCGGATGAGGTGAACACGTCCGAGACAGCGCTACACATCGGCCGGCAACCACTCTACGACCTCAGACGCAATAAGCTGTCTCAAGTGAAGTGGTGTGATCAACTAAATATCAATAACACAGTAACAGTAATGATAAGTCAAACAAGATAATAGACATGGTATATGAACTAAATGAGGGCTAACGTAAAATACTGGAAGCTGACTATCAACATATGTATATATGAATGCAAATATCAATTACATGTCGCCTCAAGAATGCGCTAGGCTGCAAAGTAATTCAACCCTTGAAAATACATCATACAACTATACATTAAAATATGATACTAAAGTGAACTAACAGAAATCTAAATGGACAGAAAAAGGAAGGAACTCAAACAAAAGGCTAAATAATGAGCTGAACAAATATAAACAAGTCCCGGTAATAACTCTGCATAAGATGAATATCAATAAACAATACCTCCGAAGCAGGCTATAGGTATCAAATCACAAACAGCAAGCACGGGAGCATCATGAGTCATGAGCGTAAATCAAAATTCTATTACTGATCGACGAATCTAAATACTCGACGAATTACCGACTGCTTCACGATTGAAAATGAAATGGCGAAAGCAATGGGCGAACCTATAAGAACGCGCTAAAAACAATGGAATGCTTATAAATGCCAATGCGTATAATATATATATAATGTATGAAACATCATCAAAATCTTCCTGCAGTCAACAGCAACAATGCAAGTGTAGTCCCTCGAGTCACGGAAGTAAAAATTATGGTCACTATACCAATGACACCATGCTCCTGAAAGGGGGAGACAGGGCCGCGGAGCTGAAAGGAGGCTGGCGAAAGTGTGAGGGTCCAAGGGCTAAAAATCACAAAAAAAAAAAAAAAAAAAAAAAAAAAAAATAATTACGGTCATGCGTTGTACACGGCGAAACAAAGGGAGCTGAAGCCCCCAGCCCCCGGCACCTGATATGTCATAATTCTATGACAGTATCGACAAAACAGAAGTAAGAAATCAATAAATGTCAGTGGGGAATTCAGTACGTACCACACACATATAACTAATACTATGAAATGTGGTCCCCCTACGCAATACTGCCAATCAAATATATATACTTGAATGCATATCACCTAGATTGTGACGTTTGCTTACTTGTACAATTCACACACAAGTTATCAATGGCTAAAGTCAAGCGGATTCACTTAATTACGTAGGGCCTATGTGACCTTCGGTCTGAGGAGATTACGCTTTTACGTTTGCAATGAGTAGGCCCTATATGGATTGTATGGATAAATGAAAAAACAAAAAAAAAAAAAAAAAAAAAAAAAAACGCCACTGATGGGCACATGATGTGAAATTCACCCGGAAATAATACGTTTCTACAGCGAAGAAAAAAGAAAAGAACTGTAAAAAACGAAAAAAGAGAGATCACTATATCATCATACTAATGTTATCATTGAATAGTAATATATATTAATTATATCTCTTATTAACAATATGATTCCAAATCTATCTATTTGTTTTCGTACAGGTACCACAAATCAAGTGACGAACAGGAGAGTGAAGTACCTACACGGGACCAACCAACCACTCTAAACCTGCGGTAACGCGCGTTCTGACGGAACTGCGGACGCAGATAAATATGCACTTAACACACGCGTTCACCGTGACAGAATCCTGCTCTCTGTCCAAGCCACCTACAGTAAAGACTACATGACTGTTCCTCACACTGGGGCACGTAAACTCAGTATGAGTATTAAGACGTTATATGCCATAATGCTTGAGCGTTTCAATTAATCATGCAACATATTGAAAACAGACAAAAGGAGCTACATGAACTAGAAACTTCCTTTAAGAAAAAGTTATTAAACGTTTTTTTAACACTTTATGAAGGTTGGAGACTTATAATAATTGACGTAAGCAAGGTAACGTAGCAAACATGCGACGTAATCATATCTTATTCATATAATGATGAGCTAAATTACAGACAACATTTCTTATAATCTTATTCATCTTTCTGACACAAAGTTTCTCTATAATAGGCTCCACGATAAACAGTATGTACACAGGCCTATTTAAATGTGATAAAGTCGTTACAGGTGGAACAGAGTGAGAATGAAATGGTAAGGATAGGTCAACTTTCAAAGAAGTGTAACATGAGAAGTTTTGTGACGTAAGGCCGCTATGGCGGTCACGTAACTTGCACAAAGTATAAACGGGATTTGTATGGAAAGTTAGGAAAGTGACAGAAATCAAACTCCACATCGTATCAGTATAAATCCTCGAGATAAATCCCCTTCTATGAAACATGGGTCTAAAATGGCCGTCTGCTGTATTTTCCTCATTTTAAAATGTTTTATGTTTATTTGACAGCATGTCGGACTTGAGGTGGACCTAGGAACAGGAGGATCAAATATGAAGAACAAAGACATCGGGGTTTTGTCTCAATGCGGCCACCATGGTAAGAAAAGTGGAAAAATGTGGATATGGAATATATAATAATATGGCCATCTGTGTTAGATGTGTAAGTGCTAGTAACAATCATTATGTAATTAGTTTTAGCGACTACTGGGTTGTTGTTTTGTTTGTTGTTTGTTTTACAATTACCCTGTATAACAATCTGAAGACGAACGGGACTTAGCCCCTTAATGAATCAATAAATATATTGATTTTTTTTTTTAAAAAGCTCTGTGCCACCCCGCCCCCCCAAACACAAAAAAACAAAACAAAAAACAAAACAAAACCAAACAAACAAAAACCCAAACAAACAAACAAAAAATAGAACATCAGTCTGGGTGGTTGCTCAGATTTTTCGGGGTCTACCAAGTGAAAATCGTGGTGCCTCCCTGCCCCTCTAACAAAAATCTGGATCAGTCAAACCCGGCTGACTTAGGAAAATAGACGACATAAAGAAGACGTGCAGGAATTCTTAAATACCAAATCAGTGAATAAAGGTGAGCGTATAGCTAAACTGCATGAGTAACTATTGCCGTAGATTGCAGGTTGGCGTATGGTAGTTCTGAGGCTCGTAATGGGATAGCTCTTCCTGTTCGTTGAACTATCCTTCACAAGTGCGTGAAACAGTGGTGCGAGCTTTCGGCAAGTCACTTCTTCATCAAGTCGAAGTGCCAGTCTAAACGGTAAGATATGTACTAAAGAGTTTATCTGACTGGAAGGGCATCAAATTAGAAATATTCTTGAATAAATCAAGAAGCTGGACTTTACGTCATCAGGACCAATGTTTGACGAGTACTGAATAAATGGTTTTCTGCTCACGCATTATAATGATAATTACACCTGAATGTACGTCGATGAGAATTAAAAAAATATTAACAGCCTTCGTCTAAGATCCCTCTTTCGGCGTTGCCATGAATCCTCTAAAAGTCTTTCAAAGGAGAGAAATCTTAAACTCACCCAACGTATTCATACGTAACGTACAGTATAAAGCTCTTCTCTCTTTGAAACAGAGCCATCAGTTGACCTTTTGCACACGAGATATTTGAGGAGCTTACTGGACCTTGGATGGCAGACTATGTGAATGGAAGATATGTACAGAGCCCACGTGGATAGGGGCAAAGGCAAGCAGGCCAATGTCTGACGGCTATGCAGCTAGCAGCCTGGAGAAATAAGTAAGCATGAGTAGTGTAAAGAATCAGCAACTTTGTGGACTTAGAAATCACTATCAATAATTCATTGCTCATGTTATACACTATTCGTGTATGATGTCGTCAATCACATAAGCAAAAGTCTCAACTCCTCAATCGTATTACCTAACATTCATATTCATGAAAAGCTGCAGCCCCTATGAAACTGTATAACACCTCTTTATCCAAATGAAACTAAAACGATTATAAACAAAAATGATAGTGCACTCATGCTAGTGTATTTCAGCTCACAACTTGTTGCAGCATTGACAGTGATGTGACAACGAAAGTAACTGATTTGCTGAGGCCACCAAGCGCTGCTGTTCCTCACGCTGTCATAGGCTAAGACAGTGATGAACATATGCGATTCTAAATAATGCTACAACTTAACAGATGTAAAATAGATATGAGGCTCTACAAGCCCTCGTAAGTATCACTCGTACAGACCCGATGTGATGACCGATAGGGCCCGATGGACATATGCCTACCAAACCTACCGACGGTGGCCCCAACACCGAGTTACCTAGCGAACGCAGGGAACGAACAAGACACGGAAAGACAAAAATGGCGCGAAGGTTGGAGCAGTTCTATGCACATGGCGGCCAACGTTTAAGAGGTAATATGGACAAACAGTTCTGATCAAGACCGTGGAACAACAGTGATGATACTCCCATTGGACCTGGCAAACTGGCAGCTATGCATACCATAGTGTGACAGTGCCCTCCAGGTAAGTTAATCCTATCCGGCACCCGTTGAGACAGCCAGTCCTCGAGCCGATAGTCCGCAGCCTATAGACATCACACATGCGTTTAGGGTGCATGCATGAACTCGGGTGTTCTAAGTTAGGGTTAGGATATTTGTAACACGGTGCCTAGCTCACGTGACCGGTATGGACTGAGGACTATCGGCCCCAAGCACTATCGGCCTGTGAACATGAAAAAAAGGGTCACTAGATGTCAATGAGGACCAAAAATATATAACGAGACCTAGAACCTACACTGAACGCCTGACCAGTTTAACGCTCTGAGCACTGTCGATTTTTCCATTTAATCTTCAACTGATTCATATCACTGCGCCATGCATAAAAAGACATTCTAACATGTCGGGACAATTTTGGAACAGTTAATAGTGAGATAGTGCTGCACAAAGATCCTGTTCCTCAGTCTTTTGATGCGTGTGATATCTAGAAGGGCCAATCAGCGGATCAGAAGCATAAACGAAAAAAAAAATCGCATATTTAATATATATATATAATATTAATAATATATACATGTATACATATAATATATATATAGACAGTATATATATATATATAACAGAAATACAAGTATATAGTATAAGACCAAAATAAGAACACAAATAATGTAATGATTAATCAGTGAGGACATAAAGACCTATAAGTGTAATATCTCGAATGCACCATATGCTAAAAAACTAAATAACATAGCCATCTGGATTCTCCCAAGTCGCCTGTATGTAGCACCAATGACAAATCGAAAAATGTGGCCCCTCAACAAAGTGCATAACGGTAAATAAGCCTCGCCCTACAAAAGTAATATATCGAAAGGAAATGCATCGAGGTGCAAAATGCATAATAACGCAGGTGAATAGTATCATCATGTTGGGAAATTGAAGGGCCCCCAAATGTTATCAGCCCCTACTAAGTCCTCCAATGACTATCACAGATGTCATGAAACCTGAAAATATATGCATTAAAGTAAATTCCACTCATGAAAAAAATCAAATGAAAGATGTATGGATCACGAACAAGGGGATGGCATACAACCCCCCCATAAGACCAAACTTAAACTGCAGGTGGGGCATGCAAATGAATAAGACTGCAAAGAATACTAGCTAAACACTGAGTATCGGCATAGTAATGGCATCACTGTAGTATAACTTAATGCACAGTCTATAGAAACTAAAAGCGAAGAGCGCAACAATGAAAGCTGCGCATTACTAGTGTCGAAACTATAATGGTATCACAAGATGCATGAGACTCTACGCTAAATCATGACAGCTGACGCACCAAAAAGGTATCCTAAACTACTCGGCAAATGATACTAGGCATGAGATCCATGTAGACTGGTAGCCGGTTCTAAATGTGCGCCATGTAAGAAGAAATAGAATTATTAAGGGAAAGCACAGTCAGCCCCAATAATAAAACATAGAAAGACACCCAATGTCCTAATACCCCAGTCGGATAAGGCAAAATCGCTGCGATATCCGGCAGATGGCAAAAAAAAATACATGTAATGCACTAATACAAGAACTAAATAGCTAATGCATGTAAGTACAATCATTAATGTGCATCTCACCACCCCCGTCACAGGAAGATCGAGTACTGGGATGATGAGGACCAAGACAATAAGAACCCTACAGCGTACCGCAAACGGAAACTACGACAGAAACACCCGATGTACTTCTCGCAGCGATAGGACGACAGCCATACCTGCCTACGGACGATAGCTTCACCTCGCACAGTGGGAATGTGTCAGCGGTGAGATAGAAATTAAAGTGGTACTAGGGTCATGACAACCCGTGACTTAAGAACAAGTCCATCGACAGTCCCACATAGTAACAAGCCTCTCAGCCAATTCAATAAAATGTCAGATCTGACAACTGCAGACAGAAATTGGAAGGAATAGGCGTCCCAGAATACACGTAAATGTCGCGATACAATCAAATAAAGAATGCACCGGTCAGATGTATAGAAGTACTCTCGAAATGTAATGATGGAAAGTGGTAAAAGAGTGAAGGACGTGAAACGAAGGACAACAAGAAGTGAGAATCATCCAAAACAACTCACCCCTCAAGTATCCCATGCGTCTCCGTAACTCCTGAACAATGGAAATTCACCTCGTGACATAAGATATTAACCGAAGGATCAACACCCCAAGTGTAACACCTATCGTGTGAATTCAGAGCAGCGGGTGCCTAGAAAATGGACCGAAGAAGACAAAAAGAGAAGACCCTATAGACAAGTATAGAACGTATATTACAGTGGACAAGATGAGCGTGGACAAAGAATCTACGATACTGAAGACAGTACCCTGAGATGGGCATGACAGCGTCATCCCTACCAAGTGTCTACACAACGGCAAGAATATCAATCGCAACTGTGCTACTGACCAACCACAATAGTGGGACTATCGAGTACATGGTCCAGCCACTAAGGCTCTTCAGAGAACTGTATGAAAAAATAATAAAAAAAAAAAAAATAATGTTGAGT
>CALNVZ010002974.1:20621332-20637364 GCA_940671915.1 Paracentrotus lividus | reverse complement strand
CACACATTATTATATAGGGAGAGCCGGGGTTATATGGAACATTTTTTCAAAAAATGGCCGTAAAACAAAACGATTATTTTCAAGAAACAATAAACAATCAGACTTGAGTGTATATCTGTATGCTACAAATTACCCCATAAAATTCTTAAACTAATGATCGGTTCCGGAAAAAATCCATCATTCAAACAAGACCATTCAAATGTTTCAACTAACCCGGACACGGGGTTAGTTGGGACAAGGTATGGGGTAGAAGGAAAACATTGTGCATGGTATCTTTATAATTATATTTACTACGTACAACATTATTGCATGGGTTCAGCTAACTGCTTTATTGATTCCAATTCAAATATTTAAGGTTGGTGTTCAAATTTCTGTTTTTACTTTCATGTTTTATTTACACTTCGATAGCATCCAGTACATACAAATATTCTAAAGTCTGTGAAGTACATCTGCAATATATTTTGTTTAAACACAAAATAAAATCGTCCAATGTGCACTAATGTACATGTATTAGAAATAATTTCAGAACACTTAATTGAATATATACGATTTTTATTTTTTTTATCAACTGAAAACCTATTTTTACTTAGGTAGCACGTTCAACTAACCCCGTTCAAAATGTTCAACCTAACCCGCAAGGGCCCATTTGACATTTGTAGCTTACAGCACAAAAATGGGAACAACACATGCCATATATTTAACTTTGTTTTCTAGCTTGATATAACCGTTGCTATACTCAAAAACTGGCAAAACGTAATTTATGATCTTCTCTTTGAGTTAATAAACATTTTTTAAAAATGACACAAATTACTCAGAGTGTTGAAAAAACAAAAACTTTGCTTTCTAACTTCATGAGGCTTAAGCATTTGGCTTGCTCTAAAAATGTGGTGATGGCAGTTGCTAATAGCAACAACTTGAGGGTAGATTTGCATTAAATATAGTTGTTTGTCCGTTAAAGAAAAATTGCAATGTTTTCAACTAACCCACTGTTCCAATAACCCCATCTCCCCTATATATATATATATATATATATATTATATATTATATATATATATATATATATATATATAATATAATAATATATATAATATAATACCTATTTTCGTCCTTAATGGCGAATTTCTTTGTTCCATCCTTTATATCGCCCACACGAAAACCCTATCCCTAACCCTATGAATTGGCGTTAAGGGGAATTTTTCGGCCTATAAGAAAGTCGCCTAAGGGGAAATCGTGACTGAATAGAGCTATTCTTCTCAGTTCCCTTAAGCCGTTTTAGTAAGATATAATATTAATACAATATACAATGACAATCGAGGATCTGGTTAAACTATTCGCATCGAAGGAACATCACAATAGTACTATTCTCTCGGGGCCATCGGCCGAGAAGAATAGTTACTATGTGATGTTCCCGAGTGCGAATAGTTTTTAACCTGTTCTGAGAAATGAGTCATTGTATATTTGTTTTATATATCCCTCCCACTATTTTAATGAAAAAATTTTATAGTCTATGGCTTACCTTTCTTCTGGAATCCAATAAAAATCAAATTTTTCAATAAATTTCATCCAAAATTTCACTGTTTCTTTCTCCATCACTGTCCTGTGTTGTGCATCCAATAGTTTTTTCAACAAGTTATCCAAAGGATTCACTGGTCCCTGTGCTCCAAAAGGTTTTTTCCACAATTTTCATTTCAAAAAATTCATAGTTCAAATATGCGAAAGAAAACGCAGGAACAACTCAGGAAACGAAAACGTTAAAAACAATTAACCGTATATACAGGCTCTTTTCATGGTCGTTTAGTTGTGATAGATTATTGACCGGTTGCAGCAATGAAGATTTATACTGGTGCTGAACGTCGTCTGCCTGGTTCATATTCAGCGTTGCCGTTGCTGTCTGTGGTCTCTCAATAATAGGTAGCATGTCGTGTGGGGTTGACAGTTGACGCTGAGGTGCGATGGTTGGACATTACTAAAGGTTAACATCATCTATCAAGAACCATCAGACAGGGAGTCAGGCGATCTATTCATGATGGTTCAAGTTGATATCTGTCAGCCAATTGAAATTGGTGTCTTCTTCATCTGCTGCTAAGAGATGGTCCAGTGATCCATCTCAATTCCTCTCTGTGGATGAAGATGTCGAACTATGAATCGATGATAATTGCTGTGCGAACATATTTCTCTCTGCATTTTCACTAGTACGTAGTAGTTTCTTGATGCTCGTCTCTGGATCGGTGGCCCGACAACTGACAATATGTCTCTGGATGCATAACCAGCATGATCTAATATTGAGATACTAGTTGCCCTCAGTGGGTGGTTGTGTTAACTTTTACTACATCTGGCATCCATATAATTGGTTTTGGTCATAGAGGCTAGGTGTTTTTCTCCCACAAGAACCCGATTTGCTCATACCAGCAGCAATCATCATCAAACTTCTTAGAGCTTTTGCAGTGCCTTGCCTTTGCCCTTGGGCCTTTGCCACATGAATTTCACTGTTTTGGTTAAGTTTTGACAAGTACTTCTCATGTTTGCAACAGGGCAGTGGTTATTACCTGGGAGAGAGTGCATTTGTCCTCCTTTGTGCCTCTTCAATCGTCATCTTGGTGAATTTCTTTGTGTTTCATAATCTCTATTGTTGTAGAATAATCCACTTCTTCTCTTTATGCCAAAAATTGAAATCTTCAGTGGGTTGCATGCTCCCTCAGGTTTTCATACCCTGTTAGGAAGTAAACCTTACATCGACGAAAGACCTTTCTTTGCAGGCCATCGTGTGTGTCTGTGTCCAAACTATCTTGGATCAGCAACATATCATCCCTTTGCTGATGGGTGGATGGTTGTTTGACGTTTGGCTTTTCCACTTGATTTTGAGTTTCTTGATAATGCCCTTAAACTCTTGCTGCTCATGGTGAAAGAGGGATCATTAATGATATCAACTTTGAGAGTTTTTTTGAAAATGTCTCTGTAATCGAATCGAAATGATTTGCATTTGACTTCTTGCTGTACATAAGCGCCCGTTTTTGTTCGAGCACCGACGAAACAATCTTGCGAGCGCTGAATCGAGTGATTTGATTGTCGATCTCATCACAACTCACACCATCAATTTGTGAACAATTCACGAATATAGATACAGCATACTTAATTTGTTTTGAGTATTAAACGCTGTCAGTCGAGTTTCAATGAAATCCACAATTTCCTCGTCATAATACTGCGATGAAATCTTCCGTTATTACCATCAATTCTGGAACTTAGTGGAGGCAGACATTTTTGTTGTTTACAAACAAAAATCAGCTTGTTCACGAATCAACCGACCTTGTTCGAATATCGTTTTGTAAAAACGAATCGATAGTCTTTCGGTGACACCCGAATCTTACAGTCTGAACGATTCTTTTAGGGGTACTCACTGGAGTTACGAACGTTTGCGAAACAGTAGCGAATTTAGAGATTTTCGTATACATAGAATTGCCTAATCCACCTCGATTCAGTAGGTAGGCTTTTTTGATGTGAGGCCATTTTCTTTTGTTATGTGTTTTCCGGACAATGAGTACTTTTGGAATGTAGCGAACTTCTGAATGATGGAGTCGAATAACAGGAATTCTTTTTGTCCTTGCATTGGGCATGGAAAGTGAGTCGATCTTGGTTTTTCAACCACATTTCTATTCGATAGCCTGAATAATTCTTTTGAAATAATTTCGCAAAAAGTTTTTTGAACTTGTTCAAAATTCTCTAGGCGAATTTATTTATGATCGATTGCAAGTGCATAATTTTTGTGTGTAAAAATGGTTGAAATATACATATTAAATTACGTTTCTGTGATTTACAAAATATATATGGAAAGGGTCAACATTAAATTTGAATCGGATAAGAATTACTCGATGAAAAAAAAAAATATAATTTCTAAAAATATGTTTTGAAAATAATAATAATAATAATCCAGTTGTATATAGGTCTTTGATCATGTTGAATTGGTATTGTCATAATAACAAAACAATAAACGCAAATAAAACATTCAGATTTCACTTCGGGCGCGTGGCTGGCGTTGGGGGTAATTGAGCTGGTAGTCATTTTCTTTTTCAATTATCATTGACTATTATCATTTTCCATATTATTGTTATCATATTGTTTTTTCATCTCTGCACCCATGACTGCATAATTGACAATCAATATCTCACTTTGCAACACACGCACACACGTACTACAGAACCAAAAGAAGCAAAAATGACTTGTTTCATTGATATGTGTTCACAAATTCAATGAAATTACCCCTTTCGAGGGGGCTGTTGGGCCGGGGTGCTTGGGGGGGGGGTTCAGCCCCCACTTCAGTTTCTCATGCACACGTGTACAAAAATTGCAACAAAAAAAAAAAAATCAATTTCTGAGTCTCTTCAGCCCCCCCCCTTCGCATCAGGCATCTCTCTTTCGAAAAACGCTCCACGGCCTCCTGCTTTTGGATTGCATAAAAAAAGCAGTACAAAGAAAAACATTGGCCAATACCTACAATATAACCCAGCTGTAGCTTGCCTCTAACAAGGCAGTAGGCCTTACAAAAGAAAACATGGCCATGATCCATTCAGTACAACCCCTTTGTGTTCCTAACAAGGCCTAGGGGTACACAAAAGAAAACATGCCATGTTGCATACAGGTTTAGATTTAACCCCATTGAGCCTTGCCTAATAAGCAGCAAAAAGAAAATATGCAAATTCTTATACTAACGAAGAATAACCCCTTTGAGCTTGGCTTACAAAGCATCGCCTAAAGAAAAACATTGCCATTCTGATACAACGAGATAATCCTTTATGCTTGTCTTAACAAAAGCAGCACAAAAGAACGTTGGTAATCCTCTATATATATAACCACTCGTAAATTCGCCTGGGTTCGAACCATGAGAACCCCCTTTAAAGTTCGATTATAAGATCGATCGTAGAGAATTTGAGAAAATACTTTGTCTTGGCCTAATCGTATCGTCTGTTATGTAAGCGCACCTGGTCAGTGCAGCTCGCCGAAAGTTTCCCGTGCGCATGCAGTGGAATATTCAGCGTTAAAAGCAGCAGAAGTAGCACGTACGCTTGCGTGCGTTGCGTAACTCGTGAATAGGAGTGGGGGGGCGGGGTCCGGAAAAAACGTATAGTCCAGTTTTTTCCCTAGGGGATAAAAATGACTATGCGTGACGTCAAATTAATGAAGAAAAACACGAACTATTTCATTGAGAAACAGGTTTTTCTTTAGTTAAACTAATTCTTTTTCTCCTTGTTGTACACTTTTCATATGCAAACAATCTAGATAAGGGATTATAAATATATATATATATATATATATATAATATATATATAATATATATATATATATATATATATATAGGGAAAGTCACAGTCAGCCCCAATAATAACATAAAAACACCAATGTCTAAACCCAGACTTCGGGTATAAGGCAAAATTCGCTTGCGATTATCCGTTTTTTGTCGATGGTTCAAAAATTTTAATTTACATGTTAATGCCTTAATACAAGAACTATTAATTTTTGTCCTATGCATTGTAAGTAACAATTCATTATAATGGTGCATCTCACCACCGCTTCACAGGAAGTATCGATCTACTGGGATGATGAGGACCAAGGACAATAAGAACCCTACAGCGTACCGCAAACGGAAACTACGACAGAAACACCCGGATGTACTTTCTTCGCAGCGATAGGAGCGAAGCCATCTCCTGCCATACGGACGGATAGCTTCCCTCGTCACAGTGTTGAGAATTGTCAGTCGGTGAGTTAGAAATTAAAGTTGTAATCTAGGGTGTTCAATGACAGACCCGCTGACTTTAAGAGAGGCAAGTCCTGTTATCGACAGTTCCCACATAGTAACAATGCCTCTCAGCCAATTCAAATAAAGATGTCAGATCTGACAACTTGCAGACAGAAATGGAATGAAAGGCTCCCAAATTACACTTAATATATTCGCGATATCATATTCAAATAAAGAATGTCACTCGTGTTCAGATTGTATATGAAGTACTCTTCTAAATGTAAAATGAGTGGAAAGTGGTTAAAAGGAGTGAAGGCGATGAAACGAAGGACAACAAGAATAGAAAATTTTGCTATCCAAAAACAACTTCACCCTCTCAGAGTATCCCATTGCGTCTCTCGTAAACTCCTTTGAACAAGTGGAAATTCACTCTTTACATTTAGAGATTACGTAACCACCGAGGTATCAACACCCATCTCTCTCTCAATGGGCATATATTTGTTTAAATCTCACTTTTACAGAGTAAAATGATTAGTGAAGAAATAATGTACGATAACATAATCTTAAGTAATACGATGATTGATTCATAGCGTACATGAATTAAATTATATTAATTTCAAGGTGAAAGTGACTCGGCTGATATTTGATTAAAGTACGGCATTAATACACAACAACTAAGGAATTAACAATACATATACTTTTTGTCTCCATCGTTTTAATTACCATTTAAAGTAAGTACATATAGGTGAGTGGGCTGCACTATACTTTCATCGACGTAAAAAAAACAAACAAACAAAAGCACTCAGAAAGTGTCAAATTTATCTCGAAAATGGCGCCAACTTAAAGAGAATTCCTTCCGCGTGGTAGTACATCGGATTTCCATGTCACACGAGCTCATCCCGATTCGATGTCACTTTACGAGTCAAATTCTATTTTTATTCATACGAGTACGACATTAGACCGGGATGTGGCCTTGTTGTGTGACTATTTTACTTTTATTGTAGGACAGAATTTCCAAATTTTGTTTTCCGGGAAAGAAAAATATTACGCATGATATTTGACTTTGAGAAAAATTTTTACCTAAAGCGAGCATAGATTCAATTAACTAAAAAAAAATTGTTATCAACGTACATAATTGTTTGTTGTATGAATTGGGTCTTTTTTTACGTATATCATTTATTGGAATACAATATTATTTTTTTCAATTTGAATTAAAATCAATTGGTGACAGAAGCCAACAAGTGTATCGAGTTCTTTATTATGTCATAAAGCTAGGGCGTGTACTTTTGGTAAGACTGAATTACATGTGTATACCGATACTGATATACTTATATCTTTTTCCCCCCTTTTTTTCAGACAAGATAAAGCTAGTGTGTGAATAGAAATCGTCTTTTCCTCCATTCTTGTGAAACTGTGTTTTTTTAACAACAACAACAACAAAATGAAAATAAATAGATAAAAAAATAGTTTCTGGGTACAAAGACTTAATTAAAGATTTTTTTTATCGTAATACTTTATTCATTTACAATAGCTCAAAGTTTGTAAATTATTTACGAGATAATTTGCAAGAAAGATGAAATAAAGAGATAAAGGTGAAAGAGGTTATGTGTCTGGCTGTGTGTGAGTGAGAGTGTGTGTATGTATGCCTCTGTGTGTGTGTGTGTGTGTGTGTGTGTGTGTGTGTGTGTGTGTGTGTGTGTGTGTGTGTGTGTGTGTGTGTGAGAGAGAGAGAGAGAGAGAGAGTGTGTGTGTGTGTGTGTGTCTGCAGGGAATATGTGTGTAAAGGTGTCATTTGATGCATGGATCTCATCAATCCGTATGCTACGTGGAAAATGCGTGGAACGAAGCTTGCATGTAGCGATCTTGGGCCAATTTATGTGATTCCTACGTTTCTGTAGGAATAGTACAAAACAATAATAATGATGATAATAGTACATAATATGATTTGTAACAAGCCAAATCCACTCTGTGGTTTGCTGGAGGCGTTGTGAAGAAAAAGAAGGGAAAAGAGAGAGGAGAATAAAAAATACATGTGATACACATAAATTTGATAAACAAAAGCCATTCGGTGTAATTAAAAAACAAGGACCGTTGAGCGTTTGTGAAAGTGGATGGGGCGAGTCAAAAGTTGGAGGGGTCTGAACAAACTAAAAATCACACATCTATGGTCATTTTCGCGATTTTGTACACGTTTGCTTAAAAAATGGGTCCCAGCCCACCCCCTCCCCTCCCCCCCCCACCGGCTCCGCGGCCCCTTAAAAGGGTTAAAATGCAAACAATGTAGCTATGTTGCAATTCTTATAGGAAAGTGAGGTATATTGTATGTCAGGTCAGTTTTTTCAATGTGTTGTCTGACAAAATAATTGCCCTTTTTTGGATGATTTGGTGCGGTTTGTCAGAGGCCTATCAATCATATTTGTAATTGCACACCCAATATCAGATCTACAAGTTATTGTTCGCATTCGAGCTCGAACTACTAGTTATGCACTAATATTTGCACTTGCGTTACTAATTGAAAGCTTTATCACGCGATTGAGACTTAAGGTTCAATTAGACATTTTAGACAAATTTAGAAAGCCTGGGATTTTGTTCGACATTATCATGATTATGACATGATTGAGTGGATATTGAGATGGGCATGTTCTCCTTGAGTTCTAGTTTCATTAGCTGGAATAGTCATTTTCATTGCCTGTTTACAGGCCTACATTAATGTTGATGACAGAGATCAACGGAAATGCTTTTATTTCTTTAAATTCTCGATCTTATTCTTTCTTGAACATTAAAGGCTGATTTTGTTTCCCCAACATGTAAAGCAAGATAAATTTATATCGACACATTTTGATGGCTCCATCTTCTCATATGATTAGGCCTACCTCATTCCATTTGGAACCATGCTGTTTTCTACAGCCTTGATACCGATGACCGTCATATCGGTGACAGGTCCACATTCATCAGATTGTTCGAACAGTCGGAAGACCATTGTTTCGGGTGACCCATAACGGAAGAGCATCAAATCTCTGGGAGCCTGCCAACTTGGTTTCAATACCATGAATACGTAGTTTATATCATATTCATCAGTCTCACTATTCTTAACGTGGTTTGTCTATCCGCCTTGGCCGTCGCTTCTTTCAAAAAGAAGCATTCGTGGACTCCTACGCACACCGTGGTGTTATCTGCCGCTGTAAGTCAGTTTTGTATAGACATAAGTTTTCTGGCTTCGCTGCGGTATCAGTTGGACGTCTGTCAATTCAAAACGCAGGGTGGATTCAGGTCTTCATGTTTACGAATGCCGCCAATGCCTTTTTGCACACGGCAGCCTTTTCAACGGACATGTGTCTTAAGATCCGATGGCCTTTCTTGTATGTCCGCATCGCACGCCCTCTCCTGTTCAACCTAATACTGGTTCTAATCTGGTTAGTAAGTTTTATAATTGGATCTTGTGTAATGTTATGGATTAAATTTCCGCCCGGGTCAGACAGAATGCTTGGTTTACGACGCCTTCGTGGAAAACAAAATAACACTCATCATGTTCTCGAACCTGACTTGTACATTAATTGTTATTGTCGTTGTGGCAGAGACAATTATAGTTGTTGCAACCGCGAGAAAGCAAGCCATGCAGATCAGGGACCAAGCCCGGTCACTGGAACGACCGTCTGCACACGGAACGAGATCTAATGAAGATGTGGAACAACCGCATGGTGTATTACGGATGTGCAGACGTATACAAGACCGCGTGGGCCGCTTGCCTCTCCGCACCGTTCTCCCATTTTCCCTTCTTACGTTTATCATTATTATATGTTGGAGTATTTGGATAGTCATATTCAACCTTTTTATAATTATAGGAATGGATTATGTCTATCATATCATCTTGACTTTCATATCAGCGTTCATTATAGCAGGTTTTGCTCTGATTGCACGGGCTTACCACATGTCCGACTGTCGCGTGGGCTTGCAAAAGCTCGGAGCTTGCTGCCTGATTGCTGTAAAAACAAACCCGATTCGTTTCATTTTGCATCAACAAAATTCATGATCATCATCTTTTAGACAAATTTCTGGAACTCCCGAGGCCCTATACAAACAGATCATAACTGTCAAAAACTAATGGTGGAGACCAAATCATTCATGTAAATATCCTCAACTCAAAACTGAAAAAGGGTTAGGTTACGGGACATTCAGCCCCATTGACAATAAATATGGGTTGCCCCATACATGCTTATAAAAAGCAACTACGGATATGTGTGGTTATGCGGGCTACTGAGAAGACGATATTGAAGGCCGTTGCTTAAAATGATGACAATATTAATAGGCCTAGTGATTATGACTATAATCTGAAGATGAAACTTATAAGTTTGACTTTTCCTGACGGTCTTTCTATGTCACCAAAAGCTAGTTTGGGGTTAGAATATACGTGAGCAGATCAATCGGGAATCAAAACTACATTAAGAAGTACAAATCATCTAAATTATTACTATATTACCAGATTCCTTCAAAGCACAGGTCGCGTTATGCTTTGAACGACCAAAAGCGGTATACGAAGTCCCTCGAGTCTCGAACATATAAAAGTAGTATATCAGTTTATTACAAAAGTCATGTATACATGTAATAATCATTCAGACAAGAAACACACTTGTAATTCATGCTCATTCAACTCGTTTGATTGATTTTGTTTCTTTTTACTAGTTAATAAATATACCATGTTGGTTCATAGTTGTTATAAAATATAGCTTTGGCGGTCTTTACTTGTGAAAAAGCCACTTAGAAGCCGAATTATTATGTAGGCCTATTTGCATTGGAACGCATACAGAATCTGTTCTTTTGCATCTAAACACGGAGGTTGTTTACACGGTTCGCTTTATTTTCCTATGATTTTTACCCACGCGCGGAATCCAAGGGGGGGGGGGAGGAAGGTTGCGGGCGCCCCCTTTGAGATTGCTTGAAAATATAAAAATGCATTCTGTTGTACATGGACGTCTTTGAATTTTTATACTGTGAGCAGCCCTCGTATGAAGTTAGCATATCGCTTTTGTAGGCTTTATTCCCTTTCCCAACTTGATTTAATAGGCCCCTATCATTATTTCAAATTTTTTTGCGCAGTTAATTGAATAGTATTTTATTCTGCTTCTAACTCCGAGTGCTTATATATTATTATATTTGACCACCTATCAAACTCTTATTTTAATCAAACGAAATATTACCTCGACAGTGATGTTTTCATTAGACAGGACATGTTTGTGACATTTGCAGGGGTCGAGGAGCCGGGGATGGGGGGGGGGGGGGGAGGCAGGGGGTTGTTGCAGCCCCCACCACCTTTTTTCAGGCAACGTATACAATACGTGAAAATGACTATAGATTTGTAATCTTTGCCTTGTCCAGCCCCCCCCCTCCTCACGCCCCCCCACACACCACTTTCGGGTCAGCCTCTGCACTTTAAAATCTCTTCACGACCCCTGTTTTTGCCTTTCGTTGTATTTCAAACTCAAACAACATATTCTGTATGAAATAAAGCACAAATAACATGATGATACTCATCTTAAATTAAAATGGTTTCTTGATTCGGCTCATGCTGTGATGTCCACCTCAACGTACTCCAGGTTGACTGTTGCGCTGATCCACGTCCCTTGCGCTTTCCGCTAGCCTCCCGGAAGCCTCCGCCGCTCGATCCCCAGACCGGTGTGTATGTGAGAAATCAGTACGATACAGCTCTTACGTTGCATCACATTCATCCGACAGGCAAGAAGCTTAAACTCATCATCCTTCAGTCATAAATGTTGAAAGTAAAACATTACAGTTCATACGATGAAAAATATCACAAGACTGTTCCTTTCTAGCACTTAAACGTCCGTAATTTTTTGCGGACATGAGGGGAAAAAAAAATCTTGTTCTCTCATGGTATATACGTACCGTGACGTAACAATCGAAAGTCCCTTTAGTTTACTTTTGGAAACCTTCCAAACCATTTCCACACTTCCTCAATACATTTCTTCACTCCTCCAACCACAACGTACATATTAGCTTAGATTTGTCTCGGCTCCCACATTTGTTGTTCCCAGGTCCCATAAGCAGGCTAGTTTCAATTCCTTTCAATCACTAGCTCCTCGTCTCTGGAATAAGCTCCCTTCATCTCCAAGAAATAGCAAGACTCTTACCTCCTTCAAAGCTAATTTAAATATATCCTTCATACCCTTGATCTTTCATTTTGAATTTCTCTGAGGGAGCAGTGCAGCTCTTTGTATCTCATGGAAAAGGCGCTTTATAAATCCAATTATTATTATTATTAATAATGAATAATTAACACATGCATAGAGGTGTTTAAAATACCTTCTTAGTAATTTGCAACATGTAGGCCTGCATAAATATTATGGTGCTGTAGAATTTCTTTCCTGACAATAGCTTGTAAGTAAATGATCGCAGCGCTCTTGTATTGAAGATACCTTTGAAAGCATGAAGCATCTCTTTACTTTGCAGAATTCGTTTTAAATTTTAAACATATTATTAAACATATAAAAATAGGCTATGACAATGACAAATCATAAAATCAAATAGGCCTACTAATATTTCTAAAGCCACATCAAAAGTGACTACAGGCTCTATAAAGAAAAGAAATATGATAGGCTTACTTGAAAATTTAAATTAGAGTTTAATGAAGTGGCGCCTCTTCAAAATTTCAAAACAATTTTCAAGAGTTCGCGTAAGTTAGACACGGAAAGCATTGGGTTAAAGTCCGTCCTTATAATCTCACAACGGCGAATTCATGACATGATGATGACATGGTAAATGGCTCGCATATTACTCCATCAACAACATCAAACTCAAGTAGTAGATATTACTAAATGGAGTTGGTGGACACAAGGCTCGAGTGTGTAGCATAAAATACTGTCCGGCTTTCGGGAGGTTTGAAACCTATGTCGAAAAGAAACATAAAATACCTTTTTTTATATATAGATTTGTTTACTTTATAAAGTTACAACCCAGACATCTTATTCTTTCATTTTTTTTTAAAACTGAAAGTATCAGTTTTCTACTTATAGGCCTATAATAGTAATTTTAAAAAAGTTTTAGTATCGACCAAAACGCATATAAAAAGGGGACCGTTGACCGGATAATGACAATGAGTGCAAAATGGCGGTGTGTGGGTGTTGCACCGTGTCAATCATAAAGCTATGCACGACTTTACGAACGACTAGTGAAAATTTATTGTGTTAAATGTATGAGAATGTGAGTAATATATATAGCACCCAAGAACACGTTCCAGTCGTCCGTAATGCTGCAGTCACACAGACACTTACGTATAGATGCGTTTGTGTTGTTTTAATCTTATTTCGTCGTCTATTCTCTCATTTCTTATGAATTTCTTTGTTTTACTGGATGAACGAAATTATCAACATTTCCACTGCTGACTATGACGGGTAGGCATCCGTGGGGATCCACAGAAAAGAAAATAATTTTTGGACGCAACCGGACGCAACTCAACGTAAATGTCTGTGTGACTGTAGCATTAAGTCATTCGAAACCTTACGAACGACTCTGTGAAACGCCCCTGGTATCACAAAGAAAGAGACAACAATCGGGGTAGGACAGTGGATGCTGAGACAGGAGACACCTCTCAAAATGATGGAGAAGATGATGATCTCAAGAGGGCTCTCCATTAATTTCCATCTTAGAATGGATGACGGGGGTGGATTAAAAAGCATTGAGACGGGAATCGTTGAGGAGGAAACAAAGACAAGCATCCAAACTCTTGAAGAACAGAACATAAATAACACATTTCGATCAATGTGATACCAGACTAATAAAATAAACGCGGCGTTGCTCGTCACCCCAATGCTGATATTAGCGTATTGTTATTCGTGTCACGACTAAGGTATGACAGTCTTATTCATACCGAAGCAATTTCTTGAAGCTACTTCTTGAGGACCGCCTTTGTAGGTTGAAAATAGAAGCCTCATTTGTCTCCGTTTATTCATCTTTCATTTTCGTTTTGCTTTGTCACGAGGATCGATTCATAGATGACAAAATTCTATACTTTTGGATGTTTATCGGCATCTTAACCATGTAATGGAATCCCAATATGTATCATTTGCGTCACGTTTAAACTTATGCATGAGCTTTTCAAAATTTTGCTTTGAAGGAAAGCAGAAGTTATGCGACACTTTAAGGACTTGAAAAAGCAGATCCAGTTTTCTTAACCGCTGCGTTTGTGTAACGCATTGTGAAGTGGTTCGTTAGCTAAAAATAAAAACGATTTCAACTTAGGACATTGAGACATCCAAAGGAGAAAAATGGAAATTGTTGGCCTGGATGTCGATGTTGGACCGTCTCCTTCCGCTAATCCGACTCCGTATCCAATGCACACCCCGGCGTGGCTTATCATCTTCATTCAGGCGCTGTTGGGAACAATGACAGTGCTCAATTCCGTAGGGTACGGAATCATCGTATTCGGCGCAATCAAGTTCAAATCGGAACTGACGCCAAGTCAGATAATCGCCCTCTCCCTAGGGCTCAGCCAGATTGTACTGGGTGTGGTCATGTTGGCATGCTTGCCCTATGTCCTAGACGTGTGTAGAATGGAGACGCAAGGTCAGATCCTGTGCCGAGTGGCACTTCTCATCGGCTTCAGCTCCAATGTCTTCCTGCACACCATCATCCATTCGTTGGACCTTTGCGTGAAGGTACGCAGGCCTTTCGCATATATCCGGAGAATGACTGAGAAGCGAGCGTTACTGTCTGTAATTCCATCTTGGGTGCTAGGTCCTTCTATCGGAGGTTTTATTACGCTGTTTCTTCACTTTGACGAGGAACATAGAAAGACTGAATGTTTCATCATGAGTTTTGAGTTGCTGCATAAGATACCGTTCTTGTTCTTTTTCAATAGCGTCAACCTGATATTACTCTTTCTGATATTCGTCCCCACCGGACTGGTGGTCCGTACTGCTCGCAAGCATGCCCTCAAGATTAGGCAACAGCAAGATATGCTCCATGGAGTCTGGGAGAGACATGAAAGACCTAAAGATGACGACATCAAACGGAAACGATTCCTCGAGCCGCGCCGTACGTCCGGGAAGGCGATCACTGATTTTCTCATCTTCGTTTCCAGTTTCACCCTTGCCTGGGTAGCACTCATTCTCGGAATCGATGTCGTGGTCATAAGCAATGATCACAATCTCCATAAGCTCAACATTCTTACAGGACTTGTGTTTTTAGTCTACAATCAATGCGCCATAGGAATTTTGATATATACACACCGGCAACCCAACTGCAGGAAAGCGAGACAACTTGCCAAAAAGAGCATTGCTCAACAATTTATTCGTTTCCGTAATTTCTTCAAAAATCATGAGAAATCATAAGCCCATTATACAAAATTGTGGCGTACCATCATTTATCTTATGTCAGCCTATTCACACTGCAGCCGTGACAAGGTCTAATTGTGTTTACCTACTAAGTACCTTTAATTTGAGATGACAAAGATTTAAGATACTCCATATTACCAAAGGCGGCGGTACGAATTTGACAGTGGGGGAGGGGGTCACGATGGAAAAGGGGGGCACTTAAGATCAGAGGCATAAAGAAAATTCGGATAAATAGGGGTGCGCTGAAAATTTACCTTTAAATTAATGCTTTTAAGAATCTTATGGCTTTGTATATTAGTAATAAACAAAAAGCAACGCGAGCCGAAAATTTTGAGCTAAAAAATGTAGTTAATTGTGATTTACAGAACCTACTTAGTATTCACGAGCGCTAAGAGCGAGCCGAAAATTTTGAGCTCAAAATTGGAGTTAATTGTGCATTATAACTCTATTTAGTATCCGCAAGCGCGAGCGTGAGCCGAAAATTTGGGGGTGTTTAAAGACATCTGGAGTAAAATCGGGCACTTCTTAACTTCCCTTTTAAAACAGAAATCATCCATGGGGCAAAGAAAAGGGGTACTTTTTGGTCATGAAAGGGGGCACTTTTTAAGGGTGGATGAAAAAGTGGGGGCACTGTGCCCCCCTTGACCCCGCCCCGGGTCCGCTTCCTCTGCATATTACATTATTAAACTGACCAATAATATTTCCTTTATTTTATTGCAATAATTTCTCTTAATTTACAAAATTAAGGTAATGTAATACATGTATATAAATTTATAATATGGCGATAATGATAATATGAACTATCATGTTAATTACAATAAACGTCATCTTGTCTCTTTCAAAATTCGCAAATTTTCGACTTGAGCTTTGCACTCGATGAGTCCCTCAGAATGGACAATTCACTTCATGGTCATAGGTCATGCTGTGGGACCCCCCCCCCCCCCCCCCCCTCCTCCC
>CALNVZ010002974.1:20581332-20616332 GCA_940671915.1 Paracentrotus lividus | reverse complement strand
CAAATCGCCCTTAAATTTAGGGGCGCCGAATCGACCTTTATTTAGGGGGGCGCCAAATCGACAGTAAACTAAGGGGTGCCAAATTGACCTTAAACTTAGGGCGCCAAATTGACCTGAAATTTAGGGCGCCAAATCGACAGTAAACTAATAGGGGCGCCAATCGACCTTAAATTTAGGGGGGGCGCCCAAATCGACCTAAATTTAGGGGGCGCCAAATCGACATTAAACTACGGGGAGCCAAATTGAGCTTAAACGTAGGGGCGCCAAATTGACCGAAACCTTAGATGGGGGCGCCAAATGACCTGAAGCTGAGGGGCGCCTAATTGATATTAACTTAGGGGCGCCGAATCGACCTTAAACTAAGTAAGGGCGCCAATTGAAAAGAGGGGAGGGAAGGGGGCGCCCTTAAAAATAAATTAGGGGGCACCAAATCGACAGTAACGAAGGGGTGCCAAATTGAGCTTAAACATAGGGTGCCAAATTGACCTTCAACATAGGTGGGACGCCAAATCGACCTTAAACTTAGCGGCTCTAAATCGACCTTAAATTTAGGGGGGCGCCAAATCAAACTTAAAATTAGAGGGGCGCCAAAAGGAGCTTAACGTGGGGGCGCCAAATTGACCCGAAACTTAGATGAGGTGCCAATCGACTTTAAACTTAGGGCGCTAAATCGACCTTAGATTTAGGAGGGGCGCAAAATCGACCTTAAACTTAGGGGCGCAATATCGACCTAAATTTAGGGGGCGCCAAATCGGACTTAAACCTAGAGGGGCGCCAAAATGATCTTAAACGTAAGGGCGCCAAATTTAGATCAAATGTGGGGCGCAAAATGATCTGAAACTTAAGGGGCGCTGAATTGACCTGAGACTTAAGGCGCTGATTTAACCTGAAGTTAAGGGGGTGCCAAATCGATCTTAAATTAAGGAATGCCAGATTGAGCTCAAATGTAGGGGCGCCGAATTGACCTGAGACTTAGGGGTGCCAAATTTATCTTAAACTTAGTGGCTCCAACTTTATCCTATTTTCCTGAAACTAAGGGGCCCCAAAAAAACACACACAAAAAAACAAAAAAACAGAAGGGGTCTTTAAATTGGTCTCTATCTGGAAATAGCAAAATTTTAAAATTCCATGCCTCCTGGTTTGTATATACATAGCAAAATTTTCGCTCGCGCTTCGCGCTCGCATCATCTTTTCCCATTGATTTATTACATTGTGTCGAGGAACGCGTAAAATGACCTGTTTTCTAATTATTCGAATGCATCAAAATTTCCGTTCCCTATTCGCACACGCCTATGTTTTCCCTCTTTTACCAGAATTTACATTATGCATGGGATTCGAACTGTCAAAACATTTAAATTTACTTGTTTTCACGTTACATTTTTTTATTTATGTATTTTTCTTTTTTTTTTATATATATATATTTTTATTTTGCATTTCAAATTTATGTTCAACATATTAGCGGCGTCAAATTGAGCTTACACGTACGGGCGCCAAGATGACCTGAAACTTATGGGGGCACTGAATTGAAGTTAAGGGGATGTCAAATGGATTTTAAAATTAGGGGTGCCAAATTGAGCTTAAACTTATAGGGCGCCGAATTTACCTAAAACTAAGGGGGCAACAAATAGGTTTTTAAAATATGGTCTCTATATAGATAGAGCAAAATTTCAAAATTCATGCATCCGGGTCTGTATATACATAGCAAAATTTTCGCTCGCGCTTCGCGCTCGCATCATTTTTTTTCTCCCAATGAATTATTACATTGTGTTCCTGAGGAAAATATGAAATGTCCTGTTTTCTAATCATTTGAATACATCAAAACTTCCGTTCATGCTTTGTGCTCGCCTATGTTTTTCCTCTTACCAAAATTTACATTATAGGATTCTAACCATCAAAACATTTCAATTTATTTGATTTCACGTTACATTCATTTTTGCATTTCAAACTGACCTAAATCTTATAGGGGACGCCAAATTGAGCTTAAACGTAGGGGCGTCAAACTGACCTGAGACTTAGGGATGCCAAATTTATCTTAAACTTAGGGGCTCCAACTTTATTTTGAACTTAGGGAGGTGTGCCGAATTTAAATGAAACTAAGGGGCAACAACTTGGTATTTGAAATATGGTCTCTAAAATTTTTAATTCCTCCTGGTCTGTATATACATAGCAAAATTTTGGCCTCGCGCTACGCGCTCGCATCATTTCTTTCGCCAATGAGTTATTATATATTGTGTTTCCTGAGGAACGCATGCAATGCCATGTTTTCTCATGCATGTCAAGACATCAAAATTCCGCTCTCGCCTGTGTTTTTTCCTCTGACCATATTTGCTTAATAGGATACTAACATCAAGACATGTTAAATTTATTTGAATACACGTACCATTTATTTTTGGCATTTTGCCAGGGGCATCAAATCACCTAAATCGTACAATGTATGGCGCCAATAAACCTAACATTTAGGTGAGGCAAATGAATGGCGCCAAATGAGCTTAAACTTAGGGGCGCCAAATTTATCTTAAACTTAGGGAGGGAAGGAGAAGGATATATTAAGGCAGCTAGATATATAAATATTCATCTCTCTTTCATAATCATGTTAAATTAGCTGGGCAAGCATACGGTCTTTAAATTATGGAGCCAAATTTGATCCTAAACTTCAGGTCTCTTATTAACAATTAGCGCAAAAATTTTCGATCGCGCTTCGCGCCGCTCAATTTCCAAAGAGTTATTGACATTGTGTTCCTGAGGACTGCATAAAATGTCAACGTTTTCAGAAGATCATTCGATACATCAAATTTCCTGCTCGCGATTCAGCGTCGCCTAATTTTTTCTTTCTGTAACCAGATATATGAGGATCTGACAAACAAAACATCAATAAACATTTGTTTGATTTCACATTACTGTGATGGACAATTTCACATGATTTTATATTGAGCTGCTTTCAAATAGTTTTGATGGACAAATTACAGCTGCCCGTTGCAATGAATTCTGAATGAGAGCTAAACAAAATTGAACCCCTAATTGCTTAGAATTCTTTGGCTTTCTTATCGGTAAAGTAGAGGGGGAAAAATCTGTCGCGCTTCGCGCTCGTATTTAGAAAGATCGTATTTTTATCTATAGTAGGTAATACCTCATATAACTGCTAGAAATTCTTTTCCATGAACGTCACCATGTGGCAAAGTATTAAAAAAAAAAAAAAAAAAAATCATTATTCAAATTCCCTTCAACATACATTTAAGCAGTAGGCCTATGTTTGGGCCTGTCGGGGGGGGGGCGCTACATATTGTTGAAAAGTACAACAGGGGCGCCAAATTACGTCGGGCCCCCCGGGGTGGCAAAATCCTGGATACGCGCCTGATAACCACAGATGGTTTTGATAAAATAAATTAATGAATTATTGAAGAGTCTGTAATAACTTAGCTTGGCTCTTCATCGGACAGTGTTAACTTTTTGGACTCGGACCAATTGATTATTATAAAATACACTTTCACTATTCTCTGGGGCTAATGCCCTCTTTTCAAATTATTCGCTACTTTGCTCTCAAATATCAGATAACTGTCAGAATTTGCGTGAAAATTTTCAGCTCGCGCTTCGCGCTCGCATAATATAAGATAGTGCAAACTGCACGTACTTGACTTTGTTCATCTTTTATGCATGTATTAATGCCACGATGATACGTTTAAAACACTAAATCCCTCCCCGTTTCGTGCTCCCATGTTGCTACAAGTATCTTGTTTCATCCGGTCACTATTATTGAGAAAATTTTCAGCTCGCGCTTCGCGCTCGCACAATATATTGCCCTAATTCGTCCATATTTATATAGATTTGCGTTTGTTGGCATTACGTCATGATGTTCCGCTTCTAATCACTAGTTAAAGCCCCCTAGCCCTCCATCAATTTCGTGCTTTTAGTCATGTAACGCTACAAATACCATGTTTCAGTTGAATATTATTGAGAAAATTTTAAGCTCGCGCTTCGCGCTCGCATTACAGCCCTATAAATTCGACGATGTACTAGTACTCATAATTATGCGTAATAATGTGCATGTGTGTGTATATATAGACATTACATCATGATGACCCCTTTAATAAAGCAGATAAAGCCTCTTCCCGTTTCGCGTTAGCATTATTCTACCATATATGTCCCATTTCAAGTCACTATTATTGAGAAAATTTTTAGCTCACGCTTCGCGCTCGCATAAAGAATTTGAAAATATGTACTAGTGGATACTGACATGCATGCATGTGTGTATTATTTGTAGCCATTACATCATCATGGTCCCCCTTTAACAAACCAATTAAAGCCCCTTCCTCGTTTCGCGCTCTAACTATGCTACAATGCCCCATTTTATGTCACTATTATTGAGAAAATTTTCAGCTCGCGCTTCGCGCTCGCATTATACAATACATTTTCATATTTATATGCATGTACAAGCATATACAAACATTACCCCCCCCCCAACAATATACAAACATTACCCCACCCCCAACAATGAACACTGCGATCATATACCATCGTATGTGTCACATTGAGGAAAAGAGGAATATCGACGATCATCCCCCCCAATCGCCAAAACAAATCGACACCGTTGGATGGGTTGGTTGATTAAAAGGATTGCTTAATTAACTGATTGAATTATTGATGATCTATGGATCATTATTATTATATTTTGTGAGTGTGTGACGGATTGTGATCTTTAAAGGGGAAGTTCACCCTGGAATTTTATTGGTCTTAAAGAATGCAGAAAAATAAAAGAAAAATATGAGTGAAGGTTTTGGGAAAATCGACCAAAATATGATGAAGTTATGAATATTCAAAGTTTTGATTCTGTGACGTCACATGCGAGCAGATCTCCTATGTGTTATGTAGTGTAAATTCCATAAAATGTCATTTTTTTTAAGAAGAAAATAATTATGTCGCCTGTGCGGTCGATATACCATCAAACATATGTTCATATACATGACTATATCAAACTGACCCATTCCTTTATCAAGAACCATGACAAAAAGACAAATTTATGGAATTTACATACACAACCAATGGGAGAGCTGCTCGCACCTGACGTCACAGAATCAAAACTTTAAATATTCATAACTTCGTTATTTTTTGGTCGATTTTCTTCAAACTTTCACTAATATTTTTCTATTATTTTTCTTCATTTTTTAAGACCAATACAATTCCAGGGTGAACTTCCCCTTTAATTAATTGGTTAGTTCATCATTAGCATTACTGCTTGATGATACTATTTTGACGCTCAATGGTTCAAGACAGGATTTACAGTGTGCTCTAACAATACTTGATGAATATGCAAATATGTCAAACCCCTCCAAATTAACATAACAAAAAAACTCAAGGTTATATGGATCGGAGAAAAGAACAGATCTTAATAAACAGAGATCTACATGAATACAAATTAAACTGGATATCTGAGGGGTATTTCAGATACCTTGGTATAGACTTTTCGGTACATTTATCAACACATGGTGGAACATAATTATTATGAAAAGATTAAAGAAAATAAAGTCTCAAATGAATGTATGGTTGAAAAGATCGTTGACCCCTTGGGGAGAGTAAACTATTGTTAAGTCATTATTCATTTCCAAATTAAATTATCTATTTCTTTCGCTTCCCGGAACCAAAGTCACAAGTTATTAACAAATCTACATGGCTGTTTTTTCTCGTTCGTATGGAAAATAACGCAGATAAAATAGGAAGAAATCAAATGTGTCAATTGGCATAAAGATGGCGGGGTCAAAATGACAAATCTATTTACGCACAGATTAAATCTCTAAAAGTATATCAGGATTAAAAGTTTTACTGACTCTTCGAATGAAAATTTCATTATCATATGTTAATTCATTTATGCTTCCATCAACTTCAATGCCAGATGTATATGGGGTCTGAGTATTACAAACAACTAGCTATTGTTACACCCCAATTCATTTGGGAAAGGAGGTACTTTTTGCTTTTGCAGAGTTAGTCTCAATAATTGTTGATAATATTGCATGTCAGCCTCTATGGCAACAATAACAAATAAAAGTGAGCAATGAATACAATTTTTTCAAAGTTGGTCTGCGGAAAGGAATACGCTTTGTCAATATAATTTTGAATAATGATGGTATGTTCCTCTCGGTATTTGGAATTCAAACACAAAGTTTATATACAAATAATTTCCTTCAATATTACGGAATATGCAAGCTATTCGAACAGGTTTTAATTGAGTGTTAATACTATTATACCAAAAGTTAAGAGAACCTACATGTATTATACCAGAAGCATTTCTTTGATACTAAAAAGAAAGAAAAGGGTGTTCACATATTTATATATGCATCAAAAATGTAAAGAGAAGAATGTAAAAGCCTCAACAAATGGAAACAGTACTTAGCTATTGATGATAAAACATGGTATTCATATTTTATGACTCCTATGTGTCAACTATAGATAAAACATGAGATGGTTTAATATAAACTACTGAATAGAATACGTATATGAAAGATTCTTTGTTCAATTCAATCTGTAACTGACAATGTTGTTCTTTTGTAACAACAGAGGAAGAAACCATTTATTAACATGATTTTTTGTAATTGTCCTTTCCAAAGCATAATTTGGTCAAACTTGGAGCGAATGATTCTTGTAACAAGTTACATATAAACCAAACTCACTAACCAAATATAATTTGTTTGGTTTAATTGGGAACCCACAACCAGGAGCATTTAATTGTATTCTAATTAATTGATAAGACAAGAAATGTTAGGGAATAGGCTAAATTGTAAAAATTCAGTAGCCACTTTCCGAAAAATTTGGGTCAGCCAGTGAAAAGGGTATTATATATGGGACAAATATGATATACGCCAGAACAATCTTTAAAGAAAAATCGTTTTGAAAGAAATGGCTCCAATTTAAAAAATGCTTGTTAAGAGTCTAGTTAATCCTGGCGTTGTTATGAAACTGTCCTTGTAACTTAAATCGATATAACTATTTATTGTTGCTATATTTTGTAATAATTTGCATTGCATTTGCAATATGATGAACATGATAATATGAGATCATAGATAATTTCTTCAAAAAATTTGTTGTGAAATCACTTTGTTGAATTTTTGTTTGGTTTAATGTAAGCCAAAGCTGTAATCAATATGTTTTCTTATGTTCAATAAAGGAACCCTGTGGAAGGGCAAAAATAAAAAAAAATAAAAAAATTACTGCTTGCATTAGTGATGATATGTGGATTATTTTTTATCACATGACGGTTGTTATCTTTAAATCATTAATCACATGATGACGTCAATTAAATAAAGTACATTCACCTCAAATATTGTTCTGATTTTTTTCCTTATTCCTTTCAGGAAAATACATCACTGACAACAAATTGCCGAATTCAATTTCGGAGGAATAAAAGGATGACAATATTATTAATGTCTTAAATTTCCTAAAGGCGACAATTAACCGGCAAATATCATTGCCCTACTTTGGCAAAAGGAAGCAAGTGACATATCTATCAATTTTGAGTTTTTGATGTTTAAATACTATTCCATTTATTACCATCTTCATCCTTGTCAAATTCCGTGTACAAACGTACATTTCGCTTTGAGATATTGAAGGTAAGACATCGTGAAATTACATTGACTTCATCAATGTAAATGCACCTTGCTCTTTTAAATGTACATTTGTAACTTGCTTTCTATTGTCAAATTACGATTAGGCAAATGGGCAATCAAAAGGGCAAAATGACGTAGGCCTTTATGTTCATAACCAGTTTACCAGGGGGCATTTCATCAAAGGACTTGTCGGACATTTTATCTGACAAATTTGCTCTCAGCCAATCAGATGCAAGCATTTCAGTAGCTGATAACTGTTTGTCGGATAAAAACGTCTGACAAGTCCTTTCATGAAATGCTCCCCCGGAAGAATGGGAAATGTAGATTAATGTCTTTATTACCTTGTATATTTTTTTCATTTCTGCTTTGGACATGTTGGAGGTTGATCACTTTTTGTGCTAAAATAATTGAGAATGTTGTTTACACTACAGCACAGACAAATATTCCAGTCCAATCGAACATTCGTAACTTTACGGACGATAACCATCATAGATCTCGCGAGAAATGATTTATTAATAATGACGACTATAAGCCTATAGCATCCAAGAAAAATAATGTTCCAGTCGATCGTAAAGTCATTCGTAACTTTACGAACGTCTTGGTGAAACAACCCCCAAATAAAAATTGTGTGATACTATACATTATAATAATTTGCCTTATATAATTATGATTTAAATTGCGGTGAAATTAAAAATAAATATTGAATGATTGTTATTACGCTTGGTATTTATTGATTTCCTTAACTTTGTAGCATATAGTGCGTCTTCTCGAAACACTGGTATTTTGAATAAACTAAAATATTTTTTCCCTGATTACATTTTAAAAACATTATATTCCACACTTGTTGCATCTCATATGAATTATGGAATACTGGCCTGGGGTAATTGCAATACAACCTTAATTGCTAAAATATTCACGATACAAAAACGAGCAATTAGGGTTGTCAATCAAGTTGGTTTTTATTCCCATACAAATCCATTATTTTTCCAAAATAAAGTACTCAAAATTTCTGATTTATATGCATTTCAAGTTGGTATATTCATGTTTCAACTTTCAAAAGATGAATTGCCTGATATTTTTGCTTCTATGTTTCAAAGGAACAATCTAATCCACACATATCCCACGCGGCTAAGTGATTCCTATCACCTTCCACGTACTTGCACTCTCCTTGCTCAGAGAACAATAATGCTTTTGAAGGGCCCAGGTTTTGGAACGATCTTCCCCATGATATGGTACATAGTGCCTCACTTAATATTTTCAAACGTAAATTGAAAGCAATGCTGATCAATTCTTATAATTTCCCTGTATAAACTTTTATTTCCATGTACTTTGTTAATACGCTCTGGCTGAGTAGTAAATAATAGTCGTAGAGTAATGGTGGCAAACTTCTTTTAATTTTTTTCCTATTCTTTACATATTCACAATTGTTGTATTTTGGCATTACCGTTATAATCAATTTATTTACGTGTCCTCTCCTATACACATTAAGACTGATATTTTTTCTGGATCCTGCAGACTTAACAAGCTTTGCTTTTTTATGCAGGTTCCCTCATATTTCACTTTTTTTAAATTGTCTTTAAATCCCAATCGCTGTTTTCTTTAATTTAGATTAATGATTATGCCATGTCTGATTTGTATTATCTCGAGTCTTCTGATATTGTCGTTTGTACCTGTGAAATATGTAAAATAAAGTCAAATCAAATCAAGTCAAATCAAAACGAAAAACGAAATTTAAAAAAAAATATGGTTTATCATTACAGCATAATAACAGTATATTTTTCAAGACCCGGGATACTCGGGTGGTTGTTGACATGGCTCACGATAAATCTAAACGCAGATTGTGTTATGTCCGCAGCTCCTGAATAATCCAGGCTCTATATTGCTATAAAATGTAGTTTGCCTCATGTTATACCGAGGAATATATTAGTCGATTCAATTTTGTTGATTTTATTGACAGGGGACTGAGAAGGGAGAGAGAAAAGGGAGGGAGAGAGAGATAGAGAGAGAGAGAGAGAAGAACCCAAACTGAGAGTTTGGGGGGGGGGGGGTCTTGCACAGTGCAGAGGTTTTACCCACCCGTCGAAATTCACCGCAATTATAAGTATAGATAACCATCAGCCCCCCCCCCCCTCAAAAACAGATTACCGTGTCAACTCATGCAGCTGACTCTCAGTACAATGCTTCTTACATTTTTATAGTTATTATCATTTTATATAATGTAAGTCTCACATCATCAGTACAATAATGATATGATATGACACTCATGCAGGCGCGGATCCATTGGGGGCGGTGCCCCTAAGTAAAAAAAAAAATGAAAAAAACAACAAACAACAAACAAAACAAAGTAAAAAACAAAAAAAAAACAAACAAACAAAAAAATAACCAAAAAAAAAAAAAAAAAAAAAAAAAAAAAAAAAAAAAAAAAAAAAAAATTGGCCAGCGTGACGTAAAAAAATGAAAACAAAAACAAAACAAAACATGCATATTTTTGCTCGCCCGGTGTAAGGGAGAAAAAAAAATAAAATTGTGAGCCAAAATCTAACATTTCAATTTTGGGCCCCTCCAATAAAATCCTGGATCCGCCACTGCTTACACTTAAGTGTTTTTATATGGAGGTGTCAATTTCGTTGACAATTGTGTCATTGTCCCATTATAAATCAAAGGTGAAATATGTTATAGTAATATATTTTTATTTTAAAGTAACGATACTGAATGATGTTAATCAAATCAAACAAATTTTTGAGCTTGCAGTATTCATCTTGAGCAATGAAAACTGTTTACCGTTACGGATTTCTTTTCAGTACTAGTATCTCTTTTGATCTTACTTTCACACATAAATTGTATAGCGCCATCATTTGACCTGACTCGGGACATTCTTTCACGTGTATTATTGCATTGCAGTTTGGTTCATCAAATTTATTTAGCCTGCATGCATTGGAGAGAAAAAAGTTTGCTGGCCATCACTTATAAGTTAGAAGGCAATTTTCGTACCGGTACTTCAGGAAAATAAATCATCTAGTGCTAAGCTAACTCAGACTTTGATTATATATTCCTAAGAGGTAAGAAGACTAAGAATATTTCTAATTTTCATGATCTTAACAATCTTCTGAGAGTCTGACTTTGAGCAAAGTTCACTTCAAGTTTAACTTTTTTAAAGTTAAAATTTCAACAAGTTCTTTTCTTATAATTAAAGTGAACGTTATAAACTCTGGTCTGAAAAGTTTATACTAGGGCCTAACGTTAGATCTAGGCCCTCCAGCTAGGCCTCACTGCAGTGTTCTTAAAAATAAAACTTCATTCATTTCATGATCTGCCTATAAAATCTAGGCTAAGTTTTGAGTTGACTTTGTCTTTGGTCTTGTCCTTGAAGTGAGTTGAACCTGGACTGGGAGGGGGGGGGGAGGGCTTTGTTGTTTTTTGTTTTGGAATCTGAAATTGAATAAATTTTGTTCCCTAGGGTCTACCAAATGTCAAACTTGGTTAGATCTAAATATCGGACAAAACGACTTCAACTCCCCCCGGGTTAGGCCTAGAATCTACAGCCGAGTGATGGGCCCCGCACGGGAGGGTGACGTGCATGCATATGATGAACTTATTGCACACACAGTAACGTTAGACTCATTTAGAGCCAGGTTGATGCTCCAAAATAAATATTATAGGCCTAGAGGTTGTCCGATATTGCTGGTTTTACTTTAGACTTTTACTACACATTTCTAAGGCCCAACTGTTAACGTTAGACATGACTTGAGTTTGAGATGAGAGTTTGAGACTCCTTTAATAATTAAACTGGTTTTACAGAGATGCCAAGTTCAGAGAGTAGCAAGGCGTGAGATATTTTGCATCGTCGTCAAAAGTAGTGCTCACACGGGTTTTGTTATATGTGCGAGCACATCCTAGTTAAGTGCGAGGACAATTTAGACGATAGTAGACCTCTAGGCCCATATTCTACAGTCTAGATCTAGAGTTAATAGATCTAGATCTAGACTACTTGTCCAGAGTCAGACTTTGTCAGTAGATCTAGGCCTGTTTGTCAATATTTTTCAAAGCCTTAATTGACCTAGAGTCTAGACCTAGATTCTAGATCTAGGCCTAGAAACTATGTTAGATGAAGGGAAAAAAAAGAACTCTTAATAGGCTTAACGTTAGATCTAACACTGATAGAGAAAAGTATCTAGATCTATATGGTTCATTTGTTTATAATATTATTAGACCCTCTAGATCTGCCTATATGAGTATGGCAGTGTATTGTATTGCCGGACGCCTTTATTTCAGTGCTTTAAATAGGACAATTAGAGGAAATAAAGTCAAGGAAAATTCACACTAGTTATTCCAAATATTATGAAAATTATAAATATGGTAAAATTATTTGATATTTACCAACAGCTTTCTTTGTATTGCGCTTGCCGCATACCCCTCTACGAAAAACAATTATTTTTTAGCGTGACAAATTACATTATGATTCCGGACGCGCGCCCTCTATGGGATACAACATTATAATTGCGTGTTGTTTATTTTGTTTTCGATCATCATAATTATGAATATGCTATCTCTTTACTAGACTGTCATTGCAGTTAATCTAGGATTTATTTGGGGTTTTTGTTTTATAAAAACATATCCTTTTACCTTTATCCTGTATTCCTATTTCTTAATCTTTATCAAGCCTTGTGAAAGATTGCTTCTACTTCGCATAATCATAGATTAGATAGTTCACTACGTTTATATATCGACGTTCGTGTTCTCATTCTCGCTTGCGCGATCGTCATGATTGGAAAACCATGAACTGCACTAGAATCAATCGCAACACATCGCACGTCAATATTCTAAGCGGACGCCGAGAGATTGAAATTCGGCAAACAAGGCTCATTTTTTCATTAGAAAATATATCCATTGTTAATGTAAAGGTATGCAATATGGAATTTTAACCATTTTCTATCATTTTAGAGATAAATAAGGTAAAACTAAGATTTTTTCGCCTCATTTTAGCAACCCTATTCCATGAATGGTGTGTGGAATTTAACTGCGCCGACCTACGCGCACAAAATTGTTTTAGTGCGCAGTAATATGTGCGTCCGGAATTATGATAGTGTCCGGTAATACAATGTGTCACTATATAAGAGAAAGGAAATAAATAGAGTCTACCTGTAGGCCTACTTTAGTTTAAATCCACCAATGTTTTCTTGATCTTCTTTCCTGTTTCATGTTGTTCCTTCGATCAAAGCATTCAAAATTAAAAGGCAGCTGATATCTGTTGACAGCTAATATCGGAGATATCGATTAGCCATAGAAGCTTTTTGATATTGAACCGAACTGCTCCGTGCATGCGTGCGAACTGGACTACTATTTTACTATAAAGTGCTGACAGATAATCGCAATAATATCCTAACATAAGAATAAGTAATTCAAGATGGCAACGCCCCTCTACTCTCAACTTTATTGAAGAGAGAGGGATTAACATTTCTGAAGAATATTTTGCGAAAGCTGTTGTATAAGGTTTGAAATATTCCCAAACTAGGATGGGTCTACATGTAGGATCTAGGTCTAACTAGTCTAGGCCTGGGCAAGTGATACTCAGCTGCTTTGACCAACATTGTTTCATCTTCGCTTAATTATATTTTTCAATAATCCTGAAAGATATCTCATATCAACTTGTACCGGCTGCACTGAAACGTTGTTATCGCTAACAGAGCGCTAACAGTAGGCCCTGTTACAGCTGGTAATGTTGCAGCAACTCATAATGTCACACCAACATATTATTTACATCTGGGATCAACCTTTGACATCACCATCCGAAAGATGTGACTGGGCCTACTGTTCGTGTTCTGTTAGCGCTAACAACGTTTCTGTGCGGCCGCTACTGGCTTTCGGACATACGTGTAGCTGCATAAATTTGGTGTCTTGACATGACTTTGTCATTTTGTTATTTTGAAAAGATAACTGAAATTTTTGACAAAATGTTCAAGTATTGCTCTTTCTCAAAGTTAAAAATTTAATGCCTCACTTAGAGTGTCCTTATAGTTCAATTAATTACAATTACATCAAATTTTTCTGGCTGATCAAAGTTTTGGAGTTGCAGTCTTCCAACAATCAAAACCATCAATTTACTAAGTAGTAACTTTCGGAGCTTGGAGCACCATTCGGCATTCACACAACTTAAAGATTTCTAGTTTTTAGTAGAGGTTTTTGAAGGACCAGTCATCGGCCAACTAATGCAAAAACAGGTAGATTTCAAGTTCACACCTACATGATTTCTTAAATTAAATCAACAAAATGGGATGTAGGAGAAAATGTCTCAGTATACTAGGGAAGAATTAAAAAAAAAAAAAAAAAAAAAATGAGTATCATTCAATTTTCAAAATTCATACCAAAACTTAAAATCGTACAGGTAGTCTTTTTCAGACCCACCACTTTATTACAACTAATATTCTTCTTTTATTTCAAACATTATGGCCTGTATTCTCAAAAGCCGCCTAACTGTAAGCATGGCTTAAATCTGTGGTTTAACTATGGCTTGCTAAAAGGGACTCATTCCCAACAAAGTAGATGTTCGATTTTTTGTTCGTGAAACTATTAAAAAACTACTCAAGAATGATAAATACAAAAGTTTCCCTTACAGTTAAATCATGATTCCAGAATTCAGTGAAGGTGATAGGAATATCATATGCAACATAGATAGATTGATTCCCTTTTAGCAAGCCATAGTTAAACCATAGATTAAAGATAAGCTTAAAGATAGGTGGCTTTTGAGAATACGGGCCTATGATGTTCATTAAGATCTCAATCCTATATTGAGTACAAGTGCTCTCATATCGGTTTGGGATCTTTTCACTGTAGGCCCCTAAGTTTGTTGTCAATCACAGAAGCAAGATAAAAAAAAAACGGGACATTCATATTCCTCAGCCTTTAATCTGATGTTTAGTGAGATGATATTAATGTGAGGTCTTTTTGTCCTGTTTGTCATCCTTTTCAGACTGATATGTTTACTGTGATCATCAACACGTACATGTATGTGTTTGAATTCTTAATTGCAAATGATTTTAGAATCATAACTCAAGACTTTCCTGATTTTCCATGTCCCATTAAAATGACTCCATTTTAGGTCGGACTGGAGCCCGCAATGACCTTCACCCTATATAATTTTTTAGAAAAAATTACTTTAATTTCAGTTGATTGATGGTGATTATTTATGTGATAAAATATGACTACCAGTATGCACTATACCTTTTTAGGTGAATTTCCTTTATTCATTCAAGCTCTGACGATTCTAGATAATTGATTATTTCTCGGTCTTTTTCGCTTTATCAGCCTTTTTATTCCTCTTTGGCCCCTCCAAAAGGGAAAATTGAATTAGGACTTTTTCAAGCCTTGAATTGAAAAATGTCACGCTGATACAGCACTTTTAGAAAAAAATACTCAATAAGCAAGTAATTCATTACAATGTACATGTAGGCCTACATGTAGGGTTGCTCTATCGTTGATGCTATTGCGAACTATCAAAATCGGCAACAAAAAAAATGTTTATCAGCCATTCCATTGTGACTCACGTGACATTTACACAAAATTTCAACTTGTGAACGCTAATTACTTCAAAATTTCATGATGCAGACTTGTTTTTCTTACTTATTTCAATCAAGGTAATGACATTACACATTAGCACAAAGAAATTTGGTTGCAAAGTCATTTCTGTGGAAGATATTTAAATTTGTTTCCTGTGACTCGTGTGACGCGACACTATTGAAGGTTTCTGACCTTACTGTACTTGACTGAAATTTCCTCAGAAGTTACTTATCCGATGTACATTAAATTTTCTGGCGATAATTTTGAAACATTAAGCAATGAGCTGGTAAAATCTGATTAACGTTTGGCCAGTCGTTTTAAGTCTATTGCCATTTCATGTGACTCGTGTTACACAGGAGTGTGACTTGCGTGACCGGTGTCATTTTGGACTAAAAGTTTAGACAATTATCATGATTACATATAGTAGAATGGGCCACAATTCAACCAAACAAAATATTTATAGTCAGTTGTATCACATTCAACTTAAAACAAAAGAATTATTTCATTTCAAGATAGATTTGGAGGTCTTGCAACATGCAATGCAAAATGGTGATTTTCCCATTGACTTGTGTATTGTAGCAACAGAATTTAGAAAAGCAAATCTGAAAACCTATGATTATAAATTTTGATAACTCAGAAAATATTTAAGATAAAGGTATGAAACTTTGGAGGATTATATTTCATTATATGTCCTACCAGGATGCCAAGTTTAAGAAGATTTGATAACTCCATGGTAGATATCTTAGGGGTTGAAATCCATCCCATTTTTCTCATGTTCACCAAAATTCCACTGTAAAATTTACCTATTATTTCTCATTATTGGCCTAAAAACTTAATCTTCAATTTGATAATCAGAACATTTTAAAAGACTTATGTGAAGGCAGATTTTATTTCTTTTCAACAAAAAGCCTTATCATTATCTATATTTTCCCAAACTTTGCTTGTTTTGTAAAATGTGACTCGCTTGACAGTACCCTAAGAAACTCTAATGTGACTCGCGTGACAGTGCTTTAGGGTGTTTTTTTTATAATGAAGGGGTCTACACTTGGAAATCTTTTTTGGTGGTATGATTACACTCTACTACTTTTTAAGTGAACTAAAATATGGATGTATTTTTGTGACTCGCGTGACACTTTTCGAGGGTGTTTTCAGTTTGAAATATTGTCAAGCTCGGTTCACATAAATGCAGGAAACAATGTGATATGACAAGATGGGTATAAAGTTAAACAGAATAATACAATTTATGAATCTACTCACTATGGAACATGCTTTAAATAGCATTATTAAAATCATTAGGCCTACCAAAAAACAAAATTTTGGGAGCAAATTTGTTGTGAGGCGGTGTAACTCGGCTGTTAGAAGATAAAATTCAGATTTATACCATTTGAATATGTACCTAGCCAAAAAGTAGTATATTTTTTTCTTTGGTTATATTTGAAAATTTAAGCAATGGGTGTCGAGTTACACGGAATGGCTGTTATTTAGATTTTGAAATGTTAAGTTTTTTTATGCACTGAGTTCATTTAAAGACTTGTATCGCTTCTTTTTTTTTTAACCAATCATGAGATTATTCTTTGACTTCTTGGATTCAAAGTTTATCTTTCATCATCAAGACTCCATTGCATTGTAACATAAAGACGTACAATGGATAAAAAGTTATGATCGATTTCATCTCAGTAGCCTCGTCATGGACAGGGTGCCCCAAAGTTGATGATCTTAATTCTAACCCTAGCCCTAACCCTAATCTTAATCATATCCTAGTCCTTATCCATGTCTGTACCTGCACTCCAAATCAGGCTACGGAGATAAAATCAATTGTAAGTCTTTATGTTACAGGGCACATGTCAGATAAGAATTATAACCTTCCTTTGACAATCCCTCTCCTTTGAATGGTTAATTAAGACAGTTATATTTGATTGCATTCAGAAACCAATGGACTGTTTAGATCAATAGATACTGTGCTTAGCCACTTAGCATCAATAGCTTCACACCACAGTCTAGTTAGCAGATACAGACCCTTGTTAGTGATAACATAAAAAAGATAGTCTGAACTGCAAGACTACGTCAAGTGTGAACTTCATAGGCCCTGGAATGTACAATGAATTGTAGCTTGTAAATTTGCATTACTACATTTGTAGAGACTGACTTTAGTTGAGGCTAAACTCTTTGATTTGTAAAAAAAAAAAGTTTAAGTGTTTGACATACAGTCTGCAGGTGCAGACTATTCAGCCAGCCTATTTGCACAGCAGCTGCCCATTATCTGCCAATCAAAGTCATAGCGAACAGTTTGCTGACCTCCCATTGGCCAATTGTTCAGTGGAGGGCGTTCATACAGCGAGTGTAAACATATCATGCCATTATGTCCCTCCCCCTCTTGGTTGAAAAACATGTGCGTGGCATCTCCAGTCTGTACAGAACAGAAGGCTGTATTTGTTCTGTCTATGGATGCAAGGATCTGTATGCACTATGAAGGCTCTATAATAGAGTTGTATGGAGATTGCAAGAAACTTCTGCTCCCTGTTGATAAATTAAACAATGATCAACTAGAATTACAATGGTATCTCTGCTTAATCTTCATTGAATCTGGAGGGTTCAGTTGCACGATGTGGCACCTGTGGCTAGCATAATACTGGATTACTGTAGCATTCCTATTTCGACTTGCATTATTATACAAGATGGTAATGTGTGAACAACTCTTGGTGACAAATCATGGTATAATTTCAATGTTTGAGCAAGCTGATTAGCCATCTATTTGAATGATTGCCTGTGAGTGAGCAGAAAAGGTCTGTAACCTCTAGAAGAAACGGCTATTGAGAAAGTGCCTACTCTTTGTGGCAGAATTGGAATTGGAGTATCCTGTGGGGCAATTTGTCTCAAGGTCACGAGAGGTCAAGTTGCTTAATTTGACCCCAGCCCCAGCTATTCATTTACATGTGTGTATCGTTGTAAGGTCAGAGAGCTCAGACACAAACTGACCATTTGTTTGCATTAGCTCTGAAGGATTTTTAAGAAGGACATCAAGGGTATAGTTTCGTTCTGTAACTTTTCTGCTCAGTTATACCATAGACGTAAGTTCCCTGTTACGTCTATGGTTATACAGTACATGTATATATACTGCTGATGTGTTGAAGACACCATAAAATCTTGATCACACCAAACTAGTGGATAAGTTTTCATAACCGATAGCCTTCTTTCCCCATGTGGCAATACACCTGCGGAGAATGCTCTAACTCATTTAAACAGTGAGAGGTTTTAAGAAGATCTTCATATGAGCTCAGCTCTAAACGTGCTTATCGTTTTATTTACCATTGTAATATAGATATTACACATCTCGGCTCTAATGGGAAATCAAGGTAAAAGAGCGCTGTGTACTCCCTACAAATTAACGCCTTCAAATTAGTGTAAAGAAGAAATAAAGGTACGATTCCATCCTCGCACTCTATTTCTTGAAAAGGAGTATTTGCTTCAGTTGTGAAACCCAACTTGATTTATTTGCAGTTGCATCGCATTGCTCAATCACAAATTTATTTTGAAAGGTTTGTGTGAGCATGTACTTTTGCACGCCCGTTCTCGAGTTCTTTACAACCCTCGAACTGTGTATCTCAAGAGGAGTTTGATTACTTGATGCTAAACTTTAATTGGAATTATATAATGAGGAATTATTCAGATCCTGCTTCGCTGGAATAATTCAAGAGAGCGAGAAAGAGAGATGGATGAGCGGAAGAAAGAAAAGAGACGCTTTTCAAGCTATGAATCAAGGAGTCACAACAAAGAGGTAAGACGTGATCAGAAAAATTGAAATCTCTCATGCTAACCTATTCAGATTTATGCATTCTTCTGATTGAATGAAGTATACTGAATGGCTGACATAGCAACATATACCTGTATATGTCAGTAGATTCGTACATGTAGGCTACATCTACTCAATAAAATTCATATTTATGATGTTCTTTATTTTGGGAAGAAATTTCTTTTTTTTTTTGTAATGAGATAGGCCTATTTATTTACTTGTGAGGAAATTCATACTTTGTATTATGTAAGATGCTCAAAATGTTCTGTTGGGCATTCAACTGGCAAACATTTTTTTAGTCGTCACAGCAATTTTTGATGAATTGAGTGATTGTATGAATGAAATTTCAATACAATCAAAGGATCAATTTTCAGGGTATTGTCTGACACCCTCCAGCTATACAGGCTTTCAGTGTGAAGCAATGCATGTGTGACCTTACAGGTACTGTTCATGTTTATAGTGATAATTGTTGATAGATGGAACCTTACTATTCCTAATCTTGCACTTCCATCTCAACTGAAAGCGTCCTTTATTTCTTCATAATATTGGTTTATATGAATGTATACAGTTGCGAGGGAGTTGATAGTCTGAGTAGAAAAGGTTAAATGAATTACCCTAGTCAGCAGATATTTCTCCTTGTACTGACCTCGAAATGTCTGTGAATGAATACAGGCATACAGTACATAATCAATCCATTTGAATTATTCCATCAATCTAACTAATTAATCTATTAATCAACTTCTGTGCGCCTGAGACAATGTCACATCATGGATACAACATCAATTGGTATTTATATTTTTTAGAATTCCTGCTTTGTTATTTAGATGACAATTAGGAGTTATTTTGATCTTTTATGGAATTATGTAAATAATTTAACAGAAAACTTGACATTCTGTACTACAAGAAGAGAAAAGCACACCTGCATACAACCAAAATTGATACTGCTCACACATCTCTGCACTCACAGCAATATACCATGCAACAAAGTACATGTAGGCGCATCATAATAATTAGTATTTCTTTCATTTTTTTTTAGTGCAAAACTTCTGTTTTTATTTTTGATAGTAACATACTTGCCAACTGTCCCTATTTAGTAGGGACAGTCCCTATTTTTGGGGAAAAGAAGGAGCAATTATCACCATTTACAACCCTTTGTCCCTATTTTTTGAAAAATCTGTGCACAGTAATCTATAGGAAATACAGAAATGTCCCTATTTTTAAAATTTGTATTCCCACTTTGTCCCTATATTAGGATTCACAATGTTGGCAGGTATGTAGTAATGAAAACATCACAAAATTGCAACATTATGATTCCTTGGAATTCCATTCAGTAAATATCTTTACATTAACATTACCTTAATAAATGCCAAACAAAGATCAATTTTTTGTAGGTGATTTATTGTATCAACTGACAGCTTTTCTGAAGTGGTTTATTGTTATTTTGAATGAGTCAAACCGTCATTACATCTACATCCATTTGACATGATGAATAGCACCTCAGAACTTGGACCTTGAATTTCACAACTGAATAATTTAATCACACTTTTTTCATCTTATTGATGTGATGTTCATAAAGAAGGAGTGGCAAATATCTTTGACTGTCATTATCCTTGTGTAACATTTGTGGTTACAAAAACGATGGAGGCATTTCGAGTTCTCCCGAAATGGTTTGACATTTGTAATATCATACCAGAAGTGAAATAAGATTTGAAATTAAATAAAATTGTGGCAGTTTTATTCACTTTTGGTTAAGTTGCATGGTTTTTAAAAATTGTCATTATTCTTCTTCTGATCTTGAGTTTTTTCTTCCTTTTCTCCCAAGAATTGAATATTCAAATAATATCTGATAAAGTTGGCATTCAATGTATTTCATGAAGTTCTACAAGTACAGTAACTTAAAAAATAATGAAATGAAATGATCTCTTTGACCCTAAATCTGTACAATTTTTTGATACAATTTACACTACTCCTATGGTTACCCATTCATAAAAACTTCCCCCCTTCTTTTTCTTTTTGTGAATGGACACAGATGCAAAGGGATCAAAGGGTTATTAATATGAGGAGAGAGAGAGAGAGAGAGAGAGAGAGAGAGAGAGAGATAGTTTATATAGAGGAAGGAAGTAGATGGGGAGGGCACCATTACATGTACATGTACAGGTATCGAAGAAAAAAATATAATTTACAAGGTACTAGTACAAAGGGAGATGCTGAGTTCAATGTCATTTCAGAATCTAGTCGGGTGGAAATAATAATTACCTGTTACATGTACAGTCTGTGTAAAAAAAAAGTCGGAAAAAAAATATTTAGGTGTGAAATATTTTCAGATAATGTTTGTATGTGGTACCAAAATAAAGCCAAAAGATTTCCCTTGCTGATGCGCTTTGTTCTGTATAATTTGCTTTCGTAAAACAAAAGTTATGTTAAATTTTGTGCGACGAGGAACAAACCGAAATTGAGCACTTCATGGCCATTATGCGAAACCTCTACACAAAGGCATGGGACGGTGTGCGAAAAATGGATTTTTCTTGATTGTAGGAAACTAGTCATATTTCAAATATTTCAACACCAAATGTGATGTGATCTTCCTGCTTTATGAAAATACCAAACAATAGCAGGCTGTGATTACACTTCATACTATAAAAAAATGTTTTCAACTTGTACCATTTTATTTGACACAGACTGTATATCAATGTTTTCACTCCAAAGCTAATACTTATGAAAGCATGTTGTTTTGCTAGCATGGATGTTTTTTAGAGGACAACATGGTAATTAACACTTTGGCATTGGATCAAAGATATAAATGTACATTCATAGTCCAGCCAAGGAGGTAGGAGACCAGCGTCTTTCCACAAGTGACATGTACATTTGTAGATGGACAATTCCATGCAATCTTCAGTGTAGGACATTTCTCTTTCTCTTTCAAGGTTTAAGTCTGAGACAAGATGGCTAGTGATGTTCATGAGTTGAACAAGAGGATAAAACATGTAAGTTTAAAGGAGACCTTAAAGAGAAACACATTAATTCCAGTATAGACAAATCCGATATACCTAGGAATGCACTTACCAAGTTCCAAAATCTTTTTAGCTCAACGAGTTACTGTATAAGTGGTTATTTTTGCGATGACTTTCTTTTCACGAATTTCGCGAGTTGGTCATATCTCGCAAATTTCCACCTCAATACAAGGCTATTTATAATTATGAAGTCATCACCAAAATCGCGAATTTTTGCTCTCGTGAATTTCCCCAACTAGTTAAAAATCACGAAAACATCTGGACGCAAAAAATATTGGCTTATACAGTAGCTTTTCACTTAGATTTTAACAGTGCACCTCGACGGATTCAATGCCTATTGAGGCTGTGGTTCAGACATCTGTCACCTAAAACCTGACTGATTTAGAACAATTTGAATCTTAAAAATTGAAATCAACCTGATCAATCTCTTCTGAAAGCAAGTTCAAGCTTTATCTAATGAATATATAACTCTGTTCTTTACCTTGTAAATATTCTGTAATCCATATAAATATTTCATACATATCACCTCTGTAGTCATTGGTAATGGAGTACAGTGTACCTGTCTATTTTCTAAAGGGGGCACGTGCATACTGTACATGTGCTCAGTAATTAGCGCACAAGTATACTGAAATATTACCTTGTGAGAAAGAGAATCATGAATTTTGTGTAATCTGGGAGTGGTGCTTGAAATGTTATCCCTGCATTGCCAATTCGTGTTTTATTAATCAAATTTACCTGTTTACACAATTAATTTAGAGTTGATCAATACTAAATAACTGACATGAGTACAAATGAAGCCAGGTATGTTTTCTTCATTTTCAGTGCCTACAAGTCATGTAATTAAAACAAAGACTTAACAGAGCAAAAAGTTGTACCTACTTGTACTAACAGGGTTTAGGTTTCAAAAGCTATCTACAGTTAAATTTGGTTAGGTTGAACTCGCATTAGTCAAAAAGTTACCCTAAGTGAAATTCTTTTAAAGTTGTCTTCTCTTTCTCTTCTATTGTTTAACCCTTCTTTAGTCTTCAATTTTTAAAGTCAAAGCTCAGTCCAAACTATAAACATAGGCCCTATAGGCAGAGTTGACTGTAGGCTAAACCCAATTTTGAGCAATTGCATTGAAGCATCATTTGTAGAGAATATTTGTCATCCATGTTTACACAGTAAAAAGTGAAGTGGTCAATGATGTCATCACAGTTGAGGACAGCCATATTATTGTAAAATACATAAATGTAGAATAATGAAAACTACATTAGTTTAGAACTGCATACTCTGAAAATAGCCAAGAACAGGTACAGACGCACGTGAAAATAAAAGTACTGGGAATTTAGAAAAAAGATTTTACCAGCATATATTTCATTCAGTTTTTCTGGAAACAGAAATACACTTATGAAAGGTCGTTCACTGCTAAACACAATGGTATTGAAAGAAGAAGAAAAAAATGGCAAAAGTGTGGTTGCATGGTTCACATCTGTTGAATATTCAGGCATATTTTATGAATGAGCCTCATTGACAAAAAGAGATTCTACAGATAATAAAGTGTCTTTGTTAGACATAATTCATATCTTTGGAAATGGTACCATGATTGAACATGTATCAACTCGTATATTTATGCCAAGGAACTATTTCTGGCCAAAAATGTAACCAAACATAACATGATTTAGCAATATTTGAAGAGCTTACATGCAAAAGGGACTAAATCCACTTTTATATTACTTCAGAGGAAATGGCATTTGTTTACCAGATTTTGTACACGTGTCTATGAAAAAGAGAAATTGCAAAATGCATTTTCTTACAGTTGCAATCAACATTTAAGAAAATCTGTTTGTTCAAGGACGGGTACATACCTGAACAATGGCCTGATATCAATAACTCAATTTTCATTAACAGCGGATTTAGTCCCTTTTGCATGTTAACTCTTCACCATGTCATTTGTAAAGTTACACATGACTTTACAAACGACTGGTGATCAGTTATTAAGTGCAAATGAAACTAAGAATAGTTAATCACCCAAGAAGATGTTCAAGTCGTAATGTCATTTGTAACTTCAAGAACGACTTGTGAAACACTTTTATGGGATATCTTTGCAATCCAAGCTACAAGAACTGGGGGGGGGGGGGGGTATTTCATCAAAGGACTTGTAGGACGTTTTATCCGACAAACTGTTATAAGCTACTGAAATGCTTGCATCAGATTGGCTGAGAGCAAATTTGTCGGATAAAACGTCTGACAAGTCCTTTGATGAAATACCCCCCTTGAAATTGATCTTTAATAAAGATTGTTATAGTAATGACACTTTTTGCTTCCACCAAACAAGGTCTATAAATGTAATCAATTGTCATATAACTGATATCAGATTCTTCAGAATTCTTCTCAGAAACATAGGGTGGTATCTCGTCTCCTCAGTCCCCGCGACGTTTTATGACTTGCGGAAACTACTTTGAGACAATTTTTAAAGTATCAGAGACGTCCCTAATACTTTTTATCCGTCGCGGAGACGTTTGAGTGAAGTGAGATATCACCCATACTGTTGACTGTGTGCCTTACATTTGATACATTAATTACATATAGGTCACTACTGCCAATGTTGCGTATCGTGATGTTTGATGTAATCAGTAGGCAAGTCAAAGTCTACAAGATTATCAGCCAAATAAGTGTAAATATTTACATCAATTTAGCAGCACAAGACTAATTATTCTGTATGTCTCAACTGCCTCATGTTAAAAGACAAAGTGGCCTTGATGTGCTAGTATAATGAAGCATCATAGGGCACTATGATTTCAGAAACTTCTAAATCACAATCAGAATCTTGACATTTCATGTGAAGAAAAATAGGGGGAGGGGGCTTAATTTAGTAAGCCTTGAATTGCAATCCGGGTATAATTTATAAATCGATTTTAAAAATGCTCTGATTCAATGCATGCATTTTTAAAATCGATTTATAAAATATACCCTGATTCAAGGTCACATCAACATTTACATACTGCTCAGCATCAGTGCAATCAACCTAAGTGTGACAAGACCCTTTCAAACATATGCTTTTTGATTTACTTATTTATTAAATTTACATAAATTGTGTTCATGTCATATTATGTTTAAAAGCCCGAAAATGTCTTTTTATTTGCATAATTTTATTATATCTTGTGCCTACTGAAGCAGAGACATAAGCTTAAAAAAAAAGAATAAAATCAGTTATAATTCCCTACATGTGTAGAGGTATTGTGATATTTGATATTGGCCGTTTGTTTAATACTGAAACTATGGAAATTATATTCCAGAAAATACACATGAACTATACACATGTATTTTCAGGTGGTCTTAAACTTTTAATAATGATGGTTCTATTCGTATTGTTTGTGAATGGGGTTTGTTGTTGATGATGAAGCTTGAAATATAATTGGACTTGTAGAGCGTTCAATGTTCATTTTCAAATTCTAAACGGCAACATGAATCATGATACATGTATAAAACGCTGATATAATATTATAGAAACCCAAAAGTGCTTGTCACCAAATCAACCCACTAAACATACTCAATCCACAGGTTGTTAATATCTGTCCCGTTCCCGCGTCATGAAAGTAAACATGTTTCAGATCTCCATTCGGAGAAAAATTTAAACGCCGAAAAGATGCGTTTTGATCAGCTTTGATTTTACAACCTGAGCATCGCGAATGCAACGAAATGCGAAAGTGAACACACTTAAGTTTTCAAAACATTTAAATGTGCTCTTGCAGTGGAAGCTTCGCTGCAAGTGAAAAAAAGCACAGATTGTTGTTTTTGAGAGCGGGGAATTAAGACAATGGACGTAATCAGCTTTAAATTTTCGACACTGAACAGTGTACCGCTGATCGTGTATGTGTTGTGTGTTTTTAATTGCGTTTTGTATCATGATTCATTGGTCGTTAATTGAAAATGAACATTGAACACACCCTTGGATATTTTCCAGTGACTATGCTTGCAAAATAAGCGCCTGTCTGATTCATTCGCTTCTGTACTCTATAGTTGTAAGGACTCAACGCTCTGGGTTAATGCCAGAGAAATAAAGTACCGGTAATGTAGGCAATACATGAATCCTTTCCATATTTAAAGGTCAATCGTTAGTGTTGAAGAAATATTCATAAAAAATTATGACCTTCAAACCTGAACGGACCTTTTGAAAAATTTTCTGGTAAAAATAGCTTTCTTGTGCTCATATCAGTGCAGACTATTAAATTTGAAATAATTATAGACCTGTTATGTACAATACTTTTGTAGAAAATGTTGTATATAGGGAAGACTAGAGGTAATTATGGCCCCGGGGTAATTATGCCCCTTTGTCTTGGAGAGCTTATAATTCTTTGCTGCATTGCACAATGATAATTAATAATTACACATGCCTAGCTAAACTCTTCTTACTGTCATATGAGAAAAGTAAGCCATTTACTTCAAAGTTGGCTTAGGGGAGCCTAAAATGTACAGCAATCACAATTATGTTCGTTGGAAAGTGGGAAGTCTGCTTTTTTTTGGTTGCGGTGTGATATCATCAATCAAATCATTATAAGAAATGAAATTGATATGAAACAGAAACAATAGGAACTAACAAACACAACAGAAAAACTTCCACCTGAATATCTTCAATAGTAGAGCTGTAAAGAGGGATCAAATTGAAAATGTCACTTGGGTAATTATGGCCCCCATGCATAAACAGTGTATAAGCGTAATGGGGACATTAACTTGTATGATTATGTACATGTGCATAAATATGCATAAATAATGTATTGCTATGACTGCAAATTTCATCATTTTGGCTGAACCAATAATTGATTAAATCATTGTTGGTGGTTGATAAGTGTATTAGGAATATCCGACAACATTTATTATACATTACCATAATTAATTAGCATAATATCTTTGAATTCAAACAGTCATTACAATAGGCCATAAATACCCCAACTGTGGGGGTATTATGGCCCCACAAAGTTATTAACATAATGGTAATTAAAATGCAAATGAGAAGTCACAGGTTTATACTTTCCTTTGTATATTATAGGTATATAGACTGACTGTATTTTTACATAATTAGAATATTATTGGACTTTTCATTTAATTGTAGTAATAGGAATGTGAAAAAAGGGCCATAATACCCTAGTCTCCCCTATGTAGTAAGGTCACCGTCGGTAACCCATTGACTGCAGAAACTATCTATCCTGTTATTAGATGTACACGTAGGGGAGACTGGGTAATTGTGGCCCCATATTCAAACGTGATGACACGAGATTTGGATTGATAAGAAGGGTGCATACATACATGTATGTATCTTTGCACTTGTAGGTTATGAATGGATCATGACTACCATATGTGTAAAATGTAGAGTAGCATGTGTCTTACCAGTTGATTATGGTGGGATTTGTGCCCAAGTAGATATCTAAGGGCCACATAAGTGCTGGTATATATGTACATGAATATTGTACCTCTCTGACATTTATTGCCCTTATCAATCATTCCCTCTCTATGGAAAATGGTCCACCTCTAGATCGAAATTACCTGTGGTGTGATATGCCATGTTAGAGTAGTCCATGATAATAACTTTAGCAAAAAAAATATGTGACTAGATTTAAGAATAAGAAGCATAAAGCACCATAGTCCAATATGTGCAAATTCCTGTTTGATCAATTATTCAGCATAAGAAAACTGGATCACATAATGTTCGAACTTAAATAATGGCCATTTGTATCTCCTTCATTACACTTAAACTATTGTCTTTTGATAGAATAATCAAGAAAACAAATGGTTATGTAATTTTTTGTGCTATTTTTATATTTCAAAAGTGACCTCTACATGAAATATTTTAAGAGGAGAATAACCCTTCATATCTACCAATAGATGTCCATTTTTAAAATGCAATGAACTATAAAACTTTTCATTTCCCAGATTATCAAACACTTCAAATGAAGACATGCATGTATGATATGATATGTTGCATTACAAAAATTTGATTCATTACTAGAGTGTTATACAGTTGTAGTTGTCCTCAATTTTTATTTATTATTTTATTTTATAATTAATTTAATTTATTATTAATTAATTTATTATTATTATTATTATTATTATTATTATTATTATATTATTTACTTATTATATTATATATATATCTTTTTTTTCTTTTTTTTCTTTTTCTTTTTCTTTTTTTTTTTTTGGGGGGGGTATTTAAAGAAAATTAACTTTTAATTTTTTTAAAAATATATATGTACCACATTCCGTCTTACAATCTACTAGTTATTTCAGATTGACCACAGGACAATGAATTATCATCACGTTAATGTAATTGAAATCTATCTTTTCAAATATTCTTTCACATCTCTATCTGTTCCTTACTCCCATCTTAATTCTATCTTCTTCTCTTTTTTTTTTACATTTGTCAATTCTCTTGATGATCAAAAAAACTCCCATCATAAATAATAATATACATCTATCTCAACATCACCAACATATCTAGGCATAAATAAAAATAAGCCACGTCACAAAATGATGTTCTCTCCTGTTCATGGGAAGAAAATAACCGTCCATTCAATTCTCACTGAAACTTCTGTAATAATTCTAGGTGCATCATAACAAGAATATACACGCTCTCTAACAAAGGTCCTTAGCAGAAAACCGTCGAGGCATGACAGGAAGGGCGCTGTATATCAGAAATTTGTAATAGACCGAGGTATCATAGATTCAAGAAAACAACGTCCTGTACTCTAACTCCAGCCTATAGTATAACGTCGACGCGCAACGACTAGCATCTCAGATACACTTGAAGCACATTAACCGCGGTTAATTATAGAATAAATCATATCAGCACTTTAGTACCTCTAATATCAATATAAGCACATATGATATCCAATATCAGGAATCCGACAGACAATATAATCGAACACATATAGACATCCGCAAGTGCATCCGTGGATACTCTCTCGAACACACGTCATAAATTCTCACTCTAATAGAATACCCGCGACCAAAGAGAAACCACAAATATAATGAAAAGCACAAAAGAGACCGCAGGCAAAAAAAAAAAAAAAAAATACAAAACATGTGATGAGGAAAAGATGTCGTAAGATCTTGACCTACCCACGTCAAAGAAAAATATAATCATAATGTATCAATCTACGCAGCTAGAAATATATAGACCAAAAATTCAAAGTCAAAATGAAGCCTTGCATGATCCTGAGTACAAAAACCTCTGAGGGTCCTAAAATCTTACCCCACTCGAATAGACATTGGAAAAGAGTACAGGCACCATATTATCCCAAGAAGAAAGCACTTTTGAATAACCCATGAACATAGCCTACTAAGTACTAATAATTAGCGAAATGCAGACGAGATCGTAACGGAAACAATACAAACTAATGATCATCTTATAGACTCATCCACCGGTCATCAATTACACTATGATGTACATTAGAAACTATTACTCAATCATATTCACTGATTATAACCCAGGATTATATATGATCAATGAAATAAAATGTGAAAAAAAAAACATATGAAAAATTCTGAATAGACGTAACCTCTAAACGTGCTTCGACCAGCTCTAACATAAAAGTTGATACCGAAGACTCCAAGATGAATGGAACATAATGGTGTTAGCGCAAAAAACCTTCAAAATACATGATCAGCTCAATTATCACCCATCCTAAAAACCAGTATTCCTACTATTCAACCAGTGTCTGTAATAATACTTCATAACTAACAGCGGATGACTTACCTAATAATGATTTATACTAAATACCTCAAAATGTATCATTATTATTTCACTATCCTCAAATTAATGAGATAATCTTTATTCAATTACTGTATATTTGTTTTATACATCTATGCATGTTAAGAAATGATTATCTTTAAGGCGATATTCATCAAAATAAATATGTTTGAGGCTTTAAAAATAAGTACATGTAAATCTGTCGAAATAATACAAATATAGCCATGTGAACATACGCGCCTCTCTCTATCGCAATAGAGCTCTCTTGCTGATAGACATTCAATTATGCTTCATTTATTGAACATGGAACCAAATAATGAACATACGATACCAACTCATAGGAACACAATTTACAAATATATAAATTGGCGCAAAACATGACTCGTCAATATATATGATAAAATATTAACTATCCTAGATTTGTTGACTCAATCATTATCTCTTGATGTCTCTCCTGAGTATCCACGCAAAGATAACTCGAACAGAATATGATTACTTTAAGATATGCTCCATCTCACCTCTAAATTATGCCCAGTGATAATCTGAGTAACAAAAAATAAAAAATAAAACCATTAAAAAAAGATACACAGGAAATAATTAGATACGCCTCTCTCCAATGTACAATGTACATGTATCTATGTTATGCTCCACTTTCCTGGACATCAAATCCAATAGTCACACGATACAAAAATCGAACACCAAACTGAACAAACGATTACATTACCGTGCATGGCAAATAAATAGTTGATGTGGTGGTGTGACTAGACCTCTATTAGATATATCCAAAGAAGCTCACTAAAGTTAGCCATGCAGTGACGATGGTCAATTACCTCAAATACCCCAGGCGCGACCAAAATTTGTGGTTGCATCGGCTACTTGCTATAGAAGGTTTATCGGGCCTAAATTACTCCGGGCAATTATAGTTTGGAGGGATGGACTTGTCTACGTGCTAATGATGGAAAGATGGAGGGAAATTACCACCAGATGATGGCATTGACTCATCCGTTGAAGAGGAAAAGATAAAGAAGAGGTCAGCAAGTTATGAGTGCTATAATTTATGAATGATATTAAAAAAAGAGGATATTTTATGCAGAGAGGAAGGAGGTTATTAAATGTAGTAAAGTAATGAGTCAACAACCCGCTTGCTATTGAAAGATCATCTCACTTCATTCAAAGGGATGAAAATGGTATTGGTAGATATTCATTGAAATGGTTTATAAATTATTAAGCATTAGAGAGTGGGAGAAAGTAGAAGTTGGGTAAAATTTAACAAGAAGTTGATGAAGAAGGCGTCAGTCCATTGACAGAGAGAAAAAGGGAACGATATGACAGAAGAGCTGGAGCTGGTGGGGGGAGAGTCACCCTTTAAAGTTACCAAGTTAGACTTAGAGTAGTCTATTGAATTCTGGTTGAGCTTGAATATTTAGCCTTATGGGTGCGAATCCTTGCTGTAAATACTTAATAAAGTGAACGTGTTCTATTGAATATTTCAATTTGTTGATGTACAAAAGAACTCAGACGTAGCTAGTTTTGAACTTGCTTAGCGGTGTCAATGGAAAATGCTCTACTAAAGTTATAAGGCCTACATGCACATTGTAAATTATACTATAAAATATGACATTTTAATAAAATAATAATGTTGTGTTTTTTCTCCAAATTTGATGATCCATACTAAATTTCATCTTTATACTTTTCTTTCATTTATATGACACCCAGAAATATACAGAGACAATATGAATGGCAGACAAAATGAGTGTATCAATAGTATTGGACCAGCTGGGAATTTTACAATATGAGCTTTAGACCAAATGGGAATTCAATTTGAATATTATGTGACCAGACATCCTCATATAAGAAATAGAAAGTATGATATTTTCTAAATCCTTACTTTTCTCACTGTAATGCTCATAATTATTTCACAGTCCGATCTTTGAATTAAACAGAGCGTGCAATGGGCTTCAGAAGAAGGCGTCTATATTCATGAATGTTTTTCATCTGGATGAACTTCTGCTATTAAAAATGTATCAAACCCAAATGAAATGTTGAGAACATTTTTTTTTAAATGTCAATAAATTCATCCACCTATCTTTTAACCCTTTGCCCTTTCATTTCCATGAATGTACAAGAAAGAAAAGCCAAATGTCTCTATCATAGCTTCATATAATAACCTGCTTCAGTAGCTGTTCTCTTATTACATGATATGAATTATACATGAAGCTGTGAGTTAGGTATCTAGTGGTTTAGTGCCCCAGGGGGGGAATGTTTCTTTGGTGGTTGCTACAGATCTACCTTCCGTGGCCTTTACATTTTTTTTTTCATTTTTTTATTTTTTATTTTTGTGTTGGAAGGAAAGTTTGAAGTATGGAAAACGTACATGTTCTATATGTCAGCTTAATAGTGAGATGGGTTTTGTCATATTAAATTTCATTTTATTTCAATGGAATCTCAAAATTTGAAGAAAAAAAAAAACGTTTTGATATTTAGCAATACAATATCCCCGTGTTAAAGATTTTAATAGTTGATTGATGGAGGCATGTTATTTCATACTGTTCACTGTAGTTGATTCAAGATAATTTAGGGGATTCCCAATATTTTGCCAGATTCAATGTATTTTTGATAAACGTCAAGTGTGCATGGATAGAGATATGATATAGGTTGTAATGTACATGTAGTTAGAGCATGCGTTGCATAATAGTAAATATTGCCAAAAGTAGGCAAAGTCCACATATCCGAATATTTCATCAGCAGACATTTCTTTGTTTACCACACACTCGATTTTATCAGTAAATACTGATTGTAGATATGTGAAATGCCTCTGAAATATTAAATATTGCACCATATTGACTGGCATTTTGCCCCTGATAGAGAAAAAAAGTACAAATTGATTGTACCAAGAAGATATGATTGTACACCCTTTGTATTCTTTCCAAAAGAGCATCCATGAAAATAAAATGAGTACATTCTTACAGCACACATATAGCACCATCTGAAACATTTGCTGTAAATATTATGAGGTTTAATCTAGGATTTTACATTTAGAGATCACAGAGAGATGACCGCATCCCCCCCCCCAAAAAAAAAAATAAAAAATAAAAAAAATAACGAATAAACAAAAGTGGGGGAAAAAACTAAAACAAAATTGTTCCACACAAGTCACATTAGTATTAACAACTTACAATTTCAAAGTTTTTCTCCAAAAGCACTAAGTGATAAAAGGTGATCAAAATGTACATGCCTTGTTGAAGTCAAAAGTCATGTTCTGTATTTTGGGAAGTGGCATTATCATGTCTCATATGAGTCACAGGAAGTAAATTGACTATTGAATAGAAGAAGAGGGAAGGAAAGTCCAGTGTGAAGTTAGGTTAGTTATTAATATTTTATAAGAAGAAAATTGATCAAACTACATTTAGGTGAAGGTTTGAAGAAAATGTGTTTAACAAAGTTATGTTTTTTTTGTTTTGTTTTGTTTTGTTTTTTGTTTTGTTTTTTTAATATTGCGTGCCTGCTCTTCCATATCATCCGTAAATTGCTCAGAAGACCAAATTATTTCATTTGTTCATTTATCAGATGCCATACACTGTACTTGTTTTGTTTAGGCCTACTTCAATGTAAAAAAGATATTCCTTATCAAAAACCATGAAAAATGGCAATTTATGGAATTTACAGTAGATAACATTTGTAAGGGAGAACAGTTTGCAAATGAATTAAAACTTTAAAATTTGATAACTATCATTTTTGTCAAAGCCTTTATTATTGATATGTTTATTTCATTGTTCTTTTTTTTTTAATTGGAACCAACTTAATTTGATTTTAGGGTCCACTTCTGCTTTTAATAACACTCCTCAAACTCTCCTTCAGCATACTCCATGAACCACCTGAAACCGCCCTTCCAATTTTAGTCTGCCATAGACCCCTCCCAGCCTGCCCCACCCGACCCCTGCCCTATTCAAATACTACCCAGAACCATCCATCATTTGTCCAGCACGCCACAGCAAATAAACTTGCTTGCTTTGACAGTCTAAAATGCATCATTTTGGTAGATCTATGAGGAGCAAGCAGACCAGTAACACATAGTCTCTGAGATACAGCTAGCAGTCGTCTGAAAGAAAGAACCACCGGAAAGAACCACCTGAAACCGCCCTTCCAATTTTAGTTGCCATAAACCCCCTCCTCCCCCCCCCAGCCTGCCCCACCCGACCCCTGCCCTATCCAAATACTGCCCAGAACCATCCATCATTTGTATAGCATGCCACAGCAAATAAACTTGCTTGCTTTGACAGTCTAAAATGCATCATTTTGGTAGATCTATGAGGAGCAAGCAGACCGGTTGCACACAGTCTCTGAGATGTTAGTGTACAGCTAGAAGACGGGCCGAAAGAAACAGAAAAAAAGTAAATCAATCACACTTGACTATTGTCCTACTTTCAACGCACATGTGTGTGTGTAGGCCTGGTTGGTTTACATGACATTAGGTAACATTTGCAGTCACTTGATGGAAGAGAAAGTTGTACATGTAGAAGGATTTTATTTCAGAGAGAAAGAAAGAAAGAGAGATTGTCCTGAAATCACGTACATGTACATGTACAGCATACTTGGTATTTTACTTCTGATTAGAGCAAGTTTGCAGGTACGAACAATGTTTTGGGGTTTATTTTATGTCCATAAAGTCAGGCAGGGTTCCCATTCAACCTGGAAAACCTGGAAAATGAGTTTTATATATATACCCCAGACAGGGAAAGGTTATGGACCCTCTGATAATACGGCTTGTGCGATATAGATATTTACGTGATGTTGTTTTGTAGAATCGATTACTTGAATATTGGTTACTTTTGAGTCCCCTAGCTGCATTAATTTTTCATTGTAAGGCTTGCATTATGCAGGGAGATAGGTTATGAGACCTTTTTTTGAGAGAGAGAAACACATGTGTTAGCAGAGTACATAAGAAGATGATTAAAGATGATTAAAGCACATGTTTCAAAATGTCGGAAGGGAGTCATAAATTGTGTCAAATTTCATAAACAGACCTGGGATATAATTTAGCTCCCTCAGATCCCTCCCCCTATTGCCCTCCTTCCTCAGACACCTCTCTCTGACCCTCCTTCAGACCCTCCTTCAGACCCTCTCCCTCTCTGGCCCTAGCTCCCTTGGACCCATCTCCTATGAGTATGACCCTCCTTTCTTAGACACCCCCCCCCCTAGTGTTCCCTCTGGCCACTCCATCTCTGGCCCTCCTTCCTGGGACCCTCACCCTTCTGGCCGTCCTTCCTCAGACCACTCCTCCTAGCCATCCCCTCAAACCACTCCCTCTCTGGCCTTCCTTTTCCCAG
>CALNVZ010002974.1:20550246-20578663 GCA_940671915.1 Paracentrotus lividus | reverse complement strand
GCGGTAGTTACCAGTTGCGCAATACACATCGGGCTTGTTTGTTCAAGGTCAGGTCAGATCGTTAATGAGAAATTTTAAAATAGCTTGAGCAAATGCAGGACCGGTTTCTTTTTTTCGAGTTTTTTCCTGATCTACCAATTAGCGCGCTATTTTTTAGCTCGAGCTAGTGCAGCAGCGCCTTATGGAATGGATGTGTGTGCATCATTCATGTTTGTTTTTCTTATGATTATTATCATCATGTCTGGCCCAGGTTAATATAGGATGATGAATGTTTTGTATATCACGGGCTGCTTATGAATTTACTTTGCCCTCCTCCCCATTAACTTTATATGTACATGTATTATATCCAATGTTCGATTTTCATAATGTCTCTCCCCTACCATCCCAATTATCCCGTCCTAGATGTTTTTTGAAACCTTGTTCTCTTAGATATTTTGTAATGACACTTGTTATTGTTTAATGATTTTATCATATTTTGTGTAATAAGTATGCTTAATAATTCAGTGCTTACATGGAGAAAAGTCCAATATGAATGTATGTTTTTGTCAAAAGCTGCTAAATTTATGCTTGTTGCTACATGTATGGTTGAGTGACCTGTTTATTAAAATTAATTTACGTAAACAGGGGACTAATTCATTTAAAAATATGGCCTCCATTTTATGCTTCTGGAAAACCATAGCAACAAGCTTGAAATTTAGTGCACTTCTTAACTGCCAATTATTGCACCTTGTAAATTTGGCCTTTTATCTTTTTTTTTTCTTTTTTGTCCTAAATAAAACCGTTTTTTTATTCTCTTCTATTTTTCAAAGACAAAAAAAAAAAAAAAAAAAAAAAAATCTGTATACACAGTCGTAGCAGGACATCTCCCCGGAGGACAACTCCGGACAATTCCCGGACAGCTCCCCGCGGAGGACATAGGTGTAGGGTTAGGGTTAGGGTTACGGTTAGGGTTGTCCTCGGGGGGAGCTGTCCTCCGGGGGAGCTGTCCTCCGGGAATTGTCCCCGGGGGAGTTGTCCTCCGGGGGAGATGTCCTAGAACCATACACAGTATATGTATGCTAAATTTGACATTTCTATATAATTCTGTCGCCTACGCAAAATGGTAAAAAAAAAAAAATAGAGCACGATGTATTCCATTCATACTTATACTATTATATAGACAGGCAGCTCATTTTAAAAAAATGTGGCAAGTACGATTTATAATTATGAAAATCCCTTGAATTTTAAGACAGAGTCTGAGCTTTTTTTCTTGAGGGCATTTAAATCAAATCTACATGTAGTTAGAACTCTATATTCCAGTTGTTTGTCATGTTTGCCAAGGAAAACCCTGACACTTGATTTGAGTTGATTACATGTATCATTTACATGCACTGTACAGTTTTTCTAAATTCTGCTTTAATAAAAATTAATATAAAAGTCATGTATTGTATACAAATAAACATTTAAAAATAAAAGCATAAAAACTGATAGAAAACACAAAAACAATTTAAAAGTGATGAAATTATATGATTCAAAGAATATATTTTTTATCATGTATTTTCTAGTTGATTATTTTTTCCCAGTTGCTCATTCTGAGTTTACATTTTACTAGTCTTTGGAGTTTTCATGGCAGGATCCATGTATTTCTTTTCCTGTGTAAATGTATTTTTAACACATCCTCACATATATCTTTTGGAATGAGATTCAGCACATCTGTTTTTAAAAAAAAGAAGCTTATACAACCCTCAGATTTCATTTCTGGGAATTTCTGCTGATAAGAAAGACTATAAAACCGTATTATAAAGCTGTCATTCTTTCAAGGCTTTGAAAGGAAGAGCATAATTATGAACTTCAAAATCATGCTGAAAGCGGGCTGTAACTGCAAAGTATAGTATCAAGTACAAGCAGGGCATAAATGTACTTGTTGTACCTGTTGTACCTGTTGTACCAGTAGTTGTGGGGCACTGAATTTCAACTGAGTCAAAACTCCCTCCCAAAAAGTCTTACAAATTGTCCCATGGATACATACATTGATGATTTAAATCTCCCATCCCAGCCCCCATAAGTGCAGAGTCGTAATTGTTGTCTATACAGCAAATGATAGATAAATCATTTTATGTGGCAAAATAATGTGGATACAGTTTTTTTAAAAAAAGAAAAAAGAAATGTATGTAGAGCTTGGCAATGAAAAAGAATAGAGCCTGTTGCCCAGAATAAGTGTAAAGCAGTGGAATGCATGTTGTTTGTTTGTTTTGTTTTCATTTTCAGTGAATGTGATATATATAATATTATAATCACAAAAAACAACACTTGGTAGTATGAGTTTGTAGGACTTAGTAAGTAGATATTCTGTCATTTCCAGATGTTAAGATTATCTTTAAGATGCACATTACAGAAAGCAATCACACCAAATTACATGTAGATTATTAGAAGTACATACATGTATGTAGGTCATTGGGCAGAAGACGGCTGTGCTGCACGCAGGTATTGGATCGTCTGCTTCCAATTGATTATTTAATCTCCCTATTAGGGTCATCTCTGTTGTGATTCATTCTACCTCACTAATTACAACACCAGGCAACTGGTACTCCATCAGGGAGCCATCATTTCATGTCTATTTAATGTCCTATTCCCAATAGGATGGTGTAAGTATTACCCAACATATATTTTGATGGTGAAAACTAGTTGATAGTTTTTGCCTTTGGATATTCCCTTTCTTTCAGGAACTTGATATTAGTAGTATGATAAAGCATTGCATATTGCAAGTTTGTCGAATACATTTTAATTAATTAATTCCGATAAGACACTGTCACTCAATAAAACTACATTTTGATTTGTATATCATGTTGTTTCTCTTAACAGGGAAGTTCACCCTGGAATTTAATTAGGTTTAAAAAAGAACAGAAAATGAAGGAAAAAATATGAGTGAAGGTTTGAAGAAAATCCACCAAAAATGATGAAGTTTCGAATGTTCACCTGCCAATTTTGGATTTTGTTACATCACTTGTGAGCTGCTCTCTCACTTAAATTGTGTAATGTACTAGTAGATTGCCATTTTTTCAGAAGAATATTAATTATTTAACCTATATGTTGTTGATATCATCAATCCTACATGCATGTCAATATACATGTACATGCTTCTACTGAATCCCTTCATCAAGAATAATGAAAAAGATGAAATTATTTAGTGTACATAAACAACATGTGGGAGAGCAGCTTGGTGACACCACAAAATCAAAACCTTAGAAATTTATGTTCTTTGTTATTCTTTGTTGGATTTCCTTCAAAACATCACAATATTTTCTGCTCTTTACAAAAAGCAATCAAATTCAAGGGTAAATGCCCTTTATAGTATACATTAACTGGAAATGCAATTGTCGAGATAATACAACAATTCAGGATGTACTTTAACGAGACAGCAAGAAAAATTGTGGGTGTACAAGAACACTTCAAGGATGTAGTTATCAGCAAAGCAATAACAATAAAGGATGTACTAATCAATGAAGGATATGTTTCTTTATGATACTCGTACATGAAAAAGGTGTTGTTTTGAATGTTCACCGCATTAATTTGATGACAGGTAGTTTTAAGGACGCGTGATCGAGAAGTGAAAATTAGTCACTCCTGATGTCTTACACAAACGGGCATTTTACCTTTACCTATACTTATATGTGTGATCAGTGAAGTTCGCTCATGAATGCTAATGTCTCGGTGAATATTCAGTTTTCAAGCAATTTAAGTTTATACAAAGGTTGGTTCCCCTTTAAAGCTGGGTTACAGTTTTGGTAAGATTGAATGATATCAGATGTATTGCTTTCTTATAAAAAAAACCCCAAAATTTAAAAGAATCAAATTAATCGTTACACCAATTTTTTTACATGTTGAATATTTGAGAAAATTATAATTTTACCACATCTAGTGCCATCTGGTGTAGGGACATTATTTCCCTTATATCACAACAAATGATTATTTCATAGATTTAGCTCATATACCTGAGTAATTACCCTCTGCATCCATGCCTGTAAAGTTGATTTATATTCAATAGAAATAGCTAATTTGCTGGTACTATGATATTGGACATTTCATTATGCACATTTATAATGATATTCAAATCTCAAGTGATATGTGTTTTATATAATCTTTCATTTTATCTCAAAGCACATATAAAACTTGAGCAATTATATTTTTTAATTTACCAAAACTTTACCACAGCTTTAAATTCACGATGCATCCAGGCTTTTCCAGGACCTTTTGTACCTCATCATTACAGCATTTCAGCATCGGTTACTCATGCCTTGAAAGGGTGTCCCCCTTGCAAAGGGCACCAAAATCATGAGCGTGAAATTAAACCATATGAATTCCTCATGGATTAAATCTTTCGGTCCAGCACTTTATCATGCTGTTGCTAAAAGGTCTTTTTGGCCTTGAAAATAGCCTGACTTGGCAATTTGTTTTTCTTTACATCATTTTTGAAAAGCTTTTCTCTTTTTCATGTTCTGAAAATTGTGAAAGTATTCTTATACCCTTTTCAGACTGCAGTTAAAATCCTTAACCCCAGGAAATAGGTGGTGCTAAGGGGGGGGGGGCCTTAGTACCACCTATTTCCTGGGGTTAAGCTTAGCACGCTTCGGTTTCAGACTGCGTTTTACCAAAGTAGGCTAGCACGGTAAATAGTACAGTACTATCTGGCCCTGGTAAAAAGCAAGGTTAGCCGGGTAATTGCGGAGTTAGCCGGGCAATTGCGGTGCTAAGAGTTGCAGTCTGAAACCAAACCGTGCTAAGGAAAAGTGGGGCTAAGCATTAGCCAATCAATGAAAATGTGGTCATGAATATGCATAATTATTCGTAAACTTGATAACACAAGTAAAGAGAAAGACAATGAATAACATAAGGAAAGAGAGATAAAACAATGAATAACATAAGGAAAGAGAGATAAAACAATGAATAACATAAGGAAAGATAGAAAAACAAGAAATAACATAAGGACAAAGAGAAAAACAATAAATAACATAAGGAAAAAGAGAAAAACAATGAATAACATAAGGAAAAAGAGAAAAACAATGAATAACATAAGGAAAAAGAAAAAAACAACAACAATGAATAACATAATGAAAGATAGAAAAACAAGGAATAACATTTATAAGGAAAAAGAGAAAAAACAAGGAATAACATAAGGAAAAAAGAAAAAACGAGGAATAACATAAGGAAAAACAGAAAAACAATGAATAACAAAAGGAAAGATAGAAAACATAGAATAACATAAGGAAAGAGAGAAAAACAGTGAAGAACATGAAGAAATAGAATGAAATCATTAATATTCATGATCCAGCAAATAGTCTGGGGTTAAGGAATACCCAGTGTGAAAAGCATTGAATTTCTTAAACCCGGCTAAGCAAATAGTATGGGGTTAAGAAACACAGTCTGAAAGCAAAAAAAGATAGTACGGGGTAAAGGATAGTATGGGGTTAAGGATAGTACGGGGTTAAGAAATAGCAGTCTGAAAAGGGTATAAGAAGCTATACATATTTTTCAAGAGATTTAAAGCCCAACTTGAGTTCTTGTAGCCAAAAGTAAATTGGAAGTAATTGCCCTCACATTGTTCCATTTACATTTAAATACGTTTACACAAGATTTGTTTATCTTCCATGCACGATTTCAGGTGAAATTTAGAGTAAATTGTGGTCAGGACGGTTAAATCGATGCAGCTCATAACTCCGCTATCTCGCCAGAACTCCCCGCACACAATATCGCACACACACGACGCGAACTTCAGGCATGCCACTGTTCAATATGCTTTGCATGTGGTCACCGCACGGCTGTGAGAGGTGACCACATGGTGACAGCCCGACAACTTTTCCTTTATTTTCCCATTACTCAGCCATTTTACATTTTCTACCAGAATCATTTGGAAATTATTCAGTTCCACTAATTCTAGTGTAAACTTGTTTTGATTCTGTTGGACAATATATTTTCGTTATTACTACCAATTCAAGTTTATCTTTAAGTCAAACAACCTTCTATAGTTTTGAGTTGCGATTGCCTGGATACCGATACGTACTACATGTACAAGTGGTACTTTTTGTTGAAGATTCGGGTCAAGTTTGAATTTGGCTCAAAAGTGTAATGAACATTCCCTGAAAATTATTACTAAAAAAAAGAAAAAAGAAAAAAAAGAAAAAGAAAACCTACCAACACTGAAAACTCACTCCCTGATCTGCTTAAAGACTGAAATGGCATTTTAGGTCAGCCATGCATACTTCCCAAGATGACAAGAATAAGCGAGACTATTTGGCCTTTATCCTTTCTTTCAATCCTACCTAATCTTATTTGGTGTAGTGCCTTTTTCTTGCAATCATAAAACATTTTATAATCTCTCTATAGTGTTCGTCTTTTTTTTAATAAAAATATCTGTTTCTATATTCAAACATGGAAAATCGTGCTTGGAGGTACAAGGGAATTAAAGTAAAGTAGATTGTGTTTATCCTATAAGATAAGCCTTTTGTATTCCTGCAGACTATTTGATCTACATGTACATTACATGTTATTCCTTGTTTTTACCCTCTTCATTCCAAATTCCGCCCCCTCCCCATCCACCCCCCCCCTTTTCCTGTAACGAAAAAGTAAATTGTGATTGCAGTTGGATAGCTTTTAAGGCACTTCAATAGCCAACAGGAAATTGAATTGATTTTTATCTAGAGTAGATATCAACTTACCATGTCCTTAACTTAAAGAAAGGTAGACCTCTCAGACGTTTGTATAACTTTACCCTTGAGGCAAGCATATGGAATATTGAATGCTCAACATGGAGTACTAATCTCTTCAACCAGTTTCTTTGAAAGTTAATTACATTTAGTTTTAATTATGCGCTTGTTTATGCAATGAGAGACAGGTAATGACGTTACAAAATACTAGATTTTGTAAGTTTGTTTCTATTGTCACTTCCTGTGTTATAGTTTCTTCCTGATTGAATTTTTCTGATCATAATTTATTCCATCAAATCTGTTGGACTTGCTTAGCCTGTTTTCCTTCTTAAAACATTGGCCGGTATTCTCTAAGGGTAGGGGTTGCTATTTTCCGAAACTAACATCAGACACCCTTTGACAATACCGGCCATAGTCTCTAATTGCTACACAATGTTTTTAGGCAGGTTTTTAGTATTTTCTTAAACTTTTCAGGGCCATTATTTCAGTATGGATATATGCTTGTTAAGAAAATAATCCCATGAAGTGAAGTCTGATCAGTTGTAGTCAGAAAAAGTGGGAGTAGTATACATGTACATGTACATAGCAGGAAGAGTAGGGATGCAGGGAAGGAGGGGGTACTTCACGGATATATATGGTAATTTAAATTGCCCCATAATTGGAGGCATATGACTGATAATAAGGTCCATGCTTCCATTCCTCAACTACATGAACATGCCCAGAATTTGATCCCCTCATTATTACAGTTGGAGCACAATTATGCTTCAAGCACTATACTAAATGTTGAAATATACTGTACACAGTTCTAATTTGTTGTGCCAATCTGGAGTTTTCTAAGAACGTCGGTTGTATGAAAGATCAAAGATTTGAGGATAAAGCCGAGATGATGGATGAAGGCATGTATTTGGGATTAGTTTGTCATATGAGGCTGCCAATCCATCGATCCATCTTACATGATGAAGAGCTGATGAACTCGCTAGTGAGGATGAGAGAAGAGTAGCCTAGTTTTCACTTAGTTTGCAAGCACAAATCTGTGGTGTTCGCTTAGTAGGGTCTGAAGTAAAAGACTAGATTCACTTTTGTACTGTAGTTTGTCTCATCTTATTTGACACAGACGGTGGGTTTGGAGGCTATCCTCCACTCTAGACCGAAATTTGTTTAAGTGTCAAATTGAGTCTGTGCTTGCAGACTAGTTTTCACCCGTCAAGCATGCAGGCACATTAACATTGTCAGTAAAATGAAATTGCAAGGTCTGAATCTTGAAACTACAATATCTTCTAACAGGCATTGTACATTAATCCACTTCCAGTTAGAAGCTAGACTAGGCTTTATTCAAGAAACTTTTTTTAATAAAAAATTTATGCTGAAATGTGAGACCCACAATTTCAGGAAATGGAAGGAACATTTGAAATCTTGAGCAACAGCCAAATAAACCTCAAAATGTTAACCAAACCAAAATGTTTCCAATTAAATTATAAAGTAAGGCAGTGATATTTCTACACTAATAAAGGGAAATTCAGTCCTGGTCAGTGCACTGCAATTTGATATTTTTAAATTCATTTGTGTATTCATACATTGTATATCGTCTGTTGAGAGCCAGAAGGCCGTTATTGCATTTTAAAGATGTTCCCTTGAGAACCAGAAGGGCGCTATTGCTGGACAAAGTCAATGGTAATAGCTCCCTTCTGGTTCTTAGCTGATGATATATTCTGCACGTCATATTTTCCTAATGAAATGCTGAAGCAATTACAAAACATTTGAAAGCCATATACTGTATTCGCTGTTATTTTCGCGGGATTAATTTTTCGCGCTTAGAGGCCGCAAAACATATTTGCGGGTTCTTAAATTCGCGCTGAATTTATGTACGAACGAATTAACCCCATTCAAAGCATGCATAATAAATCATGCTCATATATTCGCGTGTTTTTAAATTCGCGCCGTACAATCTTTGCGCGAAATCCGCGAAAATAAATGTACTGCGAATATTTCCACGTTTACAGTAACAGAGATGCTTCTCTTGAGTTATTATCTGTGAGTTATATTAGCTTTATTCAGCATTATGGCAATCTATCATTCTAAATCATCCAGAAACAGCCTCGGTTGCACATGCAATTGACCAAATCATTTCCAGGGTCACTTTCTAGTCTTTAGACCAGGAGATGGATCCTTTATGGATACAGATTGAATATATATCACGTGCCCACTAGAAGGGAGTGAAAGACATTTTGGTTCAAATATTTGAATATTAAATTTGTTATTCACAATTCCCCTAAACAAAGTACTTTTGCATCTTTTTACAAATAAATATTTCTCCAAGTAAAGCCTGGCAATTAATCATCAAGTAACATTTGAGTTATAATTGATGGCAATCAACATGATAGATATGCGCTACCTTGAATAAATAAAAAATTATTGTTAAGTGGATGGCCTAGACTGTAAATGTCAAAGATGTCAGCAATTATCATGACCTCAAACGGAATCTGAAAGGTTAATGATTCAAATACAAGTAATCCATCGGTTAAGATGTATTTAAGATGAAGCAAATTGATGGAAAAAATGTCTTGAATTTTTTTAGCAGGAAATTAAGATACTGAAAATCAGGATGTAGAGAAGGAAAGGGGAGTAAAGAAGAATGGAGAGAAGGAAAGCTTGAGAGGAATACATTCTGAAGAGAGAGAAAAAGGTAGATAGATCTAAGATCGGAAGACCAATTAATATGATGATTGAAAAGAGAATAAAGAAGGAAAGAGGTATAAAGAATAATTGAAGGAAAGTTCAAGAGAGAGGGATAATGGAAATACTACAGAGAAATTTGATGGCCTAAATCTAAGATCAGAAACAATTAGCGTGAAAGATGAATGGATAACACAGATGAATAGAGCAGGAAAGCAGTATTAAAGAAAAGTAAAAAGAAGGAAAGTTGGATACAAAGAGAGAGAGAGAGAGAGAGAGAAACTAGATACAAGATCTGGAACAATTAAAATGATAGATGAATCTATAAATATAGAGATGAATAGAGTGGGAAAGGGGTGTAAAAGCTCAAGAGAAAAGGATGTACATGAAGAGAGAGAGAGAGAGAGAAACTTGGTTGATCAAAGATCCGGAACAATTAACATGATTGATGATAGAGATAGATAGAGGAGGAAAGGGATGTATAGAACAATGGAAAGAAGGAAAGCTAAAGAGAGAGGAACAGACAGAGAAGAGAGAGAGAGAAACTAGATAGCTCTGATCTGGAACAACATGACAAGTGCGTCAAAGAATACATTACGTTTAACTATCAAGGAAGATTGCTTATTCCTTGTCTATTCCAGACACGTACTCATCAGGCTGCCCCTATTCCATTCCCAAGGAATATTGAATTTAATCATTCGTACAAACATACATTGTAACTGATCCCCACAGACATAATTTTATTGATTGGACAAAAACTGGGACAGAACTTTTGCAGTATGTCTCTCCTAGCGTTGCACTTTGTGATAGCTCCTGTATTCATTGCAGGTATTTACACATCCCTCATTGGGATGTGGGGGACAATTGCTGTGGACGACAGTAATACAAAATTGGGTCATTGCATACATATGCCAACAAACCCTGCTGTTCAGGCTTTATTTATTTATTTATTTTTTTTAAATAGTTTTATTATTTATAAAGACATAAATTGCTTTTTCTGTAAGTATATCATAAATGTACCGACAGGATAAATTTTGAAAATGGTAGCTGGTTATACATTCCACAATATCAAATAAATAAAAGATTTGTGTACTGTATAACGCAAGGTTCAACTAGAAACATTAGACAGGGCAGCTACATGTCCAGCTAAACTCGAAATGATAATACCATTTTCCATTATGTGACAATACCGCTTGTTATGACAACACAATTTGCTATCACAAATAAATAAAAAATAAAAAGTTTTCTATATTTGAGGGTTTAGAGGATTATTTTGAGGATTATCTGTCATACATGTATTTGTAATTATGCAGGGGCCACTGAAAATTTTTGGAAGTGAGGGGGGGGGTGGGACTGAAAATTGAAACAGGGAAATTAATTGAAGCCTCCCTAGACCCCTTCTCCAGCTCCTCAGACCCTGATTGTGCTTTTGTCACATGATAACTTAGCTCATATACATGTATATATTGTGATTGAATTTCAAATAGATACTTTATGTAGGTTTACCAGGAGTGAAGTTTGCATTTGACTGAGCTGTCCTCGATACAATCACAGACTTTTATGTGTGAAAATGTTTGCTACATTCTACATATGGGCAATTCCGCGGTAACTGACGTTACACACAACCAGAATTTTCTCCATTGTTTGAACTGTAGTTACATAAGTAAGAATACATGGGTCTTCAAATTAATATACCTGAATAAGTAAGTGTAAAGGAAGAAGTTGTGTAAAAAAATTCCACCAAAACATTATTTCCATTGAAACGCCAAGCAAAAACGTGTCGGTAACTGACGTTACAGAAAACGGACATGCAAAATCATGGTGTTTGATCAAATCTCAATATCTCATGTCCACGACGTTTTATAATGATAAGTCTTATATGACATCATACCTAGGTCCTTATGAACAGATTTGCAAAATAAGGAGAGATTTTCATAATTTTTGTTAATCCTGGGAAAACTTTTGTAAAGACATGTCGGTAACTGACGTTACGTAACTGACGTTACCCTTACAGCTTCCATAGACTTTACACATGTAAAATCTCAATTTTGATTTAGATCAAAATATTTTGTGTTCATGCCTTCTGAGAATTATGTGTTTGATATGACATCATACCTATGTTGTAGGCAACAGACAGGCAAAATAAGAAGTAATGTAATCATTTTCCTCTTATTCAGTTAAAAATTTCCTGTGAACATGACAGTTTTACACATATATTTCCTATAGGGTTTGTACAGAATAATTTTGAGAATATTATTTCTTACTACTTTAAGAACTAAATTCCATCACATACATTGTAAATATGGGAATATTTTATTTTTAACATATTAGAAACTCTAAAATAGTATTTTGTTTGATTAATACACGTAGGATGTCCCACACATGTATTTTTGTGTGTAGTGCATGTGAATCTTGCCAGAATCAGTTTCATTTGTTATAATTTGCTGATTCTAAATCCTCACAGCACATCGATTCATAGGTGAATTGATTTTTAAAATCGCTTTTCAGATAGTTTCTTCCTCAATTCAAACATATAACTACAACAGAAATTTCCATTTAACTCATTTTGTACAGAGTTATGATCCACAGTCATAAAATGCAGAATTTCAAAGCTACATGTACATGTATGTAATGAAATTTGATGAAATTACTGTTCATCTTTGACATCAAAATAAAATCCTGTTTAAAGTAGAGTGTTTGTTCTAGCTTTGTTCTACCACAATTCACATATACATGTATCTAGCAGATGCACAGACATTGAAGCTATGATCATACTATTTTTAAATTTTTTTTAAAATTCCATTTATATCTATTTTTTTTTTTTACAGAGAGAAATTTTTAAATACATCTAAACTAATAATTTGATTTAGATTTATCATAACATTTAAAATTATAGGCTCATATTCCAAATTCAGAATATTATAGCAATGGAACCTTGATCACACCAATAGACAATCAACTGAAAATCTAAAGCAGATTTGGAGGGGATTACATGTACACTGCATGGGTTTCCTAACTCTACAAGAAGAAGTTACCATTTACCATTTTATTGCTAGATGGTTAGTTTAAGCAGTAGTAATTAGTTCAGATGCATACAGGAGTCCAAATTGTAATTGTTTTCTATGAAATGATAATGGCATCATGGTAACTGACGTTACACTAGGTCATGGTAACTGACGTTACACAAATTGGTTGTCAATTTTCACTTGATTGTATGTTGAATATCCATAGCGTTGCTATTGGTAATAATGAGATGCAGTCATACATTAGAAATCTTAATCGGCATAGTTGATAATGCCTTTGTTGAGGAAAAAAATTAACAAGTTCATGTTTTCGGTAACTGACGTTACATTCCAAATGAGGGTTGATTAAATCTAGTTTTTTTTACCAAAGTCACAATTGAAGCAATTTTTTTGAAATGCAGATTGATAAAGTGTCTGTCTAACAACTTTATCCATGCGAAAGATTATCAGGAACATAAACGGTTTAGTTGGGAAAATGAAAAGGAGTTTCTAGTAAATATACCTTTTCTATACCAAAAAAAATATTGGAATACTTCGGCGTATGATTAGAAAGTGAAAATGGCCGCCATCGGGAAAATTTTTATTGATTCTTAAAACTTCAACTCATGTATTTTTTGAAAATCAAAATTATTTTAACCAAATATCATTTTGAATTTCCGGCACCCTTGTCCGGATTTCTGTGGAATTGCCCATATGTATGTTAAAAGACTTTTTGTTTAACAACGCCAGTACAAACAATAGTGTTTTTTTTTCTTCATTGCATTATCTTGCATCCCTTTCCTTTCAGTATTAGTACATCGTACTCTGGCACGTGTACACAGTACTTTCATTTTAAAAAAATAATTTATATTTGAAATACCATATAAATCCATTTTTATAGAGTATTGACTCATGTTGTATATATTTGAATATCAAAATATGTATAGTTCACACGATTCTAAAGACATGCTGCAAGCCCTTCAAATATAATTTCAAAGCTTTTATACAGACTTTTAAAAATTTACTTTTAAATTTTGAAACAGAATGGTGTAGAATTAGAATTTTGGCTATCGGCCTTACATATTCACACAACATTCATGTACCAGATGATCTATGAGTTTTTGGCTTGGACTGTCTTCTGGGTTAATGTAAATGTTAACGTCTGTTTGCCTGGATGATGGGGAATAATGTAATAAGAGATGGAAATAAGATGTCTAGGGGTAGGATTGTAGTCTGGAGATAATGCAGGGTTGAGAGAGATAAACATTTGTACAGTAAATGTACGGGGGGGGGGGGGGGGGGGGAGAAGAAAGAAAGAGAGAGAGAGATGAGATTGAGAATATGATGTATACAGAGAACATAGAGAGATTTAAAGACATGTATACATAGAGATCAGGAGAGACAGTGAGAGGATAAATAGAGAGACGAGAGGGATAAAGAGAAAAAATTAATATAGAGGGGGGGGCAAAGAGAGAGAGAGAGAGAGAGAGGAAGGAAAAATTGTTTGGATTTGAGGGAACTCTGTAGAAAATATGAAAGGCAAGTGATTTTATAATTGTCATTGAGAAACATTCTTCAGTGTTTAAATGTCTGCTAATCCATAATTCTTGGTAACTAGTGTCATATAGGACATAAAATGATAAAATACAATAGACTTGTCCAGAAATCGGGTTTGGGACCTATTTTCTTTGAGCACAGTGTCCATGCTTTGAGTCTAGTAATACTTTCTATTCATTCATAGCTGTCTGCCAGCTAAGAGGATTGAAAGTAAATAGATAGGGTCGGCATGGGTAATGAATTTTTGTCATGATAGGTGTTGTATGTGGCCCACTTTCCTACTCTTTTTAAGGGCGAATGACCCATTTTTGAAGAGATAATGGGGCAGGTTCATTAAGAACGCTAAGTGGGTTTCAGTTCCCCTGTGACAATACAGTATGATGAAATCGATACGTAAGTTGAATCTAAGTCTTCTGCTGTATCTTTCACATTGGGCATGTTTCCACTAGATTTCATCATCCAGGTCTCCTATATTTTCATGAGTAGGCATGATGGCTCAGTGGTAGCTTATACAGGTCATGGGTTCAAAACCTATTGATGCCAGAGGCCTTTAACTTTAACAGGACAACTACCCTGTGGACAATGCCCCCTATGACAACTACCCCCTAAATATAGTGTTATGGTTAGAGGGTAGCTTTTTGGCATGAGGGGGGGGGGGCAGTTGTCCTAAAACCTGGATAATAGTTATGGCATTTATTTTGATTACCATTGACTCAAAGCCGTACATTGTAGATCACCCTGTAAATGGTAATCTTGTCTAAAAGACTAAACATCAATTAACTCACAGATCCTGTAACACCAGCAATAAAGAGACAACCGATTATTATGATTGTAAATATAACAAATGTGCTATAATGGGAATATGGCAACCAAAGAGTTAAATGGTCACTGTGTTTCATAATTCAGGGACATTGTTTATTTCCAATCGCGAACCAAATATTTGACAAGGGGAGGAAATTTTTCAAAACAAATAGTGTCCCATTCTGTTATTGATTAATAACGGCATATATTAGGTCAACCTGTTAGTCAACAGAGTTCAAAGTCGAAATTTTCCTATAAAAAATGACCAGTCCAAAGTAAGGGCAATGAAGACTGGCTTCGAAGAGTTTGCCCTGTGCACTATGCAATGATTCTTTATAGATATTTCAGGAAATTTTTGTGTTTCTGAACCAGCTGATGGTCCAATAGGACAACTACAGGCGCCTACAGTGTATAAATGCATCATAACCAGCAAGTATGGAATTGAATCCTTTCAACGAGGTAATTACGTAAAGCGCTTTGAGCAGTTTAACTGGAAAAGTGCTATATAAATAACCAGATATTATCATTATTAGTGGTATCACGATTTATTAAACCCCAGAAATGAGGTTAGGATTAGGTGTAGAGTTAAGTGGTTGATTTTAGGCATATTATGTACATGTACACCATGTCTTCCTAACTACACGTGCCTATGAAAGTAACAAAAGATGCCAAAATAATGTTTACCACATACCAATAGATTAGAATCAGTCATGTATGAGATACATTTGGCATAATACAATACTCATAACATTGCATTTTGGATGTTGCAAGCATATATGAGAATAATGGATGTGACAGCTGAACGGGTTTAACCCTGTGAGCGGATGAGTTATCAATGGGGTATCTAAAGGGCAAATTATATCAAATACACATGAATGTGCCTAGCTGTGGTATACTTCTGTATAATCGTCAGCACACCTTGTGTTTTTGAAGGACGGTTCCCCAAATTCTATACCATTCTAATACAGTCTTGTTGAATTCATGTGATCATTTTGCCCGATAAAAACCTGAACTCTAGTTACATTCTAGACCGCAGTTCAGAATACATGCCATTGTCATGACAAATTATTTTGAAGATCCCCAGCCCTTTGTTGTAAATAGTGTCATTTAAAATCAAGTTCATGACCTAGGAATGATTATTATGAATATACATAGATAATATTTTATTCATTTAAATTCATTTTTCAGTTATCATAAATGTATAAATAACTCTCTTAATTACACTATTTACATTACATCAATAGAACAATATATTTGCCTTCCATTGCTATTTTACCTAAAATTGCTAAACTACCAAAGAGAGTACTTGAACAATTACAGCAATTTCTATAGATATTTGATTTCAGGGTAACTGCAATAAATTGTTAGGACCCACATTCACCTAAATATTTTCTTATAAAATATAATATTTACCAGGTTGGTATTGTTTGCTCGTATATGTTTAATTGTTAAAGCTGGTGTATAGTGTTGGGAGAAGGAAAAATTTAATTTGGATTCACAGTTAGATAATATGAAAGCCTGAATCCTGTAACTGTAACAAAGAAAGTTATATTACATGGAATCTCGTTTTAACGTCTTTATTTCACGATATTATAGTATAAAAAAGATAAGACGGGGACCCGACACAGCTTTGTGTGCACTAGGCGTTCACATGGAAAACCAATGGGGATTCTCTTGTGTGGGTGATACACACAGATCGCTACGGTCCATTCATGCGGGAAGTTCGGGGGACAGGACAACCCAGCAAAGGTCTCAAAACCGTTACAAATTGTGTTTGGATTCAAACATTTCACTGAAATTCACCGGAAATCGTGAAAGGAATATCACAAAATCTCTCACACATGTCTTTTAGCGCAATGTGAACAACATGAGACTATATTTAATCGGTTTTATGCCGATTTTTTTTTTGTTACCAAAACTATACACCAGGTTTAAGCTTGAATAGATTTTACATTTTTTTTCTACCAAAGCCATTGTTAATAGAGGATCATGGACTGAGAGCTCAATAGTAATGTCACAAATACACATGTATATTATTTCATTAAGGTTTAGTGATTAATACTAATTTTTATTCGCTTGGTAATTGGAGGATTAATAATAGTATTAATTGCATTTTTATTGTGTATCACATTTAATGTGACAGAAAAATAACAATTTAAAAAAAAAAATGTAAAGAGGCAGAGTAAGGGGACATCAAAATTTGGAGAATGGAAAGAGGGAGAAAACGACAGGAAGTGAAAGTAGGAGAAAAGGTGTTTATACGTGTACATGTAGGATGGACAGAGAAGAAATCTAATTTCACATCTTATCAAATTTGAAAGTTTGCTTAAATAAAAATGGAGAAAGGTAGAGAAAGAGGGTGGCTAGACGGAGACGGACACTTGGAATACAAATAGAGAGAGAGAGACAGAGAGAGACAGAGAAACGAAAAAGAGATTAAAAGAAGAGATCAAGACAATGTAAGTTAGAGGAGGAGTCCAGAATATATGTCATGTATCTTGGTCATTGAGGTGGATGGGATGGGACAGGTAGCCTTGCTCGGAGGACACCTCTTAGATACTTGATACCACCGATCAACACTTCACCATCACACTCTTACCCATCATGTGGGCAATCAAGATGACCCTCAAGAGAGTCGTGAATCGTGAACTTGTTCCATTTTCAATCTTCTTCATTTTGCTCCAATTGCTGCAATAATACTGTCAGGAACCCTACATAATTCAGCAATGGTGTAATTTAGTGTCAAAGGTGTAATTCTAAGAAATGGAAGATGAGGAATAGGGATATAATGTCATGTATTAACATAGGCATGGCGTATGCAAAAAAGATCAAATATACTGATTTGAAAACGATGTTTATTTATGTTTTAAGAAATTGTTATGGCAATGAAAATTGTAAGAGAAATGAAAGTAGTACCATGACTATTAGTTGGTCTGTGAAATTAATTGTACTTTTACTTTCTTTAATTAAATAAGACCAGAGATGGTTAAAGAGAAAAGTGCTTATAACATACAATGTATGAACCCTTGAGTGATAAAATTTTTATGAAAGACATACATTGGTAATATAGGTTGATGTTCCGTTGATGATCTGTTATGAAGTTTTGAGAGTAACTTTTTTGAACGAAAGACAAATTGAAGCTGGCATGAAACTTTTTGCCGATCAAGATATTTTTAGGGTTCTGCAATTCATGTAGGCAACGTGACCCTTTAACATCATATCTCTACTAACTCTACCATTTTCATTGTTTTATCCCTGAGGCGATATTGTCAACTATATGCTTAGCTTTATAAGATTTGAAACAAATTCGCTATTAGATTTTGCAATATTTGCAAACCTACCAAATGCCTTAATGATGTTGTTATCATTTTGTGACGTCAAGATCAGTTACAAATTCGACCCCACTTGACATGTACTCCAAGATTACATAATCTTCCAAAGACAGCAGTAATCCTAATTGATCCCCCTCTTTGATCCAATACTCCATCCAATGCACATCAATGCAATGGAAGAGAATATATTGATCCTGAGAGGTGATTGTCTGTTTGTACTGATAGAATAACAATTGATCAATTCGAAGGGGTTGATCGGAGAGTAAAACTTCTATGGTACTATTGGATGTTTTGACAATACATGTATTTGGTAGTCTATTTCTGGAGACTCTTGATTTTGTAAATATCATGTACATGTACCTCTAAATTATTCATTATAGGAGAGCCACATGAACCACATGAACAGACTCGAGCACTGCTAGTGTCAAGCAACCACTGGAGAAAAAAAATTGTTGAACCAAACAAAATCAAACTTTTTGTTGAATGATGTTTATTAATTGCAGACATGTGATGTAATAACAGTAAACCAATTTGTTTTTTAGTTTTCCCAATTATCTTATAATTTACCCACATGATGTTTGTAAATATTCTTGCATCTTATAAATACATTTTTTGTCAATTGCCAGGCTTTGCCTGCAAGATATAAAGCTGACAATAATATAAGATTTGAATTGACGAGTCTGAAGGACTGCTACAAAGACTATATAGTTCTTTGAGAATAAAGGAGGGGTTTGATAAGCTATATATGGGTATAAGTGTTACCCTCTATGCAAGTTTGAATTGACATCATTTCACTTCTATTGTATTGCAACTGAAGGATGTATTGGAACTTTGGACAGGTGTTTTTTTAGAATACTATCTGCCGTAAGATTAAGGAGAATGCTCGCGGGGACAAGGGATCCTATGCAGCAATGCCTGCTCAATCAAGCTAGCGGGATATACCACTTTAACCCTATCAGACTGGGACAATATTCTAGGACATCTTCAGATTCAAAGGCTGTTCATGTGTTTGGATACTGTCTTGACATCACTTCATTACCATCGACAGCACTTACGATGTAACAGGCTGATTGCATGATAAGAAAAGGCAATGTAGTTTTTGTAAACGCACCAGTGAAACAGACGCAGAACTGTGTACTTGCAATGCGCTGAACATTATGGAGAGAGGGGGTACGTGCCCTATTCACGAAAATACTTGAGTTTGTTGCTTAATTGACTACAAGACAAGAAGTAGACAACACACCGTTTGAAGTATTGCTCAATTAATTCTAGCGTTTGTTGACAAAGAAGAGAGAGCTTGTATATCATTTCAAGTGGGACGTGGCAATCAAGTAGTTTTTGCTTATCTGCTTGAGCCAGAGGTACTTATTAACCATAATCTGGGTTTGCTCTTGCCAGATATTGATTTTGCCGAGCAAAGGAAGGACAATTTTGCCTGATATTTCGTCGGTTTACTTGCAATTCGCTGGGATTGCGAAAGCTGAACGTTCATTAGTATTCCAAAGTGGAAAGCTTATATCTTGAAAAAGCTTGTGTAGGATATTAATAGTCTGGCAGGCATGGAGTGAAAATATTCAACATTTGTATGTCCTTCAGGCATCAGACTGCTTATGATAAGAACTTTCCCTTGTCAAGGACGAAAATAACAAAAAAAATCAGGATAATGCAACATACCTCACTTCAGTATTAGGTTGAGAAATGCGATGGATGATATCTCGTCTCTGGGAGGACTAAAATTGGACTAAGAAATAACTTTGTCTCTATTATACATGTAGAACGAATCATATTTGCATGAGGAGTTGATGCATAATCTTCAACTTTTGTGATTTGCTTTTATATATCCTGACTCCATCAAGATGTGTTCACATAGTAGTAATTCATCCTTGGTAAGCCAAAGCAACATGACATTTCATTTCTTTTTTGTTATTTTTTGTTTTGTTGTTGTTGTTTTTTTTTTTTGTCTTTTGCTTGTAGAGACAGGTGATATGTTTCCCCCCTTTTTAAACTGAAAAGATCTATGATATCCGATAGAGATGTAAAAGGCTCTAGAAATTTGAGTATTCTTATTATTATTGAACCTTTAAGCCTGTTGATCCACATCAGTATAGGAATATCTCCTCTGTTTACAATTTCTTATTTTGTGTTGGGGGCAAATTATTAATTCAATATAATAAAAAAAAATGTTGAAAAGTGTTTTTTTTTTAATTAAGACACATAAACACAAGTATGCTCTTCAGAAAGTGAAAGATACAAGTTTCACGTCTTGTCCCTCACTATTGATGTACAGTGTATGGTATGAACTATTTCAGTTTTAGACTGTAAACATCTATACAATATATACTTCTATGAAGAGAGCCGAATGAATGCCGAATCATCCTGATTGTGCCACAACCATATTGTGAATGTAAAATCAACCTGATTCAGCACAAAATTTTTGCTGTGAAAGAGTTTCTCAAATTTGTGACACTCTGGTTCAAAACCATCAATACATAATTTCTTATGGGGTTTTACATGTATGTGTTTTCTGAAACTAGAGGTTCCAAACTTTGCTAATGTGGATATCAGTGCTTTCCTTTTGAAGAAAACAGCTTCTCCTATACACAAATGTACCATCAACATCATTTACTGCAATAAATCAATGTATCTTCCTATAATTTGCTAAGCTTTCATGGGGAGTGGATCATAATTTGCTGACCCCAGACTTTGTGAAAAGCACTGGGAATACCTGTCTTGAAGGTAAATTTCTGGACCACAGGAAAACAATCTTCCCCACCCCGGAGAGCTTTGGGCATGATCGACTAGGGACAGTGAGATTTACCCAAATTTACTCAAATTACCCATGGTTTAATACAATTATTCCTTATTCACTGGAATTTATGTCTCTTACCAGTGTTCGAGATTAGTTTGAAATTATTGAAATAAATATTTCTTTGCTCTATTAATAATTTGTTTGTCTTTGTTTAATTTCTTGATACCAACAGGAGGATTTGGAGAGCCATGTTCCCCTGTTCGCAGACCATGAGTCTATCAGTGAACTCTTAAGTGGTTCCTCAGCCTTCGGAGGATCAGGTGGGGTTCATAGACCAGACCCACCCAGGCAGGCCAGGACCAGGTTCATGTCACTGGATGCTACTGGCTCCTCAGGTCCCTTACTCAAACGGTCACTCAGCAACCCTAAGCGGTCCAATCAGCCGAAATCTAAAGGTATATATTTTTCATGATTTTTTTGTTTCATATTCGGTATTAATTGCCAAAACTGGTAATTAGTGGAGTTTGAAGAGTCAGTGCTTTTTTATGTAAGAGTAAGATAGGAAATGTACTTTGCAAATAAATAAATTACAACTTATAGTTTTTAAGCACATATTGAAATAAATGGAATGTCCAAAAGCTGTTTGGCAGAAGAGGTGTCAAAGTAATAAAAGTTTGGTAAATGAAGGGTCCACAGCCTTGAGATAGGCCACAATTTTTTCAGTATTCCAATTATTCAACTGCAACATGTTCATCACCCCAAACACAATTTATGCTGTCATACATGGTGATCTTGTTCTACTAGGCATGTCTGGAAAGCATTATAGCCAAAGGCAATGGGGACTCTATATAGCTAACAACTGGTTCAGGGTAGCCAGAGGGCAAGTTTTTAATCAGTGAAAACTGAGTTTGGATGCTACCCTCTCTTTACACCCTAATTTTGTATAAATTCCTTGGAGAACAAAACAAAAAAACAGTCGTAAATTATTCTTGTAGGAGACAATTCCCCAAGAAGAGATACTTTGTAAATCGTTACAAAATCTCCAACCTGTAAGGAAACGACATACAGGGAGGATTTGAAACTTGGTAAGGAATGGAGAAAAAAAATGTGGAGAAGGAATTTAATCAAGATTTGGAGAATTTCCTTAGCATACTATGTACTTGTACATACCTTTATATACAGGTCATGATGTGCATGTAGTGGTGTTCATTTTGATACCAATTACATACATTGTATATTCTTGAAGCCCAATTATTTTGAAAACACAGTCAACATGAAAGAAATAGAACATACATGTAACCTTTTACAATGATTATCGATGGGATTTGTTGTTGTGAATTTGGAATAAAGTTGTAAGTTTTTCAACAGAAAAATTCATATTGAGCATCAAGTAAATCTTCTGCAGAAGAAAATGCCATTCCTCAGTTCATCACGCGATGCACATGCTCTTTTCTATTTGCTTAAAATTCATTGCCAGATTATGGCAAGCCTCTCACGTCTTTGGGAAGTCTTTGTTTAATCCTGCAGTCACGATCCTCTCACATGTCTCAAAGTGTATTATAATCATATTCTCGATATCTTGTATTGGGACAACACTTTATGAATCATATTTCCTAGATAAGATAAAAGTTAGGAACATATTGGTACAACGCGGGTGTCTATGACATGAAAGCACATACAAAAGATGTTTAGTGTCATATCTACGTGTAATTTTGTTTATTTGAATCATATTAACATTGTAGAGCTGAGAGGCCATTTGACTATATGATGTCCTAGCTCTTATACATCGTCGCTGTTTTTACGAACCGTCATAAACCGATTTTTTTTGTCAAATTTTCGAAATTGAGTTTTTTCGATATTCTTAAAGCCTGTATTAAACTCTATCGAATGACCAAATTTCAGGTCGAAATCTTAATTATTTTAAAAATAAGAGAAGATTCAAATTTCGTTCAAAACGTCACATCGCTTCCAGTGATTTTACGAAGCGTCCTAAACCATTGTTTCTACACTATAGCAGTCTCCTGAATGGCGCGCAACCCGACCTACATATGGGTGAGCGGTGCGCGTATGCATTGAATGATTTTACGAACCGTTCTATCTCGTGGTTTAGGACGCTAAAAAACATGCGCGTGATACGCATGATTTTACGAAGTGACCTTAACCCCCTGTTTGTCGTAAAAATAATCAGTTTCTAAAAAACTACCTTCCATTTTATTCTAAATATTTAAAATTCAAACCCCGATTGCAAATAATTTCTTTCATATTGTAAAATTATAGAATTTATGCTGTACATTGATATAATTAATTGCCCTGGTTTCCTTCAAAGCGCGAAGTTATGAGCGTCAGAAGAACATCCAAACTTTGAACGCGATTATCTCAAAAGCTGGTTTTGGGAACTCGGCGAGGTGTAGGACGGTTCGTAAAATCACTGACGACATGTTTATTGTTGATCATTCTAACAAATTTGTGTAATTCAGGGTCATGAGATATCTAGAGTAGATGTTGAGTTTGTAAATTTTTGTTGTTGCATGTATCAATTGCCTTTGCTTTGAACAATAGTTGTCTATCACTCTCCCTATGTTTATTTCTTCTTGTCTCTTATTAAATACAGTGATTATTCTGTTACTTTTATTCTATTGTGGTCTTTTTTCATCTTTGCTCAACTTCCTCTTGTTTTCCTAAGGATGTTTCCATTCGCAATCCTTATTCCTTTCATATCAGTCTGTCTCTGTTTATGTTTCTGTCTCTGTCTTTCTTTCTCTCTCAAGGCTAATCTCTTACATCTTCTGTCTGCCTCTCTTTTTTTTTTCTCTCTCTCTCTCTCCCTCTCTTTATCTCTTTCTTCATGTTTCTCGTATCATCCATCTTCCTCTCTATCTCTCTCTCTCTCTCTCTACCTCATTTTTGCTTCCAGGTATGCTGACTACCATAACTGTAGTGTACTGTTACAAAAAATGCCATAAGGCTACAGAATAAATGACAATTCCAGAACTTGTTAATTGCATTTAGACCCCATTATTCAATGCAACTTAGTCAAATGATACTGCTTCGAAACAAACTTAATTTTTCTCTGCTTCTGAGGCACACACCAAAATGGAATAGAAATGAGATTAAGTGCAAACTAGTGTACATTGCTCCCTTGCAGGAAATCCTTTTCTTCATCCCGCAGGGTGTAATTGAAATTGGACCGCAACTGGATATTGATTGATCACATGACTTCCTAATAAGGAGCTATGAACAAATTTTCATTGTTCGGTAATAAATCGTTTTTGTGACTGATTTGCGAAAGATCTTTGGCAGGTTTTGAGATGATCCTCCCCCCCCCCTTCTTGTGGGCCTCAATCTCAGAGATATGTGGAGTTTCTATCTAGATATTCTTTGTTTGTTGCCCATAGACACTGTAAAATAGTTTGAACATAGAATTAGATGGTGGACATTCAAACATATTTAAAGAAAGCAAAAAAGTTTAGAGAATTTATTTAATTTAAAATGTAAAGTATGCTTTCCTTTCCCAACTTGTTCTAAAGGCTGTTTGTCTTTATTGATTTGCATTGGGAAACAAAAATGTATTCATTTGGCATTGAAATTACTTTTTTTTCCCTTCTTCATTTAGTGGCAATTTTATTCATTTATTTTTTTTGTTGTTGCCTTTAACCGTATATGTATTTTCCATCTTTTAGTAAATATTAAAGATTCTCTGTATATATTCTAGTCGTGTGTTATGAACTCGCCACCCAAATAGGGTGGTGCTGTTACGCTTTTTGCTATTTTTCAGCATGAATTTGTTGATATTTTCCAAAGTAAGAAAGTTCATGTAACAAATTTGATCTCATTTTGAAGCTATGTTACTGTGCTAGCTCCCTGTGAAGTTTCATTGTTCTTGGTCACATTCTGGTGGAGTTACAATGGTTTAAGTTTAGGACAGTAGGGATGGTGCCGGAAGCGGCGCCGCCTGTACAAAGTCAATGGGAAATTTCACATTTTGTGGTTGATTTGGGGAAAACTTGAATTTCTCTGCCAAATTTTGGCTTATAACTGTGAATTTGGTACCAAACTTAAGCTTATAAACTGCTTTATGCCATAGAATCACTGAACAATAGGTTTGATGTCACAATAGCACCCAAGAAGACCACAAAATCATTATTTGACCTAAAAATGCAATGCCTCCTGTACAAAGTCATTAGGAATGAGAGATATTGCAGTACCGTTGGGGGGAACTTGGCAATATCTCTGCCAAATTTTAGCCTATTTTTGTAAATTTTGCACCAAATTGAAGCTTATAAACTGCTTTATACCATCATATCACTTAAACAATGTGTTTGATGGTGTGTAACAGTACTTGGCAGGACTCAACCCCCTCAAGAATTTGAAAAAATCTATATTTTCAGGGCTAAATTTCGGATCATTATATTTTTCATTCTAAAATTGTAAACCATAATGAATTATACCTCATTTGAAAGGTCTGAATATTCTCTATCATATATAATAATGTCATTACTATTTGGCTGATAATAGATGACTTGATGATAAAAAAATGAAAATTAAAAAAATATCAATATTTCCTGAAATTTTTCAGAATAACTTTTTTATCTTGCACCTGGTATATATTTTCAATGCAGATTTAGATTCCTTGATTATTTTCCTTTCAGAAAATGTATAGTTTTGATATAGTAGGGTGTATACTTTTCGAGATACATGTCTTTGAAGTGAAAAAGGTTCCGTTTGTAGTCAAATTGGCATGTAACGCAAAAGGCGGTGAACTTATAACACACGGCCTTCTATAAATCCTGTAATAATTATGCTACTAAGAAAAGAGTTTAGTCTTGCTTCTTTTCAATCAATAAACCTGGTTCTTTATTAATGGCATGGGAAGCTGGCATTAACCTGTTGGAGACGAGCTGATTTGGCTATAACACACATTTCCCATAGACCTCAGCCCGAATATATTCGGGCTCAGTCCCCAACGGGTTAAGGGGAGTAATATTTGGGTGAAAAAATTTCTTAGAAAAATGTAATAAGAAGAAAATTAGAGGAAACATTAGGCAAATCAAGGAGGGCTCTTTAAAATAAACATCTATTTTTATTCTCTGCCAGGTTCTCATATTTAGAAAGGGTTTTTTAATACATCAGTTTTTCTGAGATAAAAGTCCCTTTCTAAAGAGGTCAACATATTCCATTGGATTTTTTCTCCTACAATGCACTCTTTTGATATCCTATCTCAATTTGGCTGAAATCTCATCTGATAAAATATTTTTTTAAAGTAGACCATCATCAGTCTAATGGACATGATAATAAGTAAGCCATTATGGTGATAAGAACCAGAGTATCATTTCATATTCCTTGGTTGGATTTGTTACTAGGGGAGATAAAGTTGGTTGTTTTATGATAAGGCATGGTTGGTTGAAATTTTGTCTGAGCTATTAAGCCCTATGCCCTTTTCTGTGATTATAATTCCACTTTTCTATCGAATTGTTATTGATTTTACTATTTCAAAAGGGATTATTATTATTATTATTATTATTATTATTATTTTGTATCATATAAACAAAATCATGCTAGAAATGAATTTTTATAACAGTAAGATCAATACATGTATGTGTACATGTACAAGTACATTTAAATAGATCATACATTTGATGTCTGAAATAAACAAATATAAATAATTCGTAAATGAAAAGGCCATACTATCATTTGAAATATATTCATTATACAATAGTCTAATTTCTAATTTTTCAGTGAATGATTCATTTTTTTGGTTAGAAATCAAGAGTGAAGCAATTTTGGAAAATCAATGAAAAATCAAGTCATGTGTATGAAAATTTTTAGTAAATGGCATAGCAATTTATAATTGTAACAATTAGTGTGCATAATCAATACTTATACTTAAGGAAAATGCCCCATTTCTAAATTAGTTTGATTAGAACTTAATTAATATCATGTCCATCAGATGATCTTTTGAAATATGTACGTGTAGGACCATTTTTCTTACAGCTCATCTATTGTGTAAATTAGTTTGCAAGGACATGCACATCACAAGGGTTACTGACTTCTTCTTTGCTTCATTTCCGGTTTTGTTGGTTACTGCTGGTTAAATTTTTGCCAATTGAACAATTTTGAACTGATTGCTAATGAAGCAGAGGGGTCCCCCTCTGTGTATCTGACGTGCGTACTCTACTGGAATAATTTCCTTTGTTTATGATTGATTTTCATTTTCTGTTTGCATGTGTAGTTGATGTGACTGCTCTTTTAGCACTCACACTAAAAATACTCAAATTGTGGCCTAATAAATCACAAACACACTGAGTGATGTTTGCAATTTCTTGTCTGGGGAAATAATGTGGTGAAGCATAGACGGAAGTCATTGTATCATCAGTACTTTACATGCTGGAATGAAAAGAAAAAAGCCATATTAAATTCTGCATCATTTTACAATAACATTTCTTCTTATTGAGGTAATGCTTTATTGCATTAGCATTTTACAACAGTCTGATGCAGTATCAGGTATGAGCATACTTGTTTGTAAAGCTATTACTAACAAAATTGCCTTATGAACTCCCTCTTGTATGAAATTTGCTTTATGCGCCCCCTCCATTTCCCAATCTTGGATCCACCATTGTGTAATGCCTGCCTGTATCATTAAAATTATTGATTAGATAGTTTCCACTGATTGCATTCTGAGCAGCCAAACTTCATCAGTCTGGAACCAATAATCAGTTTAGAACCCTCCTGCTATGTATCTCAGACAATACCATGATGTAGAAAACCAATCACCTGAATGACTTGAGATAATGAATAAATTAACTCCGCACAGCTGGTTGAGATAAATTAGCCTCCTGTTGCCACCCAGCAACAATTGAATAGAATGAAAATTAAAATAAACTGCTGTATAAGTTGTTATTTTTGCGTTGGATTTACTTTCTGATTCCATCTTCGCAGAAAATTTCCACTTCATTATATGGATACTTGTATGTATTTCCATATAAAATATTCCAAAATCACAGCAAATATGTGCTGACTTACTTCTTCATCAACATGGCATCCTTGATGACGAGATTTATCAAACTTTTTTTTGGTTGAATAGTGAGACCATGGTTTAAGTCATGATGATAAGTGATGAGTATTAAATTAATGTTATTTACTGATTGATTAGACAAACATTTCCTGAGGTTTTTAAAAACGTATAAGGGAAAAATTAAGTAGTATTGATTGAAGAAGTTTTTTTAATTTGGGCTCAAAGAACCCTAATAATTACAGATCAGAGTTTACAAGAATCAACTTATAAACTATGAAATCTTCACCTCCCATAAAATATTGCACCCAATAACCTTTAAGACCAATATTTAAGTCGGTTTTCCCCTACAACTAAAAAGTACTACTTTCGCACATCAAACAGCAAAGTCAGCCTTTAGGCTTTCCCAATAAATTCACTTAGCAAAACTACTCACTATTCAAGAAAAAAATTCACAAAGTTGTGTAGCAGACAGAAAACTAGTTCCTCCATGGTACCCTAGTAAGGCATATTGTATAAGTTTGCCATGTTAGCCCCCTCCACTTTCCTGTTCACCTCTACAACAACCTTGCAATGTACAATTCATCATCATCTTTGCTGAAAATATGACTTTT
>CALNVZ010002974.1:20522765-20550186 GCA_940671915.1 Paracentrotus lividus | reverse complement strand
AGAAAAAAAAAAGCAGAGTAAAGAAATAGACGAGTGGGCCGATTGACCCCCAAACTTACCCCTATGGTTGATACATGGTGACCTCTTTGATGGCCGTAGGCCAAAAAAAAAATAACACCTGTTCACCTCTACCACAGAAGATGAGTGAAATGCCTTGCAATGTACAATTCATCATCATCTTTGCTGAAAATATGACTTTTGGAAATAGCAATCATAACCAGGCGCGGATACAGGGGGGGGGGCGGCCCCCCCCCCAGCAAATAAACAACAACAACAACAACAACAAAAGGGAAAAAAAAGGCGAGTAAGAAAATTAGACGAGTGGGCCGATTGACCCCCAACCTTACCCCTATGGTTGATACAATGGTGACCCTTTGATGGCCGTAGGCCAAAAAAAATTAAACCTGTTCACCTCTACAACAGAAGATGAGTGAAATGCCTTGCAATGTACAATTCATCATCATCTTTGCTGAAAATATGACTTTTGAAAATAGCAATCATAATTTAAAAATTAACACCTATCCCCCCTCCACCCCCCCCCCCCCCCCGACCAGCTAACATGGAAAAAATTAAGTGTAACTTTTGGCTCGCCCGATGTAATGGAAATTTTTTTTTGGTGTACCAAAATCTGAAATTACGCTTTTGGGCCCCCCCCCTGTAATGAAATCCTGGATGCGCCATTGATAACAATGCTGAGATAAAAATACTTACTGAATACTTACAAGTATCTAGTGTACTAGCTTTACACAAATTGTCTTTGTGGGTGATTGGTTTCCACTTCAACAAAATTCAGTGAAATACTATACCAGCCTGAAAATATTGACAACTGAAACTGTCCAGAGTAGTGAATGATACAAACAATATTTTGCTGGGAAAATATCCAATATCACGCTGTTACAGATACATGCATAAAAGCAACTTGTGTACATGCCCTGGAGGCTTTTCCTAGCAGGACAATGATCTTTGAAACTAAAGCTTTTTTTCTGGCAGTAAACTGATCTTGGAAACTCGATTATGGTAGATTCTCTTTCACCCTTGTAAAGGTGATTGGAAATAGGTACCGCATTTTCCTATGTGAACATACACATGTATGTTTCCATGTTTAATGTCTGTTTAAATTAGTTTTGATTTCTTTTTTATGATAGATCACATGCTAGCGAGGTGTTTATTACTCCCTGCAGGATGTAAACAAAAAGATATTGATATGATAACCCCCTTCTTCTTCCCCTTCTCTGCAATGATGCTGCAAGTAAACTACATGTATATACTTTTCCCCCTATATGTCTGTTTTATCCCTACTGCTATAATTAATGATCCAAAATCTAGAAACCGACTTGATTTACAAGTTAATAGCTCCCCTCATGACTTAAAGGTAAACATTTCATTTGATTTATGGATCAAAAAGTTGTTATATCGTGCTTCATCTTTCAACAAAAGAGGAATTTGAATAAGATAAGTACAGCCTCAAACTATAAAATTCTTTTTTTTTTTTGGAGGAGGAAGTGTTTTACATTTTAATTCCTGGTAGTTGTAATTATGAAGTTAATTTTTATTACAAGATGCTATTTAATTGTATTGTTTGTTTTAAAGGGTGTCATAATTTTGATTCATATTTACTTTATAGAATTAATTGAAATGGATATTCAAGATCCTATGATTATTTTGCCATGTGTATTTTTCATTTTTTTTTTGTTGTTGTCCTGAATAGATTTGTTTCAAATTTTCAGTCTGTCTGACTTTCAGCAGACATGAATATTGTTAGCTTTCAGGGAGTGATCAAGTGACGTAATTGTTTACTCTTTGCCACTGCTAGGCTTATTCCCCGAGGTTTAATACCTTTCCTGTTTTACAGCCAGAAGGTCACTGCCTCACATACTTGAACACAAAATGAAAGGCTTTTTTGCTCCCACAGATGATACATCCCTTCAGTTCATTAATGGTTGAAAGCTCAAGAGAGATCATTTCAATTTGATATCTGTTTGACTTGCTCTTCTCGTCACCTTCATAATCAATGTATTTTGAGGACGTGACCTGTCAAACAAATGAATTATGGACTCTTTAATCACTTGACTGAGACCATATACTCATCCACTATTATTTTCAGGGTGGACAATGAGACGTTTTATTTTGCATAGGGAATGGTTGCTGGCGTGAATTTTTTTCTTTTCTTTTTTCTTCTTTGATATTCATGTTTTTGCTGTCTTCTGAAGATGTGAAACTGTTTTTTGTGCTCTTTTAGAAAAAAAAAAGTTGCAATAAAGATTTTTTTCTTTGATCCTTCTTTTAATTTTCTTTTCCTTATAATACCTTTCTCAAGCTTCTGGTATGTATCTGTGGTATATTTTCATTCGCTATTACTTTTCTTGTGTGTCTCTCTCTTTCGTCCACTCTCTTTTGACCCATATGTATCTAAGCATCCTACTTTTTTCTTTTGCTTCCCCCTTGTTTTTTCTTGTCTTCCTTTATTTTTGTTTAAATTTCTTTTTATCACATGGCCCTGCATCTCACTTCTTATTGTAACCTAAAATCTGTTACATTTTCCTCCTCATTCTCTCTGATTACATGCATTTGTACCTGGGAAATCACACGGTAGAGAATTACACATGCTAAGCTGATTAGCAATATTGAGAACTGTATTTGCTGTCGGAGAATGGGACTAGACGGCAATATCTGTCAAACTTTGACGTGGTAGCGATAATTGTAATCAGACTTCTGGGCGCTGATAGACTTCAGTCTTTGTTTGCTAATAATTCAGATTATATTCTAATCTTCTCTGTCTTTCTACAGGTGTCAATCCCTTGGCCAGGTTATCATCTCCCCCTGAACATCCCACTTCTGTGGAAGAAGTGTGGGTTGTTGACGAGCAGAGAGCAAAAGACTCAGATGGATGTCTTACCAGCAGTGCAGAGAGCAATCTTAACCAACCTCCGAAGCCAACAGCGCCTAACGTAGCTCGGCAAATTTTGAACCGGGGTAGCAGTGAACGAATACGGGGCGACCGAAGCGCAAGACTCCGTCCGCAGAACGGTAGAGGGAGTGGAAGACGTCTTTGGAGTTCTTCTGCTGAGAACCTACCTGTTGGTCAAAGAGGCATGGAGGACCGCCACAAAATGGACGCTCGTAGCAGTTCCTTGAACGACATTCCCAGAATGAATCCGAACCTAGAGATCCCAGTGATAGGGATAGAAGAAGCTTCTGATCAGGAAGAGGACAGGACAATATCCAAGGGAACAGACCGATCAAAATCTCCTGTGAGCTCTCCAGCCCTGCCAAGATTCCTGAATCCAGACTTAGCAAAGCGTCTGTCATTGCCCAATGAAGGGAGCGGTAGTACCTTGTCTACAAGAACTGGTAGTGATAGTGATCTTAGCTACTGTGGTAGTATAACACCAGATATCAACGAGGACAGGAGGAATGATAGAGACAAGGGAGGAAGCAAACTACGGAAAAGCAGGTGAGCATTAAAGCATTCTCACATTTCATATTTTTAATAAAAGTTTTCCACAAGAAAATTTTCATTCCCATTTGTTTTGTTTATTTATTTTTTTAAAATTATTTATTTATTCTTCTTTTTTTTTTTTTTTTTTTGTGTGTATGTTTAACAAAAGATGCAAAAACATGCAATAATGTAGTCTTACAAATGCCTATGTGTTTAAGAAACTAGTTCAGGAAGTTGGATTTTAACATGTCTGTGTTGCGTTGTTGTTTACAAGTGTTGCCTGGCTGGAAACTCTTAGTGCTCCTGAAATGAGTGAAGAGTAAGTACTGCAAAGTACAGAATAATGATATGATCCTTTAATGGAGATAATAATACATTATAAAGCACTCTCCTAAACAGAGTGAAGAGTATGTACTTGTACGTACTGAACGTGCAGAATAATAGTATAATCCAATGATGGAGGTAATAATACCCTGTAAAGTGCATTGATCAAACTGAAAAGTGCTGTAACAGCGTAGAAGTTATTGATATTCTTATTATAGGAATTTGCTCAATCGTAGAAGAATTTCAACTGGCACATTGTATCATTACACTCTTATTTCATAATCATTAAGCAATAACAAACAGAACATTTCGTTCTCCTGAATAGTTTTTATACATCATATGGCGCGATAAGAGATAGGCATATGATAAATATCTTATTAAACTCACTGAAGACCTGCCATGTCTGAACATAGTCGATAAATTTTATCCACTAGCTGTATCATGCATTCTAATGTAGTGAAAAGATCCCCCTCCAGTAATTGGTAATAGCCCCTGCCTCAACTCCAGTAACAATGTTTCCCTGACATTGGTGAAAAAAGGGGACACCAAGGAACTGACTTTTCCAACCATACCGAACTACTAATTCTAAGATAGAGCCTTATGTGCCATTGGCTATGAATTGCTAATCCACTCAGTGAGCGGTCCCCTAAGCTTTCAATGATGCACAGCGTTGTCTACAAGTTAACTGGAGATTGTTCGCATGGCTGCAGTGTCTCTCAAAGGGATGCGCATTATACCCCTAATCCTTGAATGGTGCAAGACAGTATTCCCTCTGATGCATTTGGCTACAAAATGATACGAATTATACACACTTCACCTTCAATTACACAATGTCATGTCTACTAGTGGACTGGGGTTTATTCCTACTGCTATCATGTATCATGAAGGATTCATACAGATTATGCACAGCCTTCAATTATACAAGGCCATTTCTACAAATTGACAGAGTACCGTTCCCATTGCTGCAGTGCGTTATGGAGGAAAACAAGTTGTCTTTTTGGGAAAGAAACAAATCTACACAACTATTTCATATCTACCTAAGACAGTAATTGGTGTAAAGCTTGGTACATTAAAAAAGCATCATCATTGCTACATTTACATTACCCAATAGAGTCAGGGAAAAAATACAATCATATAGGATTATAAACTCATTATAAGTTCCTCAAGAAAATAAAACAAAATCTACCCCAAAACTAATGACTGAACCAATGATGCAATGTGTCCACTATCATGAGACCATCTTAGAAAAAGTGTTGCTTTTGTGCCGGGAAAATAATGGGAAAATTGCCTACATACATACATGTAAGGGGTTGTGCACTGTCATTTAACTACATACATGTAGATCTATGTTTGCAGGCAGGGAGGGAAATTAATGATGTTTTGAAACTAGGTGTTTCTTTGGGGAAAACAGAAAGATGATGCTTTAAATTCTTTCATAAATGTCCTGAAGCTGTAACACTCACTTGTGTATCTTTAATTTGTAACTGCTCTGTACAAATAGCCCATTGGCGACTTTCAAAGTTTATTTTGCCAATCATGTTAATACAAGTTTGGTGTTCACCTATATTTTATTCCTGGTTAATAGCACAGTGCTAGAGCAGTGACCTTGTAACAGAGGGGGTCACTTTCATTAGGCACTTATTCCTCATTGCCTAGTCCCTCAGATAGGAATGAAAGCCGTGGGTTCATGATTTGCTTACCTGCTTGTACATGTTAAGTACAATTGATGTCAATATAATCATGGATATATAAGAGAGAAGGATAGACTGCATAATAAAAAGACCCCCAGAGGGGCAAAGAGCAATAAAATCCTACCAGCCACATGAAACAACAAGCCGCCAGAAGAAACAAAACGATTTCTGACCTTGCGCGTAAATCCCCTCGTAAACCGTGCTTCTTTGAAGCTGGATCCCCAGCACCGCGATAAATGGCATACTTGTACAAGTTTGAACCGCACTGATGTAAAGCCTTTATCGAAAAACACCACTTCTGGCTTCAATATACACTCTCATACACATACACACTGTATATGCCACATCACGATCGACCTCCACTGAGTTTCTCTTCAATTTGATACCAAACACGGCTCAAACCGACTTCAAATAAGTAAGTTACGATTCTCATTAATAACTCGATAGATTATTAGATATCCATACTTTGATTTCATATTTTTCATAGTTCCGGTCATGTCCGGATAATGTGACTTATTGGGGATGAAAATATAGATTGTATTCTGTCGTTTGGCTTATTTCTTTTTCGCGTGCAATAGCGTGCACTTTTCATATAGGACGATGTTTTTCATGTGTTTTCAGAAAAAAAATCAAATGGCAATCGGAGAAGTTCGCTTTCAAATGAGCGTAACGCACTTTATGAGCTACTTTAGTCTAAAAAATTATGATTAAAATGTTAAGAATATGAATATCTTTGATAGGGTACTTTCAAAATCGGGTAATATAATTCGGAAATTTAAATATTCGGACAATTTTGTTTAAAGAACGTCATCGGAACGCTTACACTCGAACCCCCGGGTCTGACGGCGTGCATAATCATTGCCGTCCGGTCCGATCCCTCGCACTTCTCGCGTTGCGTAGGCCCACCTGACAGTGGTGAAGAAAGAAAGTGATTATTTATGTTATTGTTCTTTCAAATCTGTTTAATATTAAATGGATCACCAAATTTGTTTTGCTAGCATGGAAAATAATCTGGATATCATGATAATTAATTTCAATAAATCTAGATGTAAGTTAGAACAGACTGAACTTGTCTTGAGCCCTATCTAAAAAGTGCAATAACTTGCAGCTTTGTCTTGGCAATTTGACATAGCCTACTTGTCTAATTAAGATTTCTGTTTCTTGTCTATCTTGTCAAACTGACTTAATATAATTCCTTTCTTATCATCTTGACATGTTTATCTAGAGATTATGTTATTACCCACCTCGGCTTTGAAATGGAATGGTAAAATATATCAATATTACAATTATGTTGACATAATTTTATTTTTATTTCCTTTTGAAATGAACATGGCAAGAATATTTATTTTGCCATGACAAAACATTGATATCCATGTTCTGAACATGGCCAATTGTTTTAATCAGAAACAGTATGAAAAATTATGCCTTGTAATTTTATTAAACCTCAAAACACCTCATGATTTTTTTTATTTTTTTTTAATTTTTATATATTTAATTTAAACTTTTGGTTTTTTCTTCTAGGGCCTCCTGCTGTAATCCATGGAATGTTATCATGTTTTTATACATGCTTTTTTTATGGAGTTGAATAGAACTCGTTGGAAATATGTTTTAATACTAAAGCCATGGATATATGTATGAAAGAGAATGCTCAAACTGGTTTGTGTATGGATTTTAGCAATTCATTTGTTTTTCTTTCTTTTGTATTTTGCAGTAAGCTTAGAAACTCCCAAATCAACATGGCCAAGGCGCTTCATACTGCAATGCTGGAAGCAATGTGCAGATTGTGTGGGAGAAAGGACTCCAAGAGAATGTTCCCAAAACAGAAGTTGAAAAGTGTGCTTCTACGCTGTCTATCTTTAGACATATCTGCTGATGATGATAGTCTGCATCCGCCTCTCGTGTGTATCCAGTGTGAAAGGAAGATTTCCCGTTGGAGCATCAAACGGAACAAGAACATTTCTTGTGAGCTGGACATCAATCTCGAGAACTTTGAGCCGCACAGTTCTGCCTGTAAAATATGCCCTTCAGAATCAAAGGAGAGTATTGAAACACTTTTCTCTCTATTTGACAGAGAGGCAAGCGCTGCAAAACTTGTTGTGACACAAAAGAACAACAAACTGTTTGTGTTGTCCCTGGACTCTGATGGGAACACCGAGAAATGTTTGACTTTCTTTGAGAATGGGGAGTGGAGTGCAAAAGTCAATGGCAGAGCTGTCACATACGAATGGGCTTTCCCCACCATTCCTAAATTAATAGAATCTGAGCAATCTGTAAAACTTCTCATCGAAGCGTTTAATGGCTTATCAATATGCCCAGGAAATCCAGAGTATGCCATTCCTACTAATCTTTTAGAAAATAGACCTGTATATACACACCACTTGCCTTATACAACAACAATCCGACACAATGCCTGCCCTCTTCTCACAACGCAACGTCCACGCTGTCCTCAGTGCACTATATACAGAAGTGATCTTGCCAAAATACACCACCGCATCCAAGTTGACTTGTCACCTGCACCCAAAACCAACTTCAGGTTTTTAAATAAGGACAGGCTCACAAAGAAATTAAATCAAAGCAGGATACAAGAACAGAATCTTCGGAAACGAATAGCAGGATTAGAAGCAAAGATGACCAAATTGTTCGAAGGCCAAGCGAAGACAATGGAGAGAGAGAAGAGCAGATCTTTTGGTAAAGTGGTAGAGGAGCAGACAGAGGAGGTGCACAGAGTATTCGCAGAGAACACCCCAATGCGGATCCTGTGGGACCATCAGTTAGCACGCCTCAAACAACATCCACAGGCTACAAGGTGGCATCCTGCTATCTTGCGCCTCTGTATTGCATAACATTCAAAATCCTCATCAGCATATGACTTACTCAGAACGTCTGGATTTCTAACCCTTCCACATCGCAATACTCTCAAACAGTACACCAATTTCACGACTAATAACCCTGGCTTCAATAAAGATATCATCCGCAGAGTGGTCAACGACATACAACTTCATAAACTCAAACCTCATCAAAAGAATGCCACCTTGTCTTTTGATGAAGTAAAGATAAGCGAGGGACTAGTGTACTCCCATTCGAGTGGTCAGATAATTGGCTTCACTAGCATGGGAAGCATGAATGATGAACTGGCTGCTTACACAAGGGCCTGCACCAAGGAGAAAGCACCACCAATGGCAAGTCATGTGCTGACAATCATGGTACGTGCCATATGCCACTCCTACCATTCGGCTGTTGCCTACTTCGCTACAACTGGGGCAACTAGTGACCAGTTGTACTCTGTAATTTTAGAAGCGGTGGAAATAATGGAACTATATGGCTTTAAGATCAGGGCACTGGTTTCTGATGGGGCATCGTCTAATAGGAGTTTTTATAATATGCTCTTGAACTCTGAGGATGAACATACATGTAGCTTTATACACCCGACGACTCAGAAGCGCATTTACCTATTTAGTGATGTACCTCATCTCCTAAAGACCTCCCGCAATAACTTGGAGAACTCCGGTTACAACAACAAGTCAAGAAACATGATGGTATGTCTTTTTTATGTACTTGAAAAAATTTTCAAACACAGTATTGTCAATGTAACCTGACAAGTACAGATGTTAAGGTTAAAGTTGGTATTAAAGTTGATATCGGACTTTCCAACAACTGGAAAACATGCTTTTGTTTCGTTTTGTTTTTTGTATTTTTTTTTTTTTTTCCAATAAACAAAACTATGTTTTATACAAGTTCAACTTTGAATTTGAACAAATAGGATAAATTCATTTAAACAAATTTTTCTCTTTGCTTGATTCCAACATGGAAATATAAAAGATGTCCATCATTCCAATAAAGTAATGTTTTTTAGTTTTAAGTTTGTGTGAAAAGCGATACATGTTTTATATTGTTTGTAATATTTTTTTTTTTTGTATGTTATCATATCTTAATACTTATATAGTTCAGAGGGCAAAGCATTACTTGGAAACACATCATGGACGTTTACGAGTGGGATATGCAACAATCCACAGGCCTTAGAATGCGCAACACCTCACAGAGGATCATATTCATCTCACTCCAGCACACAGGATGAAAGTGAAATTAGCTGTACAGGTAAATAGTCATTTGATATGATATCTGCTAATTATGTTGTCATTGTGTTCTTTTTATAGGATATGACCTGTTGTATGATAAAAAATGTATTTGTTTATATATAAACCCAAGCAGAAAATTATTTTAGCATGGAGTTAATGACTCCATCTCCATGACTTTATAACCCCGCAAATATACCTTTTCATTTTTATTGAAAGAGGAATCCATCAGAAGCAAAATTTGAATGCTGAAAATGCTGGGTCTTTTTGTTACACCATTACAAATAATAATGATAATTTCTTGAGCCAAAGGTGACAGATACAATTGTATTGATACAGACATGTATGTATACTTTTTCTCTCCATGCTTTATCTCAACATTTAAGGTTCTGAGTTCTTCCGTAGCAAAGGCGCTATGTGTCAAGGCAGAGGCCCAGGGACGGACTGATACCAGCAGCACAAGTCTCTTCATCCAGTACTTAGATCAGTTTTTCGACTGTTTGAATGTTTCTCGACTCAACCTTGGCAGAAAAAGCTGAAACCAACCTTGGAGCATACACAGAAGTAACAGATTGGAGATTTGTAGTAAGTAAATGTATATGAATACAGTCAACCTTGCCTAGCTTGAATCTGTTGGGATTGAACAATCGATTTATGAAGGGTTAAAACAATAGAATATAAAACTTGAAAATATCCTCGAGATTATTCGACTTAGGCAAGTTTGACTGATGAAACATTTGTTATTTTTTTAATTTTTTTTTTTTAATACTTCAGGGATGGAGCAGGTACATTTACTTGTTTCAGTTATGAAAATGTATACAAATCATAGGTATGTAAATAGCTTCATGTTTCCATTCTGTAATTGTTGTAAATGGGATGTGGAACATTTTTTAAAGTGGAGGACCTGAGCCAAAAGTGTGTGCGTGTGGGAAGGGGTTGGGTGCTGAACAGGATAATAATCAGAAGTAGATTTTCATGACATTTTTCATGTTTAATCAGAAGCAGATTCTCATGATTTTGTTCATGTTTAATGAAAAAATGATAATAAACTATTCCATTCTTGGGTTAACTGAATTCCACCGTTTCATTTTGATAAGTTTCTGTAAAATACATACGTTAGCGATATTATTCATGTGAAGACAACAAATTTACTCTTTTCTCATTATTTTACAGTGGTTGGAGGAAGACTTCCTAAGCTTCCTTGCAGAATGGGAGAGTGAAGGACGACTAACATCCCTTTCTTCATCACAAAGAGAAAAGCTGTGCCTGAGCAAGCAGACATTGTGTGGACTTCGAATGACAGGTACACTTAACAATAACATGTTGATATCATGGATATGACAATGGCGGAGCTAGGATATGCAAATAGGGAGGGATGGCACAAGGCTTGACATGGGGTGCTGCACAGTCAACGGGTGGTTTCAGTTGTCAACTGTTATAACTATGCGCTGATATAGCATTACAGAATTATTTGACTGTGTTGTATCAGGTTTTTTTTTAAATGAATTATAAATAGTAGCCATGTTTTTACAGTTTCCATTGTTTTTTGTTTATTGTATTTTGCCATAACTTTATTTGGTTTACGATTACCGGTAGATTAATATATCTAAATTGTTCTTGTGAAAGTTATTTCTGCTCCCCTGATTAGTATTTATATTCCTTTTGATTTTTTATTTCTTTATTTTAGCAAAATCATTCATCTCTTTGGCCAAAGACATGTTGGAGGAACCAGGAGTAGATTTCATCCTCAGTGAGAAGTTTACACAAGACCCACTTGAGGAATACTTTTCCAAGCAACGGGGTATTGGTGGACGATATGACAATCCCACTGTGAGTCAATTTGGCAACAATATGCAAACTCTCCAAGTTGCCGGAACATGCATTAGGGCGTCAAAGAGAGCGAATGTTCATGCTGAAAACAGTGAATCAATGATCGACGACACACCAATACCTAGGAGAAAATTGTTCAAGAAGTAAGGAATATACATGTAAGAGAAATCTCCACATGGACAGAGACGTTTTTAAAGAGGCGTTTATGAACTGAGCTAAGAAGATGTATGTCAACCTTGCCAGAGTCCAACTCACATTCACTCAAGTGTACGGTTCATAACCTTTCACATCAAAGTAAAAACTATTTCTTCAGTGCCATGGATATATATACATGTACACATCAGTAACATGATTCAAATTAATGAAGGTTGACTGTATTTTGAAGAAATATTCAGTTTGTACTTGTATTCAGAAGAAAAGTCTGTTATGCAGTGTCTTTTATAAAGGAGTTGGTTGTGTAAAAGCTCTCCATATTTATGTCTTTCATTTGATTAAGAAAATTTGAAGCTACATAAGGAAAGTCCTTGGCCCCATTGAATAAAACTTTCTAATATAACTTTGCCCATGGATTTTCAAGAGATTTCATATTTATCTTGTACATGTATATCCAAGCTTTGCCATCAATGGTACATGTATTTTCATCACACCATGGATATATATATCCATGATGACACACTGCACGTTGATTGGTTGTTTAAAAATGTTACCATGGCGTTAACAATTGGTGATCTGGGAAGGGTGATTATAAATGCATAGACTCAATTCTGTAAATGGATATCTATCCATTTATCAACAAATCATGCAACTTATAATTTACAGTCCACTCCTTTCATAATGAGGCTTTTGGGATGTAGTCAATCGCACCTATTAAAAACAAATAATTTTGTCTACATGCTCATTATAACAAGAGTGGATGGTATTGCCTGTATAGTTGTGAAATAAACTACATGTATTTCCATTGTAAATAAAATTGCAGAAGAATAAATACAAATATGAGATTGTACATTTATATATATGTGAAACTTTTATTTAATATTAAAAAATGTAGACTATGGTGATTACAGAATTCTGCAAATCCATGTAACGTACATGTAACTTTATGAAGTAAGATCTCGTCATTCTAAATAAATATATACAAATTTGAAGCATGAACTACAATATGAATTAGCCTTTTGTGTGTAAAGCTTTTTCCACATATCTCAAAATTTCCAATTGTCGAATCCCATTGCTTCTACAAAAAACAAAAAAACAAACAAACATTATATACATGAATAAATCGAAACAAAAATACACAATTTATGTTCTTTTTACAAATTTGTGCTTCAAACTTTAAAATCACAACATTGTATGAAGACAATAATAACCAAATCAGTATTGCTTTATAGCCTTAGGATTATATGTTACTTGCATGTAGAACAAAGTCGTATTTACAGATATTTTACAAATAATGCGAAAGGAAATATTAAAGGAAATATAACATATCATTTCTTAAGTTTTCATACATACAAACTGGACATGTATTCATGCAGCAGGTACATCTGTTAAAAAAATAATTTGAAAAATAACCCAACAATTAAGTAACAAACGTACTATCGCAACTCAAGTTCCTTTTATGTAAATGTATAATCAGGTCGCAAAGAATACATGTAGATGTATATAAGAGAATATCCATGATTTTGGAAAGGCATTCAAGTCTCATCATACCCTATATCTGGCCCCAATCGTAAAATGAAATAAAGAACATTCTTACCGAAAATAGATGTATCAATATAAAATTCATGTTACTTATTGTATCATATATATACATATAGATAATGAATAATTCTCCCTCTAGTAAAAAATGAGACTTATATATATACACTTCAATGTTAAACTGCACATTATTTATTACCACTTCTATATGTAACTGAGAATTGAAATGGTGTTACATGATAATAATAATAAAGTCTAATTAGGCTTTCTTTTCTCTGTTCTTAAGTTCTTTACGTAGCGCTTTCTTTCCTTGTTTTGCCTTGCTTGATTCCTGCCTCTTCATGGTGACGTAGGACTTGACATACGCTGCGATACGGATCTTGGCCCAGTAGTTGATGACCGTCTCCAGTAGCCGTGATGAAATTCTATCCTTGAGGTCTGATGCAAGAGCGTGCCACAGGTTTTGAACATGATGGCTACCATATATGTTCTTGATGATGGTATCCTTGATGGTTTCGTTAGGGTCATGCATTGCCCTCACCTGCAGCTGCTTTCTCGTAACACGTTCCATTGCCCTGAACAGCATGTAAATTTTGTCCGAAACAAAGAACAATCCCCCTCTGTTCTGGATAGTTATCCATATCTTTGTATACTCCAGAAAAGTGTCAGCTTCTGTGCCATCATCGTCGTCTTTCTTCCAGGACTTCAAAAAGTTGACTACATCTTCAGCGTCATCAGAACTTTGTCTCCCGTAACGTTTTAGTAGGGCGTAGGAAATATATCCCGCAACGTAGCGGAGCACCTGTTCATCGTGAGCAGACAGCGCTACATGATCCTCCGCGATCTCCTCTCCGCGGCTGAATTTCAGAATATTCTGAAGCATCGAGCGTAAAAAATATTGATTAAAAAACATGGCACAATCCATGTCGCAAGAGATCGAACTAGTAACTTCTTGCAGCACTCCATAGACCTTCTCACTAATCCTATATTCGTGAAACTGTTGCAGGATGAACGTGTTTGCAATTGGTCCCACAACTTTGTCCTTGGCCGATGAAATGATGTCAACGAGGTCATCAACAATCACACTTGTTGCTCTTTCAAAGTTTTCGGAACTCAAATTGATTTGTTCTGCCAGCTTAATGACCCTCTGTCCCAGCTCGGTGTCTTGATACACAGGGTCTGATGCAAGTTGAGATATCGACTCTTTGGCAAAGAATGACGCCTGTGACTTGATTTCTCCGGGTGTCTTTGTTGAAGTACCAAATCCTGAAAAGAAAACAAATTAGCAGAAATTACTTATGATAAATAAATGATGGATGAAATGAAAACACCATATTTGTGAAACGCAAGTTTCTATAATATGATATCCAATCAATATCATTGATACTGAAATGCATTTGCAAAGTAAGATATTTAGAGACCATTTCTTTTTTTTTTTTTTGGTTAAATATTTAGTCATTAGGGTAAGAGATAAATTACATGTATAATAATAGTATAAAGCTTTATTCATGAATTAAATAATACCATTGTTATTAAAATTGTACTTCATGCATTTTGTGATCAAGTACGGAAACTGAAATGGGTACAATTTACATTAACAATATTGGGACTATTCAAAATAATTTCAAGTTTAAGTCTGTGGATGCTATAGTTTTTTTGTTTTTTAGTGTGGTTTTTTTTTAATCTAAATTGCATGACTACCTGATTATAATTTAAAACCAAAATGCATCTTCTATGTCAATATGACAAAAATATTGTTTAAAATTACAATTCTTTGGTCAATTAAAATACATACTTGTTTTGGGTTGTCTGGTGTTGGTTTTACGACTCGACGGACCAGATGAAGAAGTTAGGGGCTCTTCTTCTTGTCCTGGATCATCTGAAAAGGCAAAAGGAAACATGAAATAAGGTATTTATGTCTGTTTAGAGTATGTAATAAAACGTGATATCTAAACATGCATACAGAAATATGAAACATGACATTGACACAAATAATATAGAACGAGTTATCATATGGAAATATGCATCATAAAATCCATGATATTGTGGTCATTCTCTGGTATCATGTTGATAATTTTGCGTTATTTGCTAAATTTTATGATTTCCAAAGAGTTTTAAAAAGTTATGCAACAAAACAAAAACAAAAAAAAAGAAAAGAAAAAAATACTTCAGACAATTAAGAGTTAACAGTTAGAGAAAAGACATTGCAAATAAATTTATGATCACAAATAATGGTACGAGATAACATTTGAATATTCATCAAATTAATTTTTTGGCTTCAACAATTTTTTAAATTTTCGTTTTTGATTTTGACCTAACAAGTTGGCTTTTAAACGTGAACTGCTTGTGTGTGTTTTTTTTGTTTGTTTTTTTGGTTTAAACTGTCGACTCTAATTTAGACCTGAAATTATAGTCTATGATTTCAAAAAATATATGTAACGTTAGGGGACTCGCATATCTGTAATTTTCAAGCAAATTAATACAATTAGATTTAATTAAGATAGTCTCACTTGTTTCACGATTTGTCTCGTTCGAATCAGTGCAGAAATGACATAGCCACTCCGTTTCGGCTACGGGCTGATCGCCGGTGCAACTGGTGGTGCTCTGCGTCGATGGTTCGCAAGTCTGGTACTTCCGAACACATTCAGCATGGAAGTAAGCGATCGGGCAATTCGGTCCATTGCAAAACACAAGATTTTCAGTCGAAGGAATCCTACAAAAACATACATCTTCACAAACTCCGATCTCAGAATCATGAGGTTCGAAAACCAGGTCATCATTTTCTGCCATATTCAACTACAATCTATGTAAACTCGATATTTTAGAACGCCAACGGAATAAGAAATCACGGAGAAAGCGAATCAAGCGACGATAAACAATGTTTTGAGCGCATGCGCAAAAGCAATCACCAGTTGCGAAACGTATCCCATAATGCATCTACACTGTCAGTTCGCTCGCTGATTTACGATCGGTATCCCGCAGGGCGGGGATTAGCGAGTGTTTACTTTCGACTGTCGGCGCAAGGGATCCTACAGTCAATTTTATTACCCAGTCTATCCTTCTCTCTTATATATCCATGATATAATGAATACTTTAACCTGTTGGGGATGAGCTGATTTGGCTATAACAGTAAACACACAGTCGTCAACGGGTTAATAGGCAATATAATTTGAAAATATTTAAACTCCCTTAAAACTGACCTAAAAGAAAACCTGCCTAGAAGTATTTCAAGAAACCAATCATGTCAACTTAAATGTAACAATCAATCATTAAATCCTACATGCTTCCTGGATTTTTAATAACATTTATGTTCGTAGTTTATCTGTCTAGATTTAAGAAAAGTGTCATACATGTATTATAACTTTAATTGCTGCATTTCTAAAAAGTTTGAATGAAACATTGTAAAAAAACTCAATGTCAAAAATATAATTCATACAGTCTACATGTATTTATAAAAATTGCGCGCCAGTATATCAGATCTTAGAAAAAGATAACAGTACATGAAATTTTAATCTGTGATTGAAATTATTTTGATATGACTGGCGAGAAGGAATGGTGTTGTTTTGCTATAATTACCTGCTCAATAATATCATCTTGTATGGAGTGGATATAAGATGACTATCATAGTTGCAGCTGGCTTCATGAATGTAGTTTCATACGAGAAATCAATACATGGATATCGATACAGGAAGAGGGAAGAATTCAATGCAATGGCAGAGGGGGAGGTGTGAATATCGTTAAGTCTTTCAGGAAAATATCATCAAGTTGGCTATCTCACCCTTTATTATTCATTAACAGGGAATAATTATTCTGTATCGAATCTAAATTTGCTATGCAGTTTGTATGATTGCTACACAAAATTTATTTGTTAGCAACTTTTTTTTTTTTTTTTTTTTTTTTTTTTTTTGGGGGGGCATTCATTATAAATCAGTTACTATCTTCTCTATGGGAAAGTGGATGTTTATACATCAACTTAATGTATAAATCAAGGTACATGTAATGTGTAGAACTATTGATTCTCGCGAAACCTGTCATATATCTGTTTTAAGATAAGCAAATAGACATTTAGCCATATGGTCCTTAAAAAGATAATCAAAGTGCAATGGGTAGCTCAAACAACATGATCCAAGGGCTGGGACTTTCGAGGGTTTAAAGTTACTGAGGAGAGAGAAGGGGACAGAAAAGTGGAGACTAGGGATAGAGAGAAAGAAAGACCCAATGGAGAGTTAATACAATGTCCAGAATCAAGGGCTGCATTAAAGGGTTTTAACTTTGTGGAGGCTTGCAAAAATCTGAGCAGTGAGGCCGTACATCCTGTCAGTGCATGTAATAAAAAAAATTGATAAATTCATCTCAGCGTACCTCGCTACGCCTATGATTATAATGATATTCCATCACCAATATCTTGGCAATTAAACAACCGATTAGCTTCAAAATCTCAGGTCTTTCTTGCCTGACATAAAAGTTCTATTCCATTATGGTTACAGCATTGGTTGGAAGAGTCATTTTGTTTTTAGATCCTGTATGAAGTTATACAATCCCTGTAAATGTGAGGAGAGAGAGGGATTGGTAGAGAGAGAGAGAGGGGTGAGCTAGAGATGGAGTAAAGAGTATAGCAAGAAGGAGATAGTATAGCAATATTCAATGTTATTGAGTGCAAGGGTTACGAATATTACATGAGCGTGCAAGTTGAACCTTGATCTATTCAACGACGCGTAAGCGGAGTTGAATAGATCAAGGTTCAACTTGCACCGAATGTAATATTCGAACCCTTGCACGAAATAAAACATTGAATATTGCTTTTATACAACACTCGATGTCTACCGGTCAAGGTTAAGATCTAATTTAGCCTAGGCTAGACCCTCTAACGTTAGATCTAGATCTAGCCAAGCAAGAGAATCTTAACTTTAAAAAAAAAGTTAAGTTAACTGTTCGATTTATCATCACTCACCAGATATTGAATGAATATGCGTTGTCCAACCTTAATTAGGGCCTAATCATGTTAATTAATCCTCGCGGTCCAACACTTAATTCCAAATTAACACTTGTCCCCGTCTATATTAGCGATCGTGTTCCGTGTAGAATCTATAATTGTGTTGAAAATAATTGCAATGAACTGCATGCGTCGCCCTGCAGGCGCCTACGCGCACAAAATAGGTTTAGTACATACACGCAGTGTATGCAGCGCATTCGCGCATGTAGGTGTATGTAATTTCAGTGTGTAGATCTACGTGTCATGGATCTATTGCAAGCCGTTGAATAGATTCTTGGATATTGCACGGGCTACGTCATCTGTTCAATAGCTCATTTCGCTGAATGTCGATTTATCAGAATTTTTGGTACTTAACTATTAAAAACTGCATGGGAATGATAAGTACGAAGTTTTCTTAACCACTAAAGCACAATTCTAGAATCCAGTAAAAGTGTAAGGAACATTACAACTTAGACATTTGTCTCCCATTTTGCTAGCAATAGTTAAACCACAGATTTAAGCTAGGCTTAACTTTAGGCCACCTTTGTGAATATGGGCCAGAGACTTTAATGTACAATACATGTATGTATATGTAAGTATTAGCTAAGACAAGATAATCATGTGGTATTTAATTCTTTTGGAGGAGATATGAAGGTCATGGGTTCAAGCCCTTGCAAATTGAAATTACAAACATTTCATTTTATTTGATCCTTGTACATTAGCTTAAAAAAGCAAAATTCAAAGGAATACAAATGGTTTAATCAGCAGATCATTCTGCCTGCCTCTCTCTCCCTCCGTCATTTCGATGGCGGATTTAGTGTCCTGTGCACCTGACTTACTATTACCCTCTGAGAATAGAGGGAGCTCTTCGACATCATTGATTTCTGGTGTAATGTTGATGTTATTGATTCCAACCTGAGGAGAGACAAGAGGTACATGGAACTTCCAAGGTACATGCCTGTCATAGAATGACAAATCCTAGATTCAAGAGGATGATCCATTTAGCAACAAATCAAATCAAATTAAAGATTATTATTCACCTCAGCTTTATCAAGTTTATCAATATTTTTGTTTTAATGTTAAATCAATAGTAAAAATAAACCCGAGCTTTCGATTCTAGCAGAATCTTTGTCAGAGTCAGAGTGACATTGGAAGAGTTGTTTTGTAACATGGAGATCGTCTTTAAGAAGTTCCTCACCTGAAACTCAGAGCTGTAGCTCCCCTTGTTTAATTTAGCAATTGATTGCCTATTTAGCTGTTGGTTAAAAATTTGTTTTGAAAAATCATATCTTATCAATAATTATCTGTACTTTTAAAACTTCTTAGAAGTTGTGCTCCCTTTAATGTTATCTACACAGGCAATTAAACCAAGTGCTTTGACTCAACACCTGGTCATTGATTGATTGATAGAGCTTCTAAAACATTTCCTGGTTCTTTTCACCTGAGATCTATTGGGATGATCTTGAGGATTTGGGATCTGGTCCTCTCTGCTTTGGAATCAGGCCACATGCATCGGGTAAACCTTTGGGAGTAAACATGAGAGGAGGTTCTTGTATGCTGCTTGGCAATTAATACTCCTTTGATTGATCAAAAAGCATTTGCAGTGGGAGTATTTTCTGGGAGGAAATATTAACTTCTGATGAAGTTGTGCTGATTCAAACTGCTCTGCATTATTCAGTGGTAAATTGTACTTGTGAATACATATTTGGTTATTCCCTCTATTAAAAATAGGCAGGGTTGAGACTGTATTTTCATTGCAAGATGATAGGTTCTACAATTCAATGGCAATCATTCTTCTCTGGAGATCAAAAATTTCACAAGATAATGAGAGTTAAAGTGTAATGATACAGGGTCATTTTCAATCTAAATGGGACATTTAGCTGAAATTTTAATGTGGCGATGTGCCTTTGAAAATACAAATTAGGATCTGATATCAACACAAAGGGCTCTTTACAATAGAATCAATTCTTTAAGTTAAAAATTTATGTGATTCAGTTTTCTAACGCTGAATAATTGATCAAACAGGAATTTGCACGTATGGGACTATGGTGTTTTAATTGCCTCTTATTCTTATATCTAGTCACTTTTGTCAGATTTTTTTTTTTTGCTTAAGAGCCACTGTCTGAGAGAATCAGGCAGATTTGAAAAAAGTTGGAAGATGGGGGTCGGCGGATTTCTTTTATTTTCTGAGGTTTAAGTACATAGAGGGTAGGTCCCACGAAAATGGGGTTAAAAATTTCTGATCATAATTATCTTCATAGTTATCCCACCCCCCTAAAATTGACCCTTTTTGGGTGACTTCAAAGCCTTGCATTTTTCAATTTATGGTCATTTTCATGACCTATTAAAAGTAATTTGAAATTATTCGATTCAAATAAAATTTGCAGGGCTTTAAATTTAAATGTTCTTCTTTGCAGGCATGTAAATAAAATTTAAAACAAAGGATTGAAAGGTTCCATTTTTGCAATAGGGATGTTGCCATTTTTTTGAATTTTTCAGGAAGGAGAAAAAGGGGAAATTTTGGCAATATTCCTGGGAGTGTAACAAAAATGGCCCAACTTTTTTTAGGCTGATTTTTTCACAGAATGTGTCCCAAACATAGGTCAATCCATTACAGGTTTCAAATCCGTGGAGTGTCTTCAACTTTTCTTGTTAGCCCACCCTGCCGCCCAAGAACAACTACCCCCACCAGATAACACCCCTCACACCTATACTGGTTAAGTTTGTAGATCCTGGGGATGTTTATCTCCAAGTTCTGTTAAAGTTAACTCCTGTAGCTAGGAAGTTGTTATAAAGTTTACCAAGTGACTTTACAAAGACTGTACATGTTTTATTGGTGGCTTATAATCACATCTTTGATCATTAGCATTAAGTCTGATCACCATGTTTTCGTTGTAAAGTCATGGCAAATTACAAACGACTAGGTGAAATACCCCTGGGGTAACTTTTGTACGGGGGAAGTTGTCAGTGGTATGATTAAAACTCTATGAATCCCATCTTTTCTGATATTTTCCATTGTCAGCATAAGGTTGACAATATGAAAATTTACAATATATAAAGTCAATATGTAGTTTGTATGTGCAGTGCAGATGTATGTGTATCTTAAATGATATTGCTGTACATGGAGACCCGGAACTGCTTAAGTTAGCAAAAAGAAAATTGTTTCATCAGATTACATCATTTTCGGTAATAGTAGCATAATGATGGTGGCTGGGGAAGGGTGTCGAATGGAGAAATGGGGGCGGGGATCTATCACACAGTTTGGCATGAGGAGAAGGGTCCACTCCTATTACTTTAAGCAGGCCATGATCGACACATTAATGTGTCACCGCTGGCTGCCTGAACAATCCGCATTGCATCCATACCAAGTCTGCTGTGGGATTCCATGAAAGGATAATTATTGTCTGCAAACAACAGCATGTTCACATTCAGTGTTACCGTGAATGCACGGCTAATCAATATACATTAGTCTCTGATATCATATCCAAGATTTTCCACCTCGACTATACATCACACTGGTGGATTGAGAATTTGGTCTTTTCGACACACCATGAAGTGGCAGGGTTGTTGGAGAAATCCTATTCCACTTAAGGCCCATTTTTAGATCAAAAAACTTGTGTGGAAGATTTTTTTTATTTGACAAGTTGATGAGCTGAAGTAATTAGCACCACCAAATCACCCTGTAATGTACTTTGAACAAATAAATAAAATGAAATAAGAAAAGATAAATTTGAGATGATGTTGAAGTCAGTCCCCCTCATATTGCACATTAAATAAATGTTAGGTAACAGGAGTATTCTGTTATGTTTTAAAACATTTTTCAAATAATGCCTTTTGAGAAAAAAAAAAAACAAAAACAACAATGCAATTTATCATAAAATTTACTTCACAAGTAGATAATTGTATTCATTGGTTTTAAACAAATGCTTGTTCAACCGGCTTAAGATCTAAATTTATTGTGGTCATTTTTCAAACGTGAGAGAGCATGACATTGGGACTGATAGAAGGAATGTGATGGATGATGGATGGTGAGAAGAGTGAAATGGATCATGAACTACCATATTAATAAATTTGTATAATGATGAGTGCATGTGTCATTACATTTGGATTTGAATTTACAATTGTGTCCTGGAATTTTATGATTAAAAATAACAGGTGGCTGTGAGTGACGACAACAAAAAAATATGACATGGGTTTCTGAATATTTTGGTTACGGTTGATTTGTGCCCAAGTAGAATCTCTTAAGGTACCATACAGTGCTGGTGATAGTTTTGTTCCATGAATAGTGTACCTCTTCCTGACATTTATTTTCCCTTATCAATCATTTCCCTCTGTGTTAAACGGTCCACTCTATGTGTCGTGAGTGACACGACATCGAGCAAGCGTGAGTGACACGACCAGTGCCAAATGGCAAACAATTCAAGTAAATAACTATCCAAATTACATGTATCCCGTGTGTGTTATGCATGATTAGAGTAGTCCATGATTAATTACTTTAAGAGCTACTGTCTGAGGAATCAGGCAGGGGTTGGAACATGGGGTCGGCAAATTTTCTTTCATACTTGAAGTTTTAATACATTTAGGCTTTAAAACTTAGAAAATAGGTATTAGAATTTTTAATTCATAATTATCTTCATAATTATCCACAACCCCCTTAAAATGGGCTTTCTGGGTTACTACTATAATTGGAAATTTCAATTTAGAGCACGGTTGTTTTCCAACACTAATAAAATGTTATAAATATTGTGCAAAATCAATCTTGAAAATTTAGTGGCTGACTTTTTCAACCTATCCCTATAACATGACTGTATAGGTGATATTGCATAGTAATTTGTATTCATATTCCGACTATCTAGGAGGGGTGACGAATTTTCCGTGACTTTTTAGGAATGCAAAATACCTATTTTGGGCTATTTTTGACGTGCTATAAAAATGTGCCCAAAATTTTCTGAAGCTGATTTTAATTGGGCTATAGGACCAATCCAGGATGAAGTCATTTCAGGTTTTCAAAATCCGTGGAGTGTCTTATTTTTGTTCACCAGCCGCTTAAAGTATGCTCATTTTTCAAAATGGAAAAAGTGTAGTTTCATGTCATTATGTGAATCTCTTCTATTATCTTGGATATTGCATCTGAAAAGCATCAAGAATTGTTTGTAGAATGAGCATTCTAATGAACTAAATATTATTTTGTTATTCCTTCAAAGTTTAATTTAGTTATTGAAATCATACCCATAATACTGAAATAAACGGATCCACAGGAACAATTGATCCTAGAATTTTTCATGTACATACGTGTAACAGGCAATGTTTTATTGGGCAGTCAATCATGACGATAATAATTAGTGTTTTATAAGCTTTGTTTTCATATCGAGAATTGAAGATGGAATATAAGTTTAGATCTTTTTTTTTTCGAATTATTATTTTCAAATTCCTCCAGATAGAGGGCGTTTACTACAAAAAAATCTTCAAAATTTCACTGTACGAAAAAGAGAAAGAACAAAATGGATTGTTTACAAAATGTAACTGGGAATGAAAATATCATAATTCCATTTTTCATTTTGAGACTCAAATCACTGAGATGCAACAAATAGAAGAGACCCCACGTCCTTTCACTCAACAGAAGTTTGGCGGCGTCTGTAAAAAAAAAAAAAAAAAATTAAATCAAATACACTGTTTGTTCATAACGGTGGGAATAATTCCTGGCTTCCAGCGACTTATAATGTTGCTTTGGCTTAATTTCTTGAATGTGTTCGTCACCAGGCTTTCAATCTTCGGGATCCTGGCAATAGCTTTGGACGTTTCCCTCAACATCACCGAGATTTTCTTCCAAAAACGTTGTCACCCCCAGAGATGCCATTTTTGTCATTTTTTCTTATTTATGGGGTCCCTTTTCGTTACGCGACCCACCAAGGCCCCCTTCTAGTCCTGTAACCACAAGAAACACGTCTGAGGTGTGGTAGAGTTGTCATATTGTTCTTAAGTTAGAACTAGTTTATAAGTTACAGGCTAGAATTCTTTTTGTCTTAGGGGAGGAATGAACCTCAGTCAAAAAAAAAAAAAACAACAAAAAACAAGGGGGCCTTAGCCCCTAAGATCTTGTTTTATAGGCCTATTGAGAGCAGTGCGGGAAGATGCGGAGCGCGCGGCTGGCTGAAAAATGTCATCAGGTACATGCAGGGTAATATGGGCCCCTAAGGCTCATATTGCTTTATTTGCTTAAAATTATAAAAATGACACACAGTCAATCTTTGTTTTTATGAATCAATAACTACTGCTCAAACTTTTTATTGTGAAGAAAAACAATTATCACCCACCAACTGTCTGCAATATTCAAATGTGCGTCGATGCAACCAAAGTGCCCAAATTACCTGCGATGTGCAGGTAATATGGGCATTATGTATTTATGTATTTTATTTAAAACTCTACAATGACTCTACTATGTCTGGAATTTGCTTAAAATGTTGAAAAATCATTAACTTTAAGATATCATGGTTGAAATTATAGAGACCCTTCAGTAAATTAACTTTGACTTATACCGAGTGAAGTCAAAAAAAAACTTTACACTAGAAAAATGCATAACAAAACCATTTTATAAACACCCAAAAATTTATTTTACATATTGAAAGAGTAAATACTGCCTCCCTGCATCTTTCTGGTTTCCATTTTTGTGTGGTGATATTTTACGCTTGGATAAAACACGACAACTTGTTTGCGAACATGTCCCATGTCGAATTGTGAAGAATGTGAGTAAAATCAAAACAAACAAGAAAGCTATAAAAAAGCAAAACTTCATTCGCTGTATTTAGATAAAGCATAACTTTTTAACAGAAAATTCTTCGCTTAATAACTTGGCAGGGGTGTTGTTACCACCATATTAACTACATTTGTATGAAAATGATTTAGATCTGTAGAGCCCCCCCCCCCCCCCCTTCAGGCGAGTGAGTGAGCACAACGTCCAAAGACAAAATAATCACTTTTTAAAGTATTAGGAGGCATTTTTTAGAGTCTCGTCAGTGGCAATTTACTCTTTTATGTGGCACTCCATTCGTGCATTACTTGACGGAGTCAAACTAATTTTCATACAAAATGTAGTCAATATGGTGTAACAAAGCACCCCTGGCCAAGTTATTTAGTAGAAGACATTTCTCGTTAAGAAGTTATGACTATTTTAATTCAGGATGAGTGTGCTTTTTTATAGCTTATTGTTGTTTTGATTTCACTTCCCATTTCTTGGCAACAGATTCGAAATTGACATGTTCGCAAACAATTCGTTGCGTTTCACCCAAGCGTAAAGAATATACCTCACAAATAGGACCCAGAAAGATGCCGGGGAAGTAGTTACTCTTTCAGATAGTAAAATTATTTGGGGTATTATAATGGTTTTGTTTTTAATTCGACATTATTCTTTAGGTGTAAGTTTTTTTTGTGACTCACACGTCGGTATATTTCTTTTTTTAAATATTATTTAAATATTATTTTCATTATACATATCAATATAGGTCTACAATAAGTTATTTTATATTAATTATATAACTGTGAATATACCCCAAACAATCGTTTAGCAAAGAGTTTGATGCCTCATCCCAATACTAAGTACTAGAATCATTTCGCCCATGTTTGGACAAGCCCATCTTACTGACTAACTGTTGCCTATGTGAGGCAAGCATTCATACAACATTAAACCCCTTCACTACAACAAATTGACCTGTACACGCTGGTAATGACAAAATAGAAACTTATAAGCTTACTAGTTATACAAAACAATCTGAGGTTACCCCCTCAAACACTCTTTCACCGATCAACATTTCTGTGAAATATTAAAATTTTAATCAGGGTAAAAAATATGCCGTAAAGGTTTTTTACCTACCTTGTTGCTTTACAGCAATTTCTCGGTGGAACATTCAGCCATCAGATGCTCTCACTGACATAAGATTTTTCGTATTACCAGTTCATTATGAACAACCTTTATTGGCGCTCACACCGTCACGCGGTTCTCGACGATTTGTTTCAGGTGCCCATATACCTGCTTAGCCCCATATAACCTGAAATGTGTACTGAGCTGTGGTTTAAAGTAATTTTGAGTAGATCAATAAGGGATGAGAGGAGAAGAGGGCTCAATGATTTCCAAGCACTCCAATTTCCGGAAACATTGGGGTTAACCCCCAGCTATTGTTTCTTTTGAAGAGAAAAAAAAATGAAGCTTAAAATTAATGCGATGCGTACAGCGCGAGCTGAAAAATCCTGTCAGTAGATACCATTAATATTGTGAGCTATGTGTGGGGAAGGGGGGGGAGGGGGAAGGGCTCATAAAATCCGAGACCCAAAAAGATTATAGAAGAGACTATAATATCTGCCACCAAATTATATAGACCATTTACGATATAATATCCGAGTCAAGCAAAATTATTAAGACTGTCCCTAATACCTATACGGTACCAACAATATTGGAGGGAGTGGGCCTTATGATATCTGAGTGAACCAACCCCCCCACACCACGCCCCCAAGATACTATCAACAAACCCCCCACCCGCCCCCCCAATTTTTTTTTTTTTTTTTTTTTTTTTTACTTTAAAAATTTTTATTCTTACTAAATTCTTTATTTCTCTGATAACTAATTGCAAATTATCTGTATACAACTAACACAAAATCTTCAATTTTCTTTAGATAAGGAACAAAACAAAGGAGTTCAGGAGTCACTTGTTCCTTGAAAATCCTGACAGGGTATATTACAAACCAACAATAGATTTTCATGGGATACTTTTAGGCCTAACCTCCCACATATTTAAGTTGGGTAAGTCCCTGCCCTCTCTTTCTGACTTCTATAATGATTTTAAATATAAATCGTTGTGTGTGCCAGTAGAAACTCAATTGAAAGCGATTATAACAAATTGCCAAGATTTTTTTCATTCTTTATCGTGTTATGTAACTTCATGGAGTCATCTTTTGGTGATATTAGATGATATGTGCATGGATCGTAACTAAGATCCATATGTGTGACCATAAATGTTTATTTAAAGATTTGTACTGTTTCGAGAAAGTCCCATGTACCCATTTGATTAACATTTGATTGAAGTTATTTCTGTCATTATGCCTTCATTATTCATATTCCTATATACTAGTATGTGATACAAAGTAATTTATGAGTTTTATGTAGAATTTAGATGTATATTTTCTAACAGCGGACAGGTCCTATTAGCGATATGGGGGGGGGGGGTTAACAAATGAAATACTAAATTAAATTTGCCTGCATTTTAATAAGGACATATTGCTCGGGTATGAGGTGCTTTTCAAACATCTTTTGGGGTTTATTGCAAAAATATAGCTACATTTTGGCAAGCAGGTACAAAGATATCCATATTTTCATCGTTTTTGAAAAAAAAGACCCATTTTTAAGCAGCTT
>CALNVZ010002974.1:20512566-20522740 GCA_940671915.1 Paracentrotus lividus | reverse complement strand
TTTCTCTTCAAAAGAACAATAGCTGGGGGTTAACCCCAATGTTTGCGGAAAGGTGCTTGGAAATCATTGAGCCCTCTCTCCTCTCATCCCTTATTGATCTACTCAAAATTACTTTAACACAGCTCAGTGACACATTTCAGGTTATATGGGCTAGCAGGTAATATGGGCCACCTGAAACAAATCGTCGAGACCGGTGACCGGTGTGAGCGCCATAATGTTGTTCATAATGAACTGTATACGAAAATCTATCGTCGTGAGAGCATCTGATGCTGAAATTTCCCCCGAGAAAATTGCTGTAAAGCAACAAGGTAGGTAAAACTTACGGCATTTTTTACCCTGATGTAAAATTTTAAATTTCACAGAATGTGATCGTGAAAGAGTGTTTGAGGGGGTAACCTCAATTGTTTGTATACTTAGTAAGCTTATAGTTTCATTTTGATCATACCAGCGTGTACAGGTCAATTTGTTGTAGTGAAGGGGTTTAATGTTGTATTGAATGCTTGCCTCACATAGCAACGTTAGTGCAGGTAAGATGGGCTGTCCAAAATGGCGGAAATGATTCTGGTACTTAGTATTGGGATGAGGCATCAAACTCTTTGCTACGATTTTTTGGGGTATATTCACAGTATATAATTAATATAAATAACTTATTGTAGACCTATATTGATATGTATAATGAAAATAATATTTAAATAATATTTAAAAAAAGAAATATACCGAGTGAGTCAAAAAAAACTTTACACCTAGAAAAATGTCAATAAAAACAAAACCAATTTATAAACCCCAAATAATTTTACATCTGAAAGAGTAACTACTCCCGCATCTTCTGGTACCATTTTGTGAGGTATATCTTTACGCTTGGGTGAACGCAACGCATTGTTGCGAACATGTCAATTTCGAATGTTGCAAGAATGGGAGTGAAATCAAACAACAATAAGCTATAAAAAAGCACACTTCATCCTGATTAAAATAGCATAACTTCTTAACGAAATGTCTTCTACTAAATAACTTGGCAGGGGTGTTGTTACACATATTGACTACATTTTGTATGAAAATTAGTTTGACTCGTCAAGTAATGCACGAATGAGTGCACATAAAAGAGTAAAATTGCCACTGACAACCTAAAAATGCCTCCTAATACTTTAAAAAGTGATTATTTTGTCTTTGACGTGTGCTCACTCACTGCCTGACTCTACAGATCTAAATCATTTTCATACAAAATGTAGTATAATATGTGTAACAACACCCCTGCCAAGTTATTAAGCGGAAGAACTTTCTGTTAAAAGTATGCTTTTTAATCAGGATGAAGTTGCTTTTTATAGCTTTTTGTTTGTTTTGATTTTACTCCATTCTTGCACAATGTCGAACATTGACATGTTCGCAAACAATGCGTCGTGTTTATCCAAGCGTAAAGATATACCACACAAAAATGGAACCAGAAGATGCGGGAGCAGTTACTCTTTCAGAATATGTAAAATAATTTTTGGTTTATAAATTGGTTTTGTTTTTATTGACATTTTTCTAGGTGTAAAGTTTTTTTTTGACTCACTCGGTATAGTCAAAGTATTTACTGAAGGGTCTTATAATTTCAAATGATATCTTAAAGTTAATGATTTTCAACATTTTAAGCAAATTCCAGACATAGTAGAGTCATTGTAGTTTTTAAAAAATACATTAAATACATATGCCCATATTACCTGCACATGCAGGTAATTTGGGCACTTTGGTGATGACGTCAACATTTGAATATTGCAGACAGTGGGGTTGGTGATAATTGTTTTTCTTCACAATAAAAGTTTGAGCAGTAGTTATTGATTCATAAAAACAAAGATTAGACTGTGTGTCATTTTATAATTTTAAGCAAATTAAGCAAATGAGCTTAGGGGGCCCATATTACCTGCATGTACCCTAATGACATTTTCAGCCCACGCCGCGCGCTCGCATTTTCCCCCTCTCTCATAGGCCTATAAACAAGATCTAGGGGCTAAGCCCCCCTTGTTTTTTTGTTGTTTTTTTTTTTTTTTTGACTGAGGTTCATTCCTCCCCTAGACAAAAGAATCTAGCCTGTAACCATAAAACTAGTCTTAACTTAAAGAACAATGACAACTCTACCTACACCTCAGACGTGTTTCCTTGTGGTAGGACTGAAGGGGGCCTTGGTGGGTCGCGTAAACAGAAAGGGACCCCATAAATAAGAAAAAATGACAAAAATGGCCATCTTCTGGGGTGACAAACGTTTTTGGAAGAAAAATCTCGGGAAGTGTTGAGGGAACGTCCAAGCTATTGCCAGGATCCCGAAGATTGAAAGCGGTGACGAACACATTCAAGAAATTAAAGCCAAAGCAACATTATAATGTCGCTGGAGCCAGGAAAATTATTCCACCGTTATGACAAACAGTGTATTTTGATTATTTTTTTTTTTTTTTTTTTTTTACAGACGCCCCAACTTCTGGTGAAAGGCGTGGGTCTTTCTATTTGTTGCATCTCAGTGATCTTGAGTCTCAAAATGAAAAATGAATTATGTATTTTCATTCCAGTTACATTTTTGTTACATCCATTTTGTTTCTTTCTCTTTTTTCAGAGTGAAATTTTGAAGATTTTTTTTTAGTAAACGCCCTCTCTTGGAGGAATTTGAAAATAATAATTCGAAAAAAAAAATCTACTTATATTCCATAACTCAATATCTCGAATATGAAAACAAAGCTTAATAAAACCTAATTATTATCGTCATGATTGACTTCCAATAATAACATTGCCTGTTACACGTATGTACATGAAAAATTTCTAGGATCATTGTTCCTGTGGATCCGTTTATTTCAGTATTATGGGTATGATTCAATAACTAAATTTAAAACATTGTGAAGGAATAACAAAATAATATATTAGTTCATAGAATGGCTCATTCTACAACAATTCTGAATGCTTTTCAGTGCAATATCCAAGATAATAGAAGAGATTCACATAATGACTGAAAACTACACTTTTTTGCCATTTTGAAAAAGAGCATACTTTAAGCGGCTGGTGAACAAAAAGTAAAAGACACTCCACGGATTTGAAACCTGAAATGACTTCACCTGGATTGGTCCTATAGCCCATATTAAAATCAGCTCAGAAAAATTTGGGCCATTTTTTTTATAGCACGTCAAAGATAGCCCAAAATAGGCTATTTTGGCATTCCTAAAAAGTCAGGAAAATTGCGTCACCCCTCCTGAGATAATGGAATGATCAAATTACTTATGCAAAATATCACCTATACAGCGTTATAGGGATAGGTTTGGAAAAGTCAGCCACTAAATTTCAAATGATTTGCACAATTTTAAATACATTTTTATTAGTGTTGAAAACAGTGCTAAATTTGAAATTTGCCAATTTAAGTAGTACCCGAAAAGGCCATTTTAAGGGGGTTGTGATAATTATGAAGATAATTATGATTATAAAATTCTAATACTATTTTTCTAAGTTTTAACCTAAATGTATTAAAACTTCAAAGTATGAAAGAAAATTGCCGACCCCCATGTTCCACCCCCTGCCTGATTCTCTCAGACAGTAGCTCTTAAAGTAATTATCATGGACTACTCTAACATGGCATATACACACAGGTACATGTAATTTGGATCTAGTTATTTACTTGAATTGTTGCATTTGGCACTGGTCGTGTCACTCACGTTTTGGATGTCGTGTCACTCACGACACATAGAGGTGGACCGTTTTACACAGAGGAAATGATTGATAAGGACAATAAATGTCAGAGAGGTACACTATTCATGAACATATACCAGCACTTATGGTACCCTTAGAGATCTACTTGGGCACAAATCCAACCGTAACCAATAATATTCAGAAACCCATGTCTATTTTTTGTTGTGTCACTCACGCACTGTTTTTTAATCATAATTTCCAGGACCAATTGTAAAATTCAAATCCAACTGGTAATGACACATGCCACTCATACATTATACATAATATGGTAGTCATGATCCATTCACTTCTTCCATCCATCCATCCATCCATTCCTTCTATCAGTCCAAATGTCATGTCTCTCACGTTTGAAAATGACCACATAAATTTAGATCTTTAGCAGGTGACAAGCATTTGTTAAAACCAATGAATAACAATACTCTACTTGTGAAGTAAATGTTTATGATATAAATTGCATTTGTTTTTGTTTTTATTTTTTTTTGTTTTCTCAAAAGCATTATTTGAAAAATGTTTTAAAACATAACAGAATACTCCTGTTACCTAACATTTATTTAATGTGCAATATGAGGGGGACTGACTTCACATCATCTCAAATTTATCTTTCTTTATTTCATTTTATTTATTTGTTCAAAGTACATTTACATGGGTGATTGGTGTGCTCAATTACTTCAGCTCATCAACTTGATCAAATAAGAAAAATCTTCCACAAACTTTTTTGATCTAAAATGGGCCTTAAGTGGGAATAGGATTTCTCCACACCCTGCACTTCATGTGTGTCGAAAGACCAAATTCTCAATCACCAGTGTGATGTATGTCGAGGTGGAAGATCTGGATATGATATCAGAGACTATGTATATTGATTAGCCGTGGGATTCACGGTACACTGAATGTGACATGTGATTTATGACAATATTATCTTTCATGAATCCCCACAGTCAGACTTGGTTATGGATGATGCGGATGTTCTAGCAGCAGTCGTGTGACATATAATGTGTCGATCATGGCCTCTTAAAGTAATAGGGTGGACCCTTCTCCTCATGCCAAACTGTGTGTATGATCCCCCCCCCCCATTCTCCATCTCGACACCCTTCCCCAGCCACCATCATTATGCTATATACCAAAATGTATGTAATCTGATGAAACAATTTCTTTTTCTAACTTAAGCAGTTCCGGTCTACATGTACAGCATATCATTTAAGATTACACATACATCTGCACTGCACATACAACTACATATGACTTTAATATTGTAATTTTCATTTGTCACCTTATGCTGACAATGGAAATATCAGAAAAGATGGGATTCTAGTTTAATCATACCCTGACAACTTCCCCCGGACAAAGTTACCCCAGGGGGTATTTCACCTAGTCGTTTGTAAATTTTGCATGACTTTACAAACGACTGGTGATCAGATCTTAAATGCTAAATGATCAAGAGTGTGATTATAGCACCCAATAAAATGTAACAGTCTTTGTAAAGTCATTGGTAACTTTACTAACAACTTCCTAGCTACAGGAGTTACTTTAACAGAACTTGGAGATAACATCCCCCAGGACTACAACTTACCAGTATTAGGGTGAGGGGTGTTTATCTGGTGGGGGTAGTTGTCTTGGGCGGCAGGGGGGGGGGTAGTTGTGCTACTACAAAACATACAGTTGGTGGCCAAAATTATTAGAACACCAAGCATGTTTATTAAATGATTTTAATAATTTTTATTCAGTTGACCATTTAAACACCTATAAAATGGTTGGAATGTCTCCGAATATCATCATTATGCTTTAAAAACTAAATAACAAAGTCATGCGTTGGGAACTCGCCCCCAAGTCGCCCCTTTTTTTTATGTGACACCACCAATTGCAAAATTTAAAAATCTTGCCCTTTTCAGGATCAAAGTGTCATAACTTCAAACATTTCAAGCCTCTCCCTAAAAAAGTATATATTTTCTGAAAGGAAATTTCCTGAGGATGTCAAAAATGGTATTTATAACAACACAGGGTGAAGTAGTTACATCTTACGTGGGGATTTTTAAATTATTTTTTGAAGGGCCCCAAATTTTTAATTCAGTGCCCCTATTTAAGTCCATTGTTCCAGTGACCCTTAATATTTCAACATATTTGAATTGCTTATGAAATTTCCTTTTAAAAATATACATTTACAAGGAGTTTCCTCATTAAATAATAAAAAAAAATAGTCTTAACCTTTAATGGGCATTGTTATTTTGGTCATCTCACCACCAAGGGTGGGGCGAATCCACCCTCCCCATTCGACCAAGTTTGCTGAAACTTAGAATGTATTTGAGGTATATAAGAATAGATAAGCCTGCTAAGTTTCATACTTCTACCTCTAATAATTTTTGAGCAATCGGCATATGTAACTGGCATTTTACTTTTTTGCATTGGGACTACATGTTTAATACACAAGTCTATGGGGAAACCAAAAGCGCATAGCGCAACTATTTTAATGCTGCGCATTACCAAATGGTCGAAACTATATAAATTTTGTATCAACATATGCGTCAGACCCTATGCTAAAAAGTCATGAAAGCTCATGGCACCCAAAAGATATCTTTAATCTGATTTCTGCAATTGAACTAGGGCATTAATAATCCCATAGACTTTGTGTAGGTTCAGGTGTTCTAATAATTTTGGCCACCACTGTATGTTGTTTAACACTTTGAACATGAAGCACATGTTTACTGTTCTATCATGTCACAATATTTATCATCTTGGTTAATTTAATCCAGAATGATGTCATGATTTCTTTACCAGGTGGATTTTCATGACTGATCATGAAAAACAGTCAACAAATATTTCCTTTTGTTGCCCTTCATACATCATTACGTGTGTCTAACAATGTTAGATTTGGCATCAGTCCAATATCATTTATGTTGCTTTTCATGTTTTCACTGTTCATGTTTTACTCATATTAAGACTTTTACAAACAGAAACTGAATAGACTTGATTGTAATGTACAATCTGTTTGTCATTGATTTTGTGTAAAAATAAGATTATTTCTAAATTATTTCTTTCATCAAGTGCTTCTTGGACATAAAATATTAGTATTTATACATTAATAAATATCAGCAGTCAATACTTTTTAAAACTTTGTTTAAATGGTTTACCTTTGAATAGAAAATTAGTCAAGACACCCCTCCCTTCCAGATAAACTGACTCCAGATTACAACAATTTTAGTTCTAAGTCATTTGTAACCTTGTATGTATATTTCCTTGTTGCATCATTATCAAGAAGCCTTTACATAATGTTGAAAATTATTAACCAAATTTATCATGTCAAAACATCAAATTTGTGAATTTCTTGCCAATGTTTTGTACCCCGGAAGGTTGTCTAATTTAATACACAATCAGCACATGTGATTTTACGTTACATGAGTCCATGTCACATGTTGCTTAATGATCTTGTAGAAGAAGAGGAAAACAGTATGACAGCTTTCTTCTTATTTTCCCCCCTTTTTGTGATTTATTTTACTATTCTGTTTAAAAGGGTACTTGATCCAAATGAGACTGCAGCTCTATGATTCACAATCCAGGAATCGCTAATTGAATTTGAGATGTAAAAAAATATTCAATCAAGAAGTAAAATATGCCAAGGAACTAGGACAAGTCAACACAATTTTGTGTTGAGTGGCATTGAATGTATTACAGTAAATACTATGGAAAAAGGTCTCTTTTTACACAATATCAAAAGATAAATTTTTACTCTGGGAATCTGAGGAATTGCACTAGATTTAGACCATTTTGTATTGAGGGTGGGGGACCAAATTTCCCCACATGCAAAAAGATGAAAAGTTTATAATTTGTAATGATCTGCTGACAAAATATAACATTCTTGAGAGTGGCAGACGCAATACTGAACCATAGCTTAGTAGTGATATCGAGATTTTTTGTTTGTTTTGTTTCCTCCTTTTTTAAATTTTTAAAAAATAAAACAGGTAATAAATTATTATTCTTTTAGGGCCGGTTACCAACAAGTAGCGATTGTGCAGGCAGAAAAATTTGCTTTTAATGGGGGGGGGGGGGGGCAAAGCCCTGTAGGGATGCCTGTGCTTGAAGTCGTTCTTTTGCTTTAAGATCTGATTAAATCAGATTTTTTTTTTTAGAGCATTCATGGTGATGCATGCTAAAACCTGATTATAGCGCAATCTAAAACTGCCCAGTGCAAGCCCAGAATTTCATTATTTGTTATTTAGATTTTGGCAAGCGTAATTTGTATTCATGTACATGTGTAATAATCTGTTTAGTTGGACACTTAAAAAGTAATGTATTTTAACACTCTTTATCTACAATTGTATGGATAATACTCTGTTGTGCATTCATTATAACTATCAGAGGGCAAAAAAAAGTATTGCCAAAGAAGTCCCTTTTCCAAATACAGACTAATCCAGTAGCTGTAGCAACAGTAGAAGAAATTAAACTAACATCCCTTTCTAAGTGGAGATTGTAGGCAAATTATATTAAGAATGCATGGGAAAATATAATTCTAGAAGTGGCAAACAATATGCCTCTTAAATATTGCCTTCTTTGTGATAAAAGGTCGCCCAAATTCATGGCATGCTCTGGTATGGTAGATTATGAAACGCAGGATTCACCTTTCTTGAAAAGGTTTGTACTAAAAAAAATCTATATGTACATGTAGTTAGCAAAAGTTCATCCATCTATAAATACATGTATATTAACAGTTAATAATTTCAGTTTAATCTGATGGACAAGACGTGTACTTGTAATTTTTTTTTTCTCTCTCTTTTTCTTGATTTTTTTTTTTTTTTTTTTTTTTTTTTTTTTTTTTTAGGAAGTCTCTTTGTTACCTTAGAAACTATTTGAATACAGTTATAAAATTGAGGCAATTTGAACCACTTTGCAGAATTAAAAAAAAGAAAAAAAAGGTTCTGAGAGTATTTGCTTTCTGTAGGACCATTCTTGGTCACGTGTGTGACCGAAATTATGCAAAATCTTGACTTTAATTGGCTATAACTCTAACAATTTTAAAAATATGACAATTGTTCTGAAGTTTTATGAAATGCATTTTTTATCTTAATTTTACAAAATTTTCATGCTCAATTTGCATAAATAACATGCCAAAAATTTGAAATAGAAAAATGGTAACGTAAAAATATCATTTGTTTGACCCTGACTTGATTGTATATGCTTGGTTCCTTACTTTGATTATTGTCATTATACCCTTTTTTAAACTTCATTCCTTAAAATTTAAATGAAAAATAAATGGTGTTGAATTGATTGTTTTCAGATAAATTAACTAAAGATTAATTGCCATCAATGTCAACAACGTGACCCAAAAACACGAAAAGTTAACGCCCCCGAAAACCATGGATCTATTATCATTACAATTTTTCCTCCAAAGCTAGATATAATGTGCCTTGCATCTCACCAAATATGAAGCCATGTAAGCTTTTAATTTAGTTATAATTAACTTTGAAATTGGTCACACACGTGACCCATGGGTCACGTGTGTGACCAACTATGGTCATGCCTTTAAAAAGGAGACCAGGCTATTCGGCCATTCTTTGAAAGTGAACTCTTTGGGGACAAAAAATTTTGCTTTTTGATTTTAAGCTGCATATTCAAATAGAGCAATGTCTGAAGTTTCGTGAACTGATGTTTTTTGTGATTTTTGCAATTGTTCATGCTCATTGGCATAAATTAATAATGATAATTAAATGGAAAAACGGTAATAAATATCATTTTTTTAACCTGACTGGAATGGATATGCTGACTTCCTTACTTGGATTCTGTCATTATATATATTTACCTCTATTCCTTTTAATCTAACCCCCAAAAAATAATGTTATTAAATTGATATATTAAGATAATCAACCCTGGAAATTAATTGCCTCAAAATGCCACACACAAGTAACCAGAGAACACAAAAGTTTTATGCCCGTCTTAACCATGGCTCTGGTATTATTATAATTATTTCTTCAAAGCTAGATTTAATGTACCTTGCATCTCACTATATATGAATCCATGACAAGTTTTAATTTGATTATTAATTAGCAAACAAATTGGTCAACACGTGACCCGCTGGGTGGGGGCGGTCATAAATTCTAATTATTTTCACTTTCATTTGCTGAAATTAATTTATTTTAGCATTATTATGCTCCAAAATGGTTCTGCAATATTTTTTGGCAAAAAACAAAAATAAACAACAACAAAAAGAACAAAAAACACAAAGCAAAGGTCCGAAAAAACAAGGAAATACATAAGAAATTCATGAAACAATGAAATACACAAGGAATTTAGTTCGATATCAAATTTTTTCCAAGTACAATGGTTAGGAATCCTATATAAAGATTATGGCAAACCTAATATTAAGCATTCCAGAAGCTGTAGTTTGTCAATTAGAACAAAAATTATGATTTCATGCAATGCGTAAATTAGCATAATTAATTCATATAAAATAAATTATTATTATTATTATGGGAAATTAACAGTGCTTTCT
>CALNVZ010002974.1:20490532-20512068 GCA_940671915.1 Paracentrotus lividus | reverse complement strand
AAGATAAAAAAGAAATTTCAGAATGACTCCTATCCAGTGGTATATTTGTTAAAGCCATAATGCATATTCCACAGCATAAGAACATTCTCATTTTTAAAACTCACAGGAATTTCAAAATGAAATTGAACTTTCAAAAATCATGCCGTCTTGTGAAGTCACACACGTGACCCACTTCTTTGACCTCTGACCTGAACATGCTTATTGTTAAATATCAAAAAATATTTACAAATGATAAGCCAACAAAATTACATTAGCATGATAATAAGAACATTAAATCAGTGCTCTATATGAATGTGCAGCTTAAAAACAAAAAGGACAAACTTTATTTTTTCCAAAAAGGGTTCACTTTTCAAAGAATCGCCCTGTAGGGATGTCAGAGCTAATGAGATCTAATATTAACATTTTTTTTTCTTATGCAATTTCCCCCCTCAATTATGTAGCCAAATAAGACTGAATTCAACTTTGTTTTACCACATCGCTATGAACTGAAACAGTCATAAGACACAAAATGATATAGTAGAAGTGACCATAAGACTATATTGACTATTTGTACCTTATTATATTGAAAAGCACAAGTAAGAAAGATGATTGTGTGAAAATCCATAAATATCCCAAATTTCCTGTAGTTCAAGGGAAACTATAAATTTTTAAAGCCTAACCAGCTGAAAGATCATCGGAAGGATATTGGTCAGCTGTATGGAGACATACTGACCATTCATTCTTATCTATCTGAAGCAGAAATTGAAGTTGACAGGAATTATCCCTATAAGGGTCCCAAGTTGTTCAAATAGTATTCCAAGAAGAAGCGTGAAGGCGACTTCCTATGCTTTTTATAGGCCATAATTTTTTTCTTCTTCTTCTTCTTTAGTTTCCTTCTTAAAATTGTGTTCTGTGATCCTAAACTTTTTTTTTAACATAATTAATAATAAAAGTGAAATGGTATCAACATGCAATGTACATGTGCTATTAAGAAAGATACATGTGCCACATGTTTGCACTCATTGAAAATACAATGTGCAATATATCATCTTCGTAAAATCACCTGCTAGTGTAATTAGTGCCAGTAGGTAAAGTGACACAACATCTAAAATATATGTGTTGCATGTATAATTAAAGTCTGAGTATTGCTGACATGTACACATGTAATTAATATCAATCGTGAGGATGGGGGTGGATTGTCTGTAGTGCATAAGGAAAGCTTTTACACTTTTCCAACTTTAACCAGATACATGAACAAGGCTGGGAATTAGCATGAATATTAATTTTAGTTTATAATAATTATGTATTATTTATGTATTCTATATGAAATTTAAAATTTATATGAAAGCCTTTTGGTACATGATTTTATGGGAAGTTAGCCTCTAAAATCCATGTACAATCTACATGTAGGCTTACTTATGATAAATGCAATAATGAAATACATTTGTATATGCAGTTCATAAAACCAATTGATCACCTAAATTAGATGATTAAAATGAAATAGACTTAAAAAAAAAAATCATCTACATGTTAGTCAATTAGATAATCATCTATCATCATCAATCATCAATTACGACTGTATCCATATGCCTTGAAGTGAATTTTGTCATATTTGTTCATGTGTGCATGTACATTGTATTTTCATCTCTTTTATTTATCCCTTATTCTCCAGACCCTCTCTATTTTTTTCTCTCTTCCTCCTCTATAATTTTCCGCATGACTTTCAGAACTTTTGCTGGATGGGTTGTTTTTGATAATTTATTTTGATCATGCAGTGAGCAATGTTTGATTAAGTTTCATTGAACCAGACTGAAATGCAATTTCATTCATGATTTTGTGCGTGTCAGTGGAAATAATACAAAGACACCAAAGGCATTTTGCCCTTAATGAAATGGGAGGAACATTGTCAATTAAAGACAGGCCTTCATGAAACACATGACTTTAAATGGCTTTTCATGCATGAAATTAATTTTTTTACCTTGGTGGATATGATAATTGAAGCTACATCAACACATTGAAATGTTTAGTTTTAGGCAAAGTCATTTGTTTTACGGAAATGAAAGAAGACAAATGAGTAAGAGGGGAAAGAGAGATAAAAGATTTAGGTCAATGGGAAAGGGTGAAAAAATATCAAACAAACCAGCATCATTCAATCTAATTCTATTTTTCAAAATCACAGTCATAAAAAATCACACATTTCCCATGATGGTTAGATCACCTTTAAGTACCCTTTAATTTTATTTGTGGAATTGGGATATCCATGTTGAATTAATGATTTCCAAGCTGGTATATTGGCTCTGACCAAGATGTAATGGTTGACTTGGCGTTCATTGGAGCTATAAGCAAAGAATTAATGAGCTGTGGTGTCATTTTCAAATTCATGGCATCTCATACTTGCTATCAACAACCTGCAATAGAGCAGGCGCCGATCCAGAATTCACTCTGATAAAAGATTGTGCTGGCCGAATTGTCTTGGGACAATAACGGCTGTATTATGTTTGGGCATGGGCTAATACAATTTTTTTTAAATTAGCTTATGCTGGATCTGCTACTGTAGCATACACAATTTTAGTGAGCTGCTGTCTCTTTTTTGTGTGTACTCTTGCTCTTCTGTCTCTCTCTCTCTCTCTCCTTTTCTCTTCTTTTCATATTATTTGTCCTTTCTTTACCATACATTCTCCTCTCAAACTTGTATCTTTCTCTCACATTTATTTCTTTTATCTGCCCTCCCTCTATCTCTCCCACTATCTCTCTCTCTCTCTTTTTCTAATTCTCTCTCTCTCTCTCTCTCTCCCTCTCTTTCTTCCTCACTCGCTTTCTTTATTTTATGTTTAATTCAATATAACTTTTGCCTTAAGCTCTATATTATTGTTATCTTCTCATTTGTCTGTTCTAATCACACATTGACACTATTTTAGGCCATGCCTGCTTCAATTGCCTTGAAAAGTGTCCATCTCTCTGTCTGATGACTATAAACTACTATTTATTATCACATGTTCTGACTCACCAAGGAGTAACTCCTTGGACTCACAATAATCTTCTCTAGAGTATTTAGGTGGTGTCTAGCGCCATCTATAGGCTTAAACATTATAATACTTGTCTTTGGATTTAGCCTGCACTGGGCTACTTACATTTTCTTGCAAGCTATATTGTTATTTTTTTTAAAGATCCCCATCATTGGTTTAAGAATGGGGGGGGGGGGGGGGGGTGGTAAGAGCAGGTGGTTTTGATTATAATAGATTAGAAGAAAAAAAATAGAGAAGCATAACCCTGCTCCTCCACAATGGCAAATTTAAACACCCAATAAGAAGTTATGAATTACTTCATGAAATTAAAAGAAACAAAAAGAAAATTGCTGCCTTTTTACTGAAATTTTTATATCCATGTAACTTTGGTCAAGGTATTAATAAAGCAATTTGTATGGGGCAATTAAAAAAAATCAGGATATTATAAGATAGTGTACAGAACAATTTACCCGAAGTTGGGAAATGATTTCATAGACCTAGAACTTTCTTTGATCTTAAAGTTTATTTACTTTCTTATTTTTGTATATTTTTTTTTTAATTAGTATGCTTATCAAAAACAAAGGGTTTTATAATAACTGTCATTAATAATATGGATGATACTTATTACGAAATTCTATAACAAAAATTTTAATCATGCAATCATGAAATGTTCTGTTAGCTTTATTATATGGACATGTCTTTAACCATGGTTCATTTTGTTTCATAAATTTTTTATAGAAAATATGCAAGGTCAGTATTCATTTTGTAATTTTTGTTTAGAAATAAAGCCGGGCTCTCGAAATTTAAGCTATCATGTTTCGGTCCAGCTTATTGCCATAGTTTGACTTTTAGGTCCAAACATAATTAATAATAATAATAGTTACATCAGGGCCGGCGGAGACGGGGGGGGGCCTGGGGGGGCCGGGCCCCCCCACTTTTTTGCCAAAAATTTTAATATTTTCTAAGGGGAAAAAAAGGGAAAAAAGAAGAAGAAGAACGGGAAGGAGCGGCAAAATGTGTTTAAAATACATTACCTTCGGGTTCATTGGAAGCCATTTTTTTTCCTGCTCGCGCATCGCGCTCGCAAGGTTCTCTCAATAAGGCACATTGACTGATCCCTTATGTCCCATATTAGTAAAGTTATGTAAATTTTTCTACTCTCATTTGGCCCTCGCAATTTATTTTTGTTATAATTGAGGTGATCTTGACCCATAGAAGAATTCAAACAAAAAGAAATAGGCCTAAGATGGAAAATGTACGTAAAATATACGGTGTCATAAGCCAAAATTTTCAGCTCGCGCTTCGCCCTCGCAAATTCCTCTCAGAAAGATCGATTCCTGACGTCGCAAAGTGAAGTGATGGATGTTAATCTAATTTTAAAATCTAGAATGCACTACCTTCAGTTAATTATAAGTCAATTTTTTTCGGCTCGCGCTTCGCGCTCGCAAACTTTTTTTTAAAAAGCTCATTGACTGATCCCTGGCATCCCAAATAATGTTTTCTGCTCGCGTTTCGCGCTCGCAATTTATTTTTGTTAAAATCGTTACCCAGCTAGTAACAGAATTCAAACAAAAATACATAAGAGTAGGCCTAAAGGGGGAATGTGCGTAAAACATACGGCCTTATTTGTGTCATTATAAGCCAAAATTTTCAGCTCGCGCTCGCAAATTCCTCTCAGAAAGACTAATTCCTGACGTCGCAAAGTGAAGTGGTGGATGTCAATTTTCAAAATTTTACAAATTTAGAATTATTATTATACTAGGCTGCATGACCCCTCACTTCTCGCTCGAATATGGTCTGCTCAAATTTCTCTCAGAAAGACTGACTCCTGACATTGTAAAGTGAAGTGATGGGATGTAAATTTTCATATTATGTCTAGAATACACTATACCTTTGGTCCGTTAAGCCAACATTTTCGGTTCGCGCTTCGCGCTCTCAAAGTTTTCTAAATAAAAAGCTACATTGAGTAATCCCTGGCATCCCAAACAAGTAATGTTATGTAATTTTTTCTGCTCGCGTTCGCAATTTATTGTTATTAAATGAAGTGATCGTTATCTAGTAAAAGAATTCAAACAAAATACATAAGAGGGGAAACGTGCGTAAATATACGGCCTTTGCATCATTGTAAGCCAAAATTTCACCTCGGCGCTTCGCGCTCGCAAATGTGTCTCCGATGGGATGACAATTATCAAAATGTGTACAGAATTCGCTACCTTCATGAATTATAAGCCAAATTTCGGCTCGCGCTAACGGCGCTCGCAAATGTGTCTCAGATAGGATGACAATTATGTAAGAATACACTACCTTCAGGTAATTATAAGCCCAAATTTTCGGCTCGCGCTACGCGCTCGCAATGTGGTCTCAGATGGGAATGACAATTATCAAATGTGTTACAGAATTCGCTACCTTATGTAATTATAAGCCAAAATTTTCGGCTCGCGCTACGCGCTCGTAAATGTGTCTCAGATGGGATGAAATTATCAAAATGTGTAGAGAATACACTACCTTCAGGTAATTATAAGCCAAAATTTTCGGCTCGCCCTACGCGCTCGCAAATGTGTCTCCGATGGGATGACAATTATCAAAATGTGTACAGAATTCGCTACTTCATGTATTAATAAGCACAAAATTTTCGGCTCGCGCTACGCGCTCATAAATGTGTCTCAGATGGGATGACAATTATGTACAGAATACACTACCTTCAGGTAATTATAAGCCAAATTTTCGGCTCGCGCTACGCGCTCGCAAATGTGTCTCAGATGGGATGACAATTATCAAATGTGTACAGAATACACTACCTTCAGGTAATTATAAGCCAATATTTGGCTCGCGCTACGCGCTCGCAAATGTGTCTCAGATGGGATGACAATAATCAAAATATGTACAGAATACACTACCTTCAGGTAATTATAAGCCAAAATTTTCGGCTCGCGCTACTTACGCGCTCGGAAATTTCTCTAAAAAGTTCATTATACTGACCCCTGACTTCGCGCTTGAATATGATCTGCTCAAAAGCAAAGGTGCACTTTTTCACATTTCGAACCCCCACGTAAAAATCCTTATTATTCGGGCCTAATATGTTCGCATGAATTTTCTAACACTTGTGCCCCCTCACTTTTGAAAACGCTCCACCGGCCCTGTACATTTATATAGCGCTTAATACAAATATCCACCTTGGTGTTCTAAGCGCTTACAGTGTTTATATATATATATATATTATATATATATATATATATATATATGTTTAGTGAATAGGCATTATAAATGTAATTATATATATATATATATATATATATATATATATATAATATATATATTAATATAATTACATTTATAATGCCTATTCACTAAACATGAAGTCCACTCAACAGCTCAATGTTGATTGTTTTCTTCAATAACTTCTTTGGAGGTGAGTCTCAGTCACAAAATGAAGATGTAGGCCTGGACTTTCTAGTGATACAAAATGATAGAGACTTATGGGTAGTATAAGAGGGATATAATGATATTTTATATCCCACAATAGACTTGGGACCAGAAATGGATGACTATGTTTGGATACACGCTGCAGTACTGGATTTCACAAATGCTGTCTGAATCCTGAGACTAACCCTCCCTATGCCTTGACCTCGTAATGGGTAGCCAGCTGAGGAGACAACAACAAGTGTATTGTGTTTTCAATTCCAGCTTTCCAATGTGCGCGGGAGAGATACATGCATGTATGGGAATTCATGTACATCACATGTAGTTCAATACCACCGTGCGTAATTCGTCTGATGAACTTGAAGATTGAGCTCTGAGAAAAATGGATGGAAAATATGGCTGATTATACTCTGTGGAGGGAAGCTGAGAAAAGTCCAGGAAATCGTGGATAAATATTGTTTGGGATATAGTTTTAATTTCTGACTCAGTGACTGGTTTTGTGATGGATAGCAGTCCGTAGTAAGTTTGTAACTTTGTTGTGGTTTTGTTTCTTTGTGGTAGAGTGGAGGGCGTAGTAATTCCATGGTACTACTGGTATACATGCTGTAGCAGGATAACAATAGAATGTGAGTATGTGCACAAAGTACTGCCTGCCAAGTACATTTATATGTACATGAAAGTGGTATCTAATGGTTGGTTTGAGACGGGTTTGACTGAGAGTATTCGCAAGAACATCTCGCTGTAATTCATGAAAAACTGTTTAGGGTCTGGTCTAGTATCCTATATACCAGGGAGACATCTGGGCACAGACTGTAAACATAATAAACATGTCTCCATATTGTACGCAGCAATAATTTATGACTTGTGTATTTTGTCGAAGAGTGTATGGAAAGTAGAGAGAGTGGCCATCGATGCTACATGTACACAACCTGAATCTTTGCCTATCGCTCAGTAATGATATATTTTCAACTTCTACTCCATAAAATCTAATTTACTGAAGAATCAACCATAGATTTTACGTTGTTAAAGTGGGGGTACTATGTACCATTGCTATCTTGAATAGGATATGGAAGACCCCCCCCCCCGCCCCCCCCCCCCCCCCCCCCGATGGCAATTTTTCATATTTTTGAGATTTCAATAATTCATAGCTCTATTTGATCCCAAATTATAAGGAAATTGTTTATTAGATGTATTGTATGTATAATGTGTTAGAAGAGTGGACTGGTAAAGCTATTTTATCAGACCACATTCTCATACAAACTATAAAAGCTTAGGATATGGTTTGTTGAAGAAATAAAAAAAAAAATCAAAAGGGTAGAGACCTCAAAGGTCCTGGTCAACCACCCTTGACAATGGGCTAATCTTTCCATTGAAATCCCTGTGGCCCAGGTAGTTGCCATTGTCTAGCTTAGTGGGAAATGAAAAGAGTCATCACATGGGAGACTTCTGCTTTTGTCATTAAAAAGTCAGCCTTCCTGACTTACCTAATAACAGAACTTTATTGATTCCCCCCCCCCCTTACCAATAATGTGTACATATACATGTACATTTACACTTTTGCGTAATAAATGACTAGAGGAGATGAAGTATTTTTTTTACATCTTCATGAAATGTTTGACAACTATTTAAGAGACAACATACAATTCAAACTTTTCCTGTAACTCCTTGGTCTCCAAGAGGTTTCACAAGGCGCTGCTGCACTAGCTCGAGCTAAAAAACAGTGCGCTAGTTGGTGTATCGGGAAAAAAGAACTCCCAAAAATGAACCAGTCCTACACTTGCTCAAGCTATTTTAAAATTTTGCTTTTACGACCTCACCTGATCTATTTTGTCCTAAAACCGCATTAGAGTTTTTTTTTAAATCCTACATTGTAAGTTGACTCGTGCTTCGATTTCCTCCAAATTTGCGCTCCATTTGACCACAAAGTCAGATCTGCTCTGATCGAGCTAATTCATTGGATCACAAATAGCGCGCTATTTAAAATAGCTCGAGCTAGTGCAGCACCGCCTATTGTGTATTCCCATTCTCGATAACGACTCTGCAACTGGTGGAGACATCGCAGAGAGCTTCTGGAGACTGGGAAAAGTCTCAAAAGAATATTGACCATTTTTAAATTCCTGCAACTCCCCATCAAGAACTTGCTAATCTTAAGACTAGTGAAATAAAAAAGATTGTGTTATACATTATGGGGAATCGTCTCTTGAACAATGAAATGATCAGCTTGCATACATGCTGCTTTGAGGGCCTTCAGTAAGGGTGCTATCTCACTTCGCGGAGACGTCTCCGCGACAGAATAAATATCCGTCTCTGCGACAGATATAAAGTATTATCTACGTCTCAGCGACAATTTATGAAAAAAGTCTGAAGTAGTTCCAAATCTGTCTCCGCAAATCAGGAGTCGTTTCTGAGACGTCTCCGCGACAATTTATTAAAAAAAAATCTGAAGTAGTCCCAGATCCGTCTCTGTAATTCAGGAGACGTCCCGAGACATCTCCGCGACAATTGATTTAACAAAAATCTGAAGTAGTCCCAAATCCGTCTCGGAGACGACTCCTGATTTTCAGAGACAGATTTGGGACTACTTCAGACTTTTTTCATAAATTGTCGCGGAGACGTCTCTAATACTTTTTATCCGTCGCGGAGACGATTTTTATTCTGTCGCGGAGACGTCTCCGCGAAGTGAGATAGCACCCTAAATCTATTTTAATGTGAGTTATATGAGCAATGCCTTCTCTGGGCAAACAATTGTAAAACATTCACTTATACTGTAAGTGGTGTATTATTGAGTTCAGGGCATAATAATATCATAATTAGCTGGTCATTATTCATCAATTATTTATCTTTGATAAAATTGTTTTCCATGTACCTGCTCCCCAGAATGGTAAACTGGAATTATCCTGTAGGTTGTAAAAGTTTTTTTTTCTAATGCCTGATACTTAGCGGCCATTAATTTTATAGCATCCATAATAAACAAGCATTTAGGAGACAACATACAAATTGAACTCTTTTTGTCCTTAAATATTCCCATCATAAAGTACAAAGTCCAAACTCATTTTAGATGCTACGTTCACAACCAGTTGTGCATTTCCTGCAAACTGTTGCCAACTCCTCCAATTTCTTGTTCGTAGTTCCTGCATGCTTACAAAAAAAAATTGTTCTCCTCCCTGCATTTGAGGCAAGCATTTTGTGCAAAATCTGCCAGTGCATACAGAGAGATGCATGACCAACATAACTGGTTGTGACCTCGGCACTGGAAATTTGCAGAAACTTTATGGAACCCCAATAAAGATTTCACCCATCACAAACTTGAAATTAAATATTTGTTGTTTGTACATCAGCAATATATTTTGCATTGGTGATGTGCAGCTCACGTAAGCAACCAGTGTGAAATGCCCTTTTTCCATTTAAATATTTTACCATTGTAGTGTATGTCACTGTTTTACCTGTCAGAACCGTTAATGTGCATTTGAATGGCATATTTATATAAGGATTTGGTCTGCTAAACTTTAACAAAGCAAGAAGTATTATGGGGTTATCATATGAATTATTGGATTTTCATTTACTTCCGCAACCTGTATTCTGACAATTCTGTTGTCCAGAGTCCTAGGAGAATCTATTTCTTGAACCCTTTCATCTTTTTGATGATGTCTCACGCAGTAAGGATATCCCTGTCGACAGCCAGGAATAGACGATGTTGGATCACCTCATATTCCTTGTTTGAGGCCACATAGCTGGAACCTGAAGGAAAACTACATCCTTTACTTTAATGCTTAGTACAATTTCTGTGAAAAGCTTGTGATAATGTGGAGAGAAAGTATTGACTATTTCACTCCGGGACCTCTCCTCCCGTCTTTTCTCTCTCTCCATCTTGACAGCTTACGTAAGAAGTCGAGACCCCATGATCCCAATCGTCATGTCCAGCTGGCTCTGGACATCGTCAAAGAAGAAGGCACGCCCCCATCAAGTCGGAGATACAAGAAGCGGGAGGATGGCCGGCCCAAGGTTCAGATTCGTATTGGAGACGATGAGTCCGATGAGGAAGTGGACAATATGGATGGTGGAAAAGGCGATTTCAACGAGAATGGTAAGTAAAGTTCAATTTTGTAAAAATATTTTAAAAATCTCTATTCCACCAGAAAACAGACCTAATTAATTTGGAAAACCGCCCAGAAAAGTTTTCTTATCTAAATTAAGAAATGTAATTTTGTAAAGTTCAAAAGTTTTAACCTTGCTGCTCTTTCTTTCCTTCTCTTTCTACTCTTTATTTCTTTCTTGCGTCTACTCTAAAATTTTATGTTTCTTCACTAAGACGACATTGACTAAGGTAGGCAATACTCTTTCAAATGAGCAAAATCAGCAAACCACTATTTTTCAGTGAGAGAAGAAATTGCTACAGTTGAACATTGTTACCAAGAGGTCTAACTACATGTATAACATGATCACTGATAGCAAGGTAATTTTAGGAGTCCCAGCTCTTTGTATTCTTTTGTCTTTTTACCCTGATATAAAGAGAGTGGTTTCCGTGGTCCCAAGGAGCTAGTTATAACAAGTTTTCAATGTATATTACTTGGGCACTGAGGTGAATCACCTTGCTCAATAGACAGTGGCAAGTCTGTTTCAGTGTAAACAAAAATATTTGTTGTTTATGAAAGCTTCTTTTTCAGGGGGGGGGGGTCCTATTGTACGAATTACTACAGTGACTCTTGAAGTTGTTTTTTTTTTTTTCACCACAGGTCTTTCAGTTTTTACCATAGCTAAATAACTTTGATGTGGTCCCACAAACTTGGTACAGAAGTTGAGTAAAATGCTCTCTCATTGATAATGTTGAGTATTGCATTTGTGTACAGGTACCTTTTGAGTTCTTGCAATGTTGATGTTCTTTGAGACTTTTGGGCATTGACAATTGTTAATATAGTTGGCACATGCATGTATTCAAGCTCAACATCTTGATATCGTCACAATATTTGTCTGGGAGATTAAACCAGGGGACATCCCCAGCATATATAGTCCACTGATCAAGTGGCTTCTGCATTGATCTGTTAAATTGCAGGCTTATTCGTTTGCTGTTTAGATAAAAGTCATGAATAAGTTGCTGGTAGTCACAACAGTGTATCAGCCCATGGAAGGAAATATTCATGTTTGTTTTTTAGCTTGATTCTAATGTCTCGTGGTACTTTGCCAACAAGGGATCAGGACTGATGTAGAGAAAAGCAATGCAATTTGGGTGACTTTCTGACGGGATCCTTCTGTAAAATTGTTGATTGTACTAGCCACTCTATTGTACTAGATTGTATTAGCCACTCTACATGTATGACGATTCTGGTGGTATCACATCTGAGTATGACACGGTTTTCCGGGACAAAACTGTTTTAAACTATATTGCGTGACATGGTCATGGTCATCAGGTACTATCTAAATGTACATTCATAGGAAGAATGACTATAGAGGAAGGAAAGCGGAGATTCCCTACAAAGGATACCTTGGATCAGTGTGGAATTGAACTGTCACAACGTAAGTCCAGATGCTCTAATTTTGGTAGATTTTGTGAGTTGGTTGGCGCAAAATTTTCCCCTTCAATGAAAGGCTATTTACAACATGTAAAGTGATGAAACCAACTGTATGCTTATCCAATATCGCCACTAAGTCCAAAATTGTGAAAATATCTGTATGTGAAAAGTTTGGCTCACATACATGTGTAGTTCAAGTAATATTATAAAACACCAATTTCTACTGACTATACTGAGAACATGTCCAGTGGCTTTGAGTTCTTCTTGCTGTACATGTATGTTAGACCCCATTTAAAATTGATTAATGGTCTCACGTCTGGGCTCAATTTGTAGCAACACTTCTTATAACTTTTTATTTTCATAGGAAAACAGAACAAAATATGTGTAGACTCCATGCCAGGGAATTCTTAAATTTTTAATAATTTCAGAAATAGGAGTACAATGTTAGAAAATTCCATCTGCAATGTTTGGTTATAATTATATTATAAGAGTTTGTTTTCAGCTATAACAATAGATGGAGTATTGGGGGTTGTTCAATTTTTTGGGGGAGAAAGTGTTATTTTTTAACTTCATTTTGGATTGTTCTAGCTGTCATCAAAAGCTTTGTTATTCTTAGGTATGGACAGGAAAGCAACAAAGGATATTGCTTATTCATCTAAATCAATTTAAATCTCAACCAAACCAGATTTGATTTCCTGTTATCAGTTTTACAACGGAAATACTGTCTACAGACAATCGTATGGCAAATATGAAAATACATCTGCAATTTCGTAGGAAAGTTCAGCTAAAGTAATTTTGCCAAATCATTTTGGGGGGAGGAGGGGGGTTACAGCCTGTATTTTGATTATAAATGCAGGAAAGTTAGAATACATTTCCAGAGACACGAGATAACAAGAAAAGTAATTTCTTGGATAGAATTTTACTTTAGTCACAATTTCAATAATTAAAACTCTTCAATGTTAATAATTAATGTTTCCTGGTGCTCGATAGAGCATAGTAGGCCTACTGCTTGTATATCGTGTTAACGCCCTCCAAAATTTCTTTCCATTTCATTTTCAAAATGAACAGGAAAAACAGTCTGTTTATACTGCGAATAATATGGCATACACTGTACAAAGGGGAAATGGGATTTGGACTAAAATGTCATTCGTCCAGATGGAGATGATATGCTCTGCCGTTTTAATTTTCCCACCCCCACAGACAAATACCTTTGTCTAATTTCGTCTATGAGCGATGTCAGAGTCAAAATGAAATCGAAACTCCATCAGGGCAGAACAAGCTTCCTGTGAGTTGCTGTTTACCAAGGGAAAAGCGTTATGTAATTTTTTGATAAGCCAGTTTACAAATGATGGTCACACTTTTTCCTATTAAATACCAATAAAATACCAATTAAATAAATGATTATCAACTAACTGAGATGAGTCAGTTACCTGCTAGACACTGAAAGAGTACTACTGGACTTTAGGTTGGATACGCAGTTGGTGTTTTGATTTCAAAGAGGTGTAATTTAATTGAAGTTATTCATGTGTTTGAGAACAGAAATTTCTCCCATTAATTGGCATATATTTTTTTCAACATCTCTGCATGAGGTAGAGAGTCCTCATAATTGGAACCTGGAAGACGATTGCGCAGCGATGAGACGGCGCCTGATTTCAGAAGGAGAAGGTATCTTTGAAGAGAAATTTTTCTTTCTCTACTGTTGTATTTTTCAGAAGGATTGGTATCTCCTAGTGTGTATTAAAGGCATTTACATGGTATTTGGGTGTTTGTCTCCATAAATTTGATAAAAGAGTGAAGTGACACCTTCTGAACAAGTTCTGCTCTAATGTCATTGTTATCTTTTATGAAACAACTTTGAAAGACTTGCAGGTGCACCTATATGTCCTTTGAATGACATACGATGGAAGGGGTAATGAGGAAAACGCCAAGCACGGTCACGGGCCCAATCGGGCCTGCCCCCCGCGATCGTGCCAAACTGGGCTTCAAGCAGATTCTGCTACAATGTGTACTTTAGTTTGAAGTAATTTTGGTGACATCTTTGTGTCATAACCAAAGTAGAATAATTTAATGACACGCTATAAACATATCAATCCTCTCTTTTCTTGTTTTTCATAGGTTTCAGTGGTAGGAGGAGAGGAAATAATTTCAATGCCACCCAAGAGAGATTTCCTATCAATACCAAGAGAGCACATGAACCACATGAGGTAAGTTTTGCAACCATCTTTTTTTTTTTAAAGTATGTTCCCCCCCCCCCTCAAAAAAATAAAAAAAGGAGTGCATTGTTGAGAATTTTTGGTATTATTTCTAAGAATGAAAAAAAAAAAAGAAGTTAAATTTAAGTTAGATTTATTGCATCCTTCAAGCAGTCATAATTTTTCCAATTATTTGTTTTTTTCAAAGTTTTACCATTTTTTTTTCAGAATTATATAGCTAACAACTAAAAAGTCAATTTAAATTTAATCAAATTAAATTTGATGCATATGCCAGGGTAGATTTTTTTTTTTCTATGTCTGTATCGCCCAAAACTGGGGTGATGGAAGATGCTTTTATTGTGAATGTAAGTGCTCCCTCATCAAAGCTTGTTATATTGTGCAAACCATTGAATATTCTTCTCTTGTGCTTTTGGAAGTCCCTAGTTAGTGAAGGCACAATTTACAGTGGTATGTGTATTAGACAATATCTGGACATCATTATTCCATCTTTTGTTTTTGTGAAACCTAGCTCTTCGTGCAGCTTGACTCATGGCAGTATGATCACAACCAGAGCGAGGAAGGCTTCGTGGAGAAGATCTGGAAGGAGAAGGCAAGATGGATCAAGTTTGAAGAAAATTGGGAGGACGGTTCGGAGAGGTGGGGCAAGCCTCACGTAGCCTCACTCACCTTCAATAGCTTGCCCCAGCTCAGGAAAGGACTAGAAAATGGTAGGATTCGGGTTGTCATCAAAATTCAGAATTGATGATTGTTTTCTTCAGTTATTTATGAGAGCTTTATACTCTCTGGTCATGCAAACACATTTGACTGTATTTAGAAAAAAGAAAAAAAATCAGAATTATAATGTTTATTTTAAATTGTAAGTAAGTCATCAATTTTACCCATGATAGACGATATAATGGAGAAATTCTGCCATAAAAAAATCCATTCATTGATTATGAATATGTACTAAAGTATATTGAAGCATGTGAATGATAAAAAGAGCAGCTTTTTCAAACCTACATGTAACTCTTAAGAGGTTATTTTCTACCCTTTAGACATGTTTTCATAGAATTTACCTTTTAACAAAACTTTGCAAAATAAATCTTACTTTGAAAAATAACTCTGTGAATTGATAATATTGAAAGAAAACCGTTTGACAATGTGTTTTCAATCTTAGATTGGGATTCATATCTAACCTATTACTATTATGTTGCCAGGATTGATGCTATTGGACTGCAAGAAGACCACATTGCAGGGCATCTTTGATTCTATCTTAGACGGTTTGGAGGAGGAGCATAACATGGGTCGTAATGATCGAATGCTCATTAACAAGATGCTCAAGGCAAGCTCTGGATGGTAAGTTATCTACTAGTCACTTTACACAAGTTATAGTTGAGTCACACCAGTGACACCGACCCTGAACCGACACCCACCTGAACAAAACAAAATATTACATTACCAAAAATGGCAAGATAGTGGTTGGTTTGGATTTGGTTTCACTCATGTGACTTTATTACACTTTAGCCAGTTGCATGAATACAGCAAAACTGCCGATACATATCAGGAAGCATATCATATCCCACCCTCACATGGACTAAATTAATTTGGTCTTCTAACAATTTGGTCTAATTTCCCCTTAGTCTGATAAATACTTGGTTTTATTCTCACTTGGTATAATGATGCCGTATAGGTCCTGCAGAATTTCTTTTTTTCTTCCTTTTTAAAAATGTTTTTTGAAGGTATAAGGGGAAGATTAAATTGTGTTTTAACGATAAAACAATCGCTAAATATTATTATTCATATCTTTTCTAATGGGGTATTGATTTTGTTTATAGCCACAGGCCTCCTAGTTGAATTCATTTCATATACTAGTACATATACGAGCATGCTCTTAACAATAGCTAAAATCACACAAGCCTAGCCTTTCATCTTCACATTATGATCATCTCCAACTGGGTAATCATTGTGGAATATAAAATTTATATATTCATTTACAGACTATTACTATTGATACTACAGGTATTTCATACCATTTTTCACTATTGCCTGCTATTTATACTATTGCCTGCATGGACATATTATGATCAGCTCTCACTTGCATCATAAGATGCTAAGAGGGAATAGTGTCAGCAGGTAAGAATTCATGTAATATACCATCTGTGACATGATTAATGGATTCCGTGACATTTGCTCCAGCGACAATTGCTCCGCTGTAAATTCCATACAATAATTTGAATGTCTAATTTTAACCATAGACTTTACACTTTACCCTACCCCAAAGCAAAGATATAACCGTATTGCAAAATTAGCCCTAACCCTAAGACGAAATAATTAAAGGCCAGAGCAATTGTCGCAAGAGCAAATGCTGTGTCACTGTTCAATGACCCCCTCACCCCACCCCCAACTCCACCATATTCCTCAACCTCATTATGTGCAAAGTGCGAGTGTAATTACTGACTAGGTCTGCTTACAATAAGAATGGCATTAATTAGCCAGAAGGACGTTACTTTATAATCTTGCTTATAAAAATAAAACAGCTTCTGGCTTAAACAGAAGAGAAAGATATTGGAATTAAATTTCAAGTAAAATGTGTCCTGTCTATGTGTAATTTACATGTACATGTGCTGTAGTCATAATGTTGAATTGACATCCTTATCTCAAATGATTGTTGTGTTTACTTCCTTCAGTTTCATAATCTCAATGGCCATGACCTCACATTATCTCCTGCATGCACTTCGGATATCTACTTTTTTGGTTTGCATTTAGATTGAATGTGATTGTTTGATTGCTGTGACCTATTCCACCTATCTCCTTCTATTTCTATTCATGGTCACCTGAAGCCTAATGTATCTAAGAGCTCTTTTACATTAAAAAAAATATATAAAAAAAATAAAAAAAATGAATGCAACTCTTACCTGAATTTTATTTTCACATGCTTTGTTTTCGTTTTCTGTTATGATTGTGTTTAACATGTACAATGCTATCTTGATATTTTGTTACACTAGCCATCTGTTTATTTTTATGATTTATGAAATCACCAACCTCCTCTTATAGTAACCATGAGAGCTGTAAGCCTCTTTCTTCTACTCCTCTGTCTTCAAGCCATTTATTCAAGCTGTTCATCAATGTTACTCTTCTCCTTCCTCTACTCCTTTTCCCATTGAACTTTCTTGTCAGTGACAGGTTCTCTAAACCTCCCTTATGAGTTGGGTGTCCCAACAGTCATTAGATTTTGTCATTACTGTTTATTCTTATGAAATCATCTTCCAGTAACCAAGAAGAGCCGACAAACATAGTGAGGGCATCCATCAGACGGCTGTCAACCATAGCTGATTTCAGTCACCATCGTAGCTCTCATCCAAACCAACATGAACCACTTCCTACCAGTAAATCCATGAGTGCTATGGATGGCTCTGAACATGTCAATGGCAATGGGGTATGTGGGGTAGTTTAAGGCATCATGAAGATAAGAGCATCATTGCATAAAAATTTAGAGTTAATATTATAGTTACTCTGCCATTAATGGTAGCTATAATGGTAATGCTACTCAACAGCCAATCAAAAATACACATTGTTTGGCGTGAATATAAGTAATGAAAGTTACCATTGATAGCAGTGTTACTGTAATAGTAAGTAGCGACTGGGCTTATGAGTTTACATGTTCTAAGAATGAAAGACTTACTGGACATTTACTAAGATACTGATGTTTAAACATGAAATATACATGTATCACTTGAAAGATTTTACTTATTATTAGTTATCTCATTGTACATGTATACAAACCTTTTGAGGTCAATAATTATGTAATACTGTGTGTAACAGGCATTGTTGCTAGAGGGCAAGAAAATGGTTCACATTCTGCTTGGAAATTATGGGAAACCTCGAAAATGAGTTAAAGTCAAGGAATTTGGAAGAAAAATATGCCTCAGACCAGGGAAAAGTCAGGGAATTTGATAAGAATTTGTCAGTCTGTGTCAAATAGTTTTACGGTCACCACGTTCATTGCCACAGCACATCAAAATAGGTAGAAGTATATCAAAATAGTTATCCTGGAATTTTACAAATTAATCATGGTGAACTCAGGAAATTTTGTTCTCCTAATATAGTGAGAACTCGGGCAAAGTAGATCACCACCTCTTTTGTTTGTTTGTTTTCCTGTAGTTTACCGATCCAGAATCCAAAGTGGCCATGCTACAATCTCACCAACAACAAGAGAAAATCACACATCTGAAGGTTGATAACGGCTCAGCCATCAACCGCAACCTCTCTGCTGCTACTCTAGCCGTTCAGCAACACAAGTCGGATGGCATCATGAGGAAGATACCGCCTGACTCCGAGGGAGCCTTAGTGATGGTTGCTAAGGAGGAGTTCCTAGAGGCACCATACATGGTCCTGGTTAGGCTAGATGAACCAATCCTATTTGAGAATTTCCTGGAGGTCCCAATTCCATTAAGGTATGAAGTGTGAATGCTCAAAGGATGCCAGAATGCCAGATATAGCCTGTACTTACAAGTGGCCTGTATGTAAAGGTTACACTCATGCTTCAATAGTTTCAGTTGGAGATACTGTTACCCTAGTCAGGCCGGGCTTTTTGGCTGTCCTATGCGCGGGGGGGGGGGGGGGGGGGGGGGGGGTTGAATCAACCCCCCCCCCTGAGATCTCGGCCGCGATGCCGTGAACGCCGCGAAATTTTGCACAATGGTAGTGTGCAATGTAATCTACAAGTTAGCATCGTTATTTCCTGAATAATGTTATTTTATTTATATCAATTAATTATGTTAATTTATGCATAATTTATTCTTTTTGCTCTATTTACTAATAAAGCTCCTAGAATGCTGAAATTTGGTCTAAATATTCTTTGTACCATTCCCAACAATTGTTCTGAAAAAAAATTCGGTATCAAATATTTTCTTTATGTATTTATTTTTGACGAATTTCTTATGTATTCTTTGTTTTTCGACCTTTGTTTCTTTGTTTTTTGGTCAAAATTGATTGCAGAATCTTTTTGAAGCATAATTATGCTAAAATAAATTGATTTTAGCCAGTGAAAGTGAAAATAATCATATGATATGAATTACATGAGAAATTCTATTTGCATTGACTTTGTACACAAAATCACGTTTTTGACGGTTTCGGTCTGACGGATATTTTTAAAATCGTGCAGCGTCGTCACCGTATGCCCGATTTTCGCGAAAACAATTTCAAAAGATGCGCAAGACTTGAAAGTAAAAAGTCATTGAACGCGCGGTCAAAAAATTCGCGCGGCGACAGGTCGCGGAAATGTCGAGGGGGTTGAATTCAACCCCCCCCCCCCCCCGGCCTTATTAGGGTTAAGGAAATGGCAATTGTTGTCGTTTCAGTGACTGAAAGTTTAATGTATCTGCTGGAAGTAAAGATACGCAAACTGACTGGCATTTAAAACAGTTGTGTTAAGTCTGTCAATAGTATTATTTGGAATTGGAGGTTAAATAATTAGAAATAAATGTAGAGAGATGGAGAGAGATATATTTGACAATTTCCTTTTCAGGTGAATCTCAATTATCAATGGAAATCTGTGCACCTGCTATCATGTAGAAATGTAAAGGAAATTACTGTATGTGGTGAAATTCTTAATAAACTTATACACTTTCTACACCCTCTTCAGGTACATCTTCTTGGTGACTGGACCTCCCATGCCAACCCTCTGCTACCAGGAGGTAGGCCGCGCCCTGGCGACGCTCTTCTCAGACGAGGTCTTCCGGAAGATCGCGTACTCCGCCCGGGAGAGGAAGGACATCCTGATGGGAATCAATGAGTTCCTAAACGATACCATGGTATTACCCCCTGGAGAATGGGATAAGGAGCTACTGATGCCAATCACCAGGATACAAAAGAGAGAACAGGAGAAGGTTAAGAGGAGGAGAAAGACTCTTAATTTAAAGGAGGAGGATACAGTCGGTAGGTAGCCGTTGAGAGAAATGATAGGTGCTCACAATACATTAAGATTTTGATTCAAATGCTTAGTAAAGTAGCAATATTAGTTATAGAAGTAGATGACTGTGGGGTTGTCTCAATTCTCCTCAGAAAGCAAGGCCTTTTCTGACAATCTGTCTTTTCTCTCTCAGGGTTTGATGTCCGTGTTGTAATCCTCACTGATAAAGGCCTCTGTTTTGTTCTTCCTCCTCTCACTCCTCTCTTAGTAGCTGGAATGATATTGATTCCTAAATCTCTAATGTGTCGCATCAAGTCTGAGGAGATCCTTTTGTCCCAAGGAACATTGTTCCTCAGTGAAAGTAATTGATCTGCTGAATAGTGAAGATTAGTTCTTGTAGTCATTCTTTTAGTCGGAGCTGTTAGGGATTTTTGGTGCATATTGTTTCTAAAAGCGCCAAATTTGGCACATAGGTTGCTTATACCATACTCTTTCAATTTTTGATGGGCGCCAAGAACGGCGCCCCCTGGGGCGGCCATGGCTGCCAAATTCAAAATGGCTGCCATCTGAGTGAAGATTCTCAAAGAAAAGGGCTCAAATTATGTAAATCAATATTATTTTCTGGTTTTATGGCTTACCGAATATGGCTATGGTAGTATTCCAAAGAAAAAATGTAATAGTTTTGCTATGGGGGCTTCAAAATGGTCATTTTTTTAATAAAAAGTTGAATTTATGGAAAAAATAGCCCCTTTACGTTAGAAGCCCCTATTAATATCATCGTAAGTCCTTATTTTGGCATACAGTTTGCCAATACTGTGCTCTTTTAATTTCTGATGGGCAATAAGTATTGCGCCCCCAGAGGCGTCCATATTAGGAAAATCAAAAACCTTTAACATTTGAGTGAAGTTTCTAAAGGAAAAGGGTTGAAATATACTTTTTACATTCAATTGGGGGTTCTATAGCTCACTAGATAATTTTGCATTACAATGGTATTCTTAAAAGGGGCATCTGAGGGGCAAAATGGCCCTTCTATGTTAGTAGTATTGTCATTTTACACGTTTGGAATGTACATGTACACCATCCTTTTTCATGAGCTCAGAGGGGCGCCCTTGAGCTGGTCTTAAATGGCCAAAGCAGAAATGAATGCATTCTGAAAACAGAATGAAGGTAAATTTGCTATGTATAAGGCTCCAATAAACTCCTAAAATACATATCTAAGGGGTCTAGGGGATTTGATCATTCAAATCTGAAGTTATTCCATTGATTAATTTGCCTCAAGATCACATTATATGTATGTCATTTCTCATATTTAAAAAGGCATTTATGGGGGACGGCCACACTCTCTCAGGGGTACCAATAATATCATTTTAGAATATGTGGCTAAGATATTCTTATAGCATCACATTAGTATGCAGCCTGTATGCAGATATACTTATTTATATCCCTTATCTAAGATTGTTTGCATTGAGAGTGTACACAAGGAGAAAAAGAATAGTTTAACTAAGAAAAACGTTTCTCAAGA
>CALNVZ010002974.1:20474133-20490507 GCA_940671915.1 Paracentrotus lividus | reverse complement strand
CCGAATTCAGTGCATACAAATAAAATATACATAAAATTATCACAAAAAACAATAATTCCATGAAATAATCTTATTAAAAACTCCAATTTAAATAATAGAATATTAGCATAGTTAAACACAGATTCAATTAAAAGTACTATGTTCATTAGATAAAGTACAATTTAGATTCAATATTTTGTACAGCTTAAAAATTATAGATATCGAATCATATTGATAAACAATCATAAGAACACTGTTACTACATCCTTATTAACAACACTACAAAAATAGAAATTTATCATTGAATATTGAGAACTAAATTACCAAATTGATATCTTCATGATAACAAATAACAAACACAAAAATTATATACATGTAGCCTTTCCTCCCCACGAAAAAAAACAACAGAAATAATATGATGCCGCCATTTGAGACTTACAGAGTGCGATCTTGGGCGCATACCAATCACATTATTATTCATTATTTCATATATCAATTCTATATATATTGATTCATTATTAATTATTGATCATTCAATAGTAAGATTAGGATGGGACATTAATATAGTTACATAGTTATCTCAATTATGCAATTAATCAATACTAGATTACTTACAACTTGAAATCTGCCATTGGTTTGGAAAAAAAATACATCAGTTTAGTACAATTACACTGTAACTTTCAATGGTCACTCTTACATGTTTACTACAAATATTCGAAATATAATGGGGGCATTATATTAACCTAATTTAAGTTAATGAAGGTAATATAATTACTTGAAGCTAAAACTTAGATTTGTGTTTCCTTAATAGCTTAAACGGTCCACAACATGATAATGTGGAATATTGATCATTCTGACAAGCATGAGATATAATGAAAATAGTGATTCATTCTTATATTCCAAACTCCTGTATCAATACAATGCTTTAAACCTTATATGACTTATGTATAAAAGAAGATTCTTACATCAAAGAAAAATTCTATCAAAAAATGTTTAAGGGAACAATATTCAACATGTGGGGTAGTGAACGAATGTCACCTCATCCCGGGATTATCAAATTTATCTAGGCTGAAGTTTTTGGGAAATGTTTTTTGTTTTGTCTTACTGATATTTCTGTAATGTTACTAAACAAGCTTCTTTCTGCTCTGTGTGATGACTATTGAAAACCCAATAATTTTTGTTTGGGAAACCTGCATAGAATGAAGAGAGAACAATTCCTCCATGAAATGCGGCAAGAAGAAAGTACCGGAATTTGTGTATTTCGTATGCATACATCTGCCGACAATACTCTATTAAACTTCCATAATGAACATTATAATAGCCCAATTTCCACTTTATCTTTTCAGCAAGGATTGTCTCATCAAGGCTTTAAATGACGCTCTTGCCTTGATGGATGTGTTTGTCTGCCGTGTTAACAATAGTCTGAAAGATACTGATGCATCATAGTCTGAACATAGCATTTTAGAAAGAAAGTCTTATCCTTGTGCAAAAAAATAGCGTAGAGGTAAGAAGCAAATTCGCCATGACTACTTCCATTCAGGAAGCTTCTTAAAATCGTGACAGAGCACATCAAAGTTATAAGTTTGTTTTATATAATGATGAGGTGCCTCATTCAGGCCTTTAAAGCTCATATGAATGTTTGTCATTGCGTGTAAATCCTATACATTCGTCGATAGACTTTTAATTTTAATAGATATATATAGTTTATATACAAATCTTACTACATCAGCCATATAATACAGCTAATTATTTGTATTGTTGTGAATACTTTGATACTACACAATTTGATTGACTGTACGTATGTGCTACCACATAATTCCGTTCACAAATTACCACTACTGTCTGGTGTTATACGCTTTCGATTTTATCGGCAACAAAAATGGTGCGCACGACGAACAGAGAGAATATAAAAGAACCAATCTGGAAAGTATCAAAAAGCAAGGCAATGTGCAGTAATCTCAGTAGGCCAGGACAAAGACTTGATATAATAAGACAAATAAGGACAATGAATAAATATATGTATACAAACCAGTTAATATATTGTAAGTAATATTGCTATATTGTCTACAATTAAACTTAAACTTTTCAAATTCGAATTATGTTTCTGGAGTCTTTGAAAACATCTCTTCCTTCAGGCGATAAACTGCTGGAAGAGAGTTAGCGGAGTCACACAGCACACCGAGTCAGTTTTCAAGTTGAATAGTCAACCCCGCGATTCGGGGTGCTCGGCAGCTTCATTGTCCGTGGATGGGGCTGGGAATGTGCAATTTAATTATAGTATTGCTTTGAGGTAGCAATGGTAAGTGATGGAGGACACAAACTTGACTATTCATATTTGACCCTTTTCTAGGGTATTTTATTTATGGGTGGATTTTTGTTCGGCTATTGTTTGCAATTGTTTCGCATATATGAAAAAAAATACATCCCATTCTCAGCCTCTGCTTCAAAACAACAAAAGAATGGACATGACACAGTACATGCATGACATGTATTGTGCTTTTAAAGTGTTCTCATGATAAGTAATGCCCCTACCAAAGATAGAAAGAAGGGTCAATACTTGTGCGCATTAATTTATGCTCTTACGAGGACCCCTGATCACGCTGCTGTGCAAACATGATGACACTAAAATCAAATAAAAATAACACAAATATTTCAAATGGTCTTGTCATTGGCAATCAAACCCCAGCAGGTACTTCTAATAATAGCGCTTTCAGATGTTTGAGATTATTATATTGACGAATGGGCCTAATCTTATAAAATATTCTATGGAAGATATATATATTTATACAAATATACAAATGACAAATCCGAGGATCTGGTTTAAAAGCTATTCGGCATCGAGAACAGTCACATAGTACTAATTCTCTCGAGGGCCATCGGCCCGAGAGAATAGTACTATGTGATGTCGCTAGGTAGGATGCGAAATACAAATTAGTTTAACGCTGTTCTGAGAATGAGCTCTGATATAGATTTATATTCCTGTTTTTTATATCCCTTCACTTAGATAACCATTCCTTTAATTTTTTTGATGAACAAAATTATATAGTCTTCATGCTTACCCTTGAGAGGTTTTAGATTGTGAATCAGGAAAATATTGTCTTGCCGTAACTCGATCGGGTCTGTTATGTAAGCGACCTGGTCAGTGCAGCTCGCCGAAAGTTTCCGCGTTGGCATTGCAGTGGCGGAGAATTCAAGGTAAAAGGCAAAAGCAGAGTTAGCACCGGCTTGCGTTCTGGCGTTTAGCAACTCATGAATAAGGGTGGGGGGGGGGGGTCGGAAAAAGCGATAGTCCAGTTTTTCCGCTAGGGAAAAAATGTAAACTATGCGTGTCAACGTCATGAAGAAGAAAACGAACTATTGGTAAGAGAATAGTACTATGTGATGTTCCTTCGATGCGAATAGTTTTAACCAGATCCTCGATTGTCATTGTATATTTGTATAATATATATATTTCCATATTTTAAGAAGGCCCTTGTCAATATATAATTTCAAACTGAAAGCCTAGAATATCTGGGGTTTGATGCAATGCAGATTTGAATATGTGTTATTTTATTGATTTTATTGTCATCATGTTTGCACAGGGTCACTGAAAGATAATTATGGCACATATGACCCTTCTTTCTATCTTTGGTAGGGGCATTACTTATCATGAGAACACTTTAAAGCACAATACATGTCATGCATGTACTTGTTCCATGTCCTTTCTTGTTTTGAAGCAGAGGCTGAGAATGGGATGTATTTTTTTTTCCATATATGGAAACAAATTGCAAACAATAGCCGAACAAAAATCCACCCATAATATAAAATACCACCTAGAAAAGGGTCAAATATGAATAGTCAAGTTGTGTCCTCCATCACTACCATTGTACCTCAAAGCAATACTATAGGAGACCATCATTAACTTGAATGGCCTTCTCCTCCAGTTTAAGGAGAGTGTTCAAGATCAACAACACTGTTGTAGAATATAATATAATATTATTATTGTTATTATTATGCACTGGATCGCACTTTCGAAAAAGAGCGACAATGACAGTAGTTTTTAGGGTGTGCCCCAGTCTATTGAACAAAAACAAACTGTACTGTGAGAAGAAGACTATAATCTTTAAAAATTAAAGTCCTATGAATGGAACAGAACATTATAGAGGTCCCTCATAAAAAGGACCATTTTGTCTCATTTTAGCTCCTGAAATGGTAGTCATTCTCACCATTGCAGCACCCCAATGGGCCACCGCCAGGCATAAATGCAGTTTAGAAATACAAAATTACTTCAAATTAAGAGAAAAACATCAGATTAAAATTCTCTGATCCCCACTACCCCTTAAACATGTATTTTGGGGTTTTTATCAAGCCTTTTGTACAAGATTTCATTTCATTTCGAGTATCCATTTTGGAATTGACCATCATGGCTGCCTCATGGGTGCCTTTCTTGAAATGTGAAACAGGTATGGTATTGTTCAAACTAGGTGATAATTGAACATCATAGCCTTTAATCTTTGATGATGACATTATAGGGACTTCTCATATCGAATGGATATTTTGCCCCAAAAGACCTGGTTTATAACTATTTCAAACCCCCATATTGAAAGTTTATGACACCACATTGATGAAATAGCATCATATTCACATTCAGTAAGCCATAAAACCCATAATAATAAGAACCTCTATCATTTCAATAGCCTTTTATTCTTGAAACTTTTTTTAAAAGTAATATAGTGTTTTATTCAATCAAAAACAATCAAAGCGTATTTCTTAGAAATTTCATTCAGTTAGCAGCCATTTTAGGTTTGCCCACACAAGCAACTGAACTATCTGGGACTAATGACAAGACTCAGTAAGAAAACTTTCAGAAAACAAACTTAATTTTCACTTTTTAAAATCACATTTTCACTTATCTTTCTTCAATAACTGAGTGTTTGGATGTTCCTTTTACTATCCCTGATGTTTTCAAGTTTTCTTTTTTTCTTCTTGGATGAAAAATTATTTTTTAAAGTCCACTTTCTGAAAATTTCCCCGCACGTTTTTGGGCGGGAGAGGGAAAAAAATTCAGTGATGTTTTAATTTTTTTTTTCATGATTTTGATTTGAAATTTTTCCAAAACTTATTCACTGTGTCTTATATTGACATAGACATATACTACTACTAATTTTGGAGCAGAAAGTGATTGCAAAAAGGAGAAAAACCTTAGATAAAACAACATTAACAAGGTTGCAAAATTTTCCCCAAAATATGGCAGTTGGTCCACGAGGTCAATACTAAAGTATTGACATCGTATCATGAGTGGGTTTGCCCATGATGACTATCCTTGGGGGCGCTCTTCATGGCGCCAATCATGGGCAACCTATGTGCCAAAATACAGATCCTTTCTCTTTATAATTACATAATAGGGGGTTCCTAACATAGAGGGGCCCTTTTTCACATAAATTCAGGTTTTTATCAAAAAATGACTATTTTGAAGCCCCCATAGCAAAATAATTACATTAGATCGATGGAACAATATCAAAGTCATATTTAGTAAGCCATAAAACCAGAAAATATTATCATTCTATGTCACTTGAGCCCTCTTCCTTGAGAAACTTCACTCTGAGAGCGGCATTTTGGATATTGACCGCTATGGCCGACACAGGGGGCGCCCTTCTTGGCGCCCATCAAAAACGGAAAGAGTATGGTATAGGCCACCTATATACCAAAATATAGATCCTTTCTCTTTATAATTACATAATAGGTGGCTCCTAACATAGAGGGGCCCTTTTTTCACCTAAATTCAGGTTTTTGTCAAAAAATGACTATTTTGAAGCCCCCATAGCAAAATAATTACATTAGATCGATGGAATAGTATCGTAGTCATATTCAGTAAGCCATAAAACCAGAAAATACTATCAATCTATGTCATTTTAACCCTTTTCCTTGAGAAACTTCAATCAGAGGGCGGCCATTTTGGATTTGACCACTATGGCCGACACAGGGGGCGCCCTTCTTGGCGCCCATCAAAAATGGAAAGAGTATGGTATAGGCCACCTATGTACGAAATTTGGCGTTTTTAGAAGAATCTGCACCAACCAACCACTATTTAGCCCTAACAGCCCTGACTATTTGTAAGTCACAACAAAACTCTGTTGTACTTGATGTTGAGATCACAATACAGAGTAATCCAGTGGCTACAAGATATAGCTGGCTGAACATGCATAAAGATCAGTAGGTGTACATGGTCTACTGATGAACTTTATGTAATATATTTATTGCCAAATATCTTGAAAAATATGCATTTGTCGAAAATGAAAACTTGTCCAAAAGAAGCCTTGAATCTTAACAAATCCAGTCATATAAACCTTAACAGGTAAAAATCACAGTAAACTCGCTTAAATGTTGGTTATCTGGAGAGCCCTCTGTATCAGCTGCCAAGCAGGCGCATGGTCAAAATATATATGGGGTCAAGATCGGGTCATAAACTCTTTGAAGTTTGTTTTGGCCCCTGTAATGATACATGGTGTTTTATTTGTAGTTTGGAGTGGGTAGCAAGGCTGATCTGAAATTAAGTATGGTCAAGTCAATTAACCCTAAAAGGCCTGGGGGGGGGGGCGGATCCCCTCGACGTTTCGCGCAAGATCTCGGTGATGCATAAAGCTGTCGACACGCCGTTTCATGAATTTTTTCTTTCAAGTCTCGCGCAACTTTTAAGACCAAATTTGCGACGTCCGGGTACGCGGTTCTTAAGTTACGCAACATTTTGTACATGCTCGTCAGACCGAAAATTGCTCAAAACCTGATTGTGTGTACAAATCCAATACAAATGTATTTATTCATAAATGTATGATTATTTTTGCTTTTAGTGCTTCAAATTGATTAGTTTTTGGTTCTTCGTGGTCGTGATAATGTCGCTGAAAATTCCCATTGAAAAAAACAATAGAAAACAACAAGTAAAAAAACAAAGAAATACATAAGAAATTAATAAAACAATGAAATACATAAGAAATGAAGTTTGATACAGAATTTTTTTGAAATCCATTTCATCAGAATCTCACAAAGAGCTTATAAATAAAAAATTAGCAAATTCGGAGCATTATTTAATGAATTAGAGCAATGTGTAAATTTATGCATAAATTAGCATAATTAATTAATACCGAAAAATTTTCGGAACATTTGACGATGCAATTTTGGAAATTACGTCCTATGTGACGCACGTTGTGATTTTCGTCGCGATCGCACGGTCGACAGCCGAGATCTCAGGGGGGGGGCGGAATCAGCCCCCCCCCCCCCCAGTCATGAGATGACCAAAAAACCCCAGGCCTTTTAGGGTTAATTTCTCATGTCTGTTCAGAGGTTTTGTAGTTTATCAAATAGGTTACCAGGCTGTAAAGGAACAGTTACATATGTAGGTTTCACGGTGCACCATGTATTCTTTCTTGAGGTTGTGAGTGGTTCTGAAAAAGGACCTACCCAATCTCGACGTTTCTCACAACCTCAAGAAAGAATACTTGGTGCACCGTGAAACCTTCACCTGCTAATCATTCTACCACTAGTGAAACCTTCAAAGATTATCAACAGTTACATAGTTTTAAGCAGTGTCATCTTTTAGCAAGACATTAATCTACACTTGCCACATTCTGCCAAGTGCCCTATAACATAAAGAGTTATTATCAATTGTATCTTTGTAGCCTCATTTTGGACATAGGGACAGTCATGGATGTGGTGTCTAAAATTGTATAATCCTAACCCTAATCCATCAATATAGTTACACTTTAAGTGGGGCTCCTAAATTTGCAATGGATCTAAATGTTACTGGGCGCAGGTGGGGTAAAAATGTGAGGAATAAAACTTGAGTGAGAGAAATGCCGTTTACGACAGACATGAACACTATATATTCACCCACCTTTATCATCATTGTCTTTTATTATTCCTTGACCATCAGCCTTGCAGCAGTTCTTGATATCAGAGAAGATCCATGGTGATCCTCTGCAGCGTACAGGATGCTTGTTTGGTGGTCTGTTCAGAGATGTCAGGAGACGCTATCCTCACTACCTCTCTGATGTCTTAGACTCTATCATTTTGCAATTGATTGTAACTCTTTATTTTACAGGGCATAGGAGTGCCAATCATAAGAGACATAATCTCACTAAAAAAACCCCACCATTATCATCATTGTCTTGATTCTTCCTTGACCATCAGCCTTGCAGCAGTTCTTGATATCAGAGAAGATCCATGGTGATCCTCTGCAGCGTACAGGATGCTTGTTTGGTGGTCTGTTCAGAGATGTCAGGAGACGCTATCCTCACTACCTCTCTGATGTCTTAGACTCTTTCAACATCACCTGCCTAGCTGCTTTTGTCTTTCTCTACTTTGCTTGCCTCTCACCAGCCATTACCTTTGGGGGTATCTTAGGTAAGTAGACCATCCTTGGGCAGTTTGCCTTAATGGAAGCCAGGAATTGACATCCTTTGACGAGGCATTAATCTCCATTTGCCTTTCTGGTTTAAATGTGTATATTCTTGCTCTTTATTCCTTTCTCTATTTTGTGGGGCATTTTTTGATAGCCAGCTGCACCACTTAAAACTCCTAACATGTAGTGCTCTGCACTCAGCGTTGTCTCCAAAAAAAGTTTTTTTTTCCTTCTGCGAACTCCCTCTAATCTCTTGATTCCCATCACCTTAAACTCCTAATCCTCTATTTTCCCTTGATCCCCTAATTCTAGTGACTTTTCATGTAATGTTATTTTTAATGTAATGCTGGATGCACAGCATTATGTGACTGAGGATTAAACATAATAGATCTTCTGTTGCCTGCATTTATTTTAATGTATACACTGTTATTTATTCTAAACTGAAAACTTTTCAGGCTACATACTGGGCCACTTTGGATGTTTTCTTCAGACTTATTGCCCACTGCCATTTTCATTGACATTATTGGCAGCAAGGGCTTCGTGTAAGGTGAACCCTGGTAGCTGATACACTTTGTTGAGCCTTGGAAAAATCTGAGTGCTGGGACACTACATACTGTCAGTGCATGTAATGATATGGCAAAAGGAAACCCTGAATAATTAATTTCCTAAGCGTCATTCCATCCTTCTCAATAAGTAAAATAGTGATTATTTTCCCTCCATAGACTGCAATGTATGGAGGTATGCTTATGACTATGGTAATATTCATTCATCAGTTTCATAGCTGCCAACTGTTACGAAAAATTCGTAATTATTACGAATTTTTACCCTTTATACGAAAATACGAATGCACCTTTAAAAATTACGAATATGAGCGCTATTATACATGTATTATATTATGACCACTCACGCACGTGTTATATGCATGTTCTATGTAGTTCTACTACGGCGCGCGCGTACGTACGTACGTGCACATGAAAGCAACACACGAAAACAGCGCATTCGTAGTGAAGGCGGAAGGCCATTCAAAGTACATGCACGTTGATCTTAGTGCATACACACAGCGAAAGACGAAAACAGCGCATTCGCGTGAACATGCATGTTGATGTTAGTGCATATGTACGTGTATTGTGTGTGATGCAGTTGTGATGTCGCTAGCGAACGTCGACCGTATTTTGTCTCCTATTCTTCTCTAGTTTTGGACCATAAATGGTGGAAAATGGAGCGTAAAAAGGGACAATGTTACAACAGCAAATATGGAACAGAGTTTGACTTCATCACCAAATCGGGAAAAAGCAAACAACATGCATTTTGTACGATATGTCGAAGGGATATCTCCATCGCTCATGGCGGCCGTAGTGACATTGTTTTGCATACCAAATCAAAACTTCACATCAGGAATTTTGAATCTGAATCTTCATCCACACCCAATTAAACTTCATGGATGTCAACTTCGCAGGATTTAAATGTTACGCGAGCTGAGTGCTTGTTTACATCATTCTACTTGGAGCACAATGAATAATAATCCAAATGTATTGATAGGCCTAACGTTACAATGTCAATGTAAGTGATATTGTGAATGCTCATAATCATATTTCATTGAGTTATTCATTCATCTTGACTTCAGATTCATGAAAAAATTTTGGCAATAATTTTCTCAAACCTAAGCTCCACCCTAAAAACAACAGAAAAAAAAAAGTTTAAATGCTCCAAAATAGGGCTCAGATTGCACCAGAGAGCGTCTAGAACCCCAGAGCTTCCAGGGCCCTTAGGCGGGCCCTGGACCCCGGCCGCAAGGGACTTCGCGCTTTGCGCTCGTGATGTGCGCTTCGTGCACATGTTGATGTGCGCTACGCGCACATTTCTGTGTTTTTATCTGATCATTACTAATTTGAAATTTCAAATGTTGGCAGCTATGCAATTTCTCGGCAATTAAATAACCAATTAGCGTCTAAATCTCAGGCAATTCCTGTCTTACCCGAAGGTTTGCAATTATGATCACAGCATTAGCTTATAGAGTAATTTTTTTTCTTCTAAATCTTAAATGCATTTAAAACAATCCCTTCACTTTACATTTCATGAGCGCTGTAGGAAACAGAAATGATGAGTATCATTCTCACCATATTATCTTACAGGTGAAATGACACAGGGTTGGATGGGCGTGTCTGAGATGATAATCTCAACATCACTCAACGGCATCATCTTCTCATTACTCTCGGGTCAACCGCTCATCATCATTGGTCCTACTGGTCCTGTCCTTGTCTTTGAAGAGAATCTCTTACTGGTAAGAATCAAACTCTGGATGTTATTATGCTCAATTTTACACAAGAACACAATGTGTGCACACTCCCAGAGAGCATGGAGAGTAATGATGTGTGAGAGGTCACTTTTTCATTGATTTTAGGTGGGTTTTTTTTTCTCCAGCTTTTAGCTTATTTGAGCTTTCTTCTGTACAAAAAGTATAATCTAAGCTCTTTCAATGTCAGCCTTTTGCAGCTTTTGTTTTTCCGGGGGGTCACTCACACTCCTGTGATGTAATTGAATGTTGATTATGTCATTTTGGAGAAACTTTTCATATACATGTAATGAAAATATAATAGCATTTACATTGGAAATTATCATTATGGTATAATGGTGATTAAAGTTCTAATTGAAAGATTAATCAAAAATTAAAACTGAATCATTTAGGACTTCAAGTAAATGTTTACTATACTATAGTAAGGTCTGCAATGACTATGATTGATTTTATTTAAGATAGATGTGCATACCAGTGGTTCTATTCTTAAGCAATTAAACATCTCCTGGAGTTGAGATATCACATTTAAATATTAGTTGTTTTTCTTACGGTATTTAAAATGCAGATATAATTTAGTAATAAACATTGTGAAATACAATGAAGAGCAATGATATATTTATGAGTGAATGTCTGCTTTTCATGACTTCTATCTTCCAGTTTTCTAAGCTGATGAACATAGAGCTGTTACCATTCCGAGCATGGATCGGTATATGGACGTTCCTCATAGCAACAATATGCGTGGCAGTAGAGGGCAGTGTTCTTGTCCGTCATTTTACGAGGTTCACAGAAGAAATATTTGCTCTTCTCATCTCTATCATCTTTATCTATGAGACTGTCAGTGGACTCAAATATGTAAGCCTTGTCATTTTTTTTAATCATTAGAATTAAAACATAAAGGTGTTATTTTCATTAATTCAAAAATTTCGTGAAAACTTAAGACAGTGTAGATTAATTGGATAATTCACCATACTGTGTTACACATTAAAGCCAGTGCGAACTGATAGCCTTGTATAGCACCACCTCAAGTCCTCAACTAATCAAATCTGCCCCGATTCCTAAACCATAATGCAACATTATGTGCAATATAGTCTTATGATATTGACCCAGTTGAATAATAATAACACACTAATTGACTTCTTAGTACATTCATACCGCAATGATTATATTACCAAGTAGCAAAGCAAGTTCTTTTCCCTCAAACCATTCTTGTTTTTCTCATAAGGTATATTTTAAGACTAGCTATTTATAACACACAGTCAATGACACTGTTGGTCAGTTCGGTCTCGCTTTAAAGTACTGCTAAATGGAAGAAATTTCCCCTCTCCCTCTCTCTCTTTGCGATTGTAAATCAGAATGTTATATAATATTGCTATTTAGCATTAAGTGGATTTGTATCTTCTGTAGTGTATGAATTTATGTATACATTACTCAACAGGTATTTATCCAATGTCTGTATGTAAAGCGTATACATAATTAGGTAATGATTAATGTGCGCTATATAAATCTCATGTTATTGTAATTATTATTATTATTATTATTATTATTATTATTCTATCTGTATCACCCATGCCTTTCTGTAGGTGGCATGTCAGAATCCCTTTCAGGATAACTACTGCCTGGCTAACAGCACCCCGTACCCTCCTGTATACAACTCATCAGCCATCTATGCATTACCTACCGAAGCGGACTTGGTCTCCAAATTCAACGTCACTACCTCCCCCTTCCCCAGCTCCGTCACAAGCTCATCAACGACGCTGCTGTTCCAAGAACACGTCACATATTTGGACGTTATGATGAACGTTACTGATTACTACAGCAAGGATAAATATAGCGGGAAATCTGGGAAGAAGAAAAAGTGTTACGTACCAGATGGATGGGATCCAAAGCCTAATACGACGCTCATGTCAATTATTCTCACATTTGGAACATTCTTTATAGCATTTTTCATCAGGCAGTTCAGGAACAGCAGATTCTTAGGGAGAACGGTACGCAAAATAGTTCCTCATTTCATATACTTTTAGTCAAATCGCAGAGGATTGTCAAAAGTGGACCCGAAAAAGGGAGTTCAAAGGTTGCCCATTTTAAAAGGCAGTTGGAACATTGGTTCCTCTACCTTCTCTTAAGCTTTCATTATTTCATTTTTAAAAAAAATTCAGTCAATTGTTTTTACCATCTAATACATTTATTTGCATTTATGTATGTCACTTTCATTCATGATATTGTATTTTTATATAAAATGGCAGAATTAATAATTATATAAGTTATCGAATGGCAGTGATGCTTAACCCTAAAGGCCTGGGGTTTTTTGGTCACCTTATGACTGAGGGGGGGCGGATTCCGCCCCCCCCCCCTCAGATCTCGGCTGTTGACCACGCGATCTCGACGAAAATCGCCACGCACGTCACCCAGGACGTAATCTCCAAAATTGCATAGTCAAATGTTCCGAAAAATATTTGGTATTAATTAATTATGCTAATTTATGCATAAATTTACACATTGCTCTAATTCATTAAATAAAGCTCCAAAGCTGCTAATTTTTTATTTATAAACTCTTTGTAAGATTCTGATGAAATGGATTTCAAAAAAAATTCTGTATCAAATTTCATTTCTTATGTATTTCATTGTTTTTTTAATTTCTTATGTATTTCTTTGTTTTTCGACTTTTTGTTTTCTATTGTTTTTTCGATGAGAATTGTCGGCGACGTTATCACGACCACAAAGAACCAAAAACTAATTGATTTGAAGCAGTAGAAGTAAAAATATTCATACATTTATGAATATTGACTTGAAATACATTTGTATTGGATTTGTACACAAAATCAGGTTTTGAGCAATTTTCGGTCTGACGAGCATGCACAAAATGTTGCGTAACTTTAGAACCGCATACCCGGGCGTCGCAAATTTGGTCTTAAAAGTTGCGCGAGACTTAAAAGAAAAAAGTCATGAAACCGTGTGTTGATAGCTTTATGCTTTTTTGAGATCTCGCGCGAAACGTCGAGGGGGGGGCGGAATCCGCCCCCCCCCCAGGCCTTAATTTAGGGTTAAGCAATTGAATGCTTGTAGGTGAGTCACCAGACCACAGCTACTAATGACAGTGGCAAATCCATGATTTGGAAAAATGAGGGGGCAGATACTTAAAACTTTAAAGAAGAAAGAGTGCAGACTGCAGTTTCTGTAGATGAAATAATATTAGCATGTTTGTCCATAGTACAAGTCTAAAAAGAATTAATGGGGTTTTGAGGTGCACGCCTCTTAGGCCCCCTCCAATACCTGCCACTGGTTGATCAACGTTACCTTCTTAATAATTTTGAATGCATATCTTTTTCATCACAGTCAAGAAGAGCGTTTGGTGATATTGGGATCGCAATAGCAATCACCGTCATGGTAACAATATCGTATGTCACCAAGAATGTCTACCTCCAAGTAAGTTGACGAAAACACTGTCATTTCATATTTCCTTTTGGCAGAAATATAATGTAGATTGTGGAAAATAGATACAGCAATGAGGAATCACCATGCTACAATGTTCACAGTATCTTGCCATTTTCCTTGTTTTCAATTAAGAATGAAATTGGTGGTTGTTCATTATTGGAAAGAATCCCTTTAAGATTTATCTTGTAGGTGCGAGGATATTTCAGTTTTTTTTGGATATTCAAATTTTGTGTAAAGTAAGGTTAAATTTCGCTTTGTTAAATGTTAAATTTTAATTGACATTTTCAGTGATCCATTTTTTTTAAATTTATTTTTAAAATATTTTTTTGCTATACACAATCTTAGACAAATTTAACAATTCAACTATCACTATCTCAAATGTTGAATAGATCTTCGAACACTGATTTAAATGGGGCAATCCAAACAGAATAATTATGTAAAATCACAGCATATACTAGTAAGCGATTACAAGCCTACGTCATATGTGGGGGTAATAATAACATATAATGTTATGCAGGTCCCGCTGGGAGAACAGTTGATAAGAACTGAAACTGCGACCCTGGGTAAATCAAACAATATTATTATTATGATTATCCCACAGAAATTGAGCATTGGCAATGGATTTGCTCCCACGGATCCAACAAAGAGAGGCTGGTTTATCAATCCTATGGGAATGACACAGCCCATGCCAATGATTGCCATTCTTGGGGCATCTGTTCCAGCATTCCTAGTATTCATCCTACTTTATATGGAAACTCTTCTTACAGGGTAAGTGTGGAGTGGTGATGATGATGACGGTGGTGGTGGTGGTGATGGTGGTGTGAAGGTGGTGGTGGTTGATGATGCTGATAGTGATGGTGGTTTTGGTAATGATGATGGCGATGATAGTGTTGATTATGATGATGATGGTGACAGTGATGATGATGATGATGATGATGATTATGATGATGATGATGTTCGTGATGATGAAGATAAAGACAATAATGAGGATGGTGATGGTGTTGGTGATGATGATGATGATGGTGGAGTTAATGGTAGTGGTGAAGATGATGATAATGATGTTGGTGATGATAATGATGATGGTGATGCTGGTGATGATGATGGTGGTGGTGTTGATGAGGATGGTGGTAGTGATGATGGTGATGATGTTTTTTTTTTATGATGATCCTAGTGAAGATGATGATGGTTATGATATTTGTGAAGATTAGTATTGTAGGGATGTCAATCATGGTGATGATGATGGTGATGGTGACGATGATTATGATGATAAGGTGGTGATGTTGGTGATGGTGGTGTTGGTGATAGTGTTGGTGATGATGGTGGGGGTGATGATGATAATGGTGGATATGGTGATGATGGTTTTGTTGATGATGATTATAGTGAAGATGATTATGGTTATGATATTTGTGAAGATTAGTATTGTAGGGAGATCAATCATGGTGATGATGATCAGGTGGTGATGTTGTTGGTGATGGTGATGGTGATGGTGATGGTGATGATGGAAGTGGTGATGGTGTTGATGGTGAAGATAATAAAGATGATGATGGTGATGATGATTATGATGATGATGATGAAGATGACTAAGATGATGTTGATGAGGATGATAATGGTGTTGGTGACGATGGTGATGGTGATGGTGATGATGTCGACGATGGTTTTGTTGATGGTGATTATAGTGAAGATGATGATGATGGTTATGATATTTGTGAAGATTAGTATTGTAGGGATATCAATCATGGCGTATATAATCACTTTTATTCACTATAATATTGAAAAGATGATTAAGGCTATCCCCAATTTTTCCCCCTCCCCCACTGTCCTGATCCAACCTTTACTTCTTATCTTCCTCAGGGTCATCGTCAACAAGAAGGAGCACAAACTCAAGAAAGGCACTGGATTCCATCTTGATATGTTCATCATGGGTTTCTTGACAGCCCTCTCTGGTATCCTAGGCCTACCATGGATGTGTGCTGCTACCGTCAGAACAGTCTCCCATGTAGCCAGTCTTAGCGTCATGACCAGAACAGATGCTCCTGGTGTGAAACCTAGGCTGGACCACATTAAGGACCAGAGGATGACCAATTTCTTTGTCAGTCTTGCCATAGGTAAGTCTCAAAATTTAGAAAGTAATAACTTTACATGAAATAAATGGAAGATAGACATTGATCTTTATTACACAGAACCCATTTCATAGAAATTCCCTATGAATTCAAGAAATGGAATTATCAACAAACTTATGGTATACAGTCGACTATTTAAAGTATATGTCCTGTTTTTGTTGTTCTATGATTTAATT
>CALNVZ010002974.1:20418737-20473974 GCA_940671915.1 Paracentrotus lividus | reverse complement strand
GATTTAATTCAAGAAATGGAATTATCAACAAACTTATGGTATACAGTCGACTATTTAAAGTATATGTCCTGTTTTTGTTGTTCTATGATTGACCCGGCAAAAATAATTGTACCTGACACTTTATGGCTGGTGTCAGCGAATCCGTCTTCTACATAATCATCAAAACTCCCAAAAGACCTTCAACACCTCCTAACATGGCTCTTCATAGATAGTACAAGGAAAAATACTTTTCACACCACCTTTTTGAGCCAAATCGCAGTTTGCAGGTTTTGGGTGGCCTAGTTAACCCTATTCAGACTGGGGGGGGGGGGGGGGGGTCAGTTTGAACCCCGCGCCTGTACGAAATCCGTGACTGCCGCGCAACCGCTGCGAATCGCAACCAGGTGCTTTATGACTTTTTTCTTTCAAGTGTCTCGCAAATTTTGACACCAGTTCGAAAAAATTGGATACTCCGTTGTCGCGTTACGCAACATTACGTAATCGCATGTCAGGCCTAAATTGAACGAAAATCGTCATTTTGCATGCGTTTGTGTACAAAATACTGCTTTTTCTAAATTTCTTTATAACACTGATAATTGTGCCTTCTGAGCCTTTTGATTGATTAAATTTGTCTTTATATGATCAAAATACATTTCTCAAGCATAAAAATTACAAAAACAAAGAAATACATAAGAAATAAAACAATAGAATACATAAGAAATTCATAAACTATAGAATACAAAAGAATTAATTTGAAATTTCTGAATTTGTTATTGAATACTGTTGTCTTTGCTACTCAGCAACTTTTAGAAAAAATTGGGCTTCATAACTATATATATTAATGAAATATTAACGATTTCCATAAAAAAGCATCTAATTTGCATACATGAGTACGCATAAATTAGCATAAATTAAATACGTGAAATTTTTTTCAAAAAAACACATACCAGCGACACCCTTTACAGTGCAGCGACGTTCGCGCAAAATTTCGCGCGCGAGCGGACTATCCGCGGCCGAGATATCAGGGGGGGTCAAATTGACCCCCCCCCCCAGTCAAAAATCTCCTCTTGAAAATGCCAGTCTGAATAGGGTTAAACCACTGCCTAAAAGACATTCTGATTCTGAAGTTAGCAGGCAAAATTTGAAGTTATGCAAGGTTAAAGTAGAGCTGGAAGTTAGGTGGCTTTCATGAATATGGGTCATTTATCTCTTATTTTGTTCAATTTCACTTTCATCCAACCAAAGTAGAGTTTCCCTTGAAATGTTTGTATTTTGTTGTGCTCTTTAGGTTTATCACTCTACATGGCACCATTACTCAGAGAGGTACCCATAGCTGTTCTTCTTGGTGTCTTCCTATACCTGGGCCTGTGCTCGCTGAGTGGACTACAGATGATAGAGAGGATAAAAGTCTTCTTTATGCCAAGTAAACATCATCCTGATGTCAAGTATATCAGAATGGTAAGAAATGGGAAAGGTGACCAAAATAATTGCCAGTGTTCAAAATATTTTCATGGGTTTAGGAAGATTATACATTCAAAAAAAAAAAAAAAAAGTAAAATGGCAAGGATTGCTCTTCAAATGCCCTCATAGTAGTATAATGACAACAACCAAAAGTTGAAATGTTAGGACCGAATATTTATGGTAGTCCTACGAATGTATTTCTGTGTGTGGTGCATGTGACTATCAGGTTGATTTCTTATAATTTTGGTTTAAGGAAGAATATATGTTAAATGATTTTGAAAAAAAAAGTTGAAAAGTTCGGGTATAGTATGTTGTGTAGTCTTATAAATGCATTCCTGTGTGTAGTGCATGTGAATTGTCATCAACCTTTCAAATTACTTTGAAGTTGTAAATCATTCAATAGTAAAGTGAAGGATAACCTTTCCAATTTAATCTAAAATGTTTTTATTCCAATTTTTCTTATCTCTACTAGGTGAAAGCATGGAAGATTCATCTTTTCACCTTCATTCAGCTAGTATGTCTGGTAGCTGTCTGGATGATTAAGACATCCATCATCGCTATCTGCTTTCCATTCTTCTTCATTCTCCTCGTCGCTATCCGCAGACTCATGAGGTTCATTTACACAGACCAGGAGCTTGAAGCCGTAAGTCTTAATCTTTCAAATAAATATTGTTTTTATCATCCTGGGTAGCCACTTCAGGAAAGGGTTTCACAAATTTGTATATAAAGTTAAGAATGACTGGAACAGAATTTTGGGTGCTAATACTAATCTCATTCATAATCATTTAGCACAAGAACTGATCACAAGTCATTGGTAGGAACTTTACGAACAAATTAGTGAAACACCCCCAGGTCTTAGAAGCTGTTCTACTAGTGGGTCCTGTGTAACATGATATACTATTATTACCTGAAATACCTTGCTATAAGGCAGCTATAGTCGCCATTTTAAGTCTTTGTTATAACTCGGGTGGGTATTGAACCCATGGCAAGTTTATCAGTGGAGCCAGTCTGAAATAAGAGTTGACTTTAGATGTGTCAAAGGGACCCCCCCCCCCCCTCCCACATGTGTAGTCTGTTAACATTTTATGGTTTGGCTTAATGCATTTGAGTCCAGAACCCTAAATATCTGCAGATGCTGGAGCAAAAATTTTGAAAATGCTCACATTGCTTTTTGGATGAGAAATTTGTTTTAGTAGTAGGCATATGCATAAAATTTTAAAGGGAAACTTCACCCTGAGTTTAAATTGGGTTTTAAAAATTTAGAAAAATATAAGAAAAATATGGGTGAAGGTTTGAAGAAAATCAACCAAAAAATAACGAAGTTATGAATATTCAAAGTTTTGACTTTGTGCGAGAAGCTCTCCTATGTATTATGTAATGTAAATTCCATAAAGTGTCATTTTTTCAGAAGAATATTAATTATCTCACCTGTGCGGTAGATATATCATCAAACCTATGTTCATATACATGACTCTATCAAATTGGCCCATTCCTTTATCAGTAATCATGAAAAAAGACAAATTTATGGAATTTACATACACAACACATGGGAGAGCTGCTCACACGTGACGTCACAGTATCAAAACTTTTAATATTCATAACTTCGCTATTTTTTCGTCGATTTTCTTCAAACTTTCACTCATATTTTTCTTTCATTCTTCTGCATTTTTCAAAACAAATAAAATTCAAGGGTGAATTTCCCCTTTAAGAAACAATTCTTATAATAATAATTGTTTGAGAGAATAAGAGATAAACATTGTTTGATATTTCTAGTAAATTTTGTTCTATGTTTGCTTCTTTTAAACAGTTGGACAGTGAGGAAGAAGAAGGAAGTGAATCAATTTCAGATGAATACCAAGCTACACACATGCCTGTCTAGATGCAATAGACCTTATGCATATGATGTCATAATCTCATAGCGCCCTCCCTCAGAGGATATAGGAATACACGTAAGCGGTGTTGTCAGAGATGCGCCAGGTGCAAATCACAAACATGAGGCAATGGCCTCACCCTCTGAGCAATGACGTCAATGCATAAGGTCTATACACCAAGTATTCCCAGCTTTAGAGTCAAGCGCCAATGTTTGGATTTAACACCCATCGTCAACTGAACTGCCCACTTTTGACAGAGATAAGTGGATTTGATACACTTATTGACAGACTGAACTATACACAATGTTTATTGCTTGAACATCATTGTGTCTAACTGAAGCACTTATAACATATTTGTGCAAGCTTTACACTGCCAGTGAGATGTCTGTGGTTTGTAAACAGATAGCCTGCAAGGTGTAGGACATATTTTGGTTGACATTTACACCGTAGCAGTTATCTTTCAAGAAATGCGATAACATCGATTAACAAGTTCCAGTTTTTACATTTGCCAAGTTAAATTTTGCCATCCAGCGAAGAATGACCGAGTTGTTTCAAAGGAATTGAAGTAAAGTGTGCAGTCAACATCTTGAGCCCTGTTCAGATGTCACTTTATACACCACTTCATAAAACCATAACATCTGAAGATTGTGTGTAAACGATCACTGTAGCTTTGTGAAGAGGGTATATTCTATTAATACACTTGGTATATTGTTTCATTTACCAGTGTCGATATATATATTTTTTTATTTTGCAATACCATTACCAACATTGTATTGAAGCAATTCTACATTTATATTTTCATTTACAAGATGATGAACTAAGGTATCAGGTGTAAAACAGTTTATGATGATCTTTAAAACTGGATTTGCAATCTGAATACCAATCACCTGTGGAGAATGATTGTGTATGATGAATGTCGTTAGTGTGCTTGTACAAGAATTATTGCAAATCATTATTTGGTGCAGTATTATGGTACAGTAATAACAAACGTATACATTCTCCTATGTAGTATTATAGCACTTATGACCGTGCAATTTTATTGATATTTGCAGTTGGGACTTCTGAGGGTGACGTGTGGAAACTTTAACTCGTGAGGAAACAGATTGTTCTGGCAATTTATGAAGAATTTTCATTGATAACTTTACCAGGCACCGATATTAAGTTAATGTGACTGTCAGATCAAAAGTGATGTTGAGAAGAACTGTTTCCTGATCAGTATGAAGATTTGTTTATATAAAAATAAATAAAAGTACCCGGTACATTTTACATAGTTATAATCACCGACATCACAAAATGAGCCCCACACCCTCTATCTGCCCTATTTGAAATTTTTATTTTTTTTTACTCTGACCCAAATTTTCGTTGATGTGAAGAACACTTAACTATCTAACGTGCAACCTGCATCCAGATTTTTTTCCTTATTCGTTTCTTCTTTTTATAACGAATCTATGGGCTTCCAATTAGATAAGAGACGGGATCAAATTTTCCCTCATATTTTGTTTATTCTTTATTAATGTTGTTTTCCATAATTGACAGCCTTTGTTTTGAATCATGAAAATGTATTAATATGTGACTAAATTGCAGAATTTTTTTTAGTTTATCAAAGAATGGACTGCAACACTAAATTTTGCAAATTGGTTAGTATTACAAATGAATAACAGGATATCTATAATGTAATTGCTTATATTACTTTGTACATTTCTTTGAATGCCGTTGTTTGAAAGTATACATATGTATATAATATATTCATATATCGTTGAAATTATATTTATTTATTTTTCTATATGTTACATTATACTATCTCTGGCAAGGATCAATATTCTTAATGGCCCAGTTAATAAGTAAATCCTATATTGAATATATAACATGTATTCACAAAGAAAAATCTAAAATACAGTTATGCAAGACTATAACGATGATAAATCTAGTGTTTGGAGAGCACTTTTAAACTTGATTTAATTCATGTTATGATTGGCAAAGTTTATCCCACATATTGAAAACAAAATATAAACCTACATACTGCAAATTTTAGCAACTGCACATTTTGGTTATTTACCCAAATGTGCAATTACCAAAATGTGCCGTAACACTCCTCCCCCCCCCACCCCCCCCCCAAAAAAAAAAAACACAACAGATTTATGAAATTCTGAGATACAAAGTTGAATCACGCTCATGACTCAATGGCCCAACCCCATCCCTTTAACATGGGCTTTCCACCTACGAAAAACAATGTACAATTGATTGAAGGTAGGTCACATGGTTCTAAACCAGCCAATTACCACTTTGTACTTCATCTTTATATTTCAAATTTAGCTAATGTGACTAGAAATGTGTTGAGCATCCCATTTTGTTCTTCATGAAGCTATTTGTAGCATTGGGAAACACTCCTAATTAGATTGGATAAGAGCATTATTCACTTGAGTACATTTCATCAAGCCTGTTAAAAGGGCCTTCATTATCGTTTTTTATGGAAAAGGGTTGTAGTCTAATGGTTGTATAAATTGATTGGGGATGCAAAGGTCATGGGTTCGATTTCCAGCACTTATGTCCTTAGGTAAGGCATTTTGTCTACCATGCTTCTCCCCCACCCAGTAGGAATGGAATGAGTCCGCCGTAATGGCTGCCATGATGTCAAACTGGTCCCTTTGGTATTGGACAGGACTGTCAGAAAGACTTAAAGCATCCCATGACAGGGGTAATAAAAATTAGAGTTGTATGTATAATATAATATCTCTTTAAATCAAAACGATAAGGCATCCCTTTTGGCATTAAGGCATTTATGGTGATATTATCCATCCTGTTGTTGTGTAATCACTTTAATGTACGGAAAACTTTGCAGATGATTTATTTTTATCTCAAGTACTCGTCCTTGCCAAATGTTATATTTGTATTGTTTGACCGAATCATGATTCATGTCATTACCTAAAATTTATTGTTTAATTGATAATTTTCTAGTAAGATATTTTAGAGTTTGCCAAATTACTTTAAAAATTAATGTCCATGTATTATACATATAAAAAAATATATATTCCTATATGAACCATTTCTATTCCTCTCTCATCATGGTACACATACCAAGTTTACCTGTAATTTTTAAGTGGTAGAGAAGCAAGCAGAAGGACCTTATGTCTGTACATGTTTGGTCACTGAATGACATTTTGCACCTCACCAAAAATGTACTGATCTTCCAAGCAATATGTAAATAAGAGAGAATGTTTTTAATTTACTGACTACCATGAACAAATATGTTATGTCTTTCAAAGCTCGAAGATGGACACATAAATGGTAGATGAAAAAAAAATGTTTCGGACGATTATGGGAGTTTTATCCGTTTGTTATGTTCAAATTAAAAAAGAGAAATGAGTATCTCCTTTCTATGTTACAAAAATGTATGTCATCGTTTATATTTTGTGTTTAATATGATGAGTTAGTGTGAGAATGACCGTGTGCATGAAGTCGTTTTACAGGTATACTTCTGGGGAGGGATGGAAAGAAAGATAGTATTTCAGAATTTGTCATTTAAATCCAGAAAACACAAGGAATTTGTAACTTTGTGGAGGCTTTCTTCTGAAATTCTGGAAACCCTGGAAATTACAAGCACTGTTACATGTGTTTCAAATAATTTAACTCAATTCAAAATTAGGAGTCGCAAACCCTTATCATGACAGGTGATATAACACCTTAAGCGATGAAAATTAGGGAAATGGGTTAGTGTGATATTAAAGAAGGGGAATCTTCAGTTCCATGGGTAATTTAACACCATGGATGTTTACCCAGTAACAGGTGTCATCCATCATCTGACCACTACCAGACCTTATGTAATGCCTTGTATATTCCACCCATCCCTCCACCTAGTAAAGTCATTAAATCTCAATACGACTCCTGAGTCTCTGCGTCTTCGCATAAGTCGCGCGCAAATTGAACATACACGTATATTTATGAGATTTTTCCCGTCTCGGAGGCGTAACGGCTCTTTGAGCTTAAACAGAATAGGCACAAGAACTCTTGTTCGGTGAGCAAAAAAAAAAAAAAAAAAAAAAAAAAAAAGACAGAAGCGATTGTGGGTGGGATAAGGATATCGACTTGAATAGGTGTGGACTTTAAAAAGAATACTCAAGAATGATTAGACAGCTTAATCCGCCATCGGACAAAGATTCAATGTAAGCCCATCACCCCGCGATCACTATGTATTTCAACGAAGAGTCCTCAAGAACAACTCCAATAAAACTGTGAATGTATGTGAGCTCTTCGATAACGAGGGTTATGAAAGAAAAGAAAACAATGATCGCATGACACAATACATTTTAATCTGTATGGTGATTTTCAAATTAAATATACAATATGCATCCCTTAAAAAAAATGATGTAAAAACACTTTTAAAATGCCTGCCAAATAAAAAATATATATGTATATGGTTCTTGGGGAAAAGGTTTATAATTAAGGTCATGTCTTCAATATAATTATGACAACAAAAAGTCGGGAAATAGACAGTGCCCACTTTTCTAAAGTACACGAAAACGAGGCTGGACAGGAATTCGTTATTCACATTTTGGCTACATTGCGGGTCCTAATATTAATGAAAATATGATCAACATTGCATTACAACCTTATTTTGGACTATCAACTTTTGTGAATATATAGCAAGTCAGCATGATGCCATGCTGAAATGTTAGGATATTATGAGAGCGTTAATACAAACTGAACATAATTATCAAAACTCCTAGAAATATAATAAAAACGTGATCATTTAATTCGATTCGCAAGGATGATTTTAAAATGAATGTACCATGCATTGAGCATGCGCCAACACACCAATCCGATTAGTCAAAGTTCTGTCTACAATGTCTGCTGTCTATACCAAAGCGCACTATCAATAGAATAATGACTCGTTACATAAAAGTAATGCGATCGTCAGGTTTATTGATTATATTTGTTTGTGTTTACTGAAGTGGGAAAGACCGGGATAGAAGTTTGTGAAAGGGTCTAGTTCAAGTTAGGGACTCCATCAGTCGTCTGTTTGTTGGCTTCGCTCGCTGGATTCGCGGACTGTTGGCGTTTGTAGGCCGGAGAACTCTGAAAAGGTGAGATGAAGTTGCTATCTGTAATTAAGTTAAGACAGAAAGCTGATGATTCTGCTGTAATAACTTTTTATATGAATATTCATTCAGTGGTAATGCAACCAAGAATTTATAAAATAATTTCCTGTTCGGTCTCGGTTTTAGCCGACCTGTTATTAGGTAGGTACTGTCTTGTTTCGTCATGGTATAGTCATGTTGCTCATCTCGGTTATAATAATTGACGTATTGTAGGCTCATGACAACTCCATGTTTAAAGTGTTCTGTGAATATCCCATAATAGGGCTATATTTTCATATATTCATATCCGTCTTTTATGAAGCACATCAGACAAATTATTATTATTTTATGAAGTGAGAGATTTCTTATCTCAAGAGTGAATATAATTTGATGATTATGTTTATGTTGATTGATAAAACTTTTATTTGTTGGATAACTTAGATTTAATGTTTAATTTGGTTTACGGTGCATGCGTAACACGTGTAACTATATATTCTCCATTAAACATGTTCCGTTATATAGAGGATCATCAATTTCTATATAAGGTTTTGTGTGAACATAAGATGATCGTTATCTTCGTAATGTAAAATATTATTGTCCAAAGTAGTAAGCAGGAACGAAGTTCATACCGTGACTAGACGTAACCCCTTTTACCCATCCTTCCATCTGTTTCTTTCTCCTTCACCCCCCCCCCACCTTCTCTCTCTCTCTCTCTTCTCTCTCTCTCTCTCTCTCTCTCTCTCTCTCTCTCCTCTCTCTCTAATTCAGTCTCTCTCTTTCATTCAGTCTCTCTATTTCTCTTTCTATTGGCGTGTTAGTGGCGTATCCAGGTAGGGTCGTAGGGGACGCACCCCCCAATATTTTGAAAATCAGTAATTGACCGTTAAAACTGAAAAATTTGTTAGCCCCCCCCCACCCCCCCCCCATTTGCAAATGCTGGATCCACCTCTTCTTTCTCTGCGATCTCCAGCTTATATATACACCTTGGGAATAAACTACCAAAACAAATAGATCAAATATTTCGTTAATTGCCTCAAAATAAAAATTTCGTTTATTATATAGTTTACAATTTGATCATTGTTCGTATTTTCAACCTTTGATCGAATATAATTGAAGTCACAGCATTCTTTTTTAATTCTCATATTGATAGGTCAGTAAGTTCACTGTGGACCCGTGTAAGAATAAATGTAGGCTAGCCTAAGGGGCGAGTGAAAATGCCTCTCGTAGTGGTAATAGCTTTATCGATATAAATGTGGAAATAGAACCATCCAACTAAATTGTATGAGTTATAGTGTCACAAAAAGTCCATAATATGTTTTTATTATTATTATTATTATTATTACCTTTCAATAAAATAATTCTTAAAACAGTTTATAGAATAGCATGTCTTGCAGATAAAATGAGAGAGAGAGAGAGAGAGAGAGAGAGAGAGAGAGAGAGAGAGAGGGAGAGAGAGAGAGAAAGAGAGAGAGAGAGAGAGAGAGAGAGAGTCATGTAGTTTATTACTTTCATAATTATCTTATCCATTTGTGCACTTATATATACCATAACAACTTTCGAAATTAGGCCTACTTGTGCAAGATAAACAATATTTATTACCCCTCTTCCTCCCTTAATACTAAAATTTGGCTGTGATGTCGCTAATATGTAGACATGTCATAAAGTAATAAAGCTCATATCATTACTTTACTTTGCGAATATTCCTTACACGAATAGGCTATAATAACTATCAATCAAAATAGGAAATAAATAAACGGACCAGAGTTCTATTTGCGTGACTTTTTCGTGTCCTATTGAACTCTATAACAACTTTAACCTTTAATATTTCCTTTTTTTCTTGTTAAATGATATTCGATTTAGTTTCAACGTTGCTTGTATGAACTTTACCGTCGATAAAGACTATATCATTGATTTGTCTTATTTGATTGTTTGAGTCTTTTTAATAGGGAATCCTTAAAAAATGGTCAATATTATATAGGCTTAATAGTTCTTTCAGTTTAATTGGCAAAATTCTACTTTTACGAATAAACCAGAGTTTCTTTTAAAAAAAGAAGAAGAAAAAAAAAACTCATTTTATTGAACGCATCAAATCGATTCTTTACAAAGTTTATTCATTTATTATTATTTTTTAAGTATTATCGTCTTATTTCATTTCATTCATTATGCTCCAAATTTGCTCCAAATTTTATTGTCCGAAACAAAGGTGACCGGATTTTTGTTTTGCCCCTTTTCTCGTGGGCCCGGCAGCCGCTGAGCAGCGCCAGATGGACGTTGCTCTATCCCCCTCTTGTTGAACGCCAAACAGGGAAGCAGCAACTACCATTTTTTTAACGTCTTTTGGTATGACGCGGCCGGGGATCGAACCCACACCTCCCGATTATGAGGCGGACGCTCTATCCACTGCGCCAACACATCGGTCCTACCCATACTGTGAATATCAAAAACTTTGAACCGTCTAAGTTGAAAAGTAGGCCCCTATATTATAAAGTTTATGTGTCGCTGGTAAAAAGGTAAGCATTTTTGGATAATTAATGTGTAAGGAAGCTCTTAATTGTTGAGACCTGGATTCATGTTAATGTGAAAGTTAGCATTTAATTCTGGATGAAATATAATGATTATTATATTTCATGTAGAATTAAATGTTAAATTTCACATTAACATAATTTCCGATAAGTGGCTTCTCTTGATTCATCAGCTTTCTTTATTACCAGTAAATTGCGTATCCAGGGTACACAGGGGGCACTTACCCTCCGACCAAGGAAAAATATTTAAAAACCCTCTAAAATCGGCGCCCCAGCCCTAACCTCCCCCCCCCCCCCAGAAAATAACTCGGCCGATAACCGACCCGAATGAAATACTTTATACCCTCCCCATTTTAAGGGATGGGATATTATTAGAATGGAATCTAAATCTTGAACGGCCGGAAAAAAAAAACTTTCATGCCCACCCCTCCCAGGCCCGTGACTATAGGATTTTTACGGGAGGGTTCGAAATCTGCAAAAGTGGACCAAAAAAGTACATCACATTTTTTTCACATCACGCTGGAAAAGTAAAAGGGTAGGATGGGGGGTCCGTTGTCCGGACACTTAAGCTGATAAAAACATCATCTTTTGCTCTGGATTTTCTCAAAATTTGTGCAGTAATTAGCAAAAATATTTGTGAATATTTATGCTTTGTTATATTGTCTGATATTAGGCCTACTTTCAATCGATTAAAGAAATATTGATCACAAAGCTCCGAAAATTGCCTTCTTGTCCGGACAAACAACCCGTCCGGACATACAACAACTGGGTATACATCAACATTTTTTTTCGCGTCACACTGGCCGCACGATAAGCGGGGGGGGGGGGGACGTGTCCCCCCTCGATTTTTTCTGGGGGGATCGTCCCCCCCCCTCGATTCTTAAAGCTTAACATATTTTTATGTAGTGATTAGCTTGTGAAGCTAATAAAGAGGTAAAATACAATGCTAAATGTTATTATAAGGTAAAATTTTCGGCTCGCGCTTCGCGCTCGCAAACATTTTCATTAGTTTCTCCATAATGTGCGAAGTTTGTGAATTTTGAGTGTATTATTTTTCACTTTGGGGTGTTTCCGCCCCCCCCCCCCCCCCCCAGTCGTGACATGAAATCGCCGCGCTTGCTACCATGATTATAAAACGATGGTTGTTCATGATATATAGGCCTAGGGTGTCTCAGATACATTTTAAGTTTTTTTTTTTCGTGTGCGCCATATTAGGTGCTTTTTAGTATATTATAGTGTTTATTAATAATTTCTTGGCATCCAGTGAGATATTAACCTTTGAAAATTGACTTGAAAAAAAATAAAATAAAATAAAATAAAAAATTGCCGTGCTCTTTCACTAACTTCGTGTTACAGGATGTGCCGATATGTATTAAAGTTTATATTTTGGTTTTTATCTAAATAAAAAAACTAACAAACAAATTCAAATCTTCGGGGTCCCATAATGACCAGTCGTTTTTCTCGGCGATAGCAAGCAAATAATGAAATATTGAATAAATGTATCATCTTAAAGTCCATCGTTCTTCTTCTGATGGCATCTATCTATACAAAAATAACCACATAGTTATGTTGATCAAGAAATGTTTGAAATTGAATGGTAACAATGAGATTGAGCAAAATGAATAGGCGGTAGTTGAATGGATGCAACAAACTTTCGAACATGGAAATAATCATTTCTTTTATGTTCTTTATTAGGTTAATTTCATCAAATCTCTCAAGCATGACTTAATCGCATCCTGACCCATCCCAGTGCACTCCCATTGCTCTGCGCAATCTCATTTTAACAATAAAATTTCAAACACGTCTTGCTTATCTCTCTGCGTGGCTCTTTTATATATTTCATAAGATGTCAAAAGAAAGAAGAAATATTAAATTTAATCTTGCTCTTTTTGTTGTTCTTCCTCCACTTGTTCTTCTTAGATTGCAATATGATGCACTTATATTTATATTTCATTGCTTGCTTTCTCCGGGAAAAATGACTTTGCTGGGATATTTAGGCTTGCCAGCGCGGATCAGCTCGGAAATAGCGCCCTCTAGCGCTATCAGACACGTTGACCCAATTTTTATCACCTTTCGAATACCAGTTATTGTTTACGTCTTGCTCATCCAAAAAAGTGAAGGTATTTATTTAGGGAATATCGCCAGCTAGTATTTCCAGACGAAGACAACTTGTTATTTCTTAATGTAGCGTCCATGTCGGGAAAACAGAGGTGAGCAATTTCCAGCATTTTGGGAAAGTGAAGGTAATCGAACGGACTTGCGAAATGATAGGAGTTTCCGGAGCCAGCTTACGCGCCCTCGGGAAACGCCAGGCGGCGGTGATTGGTATTGCTGGGGTCACTGCACTGGTGGTGGTCACGTATCCCACGACCACATATCTTAAATTTTATCTAAAAGACAAAGTAAATTATTATTTTACAAGTCATATGTCATTCTTCATATTCTTATTATCAATTTAACAAAAACTTTCATGACATTATTTATAATAAGGTTTTTTAATCATGTTAATAAAAAATTTAACGTTAGATCTAACAAAGTTAGATTAGCCATTCGGGCATTAGCCTTAACATACTGTTTAACGTTAAGCCTAACTTAAGTTAGGGATGCAGTAACATTGAATGATATTCAAATTGCAATTTATTGGATTTAGCTCATTTTGCCATCATGATTATGAACACATAGGTCAGTCTGGTTTTCCTTAAAAATTGCAGTTTACTTGCTTGCTTTACTTTCGAGATATCTACGATTTTAGTCAAATGTTCTAACCTGTTCCTTGACGCTTTACAAAACCGCGTGCGTTTCAACGCACGTGGTTTTCAACGCAGGTGGTTTTCACTGCATTTCCTGTTGTCAAGTCCCTGTGCCTACGGGGCGGCTAAGCTTGCAACGGAGCGGTATAAATTAATCATGCGCGGCCGTATCCTTAGCCGCGTTTGATGTTTCACTGTTTTAAGATAGTAAATGACTTGCATTTGATCTGAAACTTGCAGGAGATTGTTTTTTACGGTCAGAGCGATAGAATTCTATTCATTTCGATCTCTTTTGCACTTGTTTTTGGAAGTTAGTAAATCCCTTTAACGTTAGATCTAACAAAGAAAGTTAGAAATTAATAAGAAGATGTGCTTGTCGTTTTTTAAACTCACAACATAGACTATTGGTTTAATAATTTTGCACTAACTTAGACTATAACAGGGTAGCAAATAAAGCTTGCTTGAAAGATACTGTTCATTCATCAGGAAAAAGATTGAAAAGTCATATTTGATGTGTTATCATAATCTTGCAAGTACGTGCGTGCTTAAACCGACCAGCCCCCGTCGCGAAGCGACGGGAACTGACGAACCAGTAGACATATTTGGCGAAGTTTTGAAAATATCTATACATGACCACAAATTTCGTGGTCAAAAATACCTTATTTGAATTCATACTCACATTGAATCAAATCTTTGAAATTTTTCCTCGAATTGGTGACATCTGCGAATGTTTCACATGAAGTAATCAACTAATAATGTAGAAAAATACAGGAAAATTGAGTCCATCAACGTATATTTCTCCGTGCGTGCGTTGTCTTCGCCATACGTCTTCGCACAGTAAAATGACGTCATAGAAAATGGCAGCGATGGCACCAACACTATGAGAAGAGACAAGGCCAACGGAAAATTCAATTTGGTAAGTCAAGAAGCTCTTATATACTTTCATTTTTAGTCGTTGTTACGCGTGAAACATCATAGAAACCTTACAACAACATTTTAACATTAGATTGATTAAATTGACCAGTATAATCTTCTGAGCGCTCATCATCGCTGATTATTTCGCTGTAAATGGCGGTGGTGGAAGTACAGCCCCGTCGCCTTCGGCAACGGGGCTGTGTATAGTTAGTGCGTGCTCAGAAATGACTAACTTAATGTTAAGTCTAAGCTGCAGATGCAGACTTGGCCTTCGGTGTATTTATTTGTTTCTTAAAAACAACTTTTATCTTTTGAAATGTGTGCTAAATAAAAAAGATTAAACATATGACTCGTGGGAAACAACTTCCATATTATGACTCCAAAAAGAAAGTCTTGAAATGACTCATGCTTGAGTGAGCACTGGTCACTTCTATTTTTAAAAAAAAGGGGGAAAAAAAAAAGACTGAGATCTAGGCCTAGACCTAAATAGGGGCTAGAGTTACACAGGTATTTGACAAGAATTGCTATCCTTTTTGGCTGGTTTGGAATATAGCATTAATATATTAGCAAAATGACTTCGGACCTATAGACCTAACGTGCTATGCCACTGAAAAGCATCTACCATATGATAGTGGTCAAAAAGACTTGAATTCATACAAGAGCCAGGTTATTCCCTGCAACAATTGCTGATCGTCCGAGTAATGATTCATGACATTGAATCATTACTCGGACGATCAGCAATTTTTAATCTGGATAACTTTTAAAATTAGTGAATAACCAATTCCTGTGCAACCTGATTTAATTTCCATACCATTACAAAAATGAGCACTCGTCAAAGCATCCATGAATCATTATAATTCAGACTTTCTGGTCATATAAAAGTTGAGTCTATGAACTTTCCATTCATAGACTATGGATGGTAAATGGTGCAACTTGGTCCATTGATTTTATAAAGTTTTTTATTTTAAATTTTTTTAAAACTTTGGTGAGAGCCATCTCTCGGCACCAAAGTCAACTTTCCGGTCAATTGGGTGAGAGGTTCGAGAGATACGGCCCATCAAATTTTGTGATTTTTGCCAAAAAGGGGCGGGGTGCCTACCTTTTTATATCATTCCTCACAAAATCGGTATTTTTGGAAGGGGATTCATCAACAATCTGCCATCGTTATGAAAATTGGTACATGCTCGAGGACATTGACCTAAAATTTGACCTTGAAGTTGACCTTGCAGATCGTGTGATTTTAACAATTTTTTTTGTTAAGGAGCAATATTGAAAGGTCAAGGTCAAAGTACGTCTAAGTTCCCGGAACGTGTACAAATTTCATAGCAATGGCAGATTTGGAATCGTTGATAAATCTCCTTTCCGAAAATACCCATTTTATGACAATGACCCAGTAGTTCCCGAGACATAGAGGTTGAAAAGTACGCGACCATGCCTTTTGCTGAAAATCTCAAAATTTTCATCACCTGATTGACCTCAAATATGAAATTTTGTGCTGTTACATGTAGATGACTCTCAATAAGTACACCAAGTTTCAGCAAAATCAGAAATGGTGGAGTTAAAAATTTCAGATAGTTTGGGTGATTTGACATGGAATGACCCTCTTGTGTATTCTTATACTGACATTTTTCACAAAAATAAATCTAATATTAGGAAGGCACAATTTACGTGGGAGAAACAATTATTATTTGAAAATGAAATAACTTGGCAGGCCTATTTCAGGATTCTATGCAGAGGAGTTCAATAACCTGATTTGATACCGTTGTGCTTTTGAGTTATTCCTATAATATGAAGAGACCGATTCGACTAAAATGCTACATGATATATATTTTCTTATTTTTTCTATTAAAAAAAAAAAAATATTTTTATTAAAGTTCAAGCCACCTAAACCACAGGAAAGGGAGTTCTCGTAGCCCTCACAGAAGTGTGGTAGGCCTGCATACAATAGTTTAGAAAGTTTTTTGGTTGAAATGTAGTCATCTCTAAACTAACAGTAGAAGAATATGGTCTAAAATTGTCTAAAAATAGTTGAATTGGCATTGTATATTAGGAAATCTTTACTTCTAGTGGTTGTTATTTTGTGAATATGGCAGCGGATGTTTTGAATTGGGCCAAGTCGGGTCAAACTTTAGATTAGAATCTTGGTAATGTAATCTTAAATTCATGAAATATACCAGTATCCAGAAAATTTAATACCACTTGAACATTGTAGGACAATTATGGTAAAAAAAAATAAAATTTAACATTTAACATTAACTTCATTAATTTCCATGATGCCCTTGGATGTTTGTTTACATACTTTTGGACGGGAAGGTGAACAGAGTTGTAAGATATTGATCAAATCAGATCATGACCTCAGTTGGTAAATGGATCGTCAAGAACTCTATCCAGCTGAATATGGTGTCCTAGTATATCAGGCCCTTCACACAAAAGGAGGATTTAGTCTATTCACACCTAAAATTTGATGTATACGTTATAGATAAAATATTAACAAACTAATGTTTCATATCTACATACATGTACATGTACATTATTACAATGTCGGCCAATACCCTAATGATAATATATATTTAATTACAGTGCATAACCTGATAGGGGAAGGGTAGCTTTGGGGATATTCCCCCTTACATACACATGTAGACTGTAAACAGTATTACTGTGGACTGGAATATATCCAGCTCAATCACTACTGATAAGGAAGATGTTTGTTATCACCAACAGATTGATACATGGACGGTAAGGGGTTGTTATGTAATCTGAAGGATATAATGATTGAGCTTTTAATTGATGCATCTGAAGTGTCTACTTGTAATGTACATGTACATCATATGTCTGACATTTGTAGATTGTAGCTAATCCGAATTAATTTGATCAACATTTTTGTTTCACTGTGCAATGATATTCTTACTGTCTGAATATCCTTTCATTTTTAAATTTTTTTTTATTATCTTTAAATCTCTGCTTGATCTCTGTCCATTGCTCTCTCTCTCTTTTCTGTTCTCCCACTTTCTCTTTCCCCATGACCATCTATGTTGGTACAATGTTTTCAACCCTGGTATTGATAACCACCTTAAAGGGTTTTGAGTCATTTGTAACCAGTGACTGATAAAGAATCAGAACATTGAACAGTTAGCGGAAAGAAGTTACACAAACAAGATTACATCTTATTCAAAGTACTTGTATCCCTGACTCAAACCTGAACCATTAACTTCTTGAGTCACAGGAAGAAATTGGTAATGATCTTCTCTTTCTTTTAATTATTTCTTATAATGGAAGGTATTTTTACCTTTTGCATGGTGATTAGTGTTCATATTTAATTTTTTTAAATGGTAACCTGTATTATGTACATGTAGCAAATTGAATTAAGAAATGTTAGAAAGGGGCAAATTTAAGAAGAAAAAATCTCTTCAAAAAGTGAATAAATGATATGTTAGTGATAGTTACAAACAAATGTAAGTGTCAGACTATAACTTGAGCTTTGGATTAATCAGTTTATGTCCTGCTTGTATGACTGATGTGTGAGACTGAGAGTCGGTTAACAAAGGTATTCTTGATATGATAGAGGTCTACCTAATTAAGGATGTATCTCAACCGAGGAGACATCTCCAAGACTCTTGCGACTGATAAGCTGCATCAGTCTCGCTGTTGTAGAAATGTCTCCATGACTGGAAAAAATCCCATAGATGTCACAGAGACTTAAAAAATGCCTACACGATAAGACATCTACACCACTCCAGAGACTTGGAGCCGCAATCTAGTCTCTAACCTGTCTCATGTGAGGTGAGAGACCACCATTATACCCGGACATCTCTAAAGTTGTCACTTTATGTAGGTCAGGTTTAGGCCTTTGTGACCCTAAATCAACCCTAGCTCCATGTTCAAGCGCAGTTGTGCCCATTTCCTAAAATGCCTTCACACCTTTCTAAATGTAAATCACAGTTGTATAATACACAACTACACGTATTTATCTATTCCAAGGTTGTTGCTTTCCTTATATGGATTGCAACATACTACAGTTGTACATAGAAGGAGAAATATGAGTAATACATGTGTGTGGTTTCCTGCAAATGTTATCGCTCTATTTGTTGGATGGGTAGTAACTACGGCTTGATTTGATGATGACACCTTTCTGGCTTCTGGCAACCACCAATTGGTTTCCTGTTAGTGTTCTGGATCGTTAAATACTTTGGGGATTCACCTAATGCCGTTATTCTACATGTACCTGCAGTCGACAGGAACATTGCAACGTTGGTTCTTTTTTAAGAGGAAAGTTTATTTGTGATTAGTTTCTAATTTGGATCAATTTCAAAGGATCAGTGATTGAGTAAGACTTATTCCAACATTTTAGATGTTTTCATTAATTGTTTCCCTTGATACATGTATTTTGTTTTTAATTATTTGGTGTAATTTGTTTAATAAAAATTGATTGTGAATTGTTTAAGTTACATGTAATGTAAGAGTATTATCTTCTATGATATAAATGGAGATGAATTTGGTCAAACGTTTATTTTGTTGGTGAACAGCCAAGTTTATTCATGAAAAGAACAACATGTTTAAAAGATACACCTTTCACTATATTGGCAATACATGTACTTGTTTATGTAATTCTGTCCTGTAAGTTTTAATACAAAGATGTAAAAAGGTGTGCTCTTTTTTTGTTTTGTTTTTTGTTTTTTTTACTTTTATTGATGTTGGGCTAGCTTTGGATGTTGAATGCCATTTTTTCCTCCCTCCCTCATTTTAAAGTAATGAAAAGTGATGTCTTCAGAAGTCTTTTGAAGTATTCTATTGCTAAGTTGTTATATTGTAATTTATAATTGTATATATATTTTTTTATTTTGCCATGCAGTACACGTTTGAACATCTCTTCTAACCATACTGTAATTATAGGTTTCACAAATCATTTGTTAATTAACTGTCATTAATTAGTCCTTATGACAGATGACTACTCTTTTATCAACACGAACAGGTTAACATCGTCATATAGAAACCTACATCTTCCTGTCATTTTGGTTTAGCTTTGAGTTGATTCTTCTTACTCATTACGTACGTGGTAGGCCAAAACCACCTTTGGTCTTTATTCACAATGGTGTTCTAAGTTAAGCCATAGCCTAAATCTGTGGTATAACCAGAGAGAATATTATAACGGAGAGGTGCGAGTTCGCCTGTATGCACGTAAAATGTTGTAGTACATTGGAAATACATGTGTTATTCAATCAGTCTAGCGCATGCGCTGATTTATTGCACGTGTTGATACTGCAGATGACGATAATTTCTATGTGAAAAGCTAAAAAGTAATGGATAGTCACTGACTTTTTTGTGAGGTCGTTAAGAGTTTAGAATGCTTGATTATATAAGGAAATTTATTGAAATTTCATAAAAATTTACATTTCCAATTGTTTCAATGAAAGAAAAGGGAATATTATCCATTTCAAAAACATGTGTTTTACGTGTTAAATATCTGTTAGGCATTTTCATGCCCAAAAGGAGGCATATTCACTGACTTTTTTAGGAGGTTGTCAAGAGTTTAAAATGCTTGCTTACATGTATGTTAGAAAATTTATTTAAATTTGATATAATCTACATTTCCAATCACTATATTAACGAAACATAATGGGAATCGGAAGCACTTTAAAATATGTTGTACTACGTGTTAAACCCATTGGAAGGCAATTTTTCATGCCCAAAAGGAGGCATAGTCACTGACTTTTTTAGGGGTTGTCAAGAGTTTAAAATGCATTATAATAATAGAAAATTTATTTAGATTTGATAAAATCTACATTTCCAATCTTTTAAAGAAAATAAAAGGGGAAAATTATTCGTTTTGAAACTTGTTGTTTTACGTGAACACGTATTGCGGCTACAATGCTCAAAAGGAGGCATAGTCACTGACTTTTTTTGGCAGTTTTTCTTGGAAATAAAGGTTGTTAGTATGCATCTCGAACTTCTCAACCTTGCTCCCATCCAAAATCAAGAATTAAAAAGGTAGAATAATATATGAAATATGACGCAGTAAAAAAAAAAAAAAAAAAAAAAAAAAAAAAAAAAAAAAAAAAAAAAAAAAAAAAAAAAAAAAAAAAAAAAAAAAAAAAAAAATCCGTTTTCACGTGCAGTACGCATGTAAACCGTCAAAAATTTGAGCCGCTCTATCGCTCGATCAATCGCTCGATGAACTACACAGAGTGGTCGGAGCGAAATTTCTTCCCACTACATGTATATATTCTTTGGTATAACTACATGTATGGCTAGCAAAATGTGACACAATCCTGAAAAGTAGATGTTCCATTTTGTCTGAATTTTTAGTACGGAAACTATTAAAACTACCTGGGAATGATAAGTACAAAAGTTTTTGTAACCAATAGAGCACGATTCTAGAATCCATTAATAAGGAAACATGCAACACAGACAGATTTTGTCACGTTTTGGTAGCCATAGTTAAACCACAGATTTATTAAGCTATGGCTTAACTTAGGACACCTTTGTGAATATGAGCCAAATGACTATTGAATGTTGTTGCTTCTGGTTGATTCAGTTATTTGTTGCTACTCATTTATAGAGTATTTAAATGATGCAAACTGTCCTTGCGATACTCAAAAGGGATACAAAATAAATTGCAATTAATGTTGATGAAATCAATAACTAAAAGATATTTAGAAACCTCTCCTTTGGGAAACTACATGTACATGTCATGCCATGTTACCAATATCAACAGGGACCTCAGTAATTCAAGCTTTGCTTTTGATATAGGTTGCACCTCTTTTATTATAAGCGCTCCACAATCTTTGTGAATATCTCATTGAATAGTTGTACTATACTCTAGTAAGTTTTCATTTTCCTGTATTTTGTATAAACCTGTAGTTTGTAATTACCTTTCCTACTTTGTACCGAGTCAATGGTGTGAATTTTCAGTTTTGAAAAAGAGAGAAAAGAAACAAAAGTGGAAAAAATAAATTAAAATCATACAAAAAATTCAGTCTCTTTGTATTTGAGCTGTTGTAATGTAAATTTTTGTTTGATGACACTAACATGAATTTATTCTGTGCATTTCTTTCATTTATGTAAAATTTTTGTTTGTCTCTCTGCAGATCTCGAGCTAGACTGATACGTGCGAGTTATAACCTTACGTAGGCAGTGAGGTAAATAACACACAGACATCAAGATGTCACATAATGGTGGTCCCACAACTTCAAAGGTATTTATTAATCTTAATTCTATCAACCTTCTGAAATAATAAAATATAAGTTTTAATGTCCAAATATTTTATTTATATATACCGGTTACTAGTGACAGGTTGTGTTTTATGCCTTTATTTTGACAAAAATATAGTTGGGAAAAACCACAAATATGCACATAAAATACACACCCAAAAAAGAAAAAAGAAATATTATAATATATCATTTTCATACCACATGAGTGCACCTTTTAAATTGTTGGAATGTCTTCTATTTATGAGATGACAATACCACTTTCCATATTTTGTTATGATGTTGTAGGAGAAGAGTGATCCAAGCTTAGACCTTCAGGTGGAGGAGCTTCTAAAGCCTCCAGAGAAGGCACCTCTAACAAGTAGTCCCCTTGATGGAGAGCCTGAGAATCATTTCCCACAGTTTGGAGAGAAGGATTATCAAAGTAAGAATACAGTCTTTTCTATATTTATTTGCTCAGTCATATTTATCCAGGGCGGCATCATCAGTGAGCATAGCACTGTTTTACATGAGAGCCCTACATTTTTGTTAGAGTTTTATTTTCGCAAGGACATCCAGATCATTTTGAGGACCTACATGTACATGGCTTTGAAACAGTGTGAAATTACATATTTTTGTGGAAATATTTGCATTAAATCGATTTTCACGGATTTCGCACAAAGATCAGTGATTTTTTTCATGTGATTTAAAAACATGAATATATGGGCAAGCTTTCTTATGCATATTTTGAACGGGTTCAATTGTGTGATTACAAATATGCAGGGCGATGAACCCGTGAATATGTTTTGGGGCTGCTAAGGGAGAAAAATTAATCACGCAAAAATAATGGTATTTACAGTATTTCACTGCATTTGGACAAAATTTATTCACCACAACACCTTTATTGGTTAAAAAATATACAAAAACTGTATAGACAGAGCTCTGCAAGAAAACAGTGCAAAAGAGAACTGAAAGTGACTGTTTTAATGTCTGGAAAAATGTGCCCACATATGTAGATTGTACAAGTCTGAAAATACATGTACACGTATCTCCAAATGTCAGAATCAGTTCTGGAAGAAAAAAAAGTGTAAAGTCTGCATAATTAAACCATTTTCAATTCACAGAGAATCTAGTTGGTATTCGTTATGGTCATGAAGTGCTTTATGTAAGTTTACACCATTGTTAAAGAAGTCATTTTCCTGTTGACTGTATGCACATCTGACATCTGACAGGAGAACACCATGGTAATGGGTTATCAAATATTTGATAAACACTCAAATACTGCAAAAAGCATGCATAATCAGAAAGCACTGCAGGGAATATATATAACGTATGGTTTTATAGTCAGCTACATGTTATGTATTTGTATGAATATGGAGGTGTTTTATGACAGTTATGCCTACATGTACATGTATTTCATGTAGTGTGTACATGATACATTGTACATGTACTTTGAACTATATAAGATCGTAAGAACTCATATTAAAAAAATAAACAAAGAAAGGGCACTGACTGGTATGTTTATGTAGGACATAAACGTATGTATACATGTATAGTGTTACATGTACCAGCTCAGAAATAAATAAAAACTGAAAATAATCTATCAAATATCAATTAAACTAAAAGTAAAAAAACTGTCTAATGATTAAGTTTGTAGAATGTCATGTATGCTTGAATCCGTTTTTTTTTTTTAAACAAAAATTAAATCCGCTTGTGAAGCACAATGTATGGAATGAGGTTAAAATTTGCAACTTTTATATGAAAAAAGAATTTATTTCAAAAAAAGGGCGGAAATCCTCTTTTGTAATTTTCCAGAAAAAAGCACTTGTTTTGCCAAATATTGTGTAGACATCTGAGAAAATAATTTTAAAAGGTGCATAATGTTATAATTGCTCTCCATATTTAGGTTTGAAGTTTTTTTCAAAGATGGGTTCCAACCTGAAAAATGGTTTGATATCAATAACTCATTTTCATCAAAAGTGGACTTAGCCCCTTTTGTAATAAAGCTCTTCATATAACAGTACATTTAATGCCAAGCTTATCACAGAACCTTCAGATAAACAGAATTACAAGCCTGTCATAGACACTGTACTTACCGGTATAACCTTTGATTGATTCACTGACAAATATCAAATCAATGTCAGATCAACATGCCTTGGCAAATATTATGTCCAGTTAAAAACAACAATGTATGAAATGCAGATCTACACAATTACATACAATCAATGTAGTTGATTGATTTAAATCTTTTAGTTTATTAACAAGAATGATGTCTGATTATATTTCTTAGACAAGTGCCCTGTAACACAAAGACTAACGATTGATAAAAAGACAACTTATTTTTTCTTGGTAGCCTCATTTTGAATGCAGATACAGTCATGGATTAGGAATAGGATATGATTGAGATTAGGGTAAGGGCTAGGGTTAGGATTAAGATCATCATCTTTGGAGCACCCTGTTCATGATGAGGCTACAGAGAAAAAAAATTGTATCTTTTTATCAATCGTAAGTCTTTGTGTTACAGGGCAAAGGTGTTCTAGATAATCTAGATACATGTAGCTTAGAATAGATATCGGGACCTGTGCCCTGTACCATAAAGAATTTCTATTAATCGGAAATCAATAATAACTATTAAATCAAGATCCTTATTATATCAACTGTAATGATTGTAATTGTCTTTAATACCGGTAATTACTAACTAGGTAACATATTGGATAAATACAACCCATGGAGTAGGGTGCACATTTAGACTAAGTGAATCTGATGGATTGGGTCTCTGCAAATCATATAATAAGAACAGTCTGATTGCTTTCAATCTTCTTGCCATATCTTTTAATCAATATAATTTTCCTTCATTCCTTCATCCACCTCACCCTATCTACCCGTCCCTCCACCCTTCCCTATCTACACGTACCTCTACCTCACTCCCTTCCCTATCTACCTCTTCCTCCCTTCCCTATCTATCGCTCCGTCCACCAGGCCATCGGAGTGAAGATGTCCTTGTCCACCACCAGTTGGAGCCATTGCCACAGAAAGGTTCCTCTAAGAGTCTTCGGGATCATGAGCAGCAGCAGAAGATTCGTACTAGTCACTCCAGCAAGAGCATTGCTGATGCTACTGAGGAACTCATCACAAGCATCGCTGAAGAAACGGTCGGCACAGATGATGTGGACGGTGGGGAGAAGACTGCACCTAAGGTAAGAGAAATGTCTGGGGTTATGGCACATAGGATAGGGAACAGGAAGATGCCCTATTTACAAAAGGCATAATGAAATATAATAATAAAAACATTTTATTTACCCAGTTCAATTTTGGCAACTGCTCTTCCAATACTGTTGTTCTTCTCCATTCTGAAATGCCGAACACCTAGCCAGTAGGCAGAGGGTCCCGTTTTTTTTTTTATCTTTGGTATCGAACCCACGACCTCACATACGTGACGCAGTAAAAATACATCTATACCAACATACCTGGTTTTAAAACCACGTTAAAGAAAGGGACAACCCTATTCAATAGTTGAGTGTATGAAGCCTTCAAGATTTTTTCTCATTTTCTTTACTAATGAAGAAGTTTATATTTTTAGAGAGACAATTTCAATATTTATACAACAAAAATAATACTTGTCATTTAAAGTTAACATTACTCCATTGGACTTTTTGTATTCTCTTTGATGTTTGGAGTAAGTTTTTGATAGCAAATAGATATTAAATAACAGAACTAACACAATATACATGGTTTTCCATGCATTAGTCTTGAGTTGCTGACATACATGAATGGTTCTTACATGTAGTGTAGGCAATAGAGCCATCGTCGGATTGAAAGCCTAACAGGAAACAAAGAAATACATAAACCTAACCATATGAGACCAAGGACAGCATATTTTTCTGAAATTTCAGTAATTTTGCCACATTATTTTTTACTTTAATGTGAGTTTAAAAACATCAACTTATATGCAAATGTATATAATGATGATTGAAAAATATACATGTATATAATTCTACTCTGTGGTCAGTAAAATAATCCAAGGTCAATCATTGCGTTTTAAGAAAGCCATCGTTCAATGCCAATTCCATAGAATATTCATGTTTGGACTTTAAAAATAATAACCAAATACTTTGAAATTGAGGTATATATCACCTTGTGAAAGACGTCATCTATTTCAGCATCTCTTATAAATTATCTGTTGTGAAAAATGACCCTCTCAATATTGTTTATGTTGTGGTTTATATTGATATTATAAGAACTTGGATTAACACACAAAAATAAAAGATTGCATTATCTCATTAAAAGCAAACACGCAATCATCACAATTTAATCCAATTTCAAGGATTTCTGTTTTGCACACCTAAATTTCAGGCTGCGAGCCAAGAGCCACATGTATGAGGTGGACATGTATGTAGGCGGACATGCATAATTTGGCACAATCTACTATTATTCAGCTGTCAATCAACTCGAGCCATATACCCTATACAAGTACACCTGGGACTTTGAATTGTTACTAAATTTCATCAAACCATTTCCTCTCTTGAGCATTAAATGTGTATCTTGAACTACACTTGCATTTGATAGACAACATAATTAGAGAGGACTCACTGGGCCCGGTGCATGTAAGAAGTGCTTCCCCTTTCCTGAATTGATAACTTCCTCCCATAGAACAGGCAGTAGAAGAAGGAAAATTAGGTGCCTTCCTACGGCTTTCTGAGATAAGATTACACAAGTTTTCACTTTACTCTCCCCAACTTTATGTTTTGTTCACAATCGGCACTGTTTTCATGTACATGTAGTAAATGAAAATGTTCTTACTTCTCTTGTAAGGTTAAAATAAACATTTACAATGTATACTGCATACTACTTCAATAATTTTTTTTAATTTTTTTTTTTACATGTTTGTGGTGACATTCCTGATAATTGCATGATCCGTTTTCTTTGCTATTTCTTGAAACAATGAAATTTTTGTGACCAATGGATATTGCTATTAAACTGTATATAAAGCTAAATGTATTACATCCAAAGCAGCGTAGGAGAGGCCCTGTGTTCCTCGTAAAGAGAGGGAACCGATTAGCTTTACGGGTACGAGGAATGAAACTGCATGATGGTGTCTTGTAAAGCATGATGTTTAATGAATGGATTTTGAAATTCAGCAATTTCTTTCTTCTTGCATGTGAAGTAAAAAGAGGATGGTGTTATTTCCTTTGTTATTGGGGGGGGGGGTTTAATCTAAATTGGTCGTAGAATAAACCATACATGTGCTTTCATTCAAAGAGTGGAAAAATTATTTCAATACTTTTGCATGAATAGACTGGTATTGTTGCCAGAATGAATGATTTTGAAAGTCAGCAACTTTATTTTTTCTTTTTATCAGACAGCTCTGAATGGGATACTTTGAATGAATTGATCTCTATTGTTGTTATTTTGATCCAATTTGAAAGTTCAGCAGTTCTTTGCTTATAAAATGTGAATGAAAGGCCGCAGAGCGGGCATGAGGATATGATATGAAAGGTGCATCTTTGTGCACTGCACCAACACAAAGATACCATTTATTTCTATTCATTTCTTTTGTAGGTCAAGAACTAGCAATGAAGCATATTTTTTTGTTACATTTATTTTTAGAAAGACTTTGTTTTGCCAAATTCAAATGATTTTTTCTTTTTGCATGATATGCATTTTCTATCTTCCATTGTCCTCTTAGATTATGGGAATTTTTTTTGGGGGAAAAAAATGTTTATAATACCTCAGAAGTTACATGTATCCTTTGATTTAAAGAAGATGAAAACAAAATTAGTTGGTAATAAATAGTCATGATGGAATACCAGATACCTTTTGAACTTTGTAATTCAAGTAATTTGTTTCAGGTGAAGATTAAAAAAAAACAAAAACAAACAAACATAAAACAAACTGAAAGAACAAACCAGTTTTGTACTAAATGGGAGTTCTAACATTTGTATCTTACCGTACAGTATACATGTATGCATAATTCCATGTAGTTCTTTATGCAGGAGTGTCCTTTGCATTGCATGCGGAACAATGAATTTGAAAAGTTTGTTTTTGTTCTTAACAGCAGGAAATGTTTTTTTCCTGTGAGATATATATCTCCTTAAATAAATCACCTGAGATGCAAAGATGTACAAATGGTGGGTTACTGAGCTCCGATCCAACTCTGGGAACCTAAATTAACTTGGAATGGAATCACTTTTAAAAATATGTCTTCATATTCCAGTCCACCAGTTCATTTAAGATTAATTCCATGACTTTGTTGCTCCAGCAACAAATGCTCCGCTACAAATCCCACACCCTAATCTAATGACTAACTTCAAACCTGGACTTACACAACACTATACCCTACCATAAGCCTAACCATTAACATAACAAAAAACCCTATTGCAACCCTAACCCTACATAGACGGAATAAACCCCAGGAGCAAATGTTGTGTCACTGTTAGATAAAATATAGTTTAAAATATCCGAAAGGAACATCAAATTGAGGCTACGAGTGTTCCACTACCTACGTGACGATCTTCAAATATTTTAATACTGATCATATTTTCCCTTATCGTTTTCAGTTCATCATTGGAGAGGAAGATGGAAATGAGACGCCTGTTCGTTCAGATAGCCAGTCAGATGAGAAGGGACTTCAGGCAGATTCAGTTTCAAAGTTCAATGAAAGGTATGAATGTGATCAAAAAGGGGTGGAGTTTATAATGTTCTATTTAATTTTTGAAAAGTTTTTTTTCTTCAAAACCTGCGTGGAAGCATGGTTACATGTAGTCGGTGACTGTGATATGGAATTCCTGTTGATAGTTATTTTTAATGATAATAATATTAATAAATGTACATGTATTATTGATATTAATATAAAGTACTTGTTGTCTTATGTTGGAAGAAAGTGTACTCCACGATAAAGTAAATTTATTCCTGCCTTTTCCAATTTACTGCACCAAGGTAAATGTAAATTTAAGTTTTGCCGTAGGATTTTAATAAAGTTAAATTTATTGAAGTACAAATTTCAATTATATTCTTTACTAAATGAAAGTAAAATCATTAATTCCTTAGTAAACATTGTCAGTTCATGGATGTTTGATCCTTGATGATTCCTGTAAGAATTTTCAAGAGCAAGTCTCATTAGTACTTGATTAACTGTGATGAGTTCATTACGATTACCTGATTCCTTAGGCCTGGCTCTCACAAGCACCATCGGCACCACCACCACTCACACAGCAAGAAACCACGCACCATGTCTGATGATCCCAGTGAAAGGCTCCGACAGGGAAGTGACGTCAACCTCAAGATGCATGATATCTCTATCAAGATCGGTTGCGATGATGACGAGGAAGAGGGCGACATGAACCCATCAATCAGGGAGACCATGGCTGGTAAGATTTTATCATTGGTGTCATCCAGCTTTCATCAATTTTTGCCATGGCTTCTTACTGATTGTTGTGTTTTTATAAGGGGAATAATCATGAATGAATGTATTTTTATATCGATAAAAAGATTTGACATTGCCAAAAATATATTATGAAAAACATTAAGATTATGTATGTGGTCAACTCAAAATTACAAATAATTTCCTTCTTATCACGATATTTCAAGAACCACTTGTAATATAAACTTTTATCTTTATTATTGTACATGTATCACCACAAGAAGATGATCTAATTAGATTTTGGAGTACTTAGGTCAAGGGTCACAATGCTCAATTCATAGAATTCCAGATGTTGGTTTTGTTTTGCTATATCCCAAGAGCAGCTCAAGATATAAAATTCAAACCTGATGAGATCACTACAAGACGACAGTTTGAAACAATTTTAATAGTAATTAAGTCAAAAGTACAGTGGTAATTTTCTTAAATTACTGGTTTTAAGGGCGGAGGCGTATAAGAGACGCAGTTGCATTTTTCTTGTTAAAATTTGTTACAAGATACGACATAGATGTAAGTTAATTGCCCTCAGTCAAATATTTCTCTTGCTTTTCTTACTTCATTCAGTCCACCGTCTTGGTGACATGTCAGGTGGAGGACGCCACCATCATTCCTCTCACAAGCACAACGTCAGCTCCTTTGTCCATGTACGTGGGAGAACCAACTCTGGGGAGAAGAAGAAGAAAAAATCACCCAAGAAGAAAGAGTATGACCATCGGCCTCATGAGGTAAGAAAACATTTTCAGTCTTGAATATCACTTTGCTTCTTCTATGAGTCAGTATCATTTCATGTACAGAACGGGTAACTGGAGAAAACCATTTGGCAATCTAATGCTAAGCTGTGCTAAATGCAGTTACAACTCAACAACTGGGTGGTGTTTCATCAAGTAGTTTGTAGAGTTACGAATGACTTTATTAATGTCTGGAACATGTTCTTGAGTGCTATACTAAAAACGTTCTCAATCATTCAGCTTAAAAACTGATCACCAGTCGTTCTTGTAACTTAAGAATGACTTGAATGACCACCCTGGTTAGATGTCTGGAGGCACATAATGCTTACTATAGAATGTAATGTTTTGATTCCTTGATATTGCTTCAGTTCCTGCAAGTTGAAGATTGAAATCAAATTTTATCAACAAGTTTAGAGGTTTGATGGCTACCTTTATTTTAAACTTCCTTCCCTCGTGCTCAGGTGTTTGTGGAGCTGGATGAATTGTACAAGGAGGAGGGACATGAGATGCAGTGGAAGGAGAAAGCTCGTTGGATCAAGTATGAGGAGGATGTGGAAGAAGGAGCACAGCGTTGGGGTAAACCTCACGTTGCATCCCTCTCCTTTCACAGTCTGGTGGAACTAAGGCAATACCTGGATCATGGTAAGTTTATACTGCCCTACTTTGACAAAAGGAAGTAAATAAAAAAAAAAAAATCACTCAGCATAGGCACTTTTTTCATTGCCACAATGTTTCTGCATGTGTGGGAACACTGATGAATTGATTTTCATTTTTTTTTGTTGTAAATGATAGATTTTGATATCCTTGGGAAAAGCATTATATCTATATCTAAATTGCTTCTCCCTACCAAAGTGTAATATTGGTAGCCGGTAGGAATGGAATTTGTGCATCTTTAACGGTTGCCATAATCTAATAATAAATTGTAAAGCACTTTGAAATGAAACTGTTTCATATTAGGCACTATATAATTGCAAATATTATTATTGTTGTTGTATAAACTATGTAATCACATATCTGCTATTTTAGCAACGGCTTTGTTTGATTTGGAGGAGACAAACCTGTCTAACATTTTCCATCGTATCGTGGACACCATGATCAACGCTGGCCAGGTTAAAGAAGAGAACAGAGGAGATATCATGAGGGCGCTCTTGCTCAAACATAAGTGAGTACGATGAATTGATCCTGGCAATCATGAACTTGCTTTGGAAAAATAGTTCCTAGAAAAGGATGTGGGGAATATTAGCCTTAAATTTGGGTCGGAAAGAAAAGCAAACCTATTCATTATGGGGAACAAAGTTGCTAAAAGGGATATTTTATTATAATCACATCTTATACTGTATTTTGAATATTCCTGCTACCCTCTTTTGGTATTCTTTATATTTGTTTATATTTAATCTACACTTTGGGGAAGAATAAGAAATTTCACATTAGCATTTAAGGGTAATCAAAACAAACAATTATTTACCTCTCAATTATATAGATATTCATATCTCTTGTCCACATCTCACTCTGCTTTATACAAAAAGATTGTGCCATGTGAGCTTGCGTCATGTGAGCACTTTCACAAAATTCGTACTGCTGTGATTTGTATCATTAAAACAAAGATTGTTTTATGCTTTAAATCTTGAAGATGCACTCACCACTGTTTCACGAAAGTCCAAATTATAAATTGTAATTATGCTTTTTTTTTTTTTTAACGCTGAATTTCAAAAGATTTGTCCATTTCCTGTGAATTGCTTGTGTATATTATGCTTTTAATTGTGTTGTTTTTTAATTCTGAGAATATGCTTTTTAGCATTTGAAACAAAAAAAAAGTGTTGTTTATGTTTATTATTTATTCATGTTTGTGGATATGCATGATACTTTTCTGTTATTTAATTGGATTTTTAAATTGGTGTGGTGTGAACATGATCATTACCTTCAATGAATATTCCATTATAATTTGGGAACAAGAGTTGACATCATGTTTTCAGGACTGACATGAAATATACCCTCATCCCAATGCCATCTTTTCCCTCTAAATAAATCAATTAATATATCAAGAAGCTTTCTTCACAAAGCAGACATCTTAAGTCACACAAGCAGCTCTAAAATTTACAAAATTGCCGAATAAACTAATCACGTTATTCAAGAACATGAATATTTAAGAATACGTCCATCTCTTTGAAAAAGCACTTCATTATACATTTTTATCACAGGTTAAAAAGAGCTTAAATTATAAAATCACAAAATATCAAATGCATATCCTTCATAAGACTTATTACGAAAGCAAATTCTGAAAAGATAAATCTTAAATGACACCAATTTTTAGTTGAGTTGTTTATTTATTATCCATATATTAAAAAGCTTATGCACACCAAAACAACATATTAAGGTATCAGTAAAATACAAACTTGTAAAAAAAAAATAAACAAAATTAAGGTCCAGAGGTATGTAACCAGTTTATATCCACTTGGTCTAACAGCAGTTGTTCCAATTCTTTAATAGTCTAATACCACATGGACCAAATCCATTTGGCGTACTAACAATTTGGTCTAATTTCCCTCAATATAATGTACTTCTGTCCAATTCTCACTTGGGCTAATTCTTACTTGGTCCGATTGCCAATTCGTCTAATAGCCACAATTGCATTTTAATCTAATTCCAAATGAATATTTGGTCTACTGTATAAGCCAATATTTTCGCGTACAGATATTTTCGCGATTTTGGACAAGTTAGGAAAATTCGCGATTTTGGTGATGACTACATTACTATAAATAGCCTTGTACTGAAGTGGAAATTTTCGCGATAACCGACTCGCTAAATTCGCGAAAATAAAGTCACCGCGAAAATAACCACTTATACAGTATTACCAGTTCATTACAGGAATTAGCTAAGTGGTTTTAGACCAAATGGGAATGATAGGAAATGGGCATTAGACAAAATGGTAATAGGCGAATAGACCAAAAGGTAATTAGGTGAAGTGGTTGTAGACGAAATGGAATTAGAACATTTGGGATGAGACCAAACAGGGATTTATAGACAAAGTGGGTTTAGACCAAATGGCAATTTTCTGAGTTAACATCCTTCTTGCTGTAAAGTAAGAAGATATTAATGTAAATCCAATATATATCTCACTGCAATCACCATCATACCCTAATCATGAATCTAGGCATGTACACGATGGAAGCGGTGGCAACAAGATTCTGCGTAACTTCTCTACCATCTCCCTGGGGTCTATGGATGAGAAGAAAGGGGGTGACAGGTATTCATTCCGTTCATCAAACATAATCTCATCTTTCTTTTTTCATCAACATAATCTCATCTTTCTCTTTTCTTTGGTTTTTGTTGTTTTTTTCACTAACTATTTTCAGATGTTTGTTTTGTTTTGTTTGTTTTTATTAACTCTCTCTCTGTGGTAAGTTCTGCCCTGGAAAAATGTGATTTTTGTAAATGTTTTTTTTTTTTTTTTTTTTTTTTTGTTTTTTTGGGGGGGGGGGGGTGAGACCATACCGCTTTAGTTACCCCCTCCCCCCCCCAAAAAAAAAAAAGAAAAAAAAAAAGAATAGATTTAAGTAAATAAATGAGTAAACAATACAAAATTAAATCAAAATAATGAATAAATAGAAAAAATGTTTCTTTTTTTTTATTACGCAAAAGAAGAAGGGGGAAAAAAAGTTTGAGCCTCTTTGAATCAAAAACTTAAAAGGAAAAGTAAAATGGTACATTACAAAAATCATTATGTTTGTATCATTCCATTAGCAATTGTGTAAAGGCTGTTTGCGACTAGGGTTCTTGTAAAAAAATAATTTAAACGGTAGATTCATTGGGATAGTTATTATAGTTAACCGAAACAATTGATGAGATCAAATCACATTTCTACATGTACAACCTCAAAGAGATTCGTCTCAGGCGGGGTTGACTATATATTAAAACATTACTTGATCAGTGAGGTACGGATTTGTTTAATAATAAAAAAAGTGGAATTTTAACTGTGGGGTGTATACAGTTTTGGGTGATAAATAACAGGACTGAAGCTAGGTTTTCTTTTCTTTGTTTTACAGGGGTTATACTTAGGCATACAGGTCCAGTTTACATAGGGACTTCTTCCTGTTTTGTGCTTGGTACTGTGTCTATAATGATAAATGTGCAAATTTGTATAAATAGTCTTGTAATTTTTTTCCTCCTTTTCTTTTCTTTTCTTATTATCTGTATCATTATCATTATTATTATTGTTATTATTTTTATGAATATTATTTTGTAATTATAAAGAAGAAACCTTGTCATTTTGAATCCATTTTGTTCATCTTATCAATGCCTGAACAATGCCACCTAACTGCAACAAGCACAAATATTATTATCACCAGTAAGATCTTTGGTACATGTACATTGTGTAACTATATTTTCATTGTCTTACCTGTATGTTTCTAATGTTTTTTATCCAACTTATGAAAATTTTCTCATGTCTAATTAATTACATGTAACATCACTTATTCTCATATATACATTTCCCTTAGGTTTTAAAGCTGTGGAATTGTTATAATATTATATTTTTTATGATGAATTGATCAAACTGCATCCCTAAAACTTATTAATTTATATTTGTATAAATTAGAAAAGGACATATTTGGATAAGTTTAACTTCTTTTGTTGTTACATATGATTGCATACTGCAGGTGGAGTCCTCTGGAATAGAATGATTAGCTTCCACCTTTTATTTAATATCAAATATGGACATACACATACAGTTTATCAGGTTCATCCTATTACAAAATGATCACTATTATCTGCCATGAAACCATCTGTCATATAGCTTTAAAAAAAAAAGAAGAAAAGAAGAAGAAAAATAAAAAGGAATTAAAAGCCAGCAAACTGATCAATGTATCATACATGAATGTTCAACTATATATATATATATATATATATATATATATATATCCTTGTTTTCTTTTTGGATGATTGGTTCAGTTATTCATCAAGCAGTCTTTACATAACACATGATCATAGTGTAGACAGAAATATGTGCTCATGATTTTAATTGATTTGATTACTTACAGACACAATGAGAAACATCATCATCACCACTCTGGTATCTTCAAGAACCTGTCTTCAATCAGTTTGACTGGACATGGTCAAACTAAGGTAATGAAAAGAATAACATCAGAACAACTACTCCTTTCATAACTTGCCCCTGTGGGTGCTACAGTTAGTCTTTCATTAAGTTATGAATGACTTTGTGAATGCCTGGAACATGTTATTGGGTGCTATACCAATCACATTTTCAATTTGTAAAGTCATGTGTAACTTTTACAAACACTTGCTAAAACACCCCGATTGGACTATTACCCCAGAAATAGAGGTAGGTGTAGAGTTAGGGGGGTAGATTTTTAATGGAAAGGAGGGGGATAGTTGTCAGGGGGCAATTTTATAACTGGGAATCCTTCCTATAATCATTAAATAAAGTTTTCTCTCGGATCTTGAAATCTGGAGGTCTTGAGTTTGAGTCTTGCTGAAATCCCATTTTCTTGCTTTATCAAATAAATAACGAAAATGGAATGACAAGAATAAACTGTGTATATACTATACCTAAATAAACTGTATGCATTTATTGTTATTGGGATTATACCAAACATGATAATGTCTAGGTTTTGCAATCAGAAGTAACAACATTGAATGGGATTTTAGTTCGGTGGTCTCAGATTTTAAATATGAATATCCGTGAGGAGGGAAATGTTCAGATAATGTAGTGTCCAAACCATGATGTGATACCATCAGTGTCAACATATGTAACTTATTTTTATCTTCCTTCAAATAGCCGGAAAATGAGGTGCGCATCCCGATGATAACCACCGACGGCAAAGCCAACGTCAACGGCTCTGCCAACGAAAACCAGAACGCATCATCAGCTGCCTTCAAGCCCACACCTTCCTCCACATCCCTGGTGAAACTCGGTAGCAAGATTGAAGGTATCATGCGTAAGATTCCCCAGGATGCCGAGGTGACCTCTGCCCTGGTGGGAGAGGTGGACTTCCTGGAGACTCCTGCTGTCTCCTTTGTGCGCCTGGCTGAGGGAACTATCCTGGATAACTTCTCTGAGGTGCCCATCCCAGTCAGGTTTCTCTTTGTGATGCTGGTCCCAACCCATTCAGACATCAACTACCACGAGCTTGGGAGATCCTTCTCTACCCTTATGTCAAACGATGTAAGTTATAGTAGTTGTTGGTTGATTTATTTATCATTTATTTGTATAATAGACATAGTTGGTTGATTTATTTATCATTTATTTGTATAATAGACATAAGTAAGCAGCTCTTGGATGAATTGCTCAGAATTAGCTACAGGTCTATTAGTTTATGTTAAGTTATCATCTACCATATTGATATGAAAATAGTAGATAATGATGTTGAGATTTTTGTTGAATTAATGAACATGTATTAGAATTGGTTATTATTGTAAAGTAATAGTGAAGTAAATGAATTTGGTCATAATGAGATAATGACAGTCCAATATAATTGAACAAGAATGCATTCATGAAAATAAAAAGCTACTGCAGTTTAAAATGAATGAAATTACTTTAAAACTGTCGATAGTTTGCTGATGATATGACCAAACATTTTCAAACATTTTCAAATATTTGCAGCACTTCCACGAGACTGCGTACCGTGCAGAGACAATGAGGGATCTGCTAACGGCCATGAACACCTTCATCGATCACACCATTGTACTGCCCCCAGGGGACTGGGATAGAGAGCTCCTCTTACCGGTCCTTCGCATGCAGAATGAGAAGATGAAGAAGATGAGACAAGAAACACTGCAGCAGCAGCAGGAAATAGATGGAGATTTGATGGTAGTTGATGTCAGTAAGTATACTCAAGATATATTATTGATAGGGATAGAATTCGATGGTGATGGATTGATATAATAAAGAACGAAACATGGTACATATAATCTTTGGAATCAATCTTTGGCTCCAACACAGATTGAAGAGCACCATCCAAAGCTCAAACACTATTCAATCACTATCCAACCATAGACTATTTTTTTTTCTACTAAGAAAGCAATATACTTTAACCAGCTTTACGTCCTATTCAAGGGTTGGTGTTGAGGATCAATGCCCGACCAAAGGGGAATCAATCTAGTTTTGAAGGGGGGGGGGGTGGTTCTTTGTATTTTATGCACAACTTTACAAATGACTTGAATATGAAGGGCCAGATAGGATGTCCAAATCATTATTAATCTCATTAGCTATAGTTGAGATGTACAGATAATTTTAGCAACCATTTAATTCAGATTATGAACATTCTTTTTGGCACTTCATATTCATTTTAGACTGCTCTACCGCTGAGACATCTTGATAATCTCCTTTGCCTTCTTGTAACATGTCTATCAAGCTCTTTGCTTTGTTCCTAAGGTTGTACATATTTTTTCAGCAATGATTTACAATGTAGTTAATTAAATATTCAACATTTTAATTTAAGAACTGTTTTAACATTGACAAACTGTTCTTTCATTTTGTTATTATTTTGTTAATGTATCTTCGTGTAGCTCAACGCTCACGAGTTATTTTGCGTAAGTTCTATATCTTCTTGTCTGCTACTCAATGTATGATTTAGTTGGGTCTTTCTAAATGTTGGTAGTCACTATTATCCCTGGCACTCCTGAGTCATTTTTAGTAGTTGTAGTTTGCTTTGTCTGTACCTCTATCAATTTTTTTTGAGCTAGTGCTGATTACCTCAGACTTTATTTTCTCCCTTATTTTCACCTTGATCAGTTTCTAAGCAATAAAGTTAATTGAATAAAATGTAAATTTTGAATTGCTATTTACTTGCTCTTCCTGTTACTGATATGTAAAGCGGGAACTTTTTCCTTTCAATTGCATTTTGAAGTAATTATTATGAGGTATGTATTATATTGAAATGGACTATTGGCTTTTCTGATCTAGTGTTTTATTTTTTCTTTGTAATTTTGATTAAGTACTTTTATACAAGGTTTTTCCCCTTCTCATTCAACGTATGTAGCAATAAGCCTAATACTTGTTTATTGCGCACCCCTCCTTGTATTAGTTTAAAGCCGATTTCCTGGATTCATTTACTCAAATAATCCCTTTGATAGCATGCTTTTTTATTTTCAGGCATGCATTATACTTTTAGTTTTGTAGCCCCTTGAACCTCTTCTTTATTATTTTCAAAATTAGTTCATATTACATTGCCACTTGTTGATACATCAGAAATATAAGTGTATAAAAAGGGTCACTTGCGTCTGTGTTATCCATATAATTTGGATCTATATGTTATTGTAGTCATCTTTTTTTTTTTTTTTTGTTTTTTGTTTTTTCTTTTACGTGAGTCCACCAAAGTTGATAAAAACAAGAATTTATAAATTCTTGGGTTTTTAATTTTTCTCTGATTTTTGTGACTGCTTTCCCTTGCAGTATTGTCCCAGATATTCAGGATTCATGCTCTACCTGGAAAATCTGGAAATCAGGGAGTCTGGGAATTTGAGAAAATTGCCTCAAAATCAGGGACAAGTAGGGAAGTCTCACAAGAAGTTGTCTGTTGTTTGCAGTGATTTATCAAAATTGTTTAAAATAGGTGGAAAAATATCATGGAATTTGGAAATCAATCAAGGAAAAGTCTCATGTAGTTGGAACCTGTATCGCTTTACATGTATGAAACAAAAATCTGATAATTTTGTGTTTCTCCCCCCCCCCCCCAATAAAGCTACAAAGACGACCCAATACAAGAGGTTCCCTGACCCACTGAAGAGGACGGGTAAGATCTTTGGAGGTTTGATCAACGATGTTCGACGTCGCTATCCCTACTACTGGTCTGACATCAAGGATGGACTGAACTTCCAGTGTGTGGCAGCCTTCTTCTTCATCTTCTTTGCCGCTCTCTCTCCCGCCATCACCTTTGGTGGTCTGTTAGGTAAGTAACAATTTGCCACCACGTCCTGTTGTCGTGATTTGTTGGTGATAAAGGGGAATCCAAAACATTACCCCCAAAAATGATGTGTTTATTACTTCAAGAAATTAGATTACTCCGGACAAAAATCTAAACTCAGCTTTTTCTCTCTTCAGATTTCACTTCTGTGTGCACTTTTATCAATAATAATAATAATGATAATGAATATCATTTATATAGCAATTCATAGAATATTCACCTTTTTGTTTAAAATCACTTTAATAGTGTTCAATAATGACTAAGCTAAGCTCACTCAGCTTACTACTTTAATAAGCCTTGCTGCAATATACAATGTGTTGTATCATGTACAAACTTTCATGGGGCAAGTTTACCGTTCTAGAAAGGAAAAATCATTGTTGAAGAGTATCTTACTGATTCCTATTTCAGAAGTAATATATATCATAAAGAAAGCCCTTGCTACAAAAGTTGAAATTTCGTACCAATTCAAAATTAATTTATTGTACTGTTGTAAAGCACTGTGGAACTTCTGAGTAAAAGTGCTACATTGTGTATATAAATGAATTTATTTCATTGTATTGTATTGAAGGATGTTGGCATTTATCAATGTATTATTCCTAATATTAAAATGCCCACAGCTGACAAGACTGAGAACTGGTTAGGTGTGTCTGAAACCATTCTTGCCACGTCAATCAATGGATGCATCTTTGCTTTGTTCTCTGGTCAACCCTTGACCATCATTGGAGTGACAGGTCCTATCCTGGTCTTTGAAGAAAATCTGTATTCGGTGAGTAGGAGATGATTGATCCATTATTGGGTTCCTTCCAGGTTTATATCCACTTCGTATAATTCTCTGTTCGTTTAATAGGAAATGGCTAAACCCATTTGGTCTACTACCAGTTTGGTCTAATTTGCACTTGGTCTAATGAACTCTTGGTCTAATTGCCAATTCGTCTAAAACACAAATGGTCTAATTGTATGTTCGTCTAATGCTGAAATGACTGTTTGGTCCATTACCAGTTTGTTACTAGAAGTGACCAAGTGGTGATAGACGTTAGTGGACATTCGCCGAATTGGACATTAGACAGGATGAGAATTAGACGAAATGGCAAAGAGGTAATTAGATGAACTGGTAGTAGATGAAATGGAATTAGACCATGTAGGATGAGACCAAATGGACATTTATTAGTCAATGTGGGTTTAGACCAAGTGGCAGTTTAGCTCCTTTCATGCCATGTTTGATGCAGAGATCCTCCATCTCTTCATATCAGTTGACACTCTCGCAAGGTCTCACAAGGGTCACAGTCTTCTATTTCCTCTTGTCTTTTACCTTCCCATCTGGTAATGTCTGTTGTCATGTCCCATGCCTCTTGATGTGGCAGGAATGATAGATGATTATTATTAGAGAAGTTTGTTTTTGAATGAGTTATGAAGCAATAATGAAAATACGTGTTTACTACGCTCGTTTGATACCAGTAAGATCCTTTATAATGGATTTTACTTTAGTACCAGTGTGTATGAACATATTTGCACTATGCAAAAGGAGGACTAATAATGAAATAGCGATTAATGGGTAATAGAAATGTGGTTCCCTAATGCTATAGTCAACGGTCTACATCTGCAAACACTATCTTTTGTTGGGGGGGGGGGGGTCAATAATGAATATTAAAATCATCCCCCACTAAATTAACATGTGGCTATACTAAACTAAACTGATTAGTCATAATCATGTATCACTGAATGTGACCTTGTATTTTCGTTCCTAGTTCTGTACAGACCAAGGCATTGAGTACCTACCTTTCCGTGTGTGGGTCGGTATCTGGCTGTTTGTAATCATCACTGTCATGGTTGCATTTGAAGGGAGCGTTCTGGTTCAGTACTTTACACGTTTCACCGAAGAGATCTTTGCGTTCCTCATCGGGCTCATTTTCATTTATGAAGTGTTCAACAAGCTTTACAGGGTGAGTGCACTGTCTTTGGATTGATAAAATGAGATTAGCTGTGTGTGACTGACTTGTATTCTTATCTCTGTTATCATGGAATTTAAAAGCACCTGCACGTATTAAAGAGCTGAGGTCTTGGGCTTTCCTGGGAAGTGGATCATAATTTGCTGACCCCATCATTTGTGAAAAGCACAGGAAATACCTGTCTTGAAGCTAAATTTCTGGAACACAGCAAAACAAGTTGTCCTACCATAAACATTCTTAGGCCTGCTTCAGGCATCATCAGGCCAGGGCCAAGTGAGATAATGAGTTTTCCAAATTGGGCAGTGGGTAGAATATCCAGAGCATTACATAAGGTCTGATGGTGATAAAGCTATGATGGACAACACCTGTTGCTGGGTAAGCATCCATGGTGGCAAATTACCCACGGAAGGCTAAGAAGACACATTGACTTTAAAGTGGAGATGAATAGAAATAACAATTCTTTATTGGTGTTTCCCCCAAGGGCAGACACCATCTTCAAAGACAATAGTTGAGCAATGTTTCTTATCCAACTCTGTACATTATGGTGACAATCTATTGAAACAATAGATTGTTTCAAATGGTGCATTCTAACGATGACTCCTCTCTTCCCCCCTGATAGATCTTCCAAGTTCACCCTCTCCTTGAAGACTACTGCACTGTTAATGGGACAGATGATGCTATGAACTATACTGAGATCTGGACCACCTCCTACACTGAATACACAGACGAGAATGGAACAGTCATGTATGATTTAATCACACCAGGCAATATGACAGGTAATGATTGAAAATGGGTTTTCTGTGTGTGTTATGAGCTTTGTATATTTAAAGGGTAGAACATCTCATGAAGTGTTTCTTTCAGTAAATATTATAGGTTGAATCTTCAAAAAGATGAAGAAAATTTGTATTGAATGCAACTGGGTTCTTTAAACAAGAGAAATACTTTGTTTGTAGAATTGACATATTCTTGTTTGATTGAGTTTATAAAATAACTTTTTCATAGAAAGAGAGACTTTAACGAATTGTTACTTTAGAGAAAGGAAGTATTTATGCATTTTATATATATATATCTTGTCTCTCTTGAAAAAGGAAAAGGTTTTTTCCGAAAATTTGAGAATCAAAATAAAATAGAATCTTCGTTGGAAATAAGCATGATGTTAATCTTCACTTCTGTGTTGTTTATAAATATTACATTCTTCCAACACGTGGAACTTTCATTCAATATATATATATATATATATTTCTTACCACGTTTCATAGAATTACTGTATGACAATAAGTACAAGTGAAGCCAAGAAGTAACAAAAGCTAGTCAATATTGGTCCCCCTGCAGTGCATCAAAACTTGTTGCAATCATTGACTATCAACATTATTGAATCCTCATGAATGATTTTTGTAACTCTAATTTAACATCAGCTGAAGGTGATTGTTCAGCAGCCAAGACTGTCATAGAAAGAGAACCAAACACTGCCCTGTTATCCACCATTCTTACTCTTGGAACTTTCTTTTTGGCCTACTTCCTGCGTAAATTCAGACAGGGACGTTTCCTTGGAAGGAGTGTAAGTACCCACAATCCAATATTTTCCTTCTTCTTTTGTTTTATTTTTAATTCCCCCTCGTATTCTTTGTTTTACTGCTGTTTAATATGATTTTTGCTTGAAATGTTACAGGAACTGAGCACATGCTGTCTCTGGATCTTTATTATCACTTCAGTACTTCAATGTTTGATATCACTATTAAAATTACTTTGTCTAATCATTCTCTCATTTTATACTCACACAGAAATTTTGTTTTGTAAAGGAAGAGTAAATACTTAAAGAAAAAAAAAACATTATTATTATTGTAATCAAACAAATACTTTATGTAGTAGCTGCATTAAGTAGATCACCTTACTATTTTTATCATTATGATTCCTGCTGCATGAACTGTAGTGATATTTTTATACTATCATTCATATCTGGAGCTCTAAACCTTATTTTACGGCAGTGTGTTCATTCCTTACCTTTAATTTTTTTTAATTTCAGGCAAGGAAGATGATTGGAGACTTTGGAATTCCCATCTCTATCCTCGTCTTTGTAGCAGTTGACTATCTTGTCAAGAATACTTACTCACAGGTAAAGAATGTAATATAAAAATTCAAACTCATTTGAGACATTGGCCAATTATTATGGTGCAACTTGACTTCTAGAGTGTTTTAGCCAATTGGGCCATTATTCTGGAACGAGACATATAATTGTAACGATACGTTTCACTTGAAATTCCCCCAATGATTGTGATACGTCAGACACAGATTTGTTGTATTACAGCCTGCTTCACTTTAGGACATCAGATAGATCATTAATTTCTGCCTTTCAAAATATTGTAAACTCTGAGGCCTGTATTCAAAGAGGTGTACTAAGATAGTCCATAGCTTAAATCTGTGGTTTAACTATGGGTAGCAAAATGTCGAACATCTAATGTTTGACGCAATCTTTAAAAGTAGATGTTTGATTTATCAGAATTTTTGCTACTGAAACTATTAAAAACTGTCTGTGAATGATAAGTACATGTATGAAAGTTTTCCAAATCAATAAAGCACGATTCTAGAATCCAGTAAATCTGTAAAGAAGATAACAATGTAGACAGATTTGTCACATTGGCCAACTGTAGTTATACCACAGATTGAAGCTATGGCTTATCTTGGTGAATACAGGCATAAATTTATGTTTGTTATTAGAGCCCCTAAAGAGCCAAAAATTAAACTGTAATTCCTTGAAAGGCATGAATCTGAATACAAACACCATTTAATCGTCTCTAAATTTTTGTCCCTCTTCTGCAGAAACTTGATGTACCCGATGGTTTGAAGCCATCTGATGCATGCAAACGTGGTTGGTTTGTGAATCCTCTTGGTATCAACAAGCCTCTCCATATTGGTCTCATGTTTGCTGCTGCTATCCCTGCACTACTGGCTTTCATTCTCATGTACATGGAGACACTTATCACAGGGTGGGTCCTTATATGCTTCATTATCTTCATTAGAGTCCCGATTGCAAGCAGTCTAGTGTTAAACTTGAAGTAATATTTGATAAGAAAATATAGAAACATAATGAATGAAGCTCTTGAAATCTGTTTTTGAGCAGTAAAGTAAATTGGTGTAGTACCAACCACATATTTTCATGCACTTTTAAGATAGTCTCTGGAAAATAAAGTACTCCTCCACTGATTACATAATCTATATAAGAGTGTAATACTGTATAAGTCAACATTTTTTGCATACCATATATTGGTTTAGTTGGGTAATTCGTGAGAGCTTAATTTCAAGATTTTTGTGATGTTTTCATTTTTTTTACAGCCAAACATTGAAGTGAAATTTTAATTAAAATTGACTCATGAAATGTTTGAAAATAATATCACTGCAAAAAATAACCACTTATGCAGTAGTTGCATGATTTATTTTTTTCTATTCTATTGATATTTGAACATGCTTATTTTCTCTGCAGACTGATTGTGAACAAGAAGGATAACAAGCTGAAGAAGGGTTCAGGCTACCATTTAGACATGTTCCTCCTCGGATGTATGTCAGTCTTCAACGGTCTGCTCGGATTGCCTCTGGTTTGGGCCGCTACCATCCGATCCGTCACACACATCGGTGCCCTCAGCGTCTTCAGCAAGTCGCACGCTCCTGGAGAGAAGCCGAAGCTTATTAAGATCTTGGAGCAGAGGGTTACTGGTGTTTTCATCCATATCGTTATAGGTTAGCATGCTATTGAGTTTCTAAAGCCTGCCTCACATTGCGACACGATTTTGAAAGGAATTGTGGTACAATTTTCACAAATCAAAATAAGATTTTTAGAAATCCACTAGGAAAATAAAACGGCTGTTACAAGAACCGACCATTGAATGAAATGGTAGTGATTGTTTCAAATATTGGCTGCAATTTTTTTACTCTATAAAAATACTTTTTTTATAACTATCAAAATATAAGACTTTGAGATTGATATTTTAAAACTATGACTCATATATATGTGTATACGTATTTCAAATAGCAAAATGAGTTTCTTGGTTTGTTTGTTTTGTTTTTTTTTAATTCTGGAGAAGTAAACCAAAATATTTAATGTTTGTGATTTGATACTTGACAGGTGCATCAATCGCCATGGCACCCCTATTCCGTCAGGTTCCTCTAGCTGTTCTCTTTGGTGTGTTCCTGTACATGGGTGTGACCTCACTCAATGGTATTCAGATGGTGGAGAGGAGTAGTCTACTCTTCATGCCTGTTAAACATCATCCTGATACACGTGCTGTCAGGGAGGTATGTACCAATCACATAATAATAATATTCTGTTTTTATATTTTGTGCAGGGAATAGTTTTATGTCTCACAGTTGATTAGACATTTTAGTTGATGGGTCACTACTTCAAACAAAATATGTACAGTTCTATGCAAAAGATATTTTGTGTAGCAATCATACAAAACTGCAAAATTAAGCAAATTGCGATGCGATACTAAGATAATTACTCCCTGTTATATGATTCACACTGTGATCGATACTCTTCCAAATGTCTTTTTCTTCTCTGCTTTAGTGCTGTGTTTTATGTAAACTGAAAAGTACAAAATTACTGAAAACCCCTTACCGGTCCCGTAGGATGATATATGACTGAGACGTTGATGTGGCATTCTGAATAGGGGAGGTTAGGGTTAGGGTTAGGGGAAGAAGTGGAGTGGACATGAAATTCTCCCTGACATGTGTATTGACACAGTTAAGTGTGCGGCCAATTCTTACTTTTAACCTACAAACTTCTTTGTTGCGGCCTGCTTTATGAATAGAGAACCCCCAGGTATGTGAAGCTACACGTTATGAAAAGCAGATTCTGTGAACAGTGATTCTCATAAATAGCCATCCCTATGAACATTGATTCCCACAAATAGCAGTCCGTTTGTATAGCTACATTGCCTTAAACTTACATGTAAGCTGCAATCCATCATGCAACAGAATTACAATACTTGATTTCCCATCTTAACAACTCCTTTCACACTCTCTTGACACGCAGGTGCGTACATGGAGAATGCATGTCTTTACCGTCATCCAGCTGAGTTGTCTAGCCGTCCTATGGATCATCAAGCTTACTCCTGGTGCTCTAGCATTCTCCTTCTTCCTCATCCTCCTCGTACCAATCAGAAACCAACTCAAGAGGATCTTTACCCAGGAAGAATTAGCTGCGGTAAGTAATAAATAATGCTGGTTTCTAATGATTCCATGACATGTGTTCCTGCAACATTTGCTCTGCTGTAAATTCCATTCACTAATCAAATAACTAACTTCAACTTTGGACTTAACACTAAACCCTATCCTAAATGTAACATAAAACCCTAATTTCAACCCAATACTTTAGACGAAATAAAGTATGAAGCAATCGTTGCGGAAGCAAATGTCGATGTCGAGTGACCGTTTCTAGTACCCCCTCCCCCCAACACTTGATTGGAATCAGCAGGATTCAAGCAGAGCCAGTCAGAATGAAGAATTTTCAAAATTTGCACCATATTCAGGAGGGAATTTCTCCCTAGTAGTTCGAACACAGTGGGAATATTTAGAATGCAGGCAGAATATTTAGAGTGCACAGGGAATGTCTAGCAACGTACAATAATTATCATTCGAACGACACTCCTTTAGTGTGACTTTGGTATTTAGGTATTCATGAGCAGCAGCTGACTACATTTCTGTGATACGTTATTTTCAAATTGCATTTGCACATGATTCTCATTACAAATGTGAGAGTTGTATATTCATTTTTTATCAAGGTAAAATTTAGACATTCTCAGAGAGTAAGGCGCCTCCTCCATTCAAAAGGTGTCAGTTTCTCACATCCTTTGTTCGACTTTTGAATAGAATCCCGAAATCTCAATACGGCATAAAAGCTGAAAGCCGAATGTTTCCCGGGGTGGAACAAGATATCGCGGGAAACTGACGCCTTTTGAATGGAGAAGGCGCCTAATCGAACAGACACAAAACATCACAGAAATCTTTTACTTGTAATTTTTGAGAAAAATAGTTTGTTACAATACGTTCTTGATATAAATGCAATGGTGATATATTTTTTCTTTTGTCTTGTTCCAGCTGGACAGTGATGAAGTAGATGCTAATGAAGACGAAGATGATGAATATCAGACCGTCCACATGCCACAGTAAATGTCATAGGTCATGTCAAAGGTCGTCAGCTGCTTTCTGTCTCCATGGCATATGTTGTGTTGATAATTGACTGCCAGTAAACTAATTAATTAATCATCAAGAGTCTTCAATCATTGCTAACCAAAGTACATTGACATATGCCTAGGTTTTGTACCATTTGTACCATTTAAGGTCATGGGTCATATAAGAGCAAAGGTCATATTGACCATTTATTATGAACAGTAAAGATCTATATTACCTTGATTAGGCATTTTCTTGAGCTCAGTAGATAAAGACTGAATAAATGGTACTTACCATTCTCAGAATTACTATATTTTGTCATTAATTACTTCTCAGCCTTTTGGAATGAAAATAGGTCTGAACTACAGCTGCTATCATGCCTTATTAATATAGCTGAATTGAGAGAATGGTGAGACAATCGAAACCGTCATTTTTCTCGCAAATATAATACTCTGGCTTCCTCCAGTTTTCATTGTTAACCCACCGAATGAAAAAGTACCGTCCAGGGAAAGTGGCTGGAATAATCTGCCTTGAAAGAAAAATCTATTTTGATGTTGATGAGTGTATAGATGTTGATTTTGAATATTTGATAAACAACAGCACCTTGTTCTCAACAATGACTATGATATCTCAAATTTGAAGTCCTCGGCAAGAGGTAGAGTAGAATATTGCAAAGTATATGTTATTTTAGCTGAGAGTCAGCATTACTGCCAACATGAAATAGATGTGCCTAACTGCAGAAAGAATGGTTACTTGAGCAAAATTTGTATTTCAATTTTTATTGCAGCACAATTGTCATAGTGATAACAGGGTGTTAGCTTGAATTTACCCGATTGTCATTGATATAAACGCATTTAATAGTTGTGAACACAATTTTTTATAAATGACATGTTGGACAACTCTTTCTTTTTTATCTTCAGTACTAAGTTATCATACAGTTGTATATGAAACAGAGGCTTTATAAAATTGTACTAAATTAATTTTCAAAGATGTGTTATTGATGTCATGTTTGTTAGTATTATGATAATGGGAAAAAATGTTTTTCCTAAGAGTACTGGTCTTTCTACATTCTATTCATTCTCCCTCTTTTCTTATGTGATGTACAAATCGGCCCTAAAAGTAAAAAAGAAGAAAAAAAAAGAAAGAAGAAATGTACACATAAGATCATTTTCAAGAAAAGGACAGTGTAGGTTTATAGACAATTGTACTTTCAATGATTTGTATACAGCCCTACAACCAGTTCTCAATATTGATATATATTTTTTCATTCTGAAATGATGTTTTTGAAAGCATTTGTGTGCAGAGAATTAAAGAAAGTGATTTTGGTTATGCTTAATGACCTTCTTTGTTCTCTAATTATCTTTGTGATTGTGTTTTTGATTAGCTAAATATTAATGTCGCTTGTTGCTGAAGTAGAGTTGATTGGTTTTCATGCATTGCATATTGCCTTCTAATAATTCAATTCTCAAAGAAATTGAAATGTAAATGGCACTCTCATCACAGGAAATATAGTATATATGTTTACACAAATCATTATTCTATTACCCTCTTAGTTATTTGCTGAAGCAAATATACCAGTTATGTTATCTTTATTTACAAATGTATCTATTTTTTCTAGTATTCTTGTTATTTTATCAATTTGTTATGATGAAATTCTGTGGAATTAAATTTTGTTTTGCCTTTTGTTTCTTCCTGAAATAACAGATGAATATTTCTCAACTATTTGGTGCTAGAGTCTTTGAGTGTATTGCTTCCTAACAAGTGGTTCACAATGAAATAATGCCATTTTGTTTTGTATTTAAGGATGACGAAAAAAAAGAAGAAAATTGTTGAAACTGAAATTATGTTTGTTCTCTTTCCCATTTTCAAATGTATATTGCTTTCACTAATTTGGAACTTTACAAACTACACTAGGTCTGGTACTGTTTAAACTATGTATGTTTCTTTGAGCACTGCTACTATACCAAATCTAAAATTAAGGACTTTATGAAGTACTGTCAGTTTACTCATCATAACCATTATGCAAACCAAATAGTAAATACAAATGTGATTTTGATGATTGTTTTATGACACACACACATATATATATGTTATATAAATGTATATATTAAGATATCGTTCACATTTGAACTGGGTTATAAATATAAACTTATCCTTTCATGAAAAGTAAGCATATATGTAGGAACTAAAATAATTTTTACATGTACATGGCACAGCTTGATGATTGTATGTATCTATAGAAAGGGATATTGAAAATTAAGTATACAATCATTTTTTAATGGCATATGTGTGACAAATGGACAAATGGGACGATTAGGTTCGGCACAGTTGCTTTATTACACTTTTTTAAATCATTGAACCATATGTATTGTGTTTGTATTGTATATAAATGTAGAAATACTTGTACTTTATGTTCTGCATGGGAAAGTGAGGGAAATGTTACGACCAGAATATACGAATAAATGTGTTTCAAGTAAGAGTTGAATGTTATTACATGTGTATAGAAAAAAAGAAACTTATAAAGAATGATTAATGAAAGATATGACTTTAAAATAAATTTTGCAGCTTTTATATATTTTAAAAAGGATTTTATAACAGAAATGTGTAATATTTAAATGCATGCTTTCGACTTATATATATATGGTTTATATTATGCATGCATTTTCTTTAATTAAGACTGCATAGATGCTATTTTTGTATGCGAGTATTTAGTTAAGCATGTTCAAGTATTTGATGTGCCATATATTATGTATTGATTGCAAAAGTATATGATTTTGTGTTTGAAAATATATATTGGTTCATTGGACTTGGGTTTGGGAAATTTCATCTTGTTTATATGTGCCATCTATTTTTTTGCACAAGATATAATAAAAATAAAAGGAAAAGAATTAATTGTCTTAGCGTTTTTAATTATAATGCACTAGTACGAGCATATGCTGTATAAGCCAATATTTTCGCTTCCAGATATTTTCACGATTTTGGACAAGTTGGTGAAATTTGCGAGAGCAAAATTTCGCGATTTTGGTGATGACTTCATAACTATAAATAGCCTTGTATTGAGGTGGAAATTTTCATGATGACCGACTCGCGAAATTCGTGAAAATAAAGTCATCTCGAAAATAACCACTTATAAAGTACTGTATTCGTGGAAATATTCGCGGCACATTAATTTTCGCGCAAAGATCGGCAGGCGCGATTTAAAAAACCCGCGAATATATAGGCATGATTTCCTATGCATGCACTGAATGGGTTCAATTGTGAGCTTACAAACAGGCAGCGCGAATCTAAGAACCTGTGAACATATTTTGAGGCCGCTCAGCGCGAAAAATTAATCGCGCGAAAATTACAGCGAATACAGTAGTTTATTTCTCATCTTGAAGACTTTGAGATCATTTTCTTAATGGATTCAAGAGGAATTTAGCCCTCAGCACAAATGTACCTATGACAGTTTTAATTTGGTGGACTGCAAGGTGTCACTCATAAATGCTTTGAAACAGAATAAATAAGGATAATGTTGTTCAAACATATGATCTCGAACTACCACCTGGGGCTTGCAATTATCTTGAGAATATGGTGTACTAGTCAAGGTACTAGTAGAACTTGCACATGTATGTCTTAGTGGGAAACTTCTCTTAAAGGAGGTTCTGTGTGAACTTAAATGATATTTATGAAGATGAAAATTTCTAAATTTCTAAAAACTAAATCTTCACATTCCTGTCCATATATGCCTGATATAGCATTAGATATTGTATGAAGCCTGCATTCTGTCTATTAAAGTACAATGACTTTTTTAGCAGTGCATGGTTTGCATAAAAAACGGGGGGGGGGGGCCTCTAAAAAAAAAAGGTCTTTATGCAAAATGAATGCATTTGTCTATTTTTCTGGCATCCTATAAGGGCGCTCCCCACCTCCTGCACCCCCCCCCCCCTCTTGGATTTGTGCCTCATAACTACCCATAAATTTGAATGCATTTGCAATCTGGTCTTTTGTTGTGTGGGACGTTATATTCTGAAGAAAATGAAACACATTATGTATTTTGACAATATGATCTTGATTTATTCCTTTCTCTCTCTCAGATGTTTGAGCCAAAAAATATTTCAGACCAATTAACACATTAGAAAACAAGAAAACTGTCGACATAAGCACACAGAGATTACTCTTAAGACAATCATGCCCACCAATTTCCCCAATGCCCCATCCCCGACATACTGTGATGGCCGCACCATATCTGTGAAGGTTTACTCTATATGAATCATATGCCCTTGCCCTTGATCATGATCATGTATCCAGCTAAACAGCATGTAGGGAGGAGAGAATGGATTTAGATATAGTGGGACAAAGAAGGGAAGGCTTGATGTTTATAATAGAGGGTGGTTTAGTTGCTGGATGCTGAAAATAAAAAGAAAGAAAAAAAGTGAGGGGAAAACCCCTTAGTACATATCGATTCAATTAACTGCGGTGCATTGTTAATCGATCACAGCAGTGTGACCTTTGAACTCATCTGGCATAACGTGGCTGCCGCTGGTTTGTTGCTAGACAGATCCACTTTCAAGATGGAGCTCTTCAGGACTCACAACTGCCGGTTTTTCGTCTCTGCAATAGTTTTCTTGGTAAGAAAGGGATTTTGTTAATGTTAAGATTTGCATTAGATATTATGAATTTTTAAAAGCTGGTTAATAGAATTCTTTCTGTCTAACTGTTAGAAATCAGAAACTGTTTTTGGGTGCGAGGAGTTGTGGGCGTGCAGCCGCTCGCTGTCGGCAGCCAAGCCGATCGCTGCGGCTGAAATTGCTTCCTCATTCATGATCATCATCATGTCCCTATTCAATTTCAATGTCGGGGCTTTCAAAACAAAAATTATATAGATTTTTAAAATAAATAAATAAAATCAGATTAACTTTAACAAGTTGAAAATTTATTGATGTCTGTTATTCAAAAGGTTTGGTGTCCAAATTTTCAGTATTTTCACCAAATTAAAATAGACTCTAAAAACAAATGAAAAAGTCGATCTCGGTCTGACTCTGACGCATGACGTGAATAAGTGTAGCCTAGATCTATTAAAAGTCGTCAAGTCTCTCTTCTTGTGTGTGTGTGCAGAGCTACCAAGTCTAACGCATTCTGCGTGTGACTCATATTCTCAACTATTATTTGACACCAAATGCAAAAAGTCTGAAAATGATGCATGCTTCAAATTCAATGAGCAATGGCAATGCCCAGTTTTGTGAAGGACACAAAAACGAGGCTGCGCAAGAATTCGCTATGCATACCACCTGCCTATGGGCGGCCATGAGGGATCAAAAGCAATAATGGTGTGAATTGGCTAACAAAGACAAAATAAACCAAAAGTCAGAAATAAACATCAATTTTAAACAAAAATGTAATGGACAACTTTTCTGTTTTCTATTAGACTTTGTTTTTGTCTTTTGGTTTATTTTTGGACTTTCTTATGTCAAATGATAGTTCAAATGATAGTTTATGAGCTTTCTCTACATATGAATCTTTCCGCCCAAGAACCATATATATTTATTATTGTGTAGCAATTTCAAAATTTCTTTCTGGGACACACTGTATATTCACAGACCTTTCAATTTTAGTAACAAGATATTCATACAAACTGTTAAAGATTGAACTACGATATTTGGAATCCATTTTGCATTTAATATATTATTTGTTGTATACCGGGTTGTTGTGTCCGGACGGGTTGTTTGTCCGGACAAGACAACAATTTTAGGAGCTTGAGATCAATTTTTCATTAATCAATTGAGAGTAATATTAGACAATATAACAAAGCACAAATATTCACAAATATTTTTGATATTTACTGACTAATTTTAAGAAAATCCAGAGCAAAAAATTAGGTTCGTATCTGCTTAAGTGTCCGGACAACGGACCCCCCATCCTATGTCTTAAAAATTGAGTTACTTGTCCAACTAAGCAACAACTAATGTATGCAAACTGGATTCCAAATTTTATCTAGTTCATTCTTTGATAACAGTTTGTTTGAATATTTCATTACCATGTAAAATTTAAAGTTATAGAACCAGCCTATCGACATTTTAGTAGGCCTCCAATATACATTAATTAGTGCCCCCTTTTGAAATTGAATGAAAGCCTTTTTATAGGGAGGGGGGGGGGGGGGTTGTTGGGTCTGTGTTCATGAGAGGTGTATAGGCTTAATATTGTCACCATCATAAAATAATCGCCAAGTCATATTTTACCAAAATGTGATTTTTGCCTGTCTTGTCTGCTAAATGACCATATTCCTACAGCTACATATAGCTAGTGATATCTAAATCAATGCCTAACTCTTAATATTGTACCCCCAAGTAGTACAACAATGAGAGCTTTGACTAATTGCTCTCAACAGCGCAGCCAGCTTATGTTTTATCATTTTTCTCAAAAATGTCAAAAATGAGTGAGGCAAACAGGTATTTTATGAGGGTGACAGTATGAGATGTTACAGATGAGATGTTATTGGAGGTATCTCGGAGCCAGGGATATTAAGATGAAGCTAGATTTTTATGAAGATAACTTTTTTAAGTATTTGTGTCAGAACAAGCAGCAAAAAACGTAAAAAATTTGCTCTCATAAAAGAAATTGTTCAAAATCATTTGGAGCTTGACTAATCAGGTGTACATTTTTGTTCTTTTTTCCACAGCTATGTTGTGTGGTATGTCATACCAATCAACAAGCCACTGTGGAGCTAATGGACTCCAATATGGAAACCATTCTGCAGCACAACGACGTCGTTTTCGTCAACTTCTATGCCAATTGGTAAGATTGCATTTTTTTAACTTGCCTAGGGTGTGTTTCATCAAGCTCTTATGAATTTGCTCTAGAGCAAAAAAAAAAAAAAAAAAGGGAACAGGGGTTGCCCAAAATGTAACCTTGACTTTTCAATTGTGTCTGTATAGTCTCAGTCTTATTTGGGCCAAACATATATCCCATATGTACTAACAATGTGTATACATTTGTATGTGCATATTTCAACTTTAGCTCAAATCGAAATGAACATGATTGAGTATCCCATGGGGCTCTTTTTAATAACTGGTCTATTCAGTTGGCTCGTGAGCGATGTGGTAAAGATATTATGTACAGCTTTTCTAACGCTTCTCATGTTCTTTGTCTTAAAGTCAAGTCTTCAGCCTTATCATATATCGTTTGCTTTAAAAGTCATGAATTAAAGTGAAACACTACCTGCTCATGTGTTCTGCACGATCTCCACCTGCAGCATTAGCTCTACTATCACTATCCTGCGGTTTAATACCCAAGACAAATTTTTATACTCTCATGACTGTACCATCTGAAAATCTATAAGTAAGATTTTTATGATGAGAATTGATAGCAGGTGATGCCATAAAAATAGTGAAAAGAATTCATCAAAACCAGAAGTAAGATTGGCCGAAGGCTGAAGGGGAAAAAAAAAGACAGCACTAGTGTGCAATTAGCCAAATTAAGTTGTGACATTATTAGCCTTGTAACCCTTGTTGCAATATTAATTCTCATGCCTGATATCCCAAAGTGGATGCAATTAGCCAATACATGCAATTAGCCAAATTAAATCATACCAGGCATACGGCCCCGGTCGTACAGCTTTTTAATATTTTTGGGGTAAAATACACGCATTAAAGGTAGTATCAGCCTTTTTCACAAATTGCGAAAACTAATGCAACTTGGCATAACTGTAGAATATGATCGACCTATACTGTCTATTCAATCTTACTGTCATAGGTTGCCTAGATCAGTAATACGAAACGAAAATCTGACTACCAATCTTGACCAGCTCTCCATCAACATCGTTGATATTACAGCGCGTGCAGCACGGACCGCACACAGCAATATACACACGGCGAATCAGCGTGCATTATTCTCTGCGCTAGCGGTCAGCGGTTCGCACCGTACGGTATATTTTTCGAGGTTCGAAAAAAAAGGAATGAATTTTGATAATCGCAATATAATGACAAACATACACATTTGAGCTTAATCATGTTGTGGGAAGATACAGTCATTGGTATACTACTATATCCTCTCAAAAACTAGAAATTTAATATTTTTGCCTGCAAAAGGCTGACACTACCTTTAAGATGGGTTTTTAAATTTTTATCATAATAGTGTTACTGTACAATATACATGTACGATCATGGAAGTACTATACCTCCATGGTACAATGCAATCATTTATGTTACCTTACAATGAATTGTGGGACTCCCAAAACTACGTTCACGCTATTGCATTGATCATTCTAAAAAAACAACTCTGCTGTCCGGCAACTTCTGATCTTGACCTAGTTTTAGATGGACCTTTGA
>CALNVZ010002974.1:20397575-20417045 GCA_940671915.1 Paracentrotus lividus | reverse complement strand
TCTTCTGGTACCTGTCTGAGGTCAGGGGAAGCCCTAGTTTTCTCACAATGAATAAAACGTCGCATATATGCGACGTTTGTCGTATATGGGGTAAACTAGTATAATTTGTATTTGGGTGGAATATACTGGTACAAAAACGTATGTAGCAGAGCAGTGTGTGGTTAATACGTGGTTATCTCTGGAAATTGTGAATAATATGAATATACAAACACATGTCTGAAAATTTTGTTTTTAACATACACTTGGTTTTATGTTTAAGGGAGATCCATTAAGTTCTCATTTCAATTTCTATTTTAATTCATTCAGTCATTAAAGAAAGTCTGACATGTACATGTACATGACCAAAGAAACATCAGATTTTACATAAATGCACAATATGGCCTGGACCACAAAAAAAGCAAAAAGCTTACAAAGCATGGCACAAAATAAACTTTTAATATAAGAACACTAATATCTACATGTACATGTACTCTTAGATAAGAATTTTTATAAAGACAGTTCCATGATAATTTTCATTACACATTATGATCATTTTTACTCTATTGTTGGCTTCTACAGCCTGTTTGTTGAAGCGCGTAGTCAAAATGTGAAGCTCAAGCGTGAGCTGATGTACTTTTGTACTTGTAATGTAGCATTAACTTTGCTTTTCAACTGGTATTGATTTTTCCCCTGGGCCCGTATTCAATAAACGACTTAAGCATTTGTCTTAAGTCTAAGTATTTTTTCTAAGATTTTGTCTAAGATAAGAAAAATGCCTTAGCCGTATTCCAAACACGATGGGCTCTTTGTCTACGTTCAGAAAAAAATAAGCAAAAGTCTTAACTTGTTATGACGTCACAAAGATCGCGCAGAAGCAAAATGACAAAAATAGTTGCGCGCAACAAAGGGCCTTTAATAATGCCCTACGCAATCTGTATAAAATACGCTTATAAAAGTTTCATTTTTCCGTTTTGAAATAAATTTGTAACCATTTATGGATGTCGTTACTATTTAGTTTATATCTCTTGAATAGAATTAAACTGTTTAAAAGTATAAGCTGCTTCACATTGCAAATTATGTCTGAAATGTATCTGATTATTTCAAAAGAATTTGATTAATGTTTTCATGTTTAGTTTGAGGTTTCAAATGAGCCTTAAATGTAGTAGGCTTAAAGTTAAGATAAAATTCTCATTTTTATGAGCGTATTTGAAGGCGCATCTCGATTTAAGACTTTTGGCTTAGCCAAAATCTAAGAATTTATGCTTAAACTGTCAAAATCGGCTAAGCCAAAAGTCTTAACTTAAGAAAAAAATCTTAGCCATTTTTGGTGTATGGATTGCGCATTTTGGCTAAGAATTTTGTCTTAGCCAAAAGATAAGCAAAAATGCTTAAATTTCATGCTTAAGTCGTTTATGGAATACGGGCCCTGATCCACAATATTTTGTCAAGCTGGAGCTAGTGAAGCAATGCCTATTGGGGCGTAATAGAAAGAGGGGTGTATTAATCCATCCACCTACACAAGGACATCTATGAGCCCTTCTTTAATGCTCAATTTTAATGCCTAGATACGACTCATGAAGTACATCTTTGCATAGTAAGGACAAGATGCTTTATAATGGATTGAATTCTTATGATTCATCATGTGGGAGATTACCTTGAATACAAAACTAAATGGATTCTTACTTTAGGCACAAGCTGAGCACTCATTATGTGTTCAATCGTTCAAATGAACAATAAGAGTTTGAAATAATTCCTACATGTATAAATGGATTGTCTCTACATGTACATACTGTATATTTGTTACAGTACATATATTTAATACATTTTATAAATAATAATAACGTTTATATAAAGGCGCTTAATACTAGTGTTTCTAAGCGCACAAATTCTCCTCTACCAAAATTATTCTATAAAGAGATTGAATACCAGTGACGTTACTTTATTAATGCAGAATTTTTGGCCATACAACAATGCATTAATGTTAAAAGTTACATTTCATTATAAAGTAGGCATGTAGGCCTACCAATGAGGTTGTATGCCACATTACCATAAATGTTCTGAATCTTTCATATCCAATTGTATAATAATTGAAGGAATTTATAATGTACATTTTTGTAAGAGAATGTATGTACATTTGTACATGTAGATGTAGATTTTCCAATAACAACTTAGAATGTACTCATTAATGCATTCAAATTGAGGTTTACTCAATTGTTAGTACCCTTGGACTGTTTGTGAGAGGAAATTTATGAGTACTTGTCACCCTGTGAAACAGCTGTGCTTAAATCTATTTATATAGTGTATAGCAAAATACATGTATGTGCAAACGAATGATTTTAGCATTTTAATTTTGATGAAACTCGAGTTGATTGCAAAGTAACGTTTAGTGTACAAAATATGTGATGTCGTACTATCTATGTGCAGGTTTTATGAAAAAGAATGATGGAAAAACAATATTTCAGAGAAATTAATAATTTATATAACTAAGTATTTTTTAATAACCAAATTATTCTTTGCTATTCTAAGCAAGTGCTTTGATCCTATTGTGAATTTTTATGCCTCCGCGACGAAGTCTCGCCGGAGGCATTATGTTTTCGGGTTGTCCGTCCGTCCGTACGTACGTACATGTACGTCCGTCCGTCCCACTTTCTTTCTCACGATAACTTAAGAACCGTTTGACGGATCATCTTCATTCGTGGTACATGTATACATACTGAGGTGACAATGATCTAATTAGATTTTGGGGTCACAAGGTCAAAGGTCAAAGGTCACAGAGGTCAATAAATAGGTGAAAATAGCTCGTTCTCACAATAACTCAAGAACCGTTTCACGGATTATCTTCATTCTTAATACATGTGTGCATACTGGGGTGACAATGATCTGATTAAATTTTGGGGTCATAGGGTCAAAGGGCAAAGGTCACAGAGGTCAATAAATAGGTGAAAATGGCTCGATTCTCACAATAACTCAAGAACCGCGTCACTAATCATCTTCATACTTGGTAAATGTATGCATACTGGGGTGACAATGATCTGATAAGATTTTTGGGTCCTGAGGTCAAATTTCAAAGGGCACAGAGGTCAATAAATATGTGAAAATAGCTTGTCTCATGATAACTCAAGAACTGTTTCATGGATCATCTTCATACTTAGTACATGTGTGCATACTTGAGTGGCACTGATCTGATTAGATTGAGACTTTTTACAAGGTCAAAGACATATTTGTATACATGAACATGAAAATATAACAGATGAATGTTCCATATATTTCTGATCTGGCAATGGCGGAGGCATAATTTCGACCGTGCGCAGTCGAGGATTCATCTAGTATATTATGTATATATGCACATTATTGAAATACAAGTCCACTTCAATACTGATATTCAATCATACACCATTTTTATACCATAATTCTTATTTCCTTATACTGTTTCCTACGTAAAAAATCAAGGAGGAAGTTCAAAGTATGTGTAGTACTTTGTGTGTTGCATATTAACATGGTATTTAAGCCATGATCCAGACAAATTAAGCAAATTCACACCTAAAATACATGTAATAAAGCTTATAATGCAGTAAAAACTCAACATACATTGTAGCTTGAACACATAATGTGTTTAATAATGCACAACGCCGTACACTGGGGTACTGTCGTAACCCGGGGCACGGCGTTGTGCAGCGCCCTCTCATGTCTATTAGCGTACAGTAATACAGTTTTACCAGGTGAGTATCATTTTCGGGATTGTACGATCTGTGCGACAATGATCAAAACGCCTAGTTTACTTCTTTTAAAAATATAAATAATCTAATGACAATAATAGTAACAAATTTAACTTATTATATTAATTAACTACTCAAGAATTTAAATGTAATTTTGGACAGTTTGGTAACCCATGGTAAAGCGCTAAAATTAAAATAAATAATTCAACAAAATGGCGGATTTTTAATTGGTACCCCAGGGTACCAAATACTGCATCATATACTCATCTATATTGTAATTAAAAAAAGGAATAAATTACCAAACTCAAGTTTGACACGATATTCCGCTTTGTATATTTGTTGAAATTTGAATGTGTTTTTTTTTCTTTTTCAATTAAGCAAGTTGGCCAAATTTAAATGTCCTTTCTATTCCCCAGATGTTCTCAAACATTTAGCTAAAGTTAACCTTTAACCTTTAATCTCTTTATATCCTTGATGATACAGGTGCAGATTCAGTCAAATGTTAAAGCCTATCTTTGAGGAGGCTGCTAAGGTTGCGCAACAAGAGTTTCCAGCTCAGGGACAGGTCGTCTTTGGAGGCCTAGACTGTGACAAATATCGTAAGTAGGCTATTCAGTCATTAGGTGGATTCACACCTGCCTGACCAGGAAAAGTTCCCGTTATCTCTGATCAGGTATTTTTACCCCGATCACAAACTACGCGTAATTTTGCAAGTGTGAAACCAAACTACGCGTAATATTCCCGTAGATAAATTCCCATAAATTAGTAGGTACTTCGACGAAATTACGCGTAGTTTCGCCAAGGTCGCGGGAACTTATGTAGTGTGAACCGAAATTACGAGAACTTTCTATTTCCCCTTTCTTTTTCTTATGTGTTTCTTTGTTTTTCCTTTTTTTCTTCTCTTTGCTTATGTATTTCTTTGTTTTTCCTTCTTTCTTTTCTTTCCTTATGCATTTCTTTGTTTTTCCTTCTTTTTCTTCTCTTTCCGTATGTATTTCTTTGTTTTTCCTTCTTTCTTCTTTTTCCTTATGTATTTCTTTGTCTTCCCTTCTTTCTTCTCTGTCCTTATGTATTTCTATGTTTTTCCTTCTTTCTTCTCTTTCCTTATGTATTTCTTTGTTTTTCCCTTCTTTCTTCTCTTTCCTTATGTATTTCTTTGTTTTTTTCCTCTTTCATCCTTTTTTTTTTATAACTTCGGGTATTTTCCTCGGAAAAAGACAGTTCGGGCAGATGTGAACACAAAACACAAATTACGGGTATTTTGGTGATTGGAAGAGTTCTCGTAAATTACGGGAATTTTTCCTGATCGGGTAGGTGTGAATCCACCTATTCATATCTTAGCTGGGCTGATAAAACCCAGTATCTCAAAAATGTTGAGGAGAGTGGAAAAATATGGTGACCAATACTCCTTAACCCTTAGCGTGCCACGGACACGTTTTCGTGCAATTGTACTTATTATCTATACAATCGTAATAATTCATTTTCTCTTGATTGCTTGCAGTGTAGGCTTTGCAAAAAGCACAATTGATTGTATTGTGTCTGTGGATTGATTTCCAGTCATTTACACCAAGCAAGACTATTTCATACCATTTTAAAAGATTTTAAAAGAGGGTTTACTTTTTTGGCTATAAATTAATATGGCACGTTAAGAGTTAACATACAGGTATGAACAATTTTATGGACAACTGTACATGTATGGGTCACCTTTCCTCTGAAATACTGTGGTGGCTTCATTTTTTTAGTAAAAAGAGAGATGGGGTTTGGACTTGCTTTCACTTGACTAATTAACCGGTGATTAACCAAATGAAGCAATTTTTCACCTAAATTTGAGATACAAGGTTTTTTTATCAGCCAAGTGATGATATACTTATGGCTCAAATTGCAATGGGGGTTGGTCATTTTAGCCACAATTTTAAACTTTCATAGATAAATTAATTAGTGTTAGGATGCTACATACTTGTAGCTACATGTACATACATGTAGAGCTGCAATATTCTTAGGAGTCTTCACTCATGGGCACAGATTAAAATGTGGCAGCTGGTGATGGTCGACCAAAAACCAATATTTATCTCTTAGAAATTACTCCTTTGTTTAAAATTGGTAAATATTGTCACTTGCTTTTGTTCTATGTTATTAAGAGTTAAAATGACAAGGACTCAGACTGAATTATTTCTTTTACTGTTAAAGAAGATAAACAGTTTTTTTGTCATTGTGTATAATGAGCGGGAAATAGGTAGACTTACATGTATTAACCCGATAATCATATACATGTGTGCATGTTTTCCTAAACTGTGCTGCAATATGCAGGTTTTAATTTTTACTGGAGCTCTTTTGAGCCGTCAACATTCAGAAATTATATAACTATCCATCTGGGTAGACTATTCAGGGGTACATTTTTATTATTCATACCCTGGCCGTATCGTAAGATGCTCTGGCAATAATATTTTTTTCTTCCAAACTCACCTGGGTTAAGTGTGACAAAGTGTCTCGCCAAAGAGCAGAGTGAAATGGCCTTTGTACCTGTTGTGTCATTAATGTACATGTACAATGTAAGTGCTTTAATAAACTTTAAATATGAATTTAGCACTGTATAACTTGAGTGTATTGTTTATTTGTTTCTAGCAACCCTTGCGAAGAAGTACCACATATCCAAGTACCCGACCTTGAAGTTATTCCGCGGAGGTCAGCTTGCTAAACGGGAGTACAGGTCACAGAGGTCAAAGGATGCCTTCGTCTCGCACGTCAGGGACCAATTGAAAGACCCTGTTATCAGACTCACAAAGCCTGATGAAGTTTCCACTCTAGATGTAAGTATTTTAAGGCTTAATTAGAATATACCCATGATATCATGGATTGACATACTGTTGTATAAAATGTATTTGAAGGTTCTGAAGTGAAAAGCGGTTTGATCACAAAGGAAAAGTGAGCATCAGTTTCAGATTTTCATTCAAATTGATTTTATTGTAAGTATATATATATATATTTTTTTTTAATCAGCTTATACTGGCATAAGATCTGTGCATGAGTCACAGCCCAGATGTAAGTACTTCAATACGGAAAATGAGGGATAGAATTAATGGAAGTGGAGTGTGTACTGGGTAGACTAGAGAGGTAGGCCTTGCCGCAAGATCAGCGAGATGTCTCAGAGTCCTTCTGGAGACATCGTGGCAAAATTTGCGCTAATTGGTTGTCACTTTTTGGAGAAATCATCTAAAAGTGATCAGTCTGGGCAACGTCTCTGGCAGAGACGCCCTTCACTGCCCATGTGTACGACAAAGAGCTGTTTCATCCATTACCAGAATGACTTACACTGTCAACACAGTCTTTTGTTATGCAGACAAAATTTCAAAGGGTTTCATGTACTGGCAAAACAGCCATTGACATCCATTCATTAATCATCCGTATTTTATTTTCACTCACTCACAGGAAAGCAAGCGTAAGATTATTGGTTATTTCAAGAGTTACGATGACCCTGAATACAACACATTTAGGAGAGTAGCCAACGGTCTACGAGATGACTGCTCCTTTTATGCTGGATCAGGGTAAGTCCCGTTAATTTTAAACTGGAATTTATTTATTCCCACTTGAAGCTATAAATAGTCCCTCCCACCCCCCCCCCTCTCCTCCAAAAAAGAGGGAGGGAACTACTACATAAAGTGCACACTTTAAATCGATGGCATACATATAATATAATTTTTTGGGGTGAAAAAATATTGCTGGATGCAATAAAACCTGTACATGTAAGTGTCTGGTTCTGATCTTATTTCCAAACAAGGGTTATCTTTGATTTTTTTTTTTTATATAAGTTGATGATTTATTAATGGGTCAGTTCCATTGGTGCCACACACATCTAGTAGTTAGGTAATGGAGTTAAGATTTATGTATCACAAACTTCTTTCTCCACTTTCAAAATCATGGGCACTTATTTCTTGAAAAATATGTTGATATACATCTGTTATGATGTGTTTTGCTCTCAATATGATTATATTTGGTTTCAGGATAATCACACTTTCTCTTTTCCTCATTTTGTTTTTGATTTTCAGAGAAGCATTCAGTAAGGAATTGGCCCCTGGACACAGTATAATGTATCGACCACCTCGGGTAAGTTTATGCTTTGGAAATAACCAATAGAACATCACTTGATTGATTGAGATTGAATTTTATTCCAAAATACTTTTCTTGCAATACTTTGGATTATTCAAACAAAATTGTCAGGTGTTTTGAATAGACTTAATTTGATTCACGTTTCTTAATCTTGTTACTTGATGGTAAAAAATGAAATGGTTCAAGTCATACTATGTCCCAGTTGTTGCTCTTTTGTATTTTCACTATAAAATGCACATATTTGTCTGCAGTGTAACACTTACGATTCTGTGACGATTGCTCCGGCCACAATTGTTCCGCTTCAAACCTTACATAAACCATATTGCAACCCTTACCCTACATCTTAGACGAAATAAAGAGCAATCGTCGCAGGAGTGAATGTAATGTCACCACACATACATGTTTCTTGGAATTCTCAGATATTTTTATTGTATCTTGTATGTAGTTTGTTACTTAAAGATGCACGTTCCTCATAGTGTAGAGGGAGTTCAAAATATGTACGCGGTAACGAACTTTGCAAGCTGCCCGTTCATTCAACCATGTGCTACTCTTACGTAGTGGTCCAAAAACCGAAAGGTAGAACGCTTGAACGATTGCTGAAGTCATGAGCCAATTTGTAATCGGCATTGATTCGACTGCTCGCCACAGACATGTGCTGCTCGCATGCTCGGATGCGATATGCATGAGAGAACAGCGTGTCCTCGCCTGTGCAAGCGAGGTAGCTATGCATATACATCTCGAGATCCGAACTCTGATACAGTGCTCTACACACACACACACACGCCTGTACTCTAATCGCACTCACATGCAGCGCGATCGCGATTGGCTTGCGTGTTTGCATAAAACCGTATGCAAATTAAGCCATGCTCTTCGCGAATAATTCGTGGAACAATGGCGGCTTGCACACAGATCGCACCTTCAGTCCTCGTTTTAGCTTAGCGATGCTGGTGCAGGATCGCCTTTAATTTTAATTAGGATGAATGTTTTAATGTACAAACAGACACATAATTGCTTATGACTTTCTATTTACACTTACTCTGTTCTTGTTTTACCAACAGGCTATAGATCAAGACATGTTATTTCTTGGTTCCATGACCAATGTAGAACTTCTTCGAGCATGGACTTCTGACAAATGTATTCCATTGGTTCGGGAAATCACATTTGAAAATGGAGAGGTGGGTAGTTTTACTATGTTCTTAAATGAAAAGTGTCTTATAGTCACTGTTTTTATGAAGCATCTCATGAAACAAAAGAGACCCTCAAAGCATGGATATCAAGTTGTTTGTTTTCATAAACCATGTTCCTTGATTATGATCTGATTATTGAAAAAAACTATTATTAAATCTATTTCACACCTATTTTGGCCATTGAATACTTCTAATAGTGTATTGATCATCTTGAAATAAAAAAAGAGATTCCATCACTGACTTTCCCTTCATGTAAATGGCAACTGAGAAGGGGGAAAATGTGTTGGTAAATGCTTCCTTTCTTTTTTATTAATTTTTGGCTCATGTATTTTGAAATAAAATGTTAATTTACTAAGTAACCAAAACAATATCCATATTCATGATCAACTTGATTCATTATGCATAATATAAACGTACATTGTGCCGCATAAATGATTCTCAGATTATAAAAAATTATGAAAATCAAGGAATTTGTTACAAAAATTATTGAACCATTTATTTCTCCTGTTTTACCTTAGGAATTAACTGAAGAAGGGCTGCCTTTCTTAATTCTGTTTCACAAACCAGAAGATACAGATGTAGTACGGGAATTCAACACTATGGTTTTAAAAGAGCTTATATCAGAAAGAGGTAAGCGAAATTACACCCTAAACCTTTTCTTCACCCATGTGCATGAAGTGGGGCACTACGGTACAGTGGTTGACCTGTTTAATGCTTTATCCTTTATGCCATGAGTGCCTGTTACCACATTTGTTGGTGTGCATAAGTAACTATTAGCACAAAGATTCCAATGCGTAATGTGATAGATTTGTCCAATAGCCCACTACCTGTTTTGGATTAGCTATCCTCTTGTTAACAGTGTATAGTAGGTTTGTTGTTGTTTTTTACTGGCTTTAAGCCCCTATAAAATTTGCACAAATTTGGACCGATTCACAAATAGGGCAATTGATTCATGCTACTCCATTAACCATTTTTGGCCAGTGCTGGAGGATGCAGGCCAGTGCATGAACAAAAAGCTATTCTTGCCAATCCTTGAAGTGCGTGCCCAAATTTTAAACAGGGTCTCTTCTATCAAGTCCCTTTTCTGCTCATAATGATTATTCCCAGAGCTATAGCGACCTGTCCAAGGGACTTCCAAAGTGCCCAAGAATTAATTGTTTCAAAACTTTGTTCAAGTGTCCATATACTATATTTACAGCAGTAATTTGTTTTTTAATGTACAGTAATCAGGAGATTGTCATGATGCAAGGTGAAATTTCCCTATAACCTGTGAGCAGAGCTATGAGTATTTCTGATTATTGGTTTTTCTGACTGTTTGGTTAGAAACCATTACACTTTCATACAAACAAGTCATAGTTATGTGGTTCTTGTGTTTTATTGTGCAACATATTTTTGAATCCCTAAACAAATGTTGGCAGCTATGCAAAATTCCAAGTAAACTAGATTAGGTCTAACAGTGTTCTTCCTCTTTATTTTCCTTTTGTTTGTTTTCCACAGGAAATATGAATTTCTTGACAGCAGATGGCACAAAGTTTACTCATCCCTTACATCATTTAGGGAAAAGCCCCAAAGACCATGCAGTTATTGCTATAATAGCTTCAGACATATGTATCCTCTTCCCTAATATCAAGAGATATCGTAAGTATACGATTTTTACTGATACCTTTTCAACCCCCCCCCAAAAAAAAAAAAAAAAGATAAATAATTATAATAATAAATAAATAAATAAATAAATAAATACAAATAAATAATTAAAAAAAAGAAAAATCAATCAATCAATCAATCAATAAATATAAAAAAATTAAATAAAAACTAAAATAAAAATAAAATAAAAGAATAAATAAATTAAAACAAATTAAAATTAAATAGAAAAAAAAAATGAATAAATAAATTTAAAAAAAAAATATATATATAATAATAAAAAATGGACTTTGTAATTGGGGCTTTATTCATGATTATCCTCTAATACTTATTTGGGGTGTAAATAGGATACACAGAATAAATCAATTATCTTGGTAAATTGAAACTTATATTAAACTGAAGTCTGGTCATTTACTCGATAAACAAAAAAATCAATAGCCATGGCTAATTTTTTCCTAATGTGTACATATTAATTGGTGTAGACCAATCACCAATTTGTACATTATCCTGATACTACGAAATTGGGATGATGGTTATTGTTTTTAGTTTTTAAGGCTCTATTGTTCATGCTATGAACATTTATACCATCTCATTTACATTTTAAAAGAAAACCATAAAGATTAATTAGTTCGTTCTTTCAAACAGACACAGCCTTGTGTAGTATCACATTATCTAAGTCTAAATGAGAAACAGGAAATTTGCAGCGACACATTTGTCATATGCACCTGTGATAAAAGACACCAACCTTGAGAAGAAAAACAAAACAAAATATACATTTTAAAAAAAAATTAGATGGTATGAAGAAGAGAAAGAAAAAAATCAATGAATATTATGATTCATCCAGTAATCTTGAAACAAGCATTGATTTTCTCTCCTTATAACTTCAACCTATCGCAGGGTACCGGGCAAGCTGAAGCAGTTTGTATTGGACCTTCACTCAGGTAAACTCCATCGAGAGTTCCATCATGGCCCTGATCCAGTCCAACAGAATACTGTCCCAGGCTCACCAAAGACACCACAACAAGGGGGCACTGTCAAGACCGACCCTCCAGAAAGCCAGTTTGTCAAGCTCATGCCGAGTGAGAATCGCTACTCGTTCCGTGACGAGCTTTGAGAATAGCCCTCTGTTTTTAATCAACATGTCCCCTATCCTGATCGGTGATTTCTATTTTTTCACAAAATTTGCACAAAAGAGACGTCATTTTATTCAATATTTTCCCAATTTCAGAGAATTGCTTCTGTTAATTTATAGATAAGGTAGGAAGATTTTACCATAGATATAACTAGGTTTTAAAACCATAATAACCTGGATTTGTCTCAAATGCGATACAACTTTACTTCGGCTTATTGGACCTCCTGACTATTACATTGAATTATATCAAGTTTGATATTGTAGTTTGGTTTTGTAATACCATGTGATCTTACACTAATGCAGTCTGATTTATAACATCAGCCACCGATGTTACAGGCGTATTTGTTATTGCTGATGCTGCTTCATAGGCTGTTTATACCTGAACAGAGCTTGGTAAATTTTGATATACAGACTTCAATATCAGTCATATTGTATGTCGGTTAATAGACATTGACTAGTACTGTACATCTCATGGTATTGCCATTAATTATGGGAGTAATTAAGATTCATGATGTTCATGACATTAATGATTCTCAACATTCAATTTGTGTGATTTACCAAAGTTTGGGCTTCTTTGTACAGTCTTGCATTCAAAACCAGATACCGACAACCTATTTTATGCAAAACGTGTCATAATTAAATGAATTGTACATTTCAGTCAATTAATGAGGATTATAGTTTATTTATAATTAAGTGAATTGTACATTTCACTCAATTATGATTATGTTTTGTTACCTGACAATTGACTAATATTTGACGAGGTTAAAATATGATAAATCACAATCATGAAGGTTTCTGAAACTTGTAAGAATAAGTAGGTGACAAAAATAAAAGATAAACAAATTAAAGTTTTTTCTAAATGAAAACCTTCTCTGTTAGAATTTACTTGTCTTTCTGTTTTGAAACACTTTGACACCAGCTTCCTTTATCCTCTTTTTTTTTTTCATCAAGCAATAAAATTAGTTGATTTTTTTTCTTTCTAAGGTGTTCTGATGCATGCATTTTAAAATATGTATATATTTGAATCATTTTCTATCATTTCTGTCTAATCATAGAAATATTATACAGTGGAATCTCGCTACACCAAGGTCTGTGAAACCATGGAAATTAATGCCTTGTTATATATCAGGAATCTCTTTATATCAGGATTTAAAAGAAAAAAAATAAATAAATAAGAGCTTGGACCACCACAATTCCCTTGTTATATCAGACCTCTTTATAACAAGTTTCCACTGCACAAGATATGAGAGTCAAATTTATCAAACAATTGTTACTTTAATTTTTTTTTGAAGACTTACAAGCAGTGTACATTTTTAGTCTCAATGCACAAGATAAACAGATTATGAATGGTCCTACCGATTTTTTAAAAGATATATTTAATGCAAAAATTAGACTTTTTCATGTCTGTACTTCACATTTACATCATCATACCACAAGCCTGATATGATATGTATGACATACCTTCTTTACTTGTATGTAATTCACAGGTAAAAGGGAGTATCCAAAACTCAATGACAAATTTGTTGACTTTATAGCTCAATGATGTTACGCTTTTTCAAGTTTCAGCATGATTTTACATCTGTGCATGTGTTGCACTAGGAAGGATAAGGATATTGTCATGTTAAAATCAGATACTTTAAGTGCAGTTTATTTTTAAAATATGCTTTTTCAGTATCACATTTCAATTTTTCCGGGGAAGAATAAGGTTCTATGTGTCTCTTTGTGGAAGTCTCTATTGCAGAACTCACATGCTTTAATAAAACAAATAATTCTTGGCTTAGAGCAAATATGACCTTAAAATAATACTCTACACCCCTGATTAAGTGTTGGTATAAGCCAGAATAAATCAGACCCTTCACATTTTGCTTTCAGTAACACAGGTTGGTTCTGTTACTTCAGACTCTAGTTTGAATTGTACCCTATAAAACTAAAGTTGATGTATGACATCACATTAACATGTTTGCACTGTCAATAATACATGTATGAGCTCTTGTTGTGTGGACACATTTTCTAAAGGTGTATTTAATGAACTTTCCAAACGTACACTGTACCATGTTCATGGTGTTGTGTTCTTGGGTGTGCTCAAACGATTTCAGTAAAGGTGATGTCGACCAAACCAAGTTTTAAAAATTACTTTTACTTGTAAATGTAGTTGAGTTTCAAATCATCAGGTTTACATTTAGTGTATGACGAGCTAAAATTCTTGTGAACACAGATAAAAGTCTTTCAAAAGCCTGATTTGGGGCTGACAACAAAAATAACAACCTATGCAGTCCTTATTCATTTGAAGAGGTTTCTTCTACTAGCACACATAATGCTTAATTTCATGAAATGAAGGAACATTGTGTTGTGAAAACTACTCTGTGAGTTTAATAGAAAATATCTTTAATGCTATTTTTAAAAAATTTCAAGAGTAAACCAGTATAGTTAATCCACAAGTCTATATTGATCAAGGGGATAAAGTCAGTTTATTGGACTTACAATTATTTTTGCATATTTTTTAGAATATCGATAAGTTTAGGTAATGTGTTTATACACCTGTAACATATATCTCAATTTCTAAATTTTATATCAGAGATGCTCATATTTATGAATAATCCTTTTTACATGATTCCATGAAAAAATGTTAGTTCTAGTAAAGCATTAGAACGTAAAATTTTTATGTTAGTAAATTATAATGATATGCCATTGCATCTTATCTTTTTTCCAATTTTATCTATTCATTCAATAAAATTGCTTCAGATTAGTAAACTGAATTCATTCTTTAAAGAGAGAAAAGTATATTAAAGAAAATTTCATTGTGTGTTTTAATTTTTGTCATGATTTTTCATGTTCCATTTTCATTCATGTAGTTAGATATTATTTTGCAATACAGATTTTCTCCCAGATTTTTTTAGAAAGAATGTTTTTGAAGGGAAAATTGTGTTATTTTGAGTTTGTGTTGGTGATTTGACTTACAATTAAGCTTTGTTTTATATGTTATATAATACAAATGTTATTTATGAGTTTGTACAAAGATTGTTAGAAATCTCATTATTTGGGAATTTCGGGGAAAGATTGGGTTACGTTTTTAGAAAAAAATGTTTATGTCATGTAGGATTAACTTGCAGGACATACATTATGGCTCAGAACTAATATATATTTGTATTATTTTTTATTAGTCATTAATGTAGGTATTCAAAAAGTCAATGAGAGCTATTGCTTTTTAGGGGTAATTGATAGAAGGACAATAATTTAGTGTCAATTTTTGGGGGGATTTATAGGTCTTGGGTGTAGTATGTACATGATTTAAGGTTTTGAAAATTGTCAACTTAGGGGATTATCTTTTTTTTTCTGAGAAATTCAGTCATATTTATAATTATTGGTTCAATTTTTAAACAAAAAAGTAGTGCTGGAATCCAGTTTGATTTTGAATTAATAATCCCATTATGTGTCCGTCAGGGAAAAATCTATATGCATATAATAACCAGTGTGAGTGCCTGACTAAAAGTTCAATGTCTGTTGCTTTGGCTTTATTCACATTCAAATAAAACACGCAAATTTCATTTCATCATGCCATTTCCTTAACTGTATGTTATGTGATAACCAACTAAACCCATTTAAAAAACAACAAAATAAGAATGAAGTTTAAAAGACAAATTATTTCTGTGTTTTTATGTCAAATAGATATTCTCTTTAAATGGTTTTATTTCCTTGTGATTGCTGAAATTATTAAATTCTTTCTCTCTAAAAAAAAATGATAATTAGCAAAACTGTGTGCAGTCTGTTGATTTGTGATGTATTCTTGGTCATATATGCTTAATGATATGAAGGGGTGAGAAAGATGAAGTGTGTTCATGCAGTTGAGAAGAATCGGCCATACAAACAACTATGTGTCATCATTTCGTCAAGTTTGCATTTCAGGACTACTAGCCCCTGCCCCCCCCCCACAAAAAAGGGGTGATAGTGGTAGTTGCGCTTTCTAGTGGGAAGTAGTTTATTTTTTATTTTTTCTTTCATTCATTATTTTTATGCCTCCGCCACGAAGGTGGTGCCGGAGGCATTATGTTTCGGGTTGTCGTACCGTCCGTCCGTACGTCCGTCGTACGTCCGCCGTTTGTCGTTCTCGGAAACTTAGAACGTTTGTCGGATACTTTCAAACTTGGATCATGTTACATATGGTAGGGACAGATGATTCTGATAGACTGTTGGGTCATTGAGGTCAAGGTCAAAGGCATCAGAGGTCAGTTGTATGCCATGAAAGTGGCTCGTGCTCGCCATACTTAAAAAAACCGTTTGACGGTCACTTCAACTTGGGTAATGTGGTGACTATGGAGGGGAGCAATGACTGATAGATTTTAGGGTCATTGAGTCAAGAGGTCAAAGGTCCAGAGTTTCATTGTATACTGAAAAGGTTCTGTTTCGCAATAATTAGAACTGGTGACGGTCAACTTCAAACTGAGTAATGGTGCATATGGGAGGGCAATGATACTGAATTGATTTTGGGTCAAAGGTCAAAGGTCACAAGAGGTCATTGTGATACATTAAAAAAGGTTGTGCTCGCGATAATAAGAACGTTTGCGGGTCAACTTTCAAACTTGGATCATGTATGCATGTGGTAGGGACAATGAACTGATTAGATTTGGGGTCATGAGGTTCAAAGTCACAGAGGTCATTGTTACGTGAAATGGCTTTCCAGTTCTTGCGATAACTTAAGAACCTGTTGAGGATCAACTTCAAACTTGGACAATTACAAATGGGAGGGACAATGTAACTTATCGGAATTTGGGGTCATGAAGGTCAAAGGTCAGAGGTCAATTGTGTACTGGAAAATGGCTTCGTTTCGCAATAAACTTATAAAACCGTTTGACGGATCAATATCAAATTGGTCATATGTGCATATGGGACGGACATAAATGATTAGAATTTAGAAGCACGAGGTCAAAGTTCAAAGGCCACAGGGACATGTGTAGTGAAAATGGCTTGTTTATTTGCGATAACTTAAGACATTGATCGGTGACATCAAACTTTGGTCAGTGTGATTGTAGGGACATGAATTAATTAGTATTTTGAGGTCATGAGTCAAAGGTTCGAAGTGGTCACAGATCGTCATTGTATACATGAAATGCACGTTCTTGCTGTAATATGAACCGTTTTGGATCAATTCAACTTGGTAATGTGGGAAGAAAGATGAACTGATAGATTTTGGAGGTCAGGACATCAAAGGTCCTGTTATTTATGTAAGGATCGTTTGTGCAATTCTGAAGACCTTTGACGATCAACTTAACATGTTTTATCCTTTTTATACATAGTAGCCATCCTTCTGAGTTATGGAATAATCTGATGATAGCATTTAATAGATGTTGGGGTAATATCTCAAAGATGTCAATGGTATATAAATGGATGTAAAGATAGCTCAATCATGCGATGCGTTTTTTCCGATGTGCAATAGGGCATGCCTTCCGACGTGCGCGGTCGAGATTCATCTAGTTTTTTTATTGAAGTAAAATGCGGATTAAGAATTACTTTAAGTTTAATCGAACATTTGACAAAAATTTATATATATGAATCTATATATATATATGAATTGAAACCTGGATATGTAAACATCTAGAGTGTGTTCAATGTCCAGTCAAATTTTATACGCCAACATGCAATCATGAAAAAACGCAATCAAAAACTCAAACACAACGCGATAACGGGTGCATGCGTTCATGTCCAATTTAAACGTGTTTTATGTTGACGTCTTAATTCCAGTCTCAAAAAACAAATCTTTCTTTTTCATGCCTCCGTAAGCTTCCATGCGAAGAGCACTTTAACACTTTGAAAAACAAATCTGTTCAATTGTCGATTTCGTTGCATCAGGCTTGATGCTCAAAGGTCGTAAATTGAAGATATTGCGTTGTAACGCATCTTTTCGCGTTTAAATTTCGCGTTTAAATTTTAATTGAGAGATTGAACACGTTTTTACGACGGGATGGCGGACAATGAAACCTCTTTGTTTTTCTTATATCAGGTTTTGGTGTTTGCGTTTTGTATTCATGATTCATGTGGCTATAGAATTGAAACTGGACATTGAAACTACCACCTTAGAGCGCGGATTTATAGACGATCGAGCGTATAACACGTTTAGAATTTGGGACATTGGAACATGGGCCGGCTGATCGCGTTGGTGTTGTGTTTGTGATTGCGTTTCTGGGGTATCATGAAATTCAATGTTGGCGTAAAATTTGAACTGGAAATGTGAATTACACCAACAGTACAATAGAAGTAATAACAACCAATACAAACGATACTTTCAATAAATAATAAATTCTGGAGGCATTATATAGTGTTAACTAAATAATCCAACTCAAGCTGCCCTTTAAAGCGATGATTTTGATTGGAGAATCAGTACTCCTAGGTACAGTCCATCATTTTGGCCAGAGCTGAGGTGCATAACTATATTTGTATGTCTATTACATTGTTACAATAGTTTTTTAATAGGTCTACAAACGTTCCATAGGACATTCTTTAAACGTTTTCTGACGTTCAAAGGTTTCTGGAGTCCGCAGGAAGTTTTTCGGAACGTTTTAAAGGTTTTCTGGCGTCCGAGAACGTCCTGGAACGTTCCAAAGGTTGTTTTAAAGGTTCTCTGGACGTCCCGTTAGACGTCACAGAACGTTGTAAAAGGTTTGACTTTTATAAGGTTCAAAGGTTTCCTACAGGTCCTTATAAATTTTCGAAGGTTTTTTTGGGTTTTTAAACGTTTCTGAAAACGTTTTTAAACGTCCATTTGAACGTTTGTATAACGTCAAAAACCTTCCCACATAAAGGACTTTCTAAACGTTACAAAACGTTCCATAGAACGGAACTTGGAACGTTCTTAAAACGTTCAAGAGAATTCAATGTTAGCTGGGTGTCATCTTCCAGTGGCAGATCTCGCTTTTTCAATGGGTGGGGGGATGGGGGACCTAGTCCTATCTTTCCTTCATTTGTTTTTTCCTTTGGCGCCAGAGTGGGAGTACCCTTAAACCCAGTGGTCTGCTGGTGTTATTAAACAGAAAATTTGAACCACGTTATTAATAACGTTTAAAGTTTCTGGACGTCCGCAGAACGTCATGGAACGTTCAAAGGTTTTTTTAAAGGTTTTCTGGACGTCGAGAACGCCACAGAACGTTGTAAAAGGTTTTTTGGACTTTAATTAAGTTCCAAAGGTTTTCTAACAGGTCCTTATAAATTTTTCGGAAAGGTTCTTTTGGGTTTTTACGTTTAGAAAACGTTTTCTAACGTCCATACTTTGGAAGTTTTATTAACGTCCAAACCTTTCAAACAAAAAGGACGTATTTCTAAAACGTTTGTTGACAACGTCAAGAACGAACTTGGAATACGTTCTAAAACGTTCCAGAGAACTTCAATTGTTACTGGTAGCTCATCTTCCAGTGGCGATCAGTTTTTTCAATGTGGAGGGGTGTAGGGGGTGACTAGTCCTACTCTTTCGTAATTTGTTTTCCTTTGGCACAAGCAAGTGGGGTAACCCTCTAAACCCCAGTGGATCTGCTGGTGTCTATATAAACAGAAACATTTGACCCAGCATTATTATATAATGGTATAAAATGCATAGGCCTTTTGCACAATAGCGACTGTCCACTCGAGGGAGTGCAAATGGACAGAACAAGAAAAAAAAAAATGTTTTTTAATTAGTGAGACTTCACAGTTTAGAACCATACAAAGCTGTTAAAAAAAAAAAAAA
>CALNVZ010002974.1:20380712-20393803 GCA_940671915.1 Paracentrotus lividus | reverse complement strand
AAAACCTTTTACCTTTTCGCACCCCGTTAAAGTCCGTATCTGGGTCCGCGCCTGTAGACCCTATTCCTACCTAGATTCTTTACATAATCACAACCAAAAAGGGAAAGCTGCAGAGGCATGATAATGGCGTTCCACCTCTGGGTCTTCCAACAGGTCAGGATAATTAATTTTAAAGGGGAAAGCAACCCTGAAATAAATGAATTGAACTGAATCAAATTGAATTTTAATTGGTTTTTAATAAAAGCAGAAATGAAAGAAAATTATTAATCAGAGAAAGGAAATCCATGGTAGTCTATTTAAACAAAGTTTGACCCCCTCTAACACCATTAAAGTTGATATTTTCTTTCTTTAAATTATTTTATTCCTGCAATTGTTCTCCCGTAAATTGCCAATTTTTTAATATATCATCTGAGCAATAATATCTTCAAACTAATGTTTACGTCATGCCTCAAGATTGTCAAAACCATTAAAAAAAAATCAATTTAAATTGGAAATAGGAGCAGGTCTTAAGTGCACACAACAATATGGGAGAGTAGCTCACAAGTGATGTAACAATATCAAAACTTTAAATTCCATAATTTTGATGGATTTTTGTCAATCATTCATTGATATCTGTCTCTCATTTTAAGAGGCGTGTGATGATTTAGCTTTAGTTTTTTTTGGATTTTGTTTTTCAGTATATTTTTTAGCTCAAAATACCTTTGCTTTGTTCAAAAGTATGGTTGCTCTTTCAAATTTCGTTTTTTCCAGCTCTTTTCAGCTTTTTCAGCTCACAAGGTCACACATACATGTACCCTGGTGAATTCTTTTGTTTGAAGTGTTTGCAGTGTGACACACACTAGGGGAGACCGGGGACAATTGTAACACTTTTTTCCAAATTTGACTTATCAACTTTATTATAACTAAATACTTGCTTAAAACCAAGTGTTGTAAAACGACAATTTGGATATCTTAGACCGAGCATACGAATAGGTTTGGGCTCAGTTAAAACTATTTATTGAAGCCATTATCATTTCCAACACAGAGGCAGAGTGTACAATTGCCCTAAACCAGCGGCAATTGTAACACGCTAATGGGAGCAAATGTAACACGTGAAAATTGTATGAACTTTTGCTTTTCTTTATCAAAGCTAGCATGACAGATCCAAGATTTAAACAACTTTACCACATAAGCTATTTTATAAACTGGACCATGCTTGACTCAAATTAATTATATTTCACTTTTTACATGGCTGGGATTATTGCAGAGTTACGTGCTTCCGTACGGCGTGACAGAGGCGCTGGAATTGCCCGGGCTAAGTACGGGAAAAGTATTTCCTATAACGGCTTGTTACTATTGCCTGTGGTGGCGACATATTGGACGAGATTTTATTTTCTATCTTACCTGAGGTATTAAGTCGTTTTTTGGAACTTAAGCAAATATGGCATAAGAACTAATTTATAAATATATTAAAAATGACAGCCGTTACTCTTCCACATATTTGTCCAGGAAGAAAACAGTGTTAATAGTGAATATATTTTTCTTCCTCTCAAAAAATGTTTTTCTGCTGTAGAAATTCCACGACCTGTTAACTGCAATACTCAAACCATGGGGCGATGACAAGCTCTGTACAAATTTCAATTTTGCTTTTTCTGCTTAGAGATGGGAGCACTGTTACAATTGCCCGCGTGTTTACATTATGTCCTCCGCGTCTCCCTACGAACTTTATTGCGTCAAAAAGAAAATTCCAGGATGATAAAGTTGTTTTGTGATCCCTTTCCATTATTGCTATTGTTGTTATAATGGCAAAACTTGCTGAAGGGCCATGACCGAGACAATTGACAAAAAAAAAAGGATTGCAGAACAGATAATGCAATGCCTAGACTTATGGCCTCCAAATTCAATTGTCAATTTTACCCGGCCTACATGTAGGTATCATTGCACATGCTATATGATAGAATCTTTCTTTCCCCTGTCCCCCTCTCTCTCCCGATTAATTTTAAATAAATAAAAAAAAAAAAGATCATAAAATGTGACCATTCCTACAAAATTTACATGGACCAATACAGGAAGCATTTGACCTTTCTCAGATAAGGATTCGCTAACTAGTATTTATGGCAACAGATGTCATTTGCACACTCTCATTCATGTACATTTTCTCAGAAGAATATTGTTCATAAAGAATCAAAAAGGCCTACATGTATGTACATTGTACATGTCCATCATTTCTCCACACTTTTTTAAATAGATCAAAAACATTATAGAGAGGAATTTTAATAAAAGAAGTTCAACCCCTTGTACATTTAATAGTTCCTAACTTTCTAGTCTTTGAAAGGCTTGCAATGAAATTTGTCTACATTTATATGCGCGTAGTACTTTTTTCAGAAATTCAATCCGCAAGGTTGTTATGAAGTACAATAAAGAAAAAACAAACAAACAAACATACATGCAAAGAAATTAGATAAAATAAAAAAATAAATAAACCTATTTAGTGATGATATGTTTTGAAATGTACATGTACATGTATGCTAATATTTTGGCATATAGACAGCTGTACATGTAGTTATTTTTGTAAATGATAACAGGGTTCAGGGAAGGTGCATGCTTCCGTTCCTGATACCGGGAGTTTGATATCCAGTCAATAAATTGGGCACCATCATAGTGTAGCATAGCAGTACAATTCACCATGTTTTAGAGAACCTTTTCTGGCCGTGATAAAATGCTTCTCAATATTGAAAAAATTCATGTGAAATTCACAATTCATTGTATTACATGTACATGTACATGTACATTTGCTTGGTTTCCAAAAAGAAAAAATACAAAAATTTATGCATTGTTAGAAACTATTAAAAAGTAGATCTAGTCAAATTACATGTATGTGTTCATCATTTTGCCTGTGTTTAAAAGGGACTTTGTTGGATCAATTACTACTGTATATATAGTGACATTCATGAAAATTATACACATAATCATATAATCTTTTCATAATTTCATACATTCTAAGATGTTTTTTCAAGGGGTTTGCGCTACACTTGGAGATGCAAAAATAAACATTTTTTACATACCTGATAGGCAAATGCACACAAATCAATACGGCTGCCTCTCACCGAACACATCGATCATGAAAGGTTTCTTCATTATATAAAGTCAAAATGGTTTCAAGCAAGAAACGATTGCTATGTACATGTATATAGCCATGTTTCATCTCCGTGCTGTACATTGTATATCTTTTTGTCTTTTACATTTTGTTAACACTTTTTCATTACTGGAAATTTTATTTCTTTTTATCTTTCAGTCTATAGTACCAGCTGCACTGCAACAGAGGAGCATTTGTCTGCATGGTAAATCATTCACCATAATTGCCTAGTGCTGCAAATAATAGGATTACAATATGGTGATTTGTGACATGGCAACTTTAGAGAAGGCATTCTTCAATCTCTATTAGTTTGTTGGAGTATGATACTTTGTCGTCTGTACTCAATGGAATGACACAGGTTTACTTGAAATGTTTTACTGAGCGCTAAATCATGGTTAAATCGTGAAAGTGACCAATCCTGCAACCGAATAATTTAAAAAAAATTATAATTCATAATTATAAAAAGGAGGTGGTTATCTGTTTATCTTGCCTGTACATGAAGAAGATTTGATATGAATACATGTGGAGAGCTCTTCAATTTCAACAATGCTGCAATATTTACGTTGAAGTAATTCTCCAAGTACATGTACCAGTAGATTTGTGGTGAAATCCCCATTTAAGTGTTCAACCACTTCAAACTGTGACGGGCAGAGAAATCATACCAAACATGGATTTGTACAGGTGATATCGGAATACCGGACTTGGATCGGTCCTTTACAATTTTGTGTATTCATGAATCAGAGTTATCCGCGAGGAGATTAGAGGTTAAAATGCGAAACCAAAGCAGAACTCGTAGATCGTGGCTGGCTCCGCCACCGATCCTATCAAGACGATTTGGAATCATCGTGTTCCTCACGATGATTCTATGGACGTATACCTTGTTTACATTTGCTCTGTACAGGACAGAGCCGGATGTTCCAGAGAGCGAAAAACTCAAAGATCAAATATTAGAACTTAGCAAGCAGTATGTGAAGGCCTTGGCAGATGAACAAGGAGAAGGGAAAAACTTACCAGAAGCCAATTCAAGTTATGGTAAGTGAACATTGTTAGACTAAAGAAATATTAATTGTACATTTGGTTAATTTATACTTTTACCAAAACATGTCTCACAATTCTATGAGATGTTTTTAAATACATGTATGTGGGACAGACTTTCATTTTTTTTTCATTCCCAGGTTTGTGATTTTGTACAAAAAGTATTTTACTTTTGCTCTCGTTTATTAGCCTTGAACATCAGTTATACTTAAATTTTTTTGAAATCCTTCAGCATCAGACAAATGTTGAAAAGAATTTAGTAAGAATTTTTTATTTGCAACAACAAAAAAAAAAAAAAAAAAAAAAAAAAAAAAAAAAAAAAAAAATTAATTAACATATTCAAGATTTTATTTTCTATTGTTAGCAGTGAATAACAGTTGAATAATACTGAAAAAAAAACCATAAAAAAAACAACGTCAAAGAATATACTCTTCAGATTAATTGTTGTTTGTTTACATGTACATGTATACACATTTAAAATCTAAGTACATTTACATTATTTTCTAGATTTTTGTTTCACTAACCTTGTACATTGTACCGGATATTACCACTTTGTTCTGTAATATAATCATTTGCCAATAACCTGCCGGGTGTGAGATGTAATAGCAGAAACCTAAACATGTCTTACTGCCCTTGAATTTAAAGGTGGATGGGAACATGATTCAGCTTTTTCTATTAAGTACATTTGTACATCATGGAAATGAAACTTGCTTTTTGAGACAGGAAATTTCCTATACAGTACAATATTAGCCTACATCATTTCCTGCCCTGATGGCAAAACATGAAATAGATCAGAGTAGTACTTACTGTGTAAAAGTTCAAATGAGTTATTTAATCTAAAAACAATATCACATGGAAAAGGACATGTACATGTAGGCCTACTGTATTTCAGGACTTTAGGTGCAGTACTACATGTAGCATCCTGTACAATGTTTTGATTTGTTTTGTTTTTGTTTTGTTTTTTTTTACATTCAAAGGACACTAACTTTAAAAAAAGCAAAACAAATGGATGAAAAGGATTTGTTTAGAAACAGCAAAGAATGTACATTACATGACAAAAGACAACTACCAAGGTAGTAGAGCCTTCATGTACATATAATTGGCACAGTGTCAATAAAAATGTTAGCTTGTAACATACAAACATGTACTGTACCTACATGTTCATGTACGTTTCCTTTTCTTGATTCTTAATCTTAATCATTTTAAATTGCATGGCACTGCATATACATGGAATACACTACATGTACATGTGTATGAAATAAATGGATTATTGTGGAGGATGTACATGTAACTTGAACTTAAGTATAAGATTAATAATAAAAAAATGAGCGAATGTTTTTTTTGTGTGTGGATAAATCAAAATCAAGCAAATTTTTCTTTCTTGAAAGATATACAGTCAATCTAACAAACACCAACTAACGGTGTGTGGACTTGTATGACCATGTAGAAGAGGGAAAGGGGCAGTAGTATGCATGTAGAGTATCTGCATGAGATGATTGGAATAAGTGCTACATTGTACATGTCCGGGGATAGCATTGACCCAGAGTTGAACTTAAAAGTGTAGAAAGAGGAAATAATTCATTACTCTTTTGGTCAAGTCTAATCTCGGCGATGTACATGTAGGTCTACATGCCAGACACCTGTATAGTTTACTACATTGTAGTTACAAATGTACATGATGTATTTTGAAAGTGTTTTCATGTATTAGAATGGAGTACAAGTACATACATGTAGTGTACAAATGCTGTATTTAGAACAAAAAACTAAGTCTTTTTGGGGGGTTATCTTTAAAGATGCAAACTTGTGAGATAAGCATAAATACATGTAGCCTAATAACAGCAATTGTAAAAGCTAAAACAACAACATAAAAATATTAATGTAACAATACACTCTGACCTTGCCGATGTGGCCATCATAATAATAATAATAATACTGAATTTATAATGCACACATATCAAACATATTCCAATCAAGGCGCAATATTCTTACTAACTTTACAAGTAAAGCTGTTTTCTTACTGTCATTGCAGATCTAAAGAAAACCATGGCAGTGCTGCTGGACAGCATATTAGAAAGACTGGGTAAATTAGAGAAGAGAGTGGACAAGGCAATCATCAATGGCACGCAGAATCTGCTACGGAACTCCAGCCTCCACCAAGATGGAGTGACCGTGGGACATAAAGAAGGAGAGGGAGGTGGAGGAGATACAGAGGAAGCTGTCAATAAAGCAAAAGGTTAGTGATGATGGTCTCAGAGTGAAGAACAGATTATGTGTTGTAGAAGTTTCTACAGTAGAATCCTATATTCAGTTGCTGCTAATTCATTGCTGTTTTATAATCTCCCATTGCTTTTTATGAAGTATAAGAACACAGTATGAATCTGCTTCACAGAAAACAAAAGTATTGTGTAATTGGTACATGTATTAATTTGACCCATTTGGAAAATAAAGCAATTTTGTATGTACATGTAATCAGATTGAAATACACATACTGCTACTTGGAATTGTGCGGAGGGTGGTGCTGGCCAGATAGTACATGTTATCCTAGTCTCAGTTTAATGGATCTTTTTAATATATCTTCATTCAAAATTTCATCCAAATCATGCCTGGATCATGAACATATTTGGAGCAATATGAGGACATTTTTAACTTATTCAATTCAAATTTATTTTGGCTACAAGAACCCAAGTTGAGCTTTAATCAACATCCTCAGTTTGAAGACTTTGAAGGTGAAGTTAATGCAACCATGATTCGCAAGCTCGTAGTTGGTGCACTGCATGGTAAGGAGTTATGGAATTTGATATAATTTGGTGTGATCATGGAGATGGTAGGTCCATGGTTTGATCAAGGCTTCAGAATGTAAAGGCTAAGGCCATACTGCTCATTTGCATACAATGTACATTTTGTAAAATGCAAAGCAAAAAATTAAATGTCATTTCTTACGCTTCCATTTCCCAGAATTCTCTGTTTTTCCACATTCTGGTTTGTGCTAAAAAAAAGTACCATCATCAGATCATTACAAGTATATTTATTTATGTACATGTGAATGTCGTCTGTACAAGTCTCTCTGACTTGGCATATCATGTTGGTGGCTTTTCTCCAATTTCTGTCTTCATAATTTATTTTTCAAAACAATACCTTGTACATGTACATGTACATAGTGTCAGTGAATACATCTCCTTTTTTTTTTTTACAAACTTTTCGTAAACCTAATACATTGTACAGCCTCTGGGACGTGACTTTACCAAACTATATCTGCTTGATACTTTTTTTTTTTTTTTTTTGTAGTTCTCATCTTGAAACAAGAATTTTCATTGTACACTTGTCTTGACTGTGCTTTAAAGCCTTTCCTTGAGTTGTATTTTTGAAATTTCATTTTCATTTGGGTGAAAATGTAATGCCAATATAAGAATGTGACAGATATGGGACATGTAATGAGATTGCACACAATACAACATTTTAAGGGGAAGGTGGGATATTACCTGTAAGTGAAAAATAGAGAAGAAAATACTCTATTAATTAGTTTGGTATATAACAAAAATTCATGCAATTAGTTAATGAAGCCATGTAAAAAATAAGAGCCTAGATTTTACAATGTTGGCCTACATAGTGCCCTTTGATACTATCAGTTCCTGTATATAAATATTTGTAGGGTTTCCACATACATTTGTCTTGCTTTTTAAAGAGGACTTTTGCCCTGCTATCATAGACATGTGATCTGGAAAAATATGATAATAAATAATCTGTAAATATGCATGTACTACATACGTAGGTTTCACCAAATATTGTCACCTGGAGAGCAATTTGTGTACTTTATAAAATACACTCTTCTCGGTTGTTAACTTGGATCTTCTTTGGCCTTCGTACTTTATTTGGGTCATATTCATAAAGAACATGTCACAAGACTGTAGTAGAACATCAGCCATACTGTACCATATCATGGTAATATAATCTGGCCCTCAGGGTGATTTGCATGCTTTCCCCATACAACAATTTATATAGCATAATGTGCCATTGATCTCATAAAGTATTCAGAAGTGCGGAGGTTATAGAAATAATGGTGCCATGATTTTTTTTTTTCTTTTTTTTTTCTTCTTCTCTTTGATTTTTCAAAAGTCCCAAGCAACCATATTTTGGTGCAATATAGTATGACACATACATGTACATGAACTTGCTGAAGTAAAGATTTTTGAGATTAACTATTCTTCATCATGTATTGTGTGCCTACAGTCTATACAAAGCTCAATCTTCATGTTTCAATGCACTTACATTTGTAGACTAAACAGTTAAACATACAGTTTACATCTTCCATTAAAGTTACTTTATGGCTGAAAATGTGACATTTCAGCATTTAATAGTAAATCCATTAGTCATACATGTATGTAGTACATGTTTCATAATCCTACTTATTAAATTTTGTGTATTCCAGCTCCAAATCATCAAAAGCTTTTATACATGTACATGTATACACATTCTACTTTCTATAATGGGGGGGGGGGTAATAATACCGCCATGAGAATCTTGGACATTTTACATGTGTACATGTATGAGGAAATCAGGATTTCCTTTTCAGAAATTATTTCATTTTCCATGTCATAATTCACATGTAGTACATGTACAAAATGCATCTATCATGTGTACAGCATACAATGTTGTACAATGTAGGCCTAGCTTGCTTGAAAATAAATGAGCAATTTGTAAATGCTAATAATCTTGAATTATGATTAAATTTTTAGCATTTCAAATGTAGATGTATATGCACATGCACTGGTTACATTTTTTTGGGCCTAGTATTGAATTTTTGAGAGCAATTGCAGTTTTTAAAGAATATTATACTAATTGGTGTGTGGTCAGTCTTTTGATCAAAGATGTACATGTAGGCCTACATTGTACTCGACCACGAATGTAATCATTCCATGGGTTTGGGGCAAAAAGTCTGACATTTCAGCATTATCACTCAACTACATACAAGTATGTACACTAAATAAATTATGGCAATTAGCTTCACCAAAATTTGAAAGAAAATCCATATTTTTATGTTAACATCTCTCATTTCCAATTCAGCTCATTAGAAAGAAAAGAAAACAAATATTGGACAGTCACAGAGTGTACCACCATAACCTATGTTCACTAAATGTCACAACTGTTGGACATTGGTGATGCTGGTGGTATCTTTTGAGATATTGTAGCTACATGTACACATGATTAATCTGATTATCCCTTACTCAAACTTTTCTCTTCCAAAGGGAAATACAGTACTGTAGTCTTGATAATGAAATTCACAACTGACTTTAATATAAATGATATTATTATATGCAAACAACAATTCCACTTGTTTATAAGAAATGCATTTTATTTATCTTGTAAATATTGCAGAACTGATCGGAGGAGGTGTGGATTGCTCTCTCACTGAAGCTGAGCTTGGTGGATTTGCCAGCTGTAAGGCGAAAATGGCGGTAAGTATAATATCTCATTTACTTTATTCAGAGCATATCCAATTTGAATAGAGTCCTAAGAAGTAAGAACCCAACCCCACACCCCCCCAAAAAAAACAACAAACAAACAAACAAACAAACAAACAAACAATGAACAAACAAATAAAACAAAAAACAAAACAAAGCAAATCAAATAAAACATCCCATTGTATCTATGGTGTACATATACATGTAATATCTACAACATGTACCTATCACAACATAAATTCAAATAATTAACAAATTATTAAAGATTAAAGTACAATGTAAAGTGTTTTCATGTAGTAAATTTTTTCAGGGGTGTGGTTAATATCTAGAGTCAGGCTAGGTAAGGCATAGATGTGATTAATTTTGTCAAAAAAAAACAAAGAGTTGGCTTTAGGTATGTAAGCATACTTTTCAGCTTTTGCATACATCGAGGGATCGATGCCACATGTTCAAATCTGAACTATTCCTCTTCTAAACAAAGTCAGCTGTGCATACATATAAAGCAACTGCAGACAGTTGTAGGTGAGAGGGGAGGAAATAGAGTGGGTGAAAAGAGATGGAAGAGAGAAGTAGAAGGAGAAAGAAAAAGAGAGAGAGAGAGAGAGAGAGAGAAAGAGAGAAAGAGAGAGAGAGAGAGAGAGAGAGAGAGAAAAAAAGAGAGAGAGAGAGAGAGAAATAGAGGAGATATTGGTATGTAAACTTGAAATGATGTGTTTTTATTTATTAAAAGTTGCATATACAATGTGTTTGTAGATAAACTCTGTATTATAATTATACTCTGTAATATATGCTAGTATATACTTACTGTAACTAATATTTCATATTATCCTAATTATTTTTTTTTCAATGATTATTTTACCCTTCCAAACAGTGGATGAAGGATATGTGGCGATCTGACTCCTGTTATGCGCACTATGGAGTAGATGGTACTGAATGTTCATTCAGAGTCTATCTCAGTGAGGTATGTTTAGTAATCGATTCCTCAAAAGCTCAGTTCATACTTTTTTTTCAATATTACCATTAATAATCGCTAGAGGGTATTCATTTGTCTTGCAATCTACTATGGTCAACAAGGAAATTTGTGATCACTCTCGCAAAAAGTGTTCACTAGCTTACAAGTTCACAAGCTTTCGAGTGCCGCTGCAACTCTTTATCAAGTGACGAAAATTATCAGAAAACGTAGTCTGTTTATATGAATCCCGAGGAACCAATGCACCCAACATGGAACAATAGGCGGGTGTTAAGCCGCTACGTGATTGGTCGGGCTTTCACCAATAAGCGCGCCGATGGTGCGGGCTGGAATCGGTATGCAAATTAGACAATGGCGGGCTCGCTACTTTCCCGTGGGCGGGGATTGGCTACCATTAATGTTGCTAATATTTTGCAGATGGCTTTATACCTACATTGTATAGCGGTGTAAAGTGTACATGCATATGAACGGGTGTCAGTAATGCGGTATTGACGTTCCTCTTATTTTACTTTCATTTTGCACATATTTTCATACTAGAAAACCAGTTCATACAAAAATACTTCAACGCTATAGTAAATATGTAAATAGTAAATGACAATAAAATGCTTACCGATATGTATTACCAATTAATCGGTATGTGACTGGATGTATGAAAAGGTACATGTATGTAATTTTAGATCGGAAGGGGTCATCATTTTGTCAAAAAAATTAGCTTCTATTCTTATTTTCTCAAAGCAATTAAAAAAATGAAGGGGTTCATTCCAGGAGACTTTTGAATTGTTTATGTACATAATACTTTGTATGAAATATTCTTTATTTCTTGATTTGTATGTTTTTCATGAAAGTGGTGAATGAAGTTCAAGGGTGTACTTTAAATGAGCATGTGTGCTCGACATATACTTGTAAAGATAAAAAAGGTCATTTAAACTAGGTTCCTCTGATTATAAATTGGGTAATTGATCTTTTATCATCCATAATTGACCATAAAGTCATCGAAACTTCCTGCATTATATCGGATGTAATGCTGTGAAAAAATATGTACTCGTTATTCTGATTAAATGCAAAAGTTGAAACCCAAGCATTTTATAAATAATTATCAAACTTTTCTATGCAAATAGAAAACATCATCCCTCCCATTTTAAGTATTTTGTAGATTGCATTACATTGATGTCATCTTCGTCATTATGTAGTGCTTTAATATTATCTTGTAATTATTATTCATTTATTATCTTTATCATTGTATTTTTACCCAGGTGGAGAACTGGTGTCCAAGAGTGAAAGGCAGGGGGAATATTTCTTCAAGCTTTAAACTCCTGGATTCTGAACAGGTAATAGCATGATTATATCCCGTATAAATAGAAGTGATTAAACGAATCAAGTATGAGTGATGACTTTATCCAGACTTAATGAATACTCTAGATCAAACAATGTTTTGTTTGGCACACAAGCCTTTGTGAAGCATTTTCAATGATGTCCTTCCGTAATGATCCGTCTCTGAGCGATAATATCTAGCTGGCACTAATAAATCTTCATTTTCAAGCTCTCTTACATTCAAGACTGCCTGGCACCTCTCTGTCTTTCGTCCATCTCTTATTCATGAGGATGAAAATCGGGTATTTTGTCTTTCTGCCCATGCTAGTCTTAGTTTCAAGTCTTTCTCTCTTTTCACAAAAATTGAAATTAGGTTAATAAGTCCTTGAAAAAATTGCTAGCATGAAAACTGGTTATGTTGCTTGCATAATGATAAGCAGCATCCGGATGATAAATGTAGGCCAATTGTACATGGGCAGTTCCAAGGTAACGGAGTGACATTCAGAAGCAACATTTCAGCATTCAAACTAATTTATCATCCAAGCTTTAATCTTTATTCACAAAGAAATGGTTCATGGCAATAGCTGATGGTACCCTTTTTTTCAAAATGATGACATGTGTTATAGTGACCCACTTCATTAATGAGTTATGAATATTCATAAACATGGTTATGGAGTGATGCAAAATGGACATGCATATTTGAGCAAAAAACATTTTGCTGAAACTCTGTGAACTTTGAATGGCTATCACATTTTGAGTAATTGATTGGATTCTACAATGTATGTTATACTAGGTGTAATATGCTGCCTTGCATACGAAAATTGGTTGAATATTTTGTTAATTATGACTTAAAAATTTAACCCATGTCTGGTTACGGAGTGACCTCTGAAACATCGACACAATGCCAATGTAAAATGACTATGTCTCCCTTTGCTAGATAAAAAAAAACCCCTCCTGTTTGTTTCAATTTAATTTCTATTTGCTCTATATGACAGCTCTAGGTGGGGGATTCAAAACTTCTACACAGAACTTTGAAACTCATTAAGTATGATAATTTATGCGCATTTTTCAAAATTCACAAAAAGTGCTTCTTCTTTATTTGGCGACCGATTTTTTTTTTTTTTCCATCTGGTAGAGCTACATGAGGTTTACTGAACTTCTAAACAGAATTTTGAAATTTTGATTTGAAAATTGTCTAAAT
>CALNVZ010002974.1:20342917-20378380 GCA_940671915.1 Paracentrotus lividus | reverse complement strand
TGTTTTTGTAATTTTTTATGCTTGAGAAATGTATTTTGATCAATATAAAGACAAATTTAATTAATCAAAAGGCTCAGAAGGCACAATTATTAGTGTTATAAAGAAATTTAGAAAAAAGCAGTATTTTGTACAAAAACGCATGCAAAATGACGATTTTTTGTTCAATTTAGGCCTGACATGCGATTACGTAATGTTGCGTAACGCGACAATGGAGTATCCGATTTTTTCGAACTTGGTGTCAAAATTTGCGAGACACTTTAAAGAAAAAAGTCATAAAGCTCGCTTGATCTTGATTTTCAGTACGAATACAGACCGTGAAAGCGTGGCCTATCGATCCTTTTGACCGTCGGAGTTCGACGCAAGGTGTGTCAGAAAAGTTACCACAGGGATAATAAAATATGTGAAAATTTTACTTTTTATATATCCTGCTTTCATAATAAAATATAATCAAAGTATTTTTTCATTTTCTAGGTTTCATTTTTCTTACATGAAATTTAAGTAAAAAAGATACAAATTTGTCATGTCCTGTTTTGCTTGGAACTGCCCATATACATACACTCATGTATCTGGAAGCTTGGCTATTGGGATTTGACATTTTAATTTAAGTACATGTAGATAAAGAATATTTGTACCAATTATATACTCCCCTCTCACTCATGAATACTCCTAAAGAATAAATATCACCCCCTCAGCCACCATTCAACATACTTTAATAGAACTACATTTTGTGAATTATTGAACAATTTACCGCTTTTTTCCCAATTATGAGTACCAGGAATTGGAATGATATTATTATGTTAATCTTTTCTGAAATGGTTGTATTACATGTACCTATATTGCCTGGCTTAAACATGAATATGGTGGGTGCATAAATTTATTCCAATTTAATAGTAATTGTCACTCTTGGGTGGCTGACATGCATATCTTGTGGAGCAAATTGTGAAGCGCTTTGCCACTGCAAGGAAGAGATGCTAGATACAAATGCTCATTTGATTAAATTGGCTATGACATTGATAATACATGCACAGTAATGTAGAATAATCAATATTTTTAGCCTTGTTATGGAAAAGCAATTACTAATTTTTCATTTGCTAAACCAGGAAGTGAGATATTGATCTACAGAGTGGGGAACTAATTTTCAAGAGGATTCCTATTTATTTTATCTCTCCATACATTTGTGTTTGGAAAACAATTGCAAAATAGATGTGTACAAATAGAGCATATGTAATCATTAAACAATGAGTTGAGATAAATAGAGAAATCAATATTATCGCTACAAGGCCTCTTATTGAAGAGTATCTATGTAATGAAATTAAACCATTTATCCTTTTCTGTCAACATGTAAGGGGGGGGGGGAGGACTCTCATTCTCTAGTGTGTTAAAGACTTCTGTCTGATGAAGGTTCACCTAGCGTGAATTGGATCTTACACGTAGTTTACATGTACATTCCTCTCAGTTATATTTTGATTATACATGTATAAACAGCAATGGGATATTTCAGCTCGCTTATATAAATCCCTCACAAAAAGTTCCGCAAATTGAATTTGGTCCATGATAACTTTTCAGGTACGCTTTTGTTATTTCTGATATTCATACCATTGGAAAGATAATTTATTCTCCTTTTTATTGATATCCTATTTGTAATGATTGTGTAATGCTTCAATGCACAGAATATGAGAATATGGAGAAAAGTAAAAAGTTAAATGTTGTAAACATGCATTTTTATTGATCACATTGAAGTTCGGCAACTCAACTTTAGGTCCTGATAACTTTGTGGATATTTTCTAATTTTTATTGAATTTTATACCATTGTCAAGTTAATTTATTCCTCTCTTGATTGATACCTAATTTGTAATGGTGATGTCATGCCTGGGTCCACATAACCCCTGAATACATGGCAAAACAAAAGATAATTTTCATTTTAAATTTCTGTAGCACAACACTAAACCTTCATACATTTTAATGTAGGTTTTTAATCATTATTAATTTTTATAGCATTTAAAAGTTCATTAATTCTTCTTTTTATTGATACCCTATTTGCAATAGTAGCATCATGTTTAAACACTCATAACTCATGAATATAATGCAAAGTAAAAAGTGAAGAGTTGCGAAATGCTTTGCTATTGCTCGCAATAGACAATAATACTCACAATAGGCATTCAATGTACAACATTTAACTTCTGACTTGTCCTAACATTCTGGTGTTCTCTGCATGCAAGAACAACACTATCATTACAATAAGGGTGTCATTGAACAGAGGAATAAATAAACTTGACAATGGTATAAAACTCAATAAAAATGAGAAAATACCCCAAAAGTTATCAGGGCCTGAAGTCGAATTGCGGAACTTTACTTTGATAAATGCATTTTGCAACATTCAACTTTTTACTTTTCTCCATACACTGATATTTTGTGCATTGAAGCATGACACAATCATTACAAATAGGATATAATAAAAAGGGGAATAAATGATCTTTCCAATGGTGTGAATGTCAGGAATAACTAAAGCGTACCTTAAAAGTAATTATGGCCCAAAATCGAATTGTGGAACTTTTTGTGACGGGTTTACATGTACAGACAGTAACAATGTCATGTTCTAACAAAATAAATCCTTCAAAGAATCATAAAAGGTTGAAGCATACTGTGTCAGAGGTTTGCATTTAATAGGCATATAATGGCTGACAGGGGATAAATATTACACAAGGAACTGGCCATTCACACCTCTCTCCTGGAGGCTCCACTCTATCATGTTATATTCATGAGTGGGTTTGAAAGGGAAACTGCTTAATACAGGGTGATTCAAAATAAAGGAATAGCATTCAATCTTTGTACTTGGGTGATACATGTAAAGATACTGATGAATAAAATCCTAAAGATCAGTAGTTAATGTTTATAGTAGGCTTACTACGTAAGGGAACATATTGAAGGGTGACAAGTATTGCATTCATAGCCTAATCTGCTTCGGTCGCTTTATATAGTATTTATGAGGTGGCTTCAAGTATATTTTTAGAATGAATTAATAGCCTCAATCAGTAGCTATCCAGCCTCAGCTACGACAAAGGAATGAATGGGCCCATGCACGAGCATAATAGAGTCCACATTGTCCCCAGACAATAAGGGCCCCATGATTGCTTTTTCTTGAGCAATTGTTGGATATGTGCCTGTAAATAAATAAAATGCACACACTCCCTGGAATACGTAGTCTACATGTACTCACCTTACTGGCTATACAGGGCGTCCCAAAAAGAACTATACACTTTTGAAATGGCTGCGAAATGAAAAATATTTGATTTTAGGTAATGAAATTTACATGTATGGAAAGCTCATTATCCCAACTTTCATATTACACCAAAAAGTCCGAAAATAAGTCATGCATGAATGAGCAGCGTTCACTTTTATAAAGGGTATGGAAATTAGGGTGCGCAGGAATTGCCCTACCAATTTGTATGAGGAAAGTCATTTGGAGCTTATGGAATTGAGGATGATTTGCAGAATTACTGATCAATTATGATAAGTTGGGGTTTGCTAAGTGAAATTTGTGGAATTGGGGATAATTGGGGATAACGATCTCATGCATGAGTGAACAGGAATGTGTGTTTCCTATTATAGCATTGTAACTTTCCAAGTTATGGCGATAATAGTAAAAAAATGACTGGTTGCCATTAAAAACCAACAAACAACAACAACAGTTGTATTCAGTGGCGTGTTAGTGGTAGTCAGGATGGGGTGTAGAACAGGTGAGAGGCAGGGTAAGATTTCTGATCCCTTTTGATGATCGTTTTCATGATCTTTTGGATTGTCTGAATGTCCAAGTGACATTATTTTTTCTTCAACAAACAGGTTGTGCATCGAAAGAGGAGGAGGACACGTTGAGCATTGAACGTACAGAAAATAAAGACTGACAGTATGTTAATTTCACAAATTTGTGTTACACTGTACCATATTCCTTTACAAAAGTCCAAATTGCTAAAATGACTGGATAGTTGGTTGGTTGATCAATTGAGTTGATTGATTTATTGGATAACAGTAAGACATGGTGATTGAAATAACTGTATGAAGATGATGTAATGCTTGATTGATTAGTTGAAACATTTGGAGACTGGTACACTGTTGATTAAGTGATTGCTAGCTGGGTGTAGATTGTCTAATTTATGTGACTGATTGATTGATAGATTGATAGATTGTCATCAACCATCCCAATTTGGGTAAATGTGAGTAGACCGGGATGCGGGAAGGTAGTTAGGATATTGTGAGTAGAAACCAATGAATATGAATGGTCAAAACACACCTATGCAGTACTGCCAACCTAAAATCGTATTTTTGTCTTTTTCATTTGGATAAGGGGTACCAAACTCATTAAATGTCAATAATTATTCAGATCATAAAAATGTCAATCCCCATCCACCTGTCGACCTGAAAACCTTTTATTATTCAATTATTTTCAATAGAAAACAAGGTAAATATGCCAAACATTTTGACAAGTGTGTCATCCCTGCACCAAAGGCATTCGTTCTGGTAAATGAGGGACATAGACAATTCATTGAACAATTAAATGTTTTCTATGAAGACAGGTGCGATGTAGTATGGCATGATGGTGATGTGCATTCATAGACATCTATAGATCTTAGTACCCCCTTAAGAAGCGAAAGAGGATAGAAAAAGTACGGAATACGATTTTTTGTTGGCAGGTCTGCCTATGCAAAAAGAGAGAGATAGATAGAGAGAGAGGAGGGAGACAGGGAGAGAAAGAAAGAAGAGAGAGGGAGAGAGGGATGAAGACAAAGAAAGAGAGAGAGAGAGAGAGAGAGAAAGAGGAAGGGAGAGAGAAGGAAGAGAGAGAGATTAAACACACCACTAAAGGACCTCACTAAAAATACCTTGGAAAGTTACAATGCAACAATAGGAAATACATATTCCTGTTCACTCATGCATGAAATTGTAATCCCCAATTCCACAAATTTCACTTAGCAAACCCCAACTCATCATAATTGATCAGTAATTCTGCATATCATCCTCAATTCCATAAGCTCCAAATGACTTTCCTCATACAAATTGGTAGGGCAATTCCTGCGCACCCTAATTTCCATACCCTTTACAAAAGTGAACGCTGCTCATTCATGCATGACTTATTTTCGGACTTTTTGGTGTCATATGAAAGTTGGGATAATGAGCTTTCCATACATGTAAATTTCATTACCTAAAATCATATATTTATTATTTGGCAGCCATTTCAAAAGTGTATAGTTCTTTTTGGGACGCACTGTATATTGGTTCTTAAAATTTCAGAGTTGAGTGCATGTTTATTTTTTATTGACCCACTGTGTAGAGGGATTGAATGGGGGAGGTTTTTATTTTCCTCAGTCTGGGATGCAGGCTAGATTTATTGCTTCCTTGAGCTGTGAGGGCCTATAGTGTAGGATGATTCCCATAGGTTCATAACATATTCATTGGTTTAGGTCTGACACCTCAGAAAGTGAAGAGGGATGGCTCTTATGCCACTATTATGTTTGATGACAAATCAATTTTCACTTGACTTGGTCTTTACCATCAGTTTATTTTCTGGAGCTAGAGCTGATGAGAGAATTGAAGGGAAATGAGCGAAGAGAAGAGTTGAGAATAATGATACAGAAAAATTCTATTTGTCAAAGATAGATTTTATAACGTACATGTAGTGTGTTTCAGAAAAAAGGTAATCCATTTTTAGAGGGCCCATATTCCAGGGTCATTTGTTTTTTCTGTTCATATGTTACATATAATTGAACATGAACTCTCCACCTTTCCAATGATACCTTTCTTGAATCATAAATGTAAAGCATAACTGAGTAAATTGCAAATGAAAATGACGGTACAGAATCAATTTTTTTCCAAGTTTTAAGGAAATGAAAGAAGACAGAGTGGATGCTTTCAAAGGAGTCACACATCACCGCACGCAATCCTTTTCGATGCTCTGGGAAGCAGGGTCAGCATTCACTCAATCTTCTTTCATTTCCTTAAAACTTGGAAGAAATTGATTCTGTACCATCATGTTCATTTGCAATTTACTCAGTTATGCTTTACATTTATGATTCAAGAAAGGTACCATTGGAAAGGTGGAGAGTTCATTTTCAATTATTTGTAACATATGAACAGTAAAAACAAACCAACTTGGAATATGGGCCCTCTAAAAATGGATTACCTTTTTTCTGAAACGCACTGTATAGATAGACTAATAGAGAGACTGATGGAATTTCATATATTCATTGTTAACAAAAACTGGAAAACAGAATCAGAAACTGAAGTACATGTACATCATGTGGCTAGTTACTCATTTTATCAAAAATTTGTGTAGAATAAGCAAGAAGATTAACTTAAGATGAAATAAACAAAATAATAATTGAGGGGAAATTGCTTTTAACCATACATTGGGAACAATGTCAATAAAAAAGATGTGGATTATTTAGGGAAATGTTTATTTCTCATGTGGATCCTGTAATTCGGATCAGACCAGACCAATGGTAATGTTTGTGATATTTAATGCTTTTCTATAAAAAGCATTACCGGTAATTTCTAAAAATTGGTTTTAATACAGGTACACTGTACATGTACATGTATGTTTATAGGGGCCCCATTGGAGATCAACTGTTATTGAATGGGCTTCCCCATATGAATAAGTAAAGGTAAATAAATAACTAAATTAATGTCAGTTTATTTATTCTTCTAATGCCTTCGTCTTCGTTCACTCTACTCTTCAGGCTGAGGTGCAACTTGATAAACAAGGTCTGTTCAACCTGATGAGGGAACCTACCAAGTTCCGCTGGATCAAGATGAGGATATCACGCATGTGGGAAACTATGTGGGTTCCCGCTGGTCAGGAGTTCATCAGGATGCAGGGTGACAAGAGAAGAGCACGCAAGAAGGTGAGATAATTAATAGTAGGGGGATTCCTATAGTCCGCAGGGCCAATAGACCTCAAGGCCAACAGTGTCTGGTCGTTGTGATCCGGTGTCCAGGGGTTAGGGTTAGGGCACAAGGCAAAATGAAATCCTAGAATATGGTGACCCAGTAGGTTGATTCACACCTGCCCGATCTGGAAAATTTTTTCGTAATCTCTGATCGGGTATTTTTACCCCGATCACAAACTACGCGTAATTTTGCAAGTGTGAAACCAAACTACGCGTAATATTCCCGAAGATAAATTCCCGTAAATTAGTAGGTACTTCGTCGAACCTATGCGTAGTTTCGCCAAGGTCGTGGGAACTTTTGTAGTGTGAACATAAATTACGGGAACTTTCTATTCCCTATTTCTTTTTCATATGTATTTCTTTGTTTTTCCTTCTTTCTTCTCTTTCCTTGTGTATTTCTTTGTTTTTCCTTCTTTTCCCGCTTTTCTTATGTATTTCTTTGTTTTTCCTTCTTGCTTTTCTTTCCTTATGTATTTCTTTGTTTCTTTCTTTCTTCTTTTTCCTTATGTATTTCTTTGTTTTTCCTTCTTGCTTGTCTTTCCTTATGTATTTATTTGTTTCCTTCTTTCTTCTCTTTCCTTATGTATTTCTTTGTTTCCTTCTTTCTTCTCTTTCCTTATGTATTTCTTTGTTTCCTTCTTTCTTCTCTTTCCTTATGTATTTCTTTGTTTTTCCTTCTTTCTTTTAGTTCCTTATGTATTTCTTTGTTTTTCCTTCTTTCCCCGCTTTTCTTATGTATATCTTTGTTTTCCCTATTTCTTCCTTTGTTTATAACTTCGGGTATTTTCCCTGGAAAAAGACTGTTCGGGCAGGTGTGAACACAAAACACAATTTACGGGTATTTTTGTGATTGAAACAGTTCTCGAAATTTACTATAATTTTTCCTGATCGGGTAGGTGTGAATCCACCTAGTGTCCTATAGTCATAGTGACCCTGGTTGGCTATGTGGTTGGCCATGCCAACTGGCTGTAACCATGATAACAAGAATAATTTTTTTTGTAATGCTTTTTTTGTACAAAGAAACTTGACTGTATATGTACTATAGTCACATTTGAATTACATTCATGTGAAAGAGCTTGATAAGCTCTTTTATTTGATACCAAATATTTCTGAAGATTCAGTAAATTTTATATCGCTTGGCAAGTGAACGATTTTCATTGAATTTCCTGGGTGTATGTAAACTTCTGGTCTCAACTTTAGGTCCTTTAGTGCATAGTAGAATGTAATATGTGCTGTGAAGGTTAGAATGGTGAGTATTATTGCAGCATGGCTAAAAATATCTTTATTTTGACAACTCTTCAATGTTGTGCGGTCAGATAATCCTGGGTGTCTGTAAACTTCTGGCCTCAACTGTAGGTCCTTTAGTGCACAGTAGAATGTAATATGTGCTGTGAAGTTTAGAATGGCAAGTAAAATTGCAGCATGGCTAAAAATATCTTTATTTTGACGACTCTTGAATGTTCTGCGCTCATTTCCAAATGAGGCAAGGATTTAATGGAGAATAGAATCATTACCATATTTTGATGCAGTTGCCCCAATTATTTTTATCTTGATTTTGTACTTTATTTCAGGGTAGTGATGATTAGAGGTATGACAGACAAATGGAGGTTTGTGTTTAAATCCTGCATAAACCTTCTGCCACATCCTTTCTCACTAAATTACTCCTTTTAATCCAATAATGATACCTTGTTTCCACCAAACTACATATGGCATTACTTTTCCTTTAAAAAATCTTTTAAAAAAAGTATTGTCAACCATGTCGATGTGATGATTGTAATGTACATTATACTTGTTTTGCAGTTATTATTCACACAATAATCGGTACACCTTTAAAGTCCTGTTGATACATATGATGATGATAATATCATTTATTTATCCAGGGTAGCCAAGTTCTTGGCAACTGTTTTACATTCTACCAGCATTAAGCGCAAATGTTAATATGATTAGTCCTATTTAACAAATACCAGTATTTGTCAATGTTGCACATGATTAAGCTTTCACTTCTATTAAGAAATACCTGTTTTTGTTCAAAAACATGTTTTTGTTTGTTTGTTTGTTTGTTTTTTTTACTTTTTTTCCTCTTTCGGTTGTACAAGTTTGGCAGCAATGCAAAATGTATGGCATACTGTACATGTCACTGTATACTACATAAAATATATCATATTCTAACTATTGACAAAAATAAAGCAGTGTTTGGTAATTAAAAAAAACTGAAATGAAATTGAAAGAAACTAGGAGAGAAGTGCACGAGAGAAAGAAAAATTGTAAATTGAGAGATCTACTGCATGGAACTTATAACATCTAAAGTAAATCATGGCGGAGATAGACCAGTGTTTGCACAACATGGTATTAACAGGGGACTTCAAACTTGACATGAGCATAAGCTTATTCAATAAATCAACTGTGATGTCAAGTATATAAGTCCATAAAGCCAAATTAATGGATAATTTGATATGGCCACATGTCATGAGTTGGGTGGAAAATGCGTTACATGTCCAAAAAATTGTAGAAATGTACATTGTCACAATCAAACATCTTTAGTTTCTTAGTAGTAAGTCAGACATGTATAAAAGTATATACATATTGAATGCAGAGATTGAAAGGAGGATGATTAACATATTTTTGTGCCTGTATAAGGTGTGTCATAAAAGCTATACAGAGTGTTACAGGAAAAAATGGTTTGAAAAACTTCACAATTTTACCGGCGAATAATTTCTTAATCTTTTCACCAAATGAAATGAATCATCGTGGATTGTGTAAATAAGACGCTATGCTTCTAAAAAATATAAACTTGTAACACAAAATTATTTTTTCTAACCGCCCTACGGGGTGTCAAAAAAGAAGAAAAAATAGTGCAAAAAGGGCAGAAATCCTGTCTTTTACACTTGGATTACATCTCAAACAATGTTTATTGCAAGTAATATGTTTCCACATAATTGTGTTTTTACATGGATGCAAAGAAAATGGCGAAAAAATGACAATTATCGTTATAAAATTGCATGTGACAATTTTTGATGCCTGCAATGCCTTGTCTATGAGGATGTGTGCATTAAGTTTCTTTTAATTGATTAATAAATTGATTAAATTACTTTTGAAAAATCTTCTTCACATTTATCTAGAACCACATAAATTCCCAAGAGAATGCTATATCACTCAACCCATAAGACCAATTGGCTGCAAAGATATAACGCAGCAAACAATAAGAAAGTAACAAAAATGGGAATTCCCTATGCTTTAACACGTGCCTCCACCGTAGGATCCTCCACCGTAGGATCCTCCACCCCTTACCCTACACCACTAAAAGTATCTTGGTATTAAAACTATGAGCATAATGAAGCTGAAACTTCACAGACATGTAGCCTGATGAATTATCTACAATATGAATTATTGCACAGCTTATGACTGTACATCGTTTTCATGCTATGTGAAAAATGTGATAATTTTCCCTCCAAAATGTAACGCCTCCACCCTTTTACAATACCCCAACTTGTGACACATGGCCATATGACCTTGGCAGTTCCCATCTTTCATCAAACTATTCTTGAAGCTTATAAATCATAAATACAGCATTAAAGGATGCACCATAACTTTGTTGAAACATGGTTTTCTATATGAATCAAGATCTACATGTAGTATATGTACTTTTACATCTTTTGTTTTACTTTTTGTACTTTATGAAAAACAGTTTATTTTGACAATTGAGTTTAGTTGAAGATTTGAAAAGTATTTTGTATTTGATATTTTCAATATTTTATATGATAAATCATATGGCACGTTGTTATTTTGTACATTTATATTTGATGTACATGTATTTTGGAAGAACATGTGTTCACCCAATTTCACAAGTGCAAAGCTTTTTCTTGGTCGTGCAATATTATATACAGTTGTACAAATATACTTTGGGGCTTTCAAAAAATTTGAATGTGAAAGAATTTGAGATAATTTGAGATACATTGTACATGTACATGTACATGTATTGCACACTTACACAATAATTTAATGACAAAGTTTGTGTCTCTTTAAAATAGTTCAACCATGGCCTGTACAACTTTGCTTTCGGTATTGTGTTAGAACTTAGAAGAGGCACTTTATTATCCGGAATTACAGTGACTGATCCAGGATTTGAAAATTGGGGGGGGGGGGGGGGGAGGAAAACGGGCTGAAATTGTCTGATTTTTAACATTTACTGTGCAGTCAATATGAATAAGTGGTTTTTAAATTACTGCAGCAGCTGACTCATTCAAATCTTTGGGACTTAAAATTGGAACAGAGTTTGATAATCCCAACTTAATTTGATATGTGTGTATCATAATCACTCATTTAGTCACATTTGTATAATGTCAAGATCACAGTATTTCTTATTGGCATACATTAATTGAATATAGGGAGGATGATTGTTTCAGACTGAGACTTGGCGCCAAGTTAAGATTATTTTGTGAAAATGCCATATTGCCCTATAGCCCTTAGTTTCAATCCTTTTTTTTTTTTTTTAAGTGACCGGTTGGCATCTCTGCAATTAATACAAAACTTCGAGGGCCCATAAAGTGAACAGCACTTTACATACGTCTTGTACCTTTACATGTGTACATGATTTATATGATAATGACTATTAGTAGGCCTATATGCTCACAGGTCGCTTTATCTCTCTTTAGGTTATGTCCAATATCTTTTGTAAAAAATGTACATGTAGAGTTAGGTATTTTTATAGCATAGAGCCCCACCATACAAGATGGTAACTACATTTATAAAATTGGTCCCCTTTCAGGCTGATACAAATGTAATTGGTCTCCTATAATGTCGTCCTGTCGCCAATGACTAACTATGCCTTTGACATCAATGCACATATTTGGGGTTTTTAATGAGCTTTCCACTGAGACATTTGGGACATTGAATCTTGAGTGATTTAGAAAGGCGACTGCTGCTTTACTTCAGCATCAGTACATGAGTCATTGGGAAATATGCTACTTTCCAGGGAGAGGAAGATGGAGAGAGAGAGAGAGCAAGAGAGAGAGGGAGAGGGTAGGGGGATGGGGTTACGATACATGAATGAAGGAAGGAGATTAAGAGAGATAATACTTTTACATGTATGTAGATTGTGACATTGTAGAAGTTAAATGTTTTCTTCTGACTCTGTATAGGCCTGATATGTACATGTATCCCCTATTCACCTGATCACATGAAATCCTGTTGCCATGGATATTGATGGTAATTAAATCATGAGATAATGGACGCACAGTCTGCCTCGCTACAACATGTATTTTATTAGTTCTCCTGTAGAATTGCTTTTGGATGTGAACTTTATACAATGTAGATGTAGATTGCCGATATGTGCATTTGAATTATATGATCCCCAACAGTCGAATAGTAAACACACAAACATCAATATCATACGGACAGACAGACATTTATCCTAGAGAGCTGAGCCCAGGGGCAAAGTCAATTCTTTGTTATTGCTTTTAAAAATGAGTTCATGATGGTGAGTCACTGATGCTAGATTCTTAAAATTAGGTTTTGAAACAACTTGTTATTTTACCTTACATGTACATGTACATGTATGTAATAATGTTTTATTTACCCAGGGTAGCCATTTAAGGTTTTTGAACCAGCCTTGTCAGATGATTACCCGACATAGCAACAAGCAATGCATGGAAACTGAATTCTACATTTGTTGTTCATTCTTTATAAAGCGGATAATTGAGTACTATTCCTGCATGTTGAAGGTTCTTTATACATGTACATGTAGGTAAGAAACATTCTCTGTATACATGTGAATTGATCTATTGTATACATTGTCTAGAGTTGGGGATTTTACCTAATAATCTTGAGTTTCGGTATCAAAGGACATATAAATTTACATAATATACATATTGTACGTTAATCACCAATAGGCCTTGTTGTCTTTGTGTACTTGTCTGTGTGTTTGTTTGGGGACATTATCTGAGATCAAGGTTTTCGTGATTGCACGACTATAATATTTACCTTTTTTTTTTTTCATCTCTCCTACATGTACCCATGATAATCACATCACTCATTCTGCACTCCCTGAGGTGAAACAAAATAGCAAGGATCCATCACTAGAAAGAGATCATGTTTCTCCATTCTCTTTATCCCTTGTTTTCACACCTAGCCTGCATCTACAGGTGTAATAACCCAGGAACTTCAGGACCTGTTTACACAAGCCTATATCAGAATGCTTGGTTTGTGTTATCCTTATTGATTTGGAAAGACTGATGTCGTAGCTCAAGAATGTTCTTGACATGTTAAAGTAATATTGGTTGTTTTACGATCAGGGTACACCCATTTGTCTCACTGGGCAAAAAAAAAAGTTGTTTTGTTTTTCCTCAATATTTGTGTATGTGTTCGAGACAAGTGAAATGATATTGCTTTTAAATTTTGAGGCATGAGGTCACCAACTAAATTTTCTATAGGGGTTCAAATTTGTTCTTACACGTTAAGTCAATTGCTTCATTTTTCAGAGAGGATGCTTTTTGACGGAACGTGATTTGGCATCATTGTAACATGAACTGTCTGAAAAATAAGTGAATGTGGGCAAAGTAAACATAATAAGTTTGTTGCATGTATACAAGTGTTCTTACAGACAAAAACATTGTTCATTGAGTGATGTCTAACTATGCGTAAAAACACCAAATTCTGAAAGGACATTTTTTACAGATTTGGCACCCCATTTTTGGTCAATGGTCACAAAAAAATCAAATTAACTGTAGCTTCTGGGGTTTTCAGTTTTAACAGTGATTTTATCGCACATATCAGTAATCAATTCTGATTGGAAAAACAAGCCTAATGATTACTAATAATAAAGATGCGCGGGCTCAAAATTAGAAAATATAAAATGAGACAGTAATTTTGCCCTAAAATGCCAGATATGGACAATATTTAGAAGTAAATGTGTATTTCAATAATTCATTTTTCTCTTGTAGGTTGCTCTAACAGTGCCCAATAGCTGGCCATCATAGATTTTATATTACAGTACAAGTGTATTTCTTTTTATAGTGCACAGAACGCCATTTATTTTTACGTTGTACCCCGATCGTAAAAACAACCCATTTGCACTGTTTAATATCACCTACATGTATGCTCAACATCATATGGATGTAACACCTGTATATTTAATGATGTACTGGAAATTCCTAACAAGTGATGATGATGATGGGATGTAACATGTACATGTATATATTTAATGATTTACAGGAAATTCCTAACAAATGATATTGATTGGATGTTATATTTAATGATGTACAGGAAATTTGTAACAAATGTTGGTGATTGGAGTTCTAATTCGTGATGATCACTATAAATCATGTAGCAAGAAGTTTGATGCCATAAGGGCTAGCAACTGCTGAAGGGAGGAGAAATCTTTATATACGAAGGGGATCTTTGTGTAAGGACCCTTTAATATATCAATGAATTTATCAGGGGAAACAAGTTGACAAGCGGTCTTTGTTTCGCTTGAAACAAATTTGGTTGTATTACTATCAAAATGTTGTGTTGTGTACTACATGTACATTTAATCGCACAAACATGTGACTATTGCAGGGTGGTTGAATATAGATGTAAGGGGGGGGGGGGTAACTTGGCAGTGAATTTTAACATACATGTACTTGCCATTTGAGCGTCATACCCATTTAACCCTTGATTACATGGGCTTTATTGCTTCCACTGTATAGGTTAAATACCCATAAAATAGTCATTGAACTGGGCCACCCCTGTCAATGTGTATTGGATTTGATCTGTGTCTCCTCTTTCAAATGAGTGGATTTATAAGTAGAAGGTCTTGTCGTTACTGACCTTTTCTTTGGGTATTATTATATTTGTTTCTAACACTAATAGGTACTGTGGAATATAATGAACCTTTGTAACTTTGAATATCAAGATTGTAATTTCGTGACTTTTATAATCATTGGGTAACAAGTCAGGGATAAATAAGACATTTTGTTAACTAATAATCAAAATGGATTTTATTTTTAATTTTCTTCTTGATTTCTCTTTTCTCTCCCCTACATCACCTTTGCATGATCATCAGAAATAATGTCACATTATCAAACTCCGTAATTGATGTTCATGTACACATGTAGGCTTTTTCCCCAGGAATCGGGCTTCCAGACTATTTAAATACTGTTAACAAAATTCCTCCCTCCATTAGTAGGCATATTCACTTTTCTTTCTAATCAATATAGGCCTACAGTACAGTAAGTAAAAGAATGAGCCATATAGGCCTACATGTTTATGTTATAGATATGATACACTCACCTTCTACATGTAATTCTTAAAACTTTATTACAATAATGCAGAGATGATGCACCGTCATTCTACATTATTTTATTCTTAATACACTTTGAATACATTTTAAATATTTTATTCAATTCAGTCTTCAGGCTACCAATACCGTAATGGGTTTTTGACTAATGCACTTTGATAATCCAATTCAAATTGCTACTGATCCTTGTACACATTGGGGCTTTGACCAAGAAATCTGAGCCGGTATTCTGGGGAGTGTCATATCTTGATAAGACAAAATGAGTATTCTCAGGGCTGTCATAACTTTTTGTCATAAATATTGTCATATCCGTTTAGCGCACAGAAGAAATACGCTGTTTCATAATACAGCGTATGAATGGCTTAAAAACTCATTTTATGTTAAACCGGAGGGCTTAAAAGAGTAATTAACAGTGATATTCATTGGTTTGTCCGAGAAAAGATGGGCAGGTATTTACAGAGATATGATAGAGAAAATACAATTCCCAGAATACTGATTTATGACAATACAGTTGTGCTCAGAAGTATTCATACCCCTAGCATTTTGGGGGGTTTTCCTTTGTATCTTTCAGCAAATTCCATTTATTCCATAACTAATGATTAAAAAGGTTATAATAGACTTTGAGAAATACAACATACACATTTCAAACAAATTTCTTTTTTTTATTTATACTTTATTTCACATTTAGGGTAAAAAAGGTATGTTCATAAGTATTCATACCCCTATGTTTAACACATATGTAAAATAACTGTAGTTATCGTTCGCAAGGCTTTTACTTGCAATTACAGCTTCGAGACGTCTTTTGTAGTTGACGACCAAGTTCCTGCATGTGCTCACTGGGATTCTGGCCCACTTCTCCTTCAACTTCGTCTCCAGGTCCTTCCAGCTGGATGGTCTTCTGGCCGTTATCTTCATCTTCATTTCTCTCCACAGGTTCTCTATGGGGTTGAGATGGGCTTTGGCTTGGTCATTCCAAAACGCTGATTGCAATGTCTACGAACCATTTCTTGAATTTTTTTTTCAACCAACATGGCTTAGAATTGTGGCATAACATGTCATAACAATTCAGGTAACATGTGGACACACAATATGAGTGGCAAAATACTTTTACCAGGAACCAACAGTTACCATAGTGCTTCAGGAGGATAGGGGTATGAATACTTATGAACAGGTCTAAAAACAGAACTATTACCATAAATTACATAATATTCACCTGTCCACATCAAATATACCTTGGAATGTTGTATAGCAATTATTTCTACTAGAATATATGTGAAATTTAATCATCCAAGCCTACTTGGAGCAAAACATTTGAAAATTGTAGTCTTTTCCCAGGGGTATGAATACTTCTGAGCACAACTGTATATGATTGTTGTGTTTGGCTGAGATATGACAAAAGATATGACAATAGTTATGACACTTCCCCAGAATAGTGTCCCAGGCTTCAAAATTGCAGACAATGCCTTGATAAATACCATTTTGATAATCCAATCCAAATTGCTACAGATCCTTGTACACATTGGGGCCTTGACCAAAGAATCTGGGTTCAAGATCGCAGACAATGCCTTCAATGGAGGTCCGTTGGGTGAGCTTGTTCAGTGGAGTGACATCTTATCAACCCTATACATCCTTGGACATGACATCGAGATCTCCACGGCAACGGGCACGCTAGGAAAGTAAGTTCATGAATTGGGCAAAAAGAATATTTCACATATGTTTTGGACAATAAAATTTAAAGCGTTGCAGTGTTAATACAATAGTCTGCATATAAACCATAGTTGCCACTTTTAAGGTAATTTGTTATCTAAAATTTTGTTTTGATATGTTTTCAGTCTCCTCTTTTAGCTTTTTGGCACATATCAGCACATGTTTCCAGGATTTTTGCCTATTTCAGAACTTTTTTATGATACTAAGTAGCATCTCTGTATTACATGTGCAACGTGAGTGTATCTGCCTAAGTAATATTCATTATATTTTACTGTCAAAATATTAACCCCGGGTCCTTGTCAGTCAAGATCATGTGAAACTAATTCATAATGAGAAATTGTTAGTTTTTATTTTTTTTTTTTTTTTTAGGTCAAAGATTACATGTCCCTTGCCTGATATAATGCCATTGTGTCCTTGGCCAAATGATCCACACTCCTGTACATGTACTCTTATGGTATACTGTATAAGTGGTTATTTTCGCGGTGACTTTATTTTCGCGAATTTCGCGAGTCGGTCATCGCGAAAATTTCCTCTTCAGTACAAGGCTATTTAAAGTAATGAAGTCATCACCAAAATCGCGAAATTTTGCTCTCGCGAATTTCCCCAATTAGTCCAAAATCGCGAAAATATCTGTACGCGATAATATTGGCTTATACAGTACGTGATGTAGCCAGTGGGAGGCTGGAAAAGGCTTTTACATGTACTTGTTACATTCTCAAACTAGAGTCTTGGTATGTCTTCCCTCTCTAAATAGAATAGCTCTGTAACTATCTAGAGTTCATTTGATCCCTTTTGCTCCGTGAACAACAGGTGGGGAAACCACAGCACCGGCTCTTGTCAGAATGAATTATTCAAAGCAATTACCTCTAGTCTGTAGAAAATATGATTTTTAAGATATACCAAAAAAATTTGCTTTACCTTGAACTTTATGTCGAGTAGGCAATTATGTTGTCCCAAATATCTTCTTTGAATAATAGACTTGCAATCAATCTGTTGAGAACAGTCTATTATTTCCATTATTTTTACAAACGACCAAATAAATCTGCCTTTCTTCCTCAAATTGGAACCAATTTCATTTTCTTTTTTTATTCTACATTTTTTGACAAATTGATATTTATATTTAATGATCTGGAATGAATAAATATTACAAAAGTTGCGATTCCTACCCATTAGACCCTCAACTACGTTTTATTGAGCTTTATTGCCTCCCCTGCATAGTAAATACCCATAAAATAGTCATTGAACCAGACCACTATAGTCAATGTGTATTGGATTTCATCCGTATCTTTTCCCCCAAATTACCAAGTAGAATATCTTGTCCCTCTCAGTTGTCAGTTTCCATTGATTTTTTTTTCTCTTTCAGTTTATTTTGTGTTTTGTGTAATTCACTTCCCTCTACATGTAAATGTACATCTGAAGATTTGAATATGAAAATTTCACTGAAAGTAGACATTTATACTGCTATGGCTATGGGTACATGTATATATTGTAGGAGTATCATCTTGAAGAACTGAAGGGTTTTACAGGATTTTGTCCATACATCTAGCAACCACACTGTACAGTGAATATTATGACTCAGAAGCACTTGAGAGGTAGTTTCAAGGGATGCTCCTGAACTTTTAAGGAACTTGTCAACTTTAATAATGACATGGCAAAAATCATTCCAGAGCATTATTACTGACTCAGTACAGAAACTCATGTACATGTACGTATACTGTACTAAAAACATATGTTTATGAATTAATTTGTTAATTGTAAAATATAATGTTTTGATATGTTATGATTTGTGTCCATTGAATGAGTTCGTCTTTTGTGGAGTGGAAATGGTTTGAAATCTTTGATAGTAACATCAAAACAAAGCAAAACACAAAAACGAAAATGAAAATTATATGGGATGTTGCAATACATGTACATGGAGTAAATATTACAGCAAACACGTTTTGCGATGATTTTTCTCGTCATATGTTATCTTATTAGTTTCATAGCATCTTGATTTACTTCAAAAGAATGATATATTTGCCTACTTTGCTATTCGTCCTCGAATCGCCCAACCAACCGATACTTTAACCCCGATTCTAAAAAAAATCGAATAACTTTTGCTCTATTGTCTCCTATCTTCCCCTCCCCTGTGAGAAAGGGGCGCCCTCTCTCATGATGAGGCACTCAGCCAAAACATTCCCAACAAACTTCCTCTTTTCTCATCGCTGTGCCGCCGAGGCAGTAACCTCGAGAATTTGCTCCCGCAAATGGGTTGTTTTCACTTTTTAGTGAACTTTTTTGATGCCTAATTTGTGGGGTCTTGCTCTTAGTTGTTCCTATTGCTATGTCTAGGTCGTGGTTCCTATTTAATGGGAGTAATTTGAGGGCCGTTTTTTTGAGTAATTTTCGTTGGATTTACGGCCACTTCTCTCCCTAGCTTTTTGACATTATTACGTGCGTACGTTTTTATATTGCACCTTGGTGGTGCGGGCCTTTGTTCTCCCGTACCGCGCTTTCATTTCACTCAGTTTAGTGAAGCCCTTTTTGTTGGGTGGGGAGAGGCCTTTGTGACCTATTCCTGTCCAGGGCAGAGTCTAATCTCCTTTGTATAAGCTGTCTTTTCTTTTCATATATGCAGGAGTGTTTTCTTATTCGACGGGGGAAGAAGAACATCATCCCATTCTTCTGTTCTCTAAGATCTAGCAAACACACCGACAGCGAGTTCATCTCAATGGGAGAGTTCTTTCGAGGTGCCTTTACAGGAGAAGCGCTCTAATCGAAGATCCGGAGCGTTGGCACATTATTATTAAGAGGGCCATTTATCTGCGTGAGCAGTTAGACGGAGGAAACGAAAAGCATCGTTCAGTTAGGGAGGGAAGCTAGAGATTGCTTTGTTGTTCACCAGGGTAAAGGTAAGTGCGGAGGTAGGCAGATTTGACAGACCTACCGCGGGTCCACGGGGGGCGGGAGGTATTGGGGTCACGGGTTGGGAGCTGGTAAGTCCATAATCAACTTACTCGGGTACCATCTCTCTTCAGTATGTGTAATCTAACTTACTCTTGCGGCAGCCCCGGAAAGATTCCGTCGGTGGTGGGGAGTTCACGCAAGTTGGAACTTCCCTTTTGGGGACGGGTTTCAGGAGGCGGTCGGCTACCTTCCCAGCGGTACGCACCCCCAAATTTCGATCTTCGGTGAAGGGAATTCAACGACGGAGGGCACGTTCGTTTTATGATCATGTGTTGACAATTCGATCTAAGTGGAAGTTGTGGGATTCGGATCGTTTGAGATCATTTCCACATGATCGAGAAATCAGATGGGATATAGGTTATAGGACTTGCCACCTGAGATCGGTCCTAAAAGTTTATCGATATTGCCAAGTATCTGTATCAGGGGTATCGATTGGTAAGGCTCGTAAATAATCGATCACTAATCAATCGATAATATTGAATATTAGTGATCGAGTAACCACGTTCATGAATCGGATCACAGTTTCCCGAAATCGATTCAACAACATTATCGATTACAAACATAATCGATTCACCTTCAGGTTCTTCTAGTGAATTCGAGGATTGTCCACAAATAATATATTCTCGATTAAGTTTTGAATCGGTCTACAACGGAACCCACTTCGGATTCACCCGACTGGACTTCCGGATCAGACCATTTAATTTCGGGATTTTCAACAGTTTGAATTCTCGGGATTCACAACAATAATAAGCGTATATTAATAACGGATTTGGAATTCGGGATTTAACAACATAATCATTCACAAGGATAAATTTTCGATCTACGGGCCAAATTCGATCATTTGTTTTTGAATCGGATTCTCCCAGAGCCGAGAAATCGATTCTCGCTCGAATGGAATTCAAGAATCATTGCAAAACAAAACTGTCGGATTATAATACAAAAGTTTTCGGAAGTCAATCACTCCAAAAAATCGGGATCTTCTTGGTTGGAATTATATTCATGTCATGAATCGGGCAGTCATTGTGTTATCCCTACATCTCGATTTCCCATGTTTCCTTGACACTTGGTAAATCAATCCCGACAGAGTTATTTGTGAATGCATGAGTCATGTTGGTTGGTCATGGGAAATAATCAAGTCAGATACCATCGGTAGTTATTTGATCGTGATCAAAGTCGGAGTTCACTACCACTCACAAGGATGCAGAAGTGGGGACTTTTCCGTCGAGTCCACGTCCACGTCCCACCTTTCTCCGGTGAAAATTATTGAGAGACCTCATATACTTTTTCGCTTAATGGAAGGATCATTCTACACGCTATTCATGTCATATGCTCGCCACAAATTGATTGCGATTATAACGGCTTTGGGATGGATGGTTCCTATTCCTTTGGGCTAGGTCACCTTATTGACTTCGATCCAGAAGTTGATGAGTCAGGAGGTGTGGTCTAGTTCAACCATGTTGTCAGAAAATCTTTTCACCGAATACTATGTGTTTAGAATTTATTTCTTCATCAGGCTATCGATATTCTTCCCTTCTCAGTTTCTGTCTCAATATACGACATATTTTTTAAAAAATAAGGTAGAGCACCTATCTAGTAGATACTTGTAGTTTCGTAGTTCTTCCCCGAGGAGATTATTTCGCAAGTTTAGGGCGGAAAATAAAGCTCTCCTTGCGAGTTCGAAAAGCGAATTTCGAGCACCACCGGAGGGGACGTAGGACTGGATATTGGGTACCGGAGTCTCTCGGAATGGGTTAATTCTCACAATGTCGTAATTACCTTGGATCGATAATGTTTCGGAGCGGACGTCGACGCAGTTCTTTCCTTCAGAGTCTTCACTCCGACCACTCCGTGGAGGGATTTTCCATCGGAGACTAAGAAGACTACGCACTAGATTAAGGGAGTTAACCTTTCTTCCTCGGATTTCGGTTTCTCACGAATCCGCATCGAGAATTTTTAGATTTTCTCTATCTTAAAGAAAAAGGGGGGGGGGTTGTTTGATACCGATCATCGCTCACCCTGCAAGGATATTCAGATCGGCGCTTCGATATGTTGATTAACGTAACTGCGACGTATTAGGCCCGTCTATCTGATAGAGGTCCGTCTTATTCTTCAGGAGAAGAAGTTCACTACTCAGTTCGGAGCTCAATGGGTTTTGTCGAGAAGAATCCGATGCTTTTAACCTATATACGATCTTGTATGCAGGATTCAAACCGGAAGTATCTCAGGATCTTCAGCCAATTCCGAGATTAGATTTTATGAGAATGAGATAGCTTAAGTTTTACTAAACTCACTAGATGAGAATGAGGAAAGGTTCTAGGGAGAATGTTATTCTTTACTCAGGAGATTAGGACCGCTCTCTTTGAGAATTATGTGTAATATATGGTTTGGAGTGACAGTCAAATAGGGTCACTAATCGAATCTCAGTGATAGGAGATTGGTGTCACTTGTCTGGGTATTCGCTCCCGTATTTATAATGAAGGGAGGTTTTGTCGAGAAACCAGAATGAGTTCGATTTCCGCACAGGAAAATTTTTATCCTTGAAAAATCTTCATCCTGGTTCGGTCTTTTCGGCCCGGCTCTCTGTCCCAAACGGGGCAGTGTCTGCAGGAAAGAGATTCCTGAGACAGCTTTGGGGTCATGGTGGTCTTATTCCCAGTTTTACGGTGTACTGGCTTTCCCGTGTGGAAGCCCAAAATCTCCGTTTTGGGTCGAATTATTTTCAAGAGGCGAGAATTGGCCAAGGAAGTTTCAGGGGTAGTTTAGAGAAGCTTGATAACACACTCCAAGTCTATTATTAACGGTTTTGGCTTTTTGTAACTACAATCCTCGACGTCAACATCTCTACGAACTGATAACCGTCTGACATGAAGTCAGACATAACACCTTCATCACAACAGTCGGGTCGAGGAGATATGCTGGTCGTGGGGTAGAAGTCAGGTATACTGGAAGTAGTTCAGATCCGCTCGAACTATCCCATCCCTTAGTATGGGAGGGAAGCGCCTGAGGTGACCTCCCACCCTACGTTTTGGAAAAATAACTTAGGTTCCGATGGAAAGGACTCTTTCTTTTTCGAGATCTCAGACGATTATTATCGTCTCGGAAATCAGAGTTCGGTTCTCAATTAGACTTGAGGAACCCTCGATCCGGGGTTGTCTTCAGGAGTCATCCACCCAACCACTGACGTGTCTTGTCCGGGAAACACAGCTCAAAAAGGAAGAATATTTGTGTGAAAGTGTGAAACAAACATATTCTAAATTGTGTCTATCGATTCTAATCATACGCTTTCCCCACGCGGAGACTCGATACGGCGTAGTCCTCAGTTGGGAGGTTACCAGCAGCAGACTTTAAAGTTTTAAAACTGGGCATTCGTTTTTTGATTGAGTTAGGATTTGACTTCCCACGTTTTAGGGACTCAACCGGACATGCGAATCCATCTGACGAGACCCAGTTTGGAGATAGTAGAACTTCCGATCTACTAAAGGTCTTGGATCGCGTCGAGGAGATTTTTATGGTTATTGACGTAAGGATGTCATGTTGAACTATCGAAGTTATTGGTCCTAGTTCCCATTTGCAGACTTTTAACGTGATCTCTCATTTTTCGCTCTTTTGAGATCTTCCAGCCTGATTTCAGTCCGCCTCCGCTAGAAATTCCTTCTACTGAATTAAAACCTCCATATTCTTTTTGGGGCGGTAAGGAGTTCACTTCCGCAGGGAAGACATGGGAGCGGCCTCCGTCTTGCAATTATATTGACAAGCAATGCTTCACAATTTAGGAGGGAGAGTCCTTATCGGAGGCCTCTTGACTTCGGGTGAGGGAATCTCCGAGACTTTGTCTCTCAACAACGTTTGAGAGCTGAAGGTGAGGAAGTTCTTCCTCACGTTCAGGACCTTTACAGAATAAGCGGGACAGTTTAGGTTTGAACAGACATCGAGGGATGATGTCTTATTAGTTCGCATAGAGGAGTTACTCTCCTCTAGAGCAAGAGTACCTTTCAAACTCTGGTTTTGATGCAACAAACGAAAACAATCGGTTCCAGTCCGCTTCGCACATACCGATTTTGGGAAATTTTCTTTGTTTAAAACTTTCGCTTTTACCCCATCGACGCATAAGTGACTCACTTCAGAGTGGTCGCTGGGTTTTCAATAGATTTCAGGCGACCGAGTCGCAAGGTCGACTCAGTTTGACTTCTCCTCAGTTTGGCTTCTTCCACGTCAGTAAGGATCTTCCGTTTTCCTGAGTTAAGGATTTGATAAGGAGATGTTTTGGGTTTACCCCAGGTTGTCCGTTTCAATTTTCCGGAACTGGACCGGAATCTTGGTTCTTCCGGGAGTTTCTCTGTTTCACTAGGAAGAAATTAAGAGGGCAGGAACGTCCGACGATTATCATCACTCTGCTCTGCCACTGCCGCGGACTTGTTACGATAGTTTTCTCCCTCTGGTTAAAGGAGAAACCCATAACACTTGCCGTGGTGTGGTTCTTAGCTAACAGCAGCGTTTAGAGCTAACTCTCGACACCTGAAACATCTTCTTTTATATTCACTTATCAAGAATCAATTCGAGCTACAGGAATTTTTGACGATTGTACTGCCTTCGGGACCTTTAAGGAGTAGGTGTGTAACCCATAGTAAAATACTCTTCAGACGATATTCTTCTGGTGGGTTCCCGAAGAAACCTTTCTCCCGTCCATGACCGTTTTTCATATCTGTCACTCCGACGGGGTAATTCTCCTGGCTTACCCCAGAGGGATTTAAGATCAAGCTATTCAGCTATCCCAGCTTTTTCAGCTATCCCAGCTATTTCAAAATTCTTACGATGGAGTGTCAATTTCAGCGGTTCTTCTGTTATCAGTTCTTTTAGTTTTCTATCTCTTAAGAGTCCCTACTCAGACCTCGGGTCTCTAATGTGAGTGGTCGCGAGGACCTCAGGTCCTAGCTTACCCTCCTTCACACCACCGTATCTAGGTTCTGTCTGGATAGATCTTCCAAAGGATTCTCCCTGATTTGTATATGTCGGGGAAAACGCTAAGTTTATTGCTCGCTCCTCTTCTATCAACGAGCCACTTAGGTTGGAATTATAAAGATATTCATCTTTTCTCTTTCGACATACTTTGAACGAAAATCAGACAGATTGTCCGGTCTGTTAAAAATTTTCCTACGTCCCTTTAGTCAATTTCATCGTTGCGCACTGACAGAATGTGGCGCCGTTGAAGACATCTTTGATTCCTGAAAAATGTCCAATTTGGATTATATCATGGAATCTTTCGGACAGTACCGGGAGTACTAATCTCGAGATAGATAGTAGTAAAAAAAAAAAAAAAAAAAAAATGCGGACCCGAGGACACAAGGTACCTAGTTATTCCTAGGAACTCGATGTGAGGGTACCAGCCTTTCGGGACATGTTTTTAAGGGAATTTCCCGTGGAAAAGTGTATGTTTATCAAATAGTGGGTGAACGTTTCTGCGATGGAAGGAAAACTTTTCTCTTGTTCCTATCATGGCTACGGGTCATCCTTATTACCGTATTTGCTCGGCGATAAGGCCGCAGCGCCGTATTAGGCCGCACCCCCTTTTTGACAACTTTTTTTTGAAAAAAAAAAAAAAAAAAAAAAAAATGGAAAAAAAAAATTTTTCTGAAAAAAAATATCCCAACAAACAATGTATACTAAGAAAAGCTAAGAAATAAGCCTGAAAGGAGGCAGCAATGATTTTATTTTTATAGTACTCAGAAGACAATGACAAGTCAGAATCTAGACTTGAGTCTAATTCACTCAGATTTTAAGCAAACTTCAACCCTCTGCAGCTTCATCACATGCACACAGCACAAAATCACAACAAAACACACACACGAGCACAGCAGGCAGCATGTGTGTGCTTTGCGATAAGCCAACAAATATTCCGATTTTGTGCTAAAATCACATCTTTGGAACTAGTTTCCAACATGTGGTAGTAATGGCATATGAAATATTTACATAGGCTCTTATATCCTACCTTTATTCTTGATATAATACTAAAATTAAAGCTGAAAATCTAGATCTAAAAGATGAAAAAGATCGTAAAATTTTCAGCTGTTTTGTAGCTGTTCATAACATGAAACTACAGAGGGCGGCAGATCACCAAAAATCATATTTGCAACTGGCAGCAGCTGCGCGATCCTATTTTTATTTTTATTTTTTTTGGACATGTATTTTGCTCAGAATGACTCATTATCGGCAGCAATTAAAAAAAAAACCAGAGTGCTGAGGTTTATTCATGAGAAAAACAATTTTTCATCTCCACAATGTAGCTCAAACATGTTGGTAAGATCTTCTATTCTTTGTGGTTCCTATTGCAATGTTTAACCAGTCCCATGTGTGCAAAACATGTGTTTTCAAGGGGTTGAAAATACCGATTTTGTTGTTGTCGTGTATAAGCCGGCACCCCGACTTTGCGACATTATTTTATCCAAAAATACTGCGGCTTTACGCCGGCAAATACGGTATCTAAAACTGTTGGTGTTGTCCCTCCCCAGTACAAATCGGTGCTGGTCGTATAGCAAAGTAGGCAAATATATCATTCTTTTGAAGTAATCATAAAAATTATCACTAATTTTATTATTTACAATAAGAATTATATATTTGCTACAATCCCTCCCTCCGTCCCCCGTTCCATCACTACTTAAAAGTTTTAGGGTGGTATGAGACAAGAGGAAGTTTGTTGGGAATGTTTTGGCTGAGTGCCCTCATCATGAGAGGGCGCCCTTCTCACAGGGGAGGGGAGATAGGAGACAATAGAGCAAAAGTTTTCGGGGTTAAAGTATCGGTTGGTTGGCGATTCGAGGACGAATAGCAAAGTAGGCAAATATATAATTCTTTATTGTAAATAATAAAATTAGTGATAATTTTTATGATTTAATACGCATCATATTTTCTCAAGTGAATAATTGTACTGCAAATTAATAAACAGTCAATGTATTTTGTAATTTTTTTTAAAATTTGACCTTTTCAGTCTCTTGAGGAGAAAAGGATTGACGAGCAAGGCAAGTTGTCCAGTGAAAGGGAGGAACATCTATGATATTGTCTACATTGATATTGTGGGTATGAAACAGCTGAAGAAGACTATAGGTGGACAATGGCAGCAGTTCAGGTTGGTTCAACATTTTGCATCCAAAAATATTAACGGACTGATGATAATAGGCCTACATCATATAACTTGAACTGCAATTATATAACAACTGTCTGCATTCAATGATGTTCGCGTTTTTTTTTTGGAAACGAAATAGCATCTCTTGGGCTATTTGGTAAAATTTTGTTTGAAGTCTAAAGCATATTCCGCTTATCAGAAGAAAAAGCAAGGAAAACATGCAAATGATATTTTAATTTGAACTTAATTGATAAATTTTGTCTTATCACACTGGATGATGTATAAATTAAAAGATGACTTCATTAACTCGCAAGTAATGGGAAGTGGTCAAGATGGTTCAATTTTCTTAAACTCAAGATCTTCTTTTAATAGAATGATATACATGTAGAAGGGACAACACTATAAAAAAAAAATCTGATTTGAAAAACTAGGGGTTTTAAGTTCACTCCTTTTGGCTGGGACCCTATAGAATAAGGGTCTTAACCAGCTTCTTATCAAACAAACACAGTGTGTGAATATAAAGATGGTAAATTGCATATTTGTTTCTGAAGCGAGAAAAGTGTACCTTCTACAGCTGTTGGAAAATTTGATAAAAGATTTTTTTTTAATGTAGGCAGTTTTTCATTAAACTGTTAATGAATCTAAGTATAGGCACAGACATGCTTGTTTGAGATAACTGAAGATAATTACATTTGAAATTCAAGGAAGTGAGCTAATTATCTGTCTTTGCAGAACATCACAAACCCGTCTTGATAATGATCTGAAGACTAGTATTTAACCAAGGATGTGGGTGGGAAAAGCCTTGAGCCTTTCAAAACAGATATTTTCCTAATTATAGAACTCATTACAAGTGCTTTTCTAGCTATATTCCTGTCATTATTGCATGGAATTAAGTATGTGAAGTTTTGATATCCAGGCAAATAATAATTCCTTTGGCAATCATGACAATGGCTGATTATGTGAAGAATCAACAATGAACAAGACAAATCACTGTTGCATTTATAAAGAGCGTGGTCTTTATAAACATTGAAAACTTAGTATATTATCGAGGAAAATGTGCTGGGAAAGAATAGGTATAGGTATCATTCTTATTTAAGAACATGTACTATATCATCTGCAAAAAGAATAGATTACCATCAAATAAGATTTGACTGCAATAATGTTGCGCAATGCATTTGGAAGCGGGTCAGTCCTGGATATTTAATTAGACAGAAACTGTAATTTGTTTCCATGAACTGAGGACTCATTTGTCTGATTCTTCAGACGGAGTGGCGTCATACATTCTCCATCTTCTCTATTATTATATCAATGTACAAGGGCATGTAGTGATGTTGGTTTTTAAGAATAGTCTAAATAAGAGAAGAAAGAAGAAAACAAAAATAATAAAAAGGATACAATCAGTATTCATTGATTTGGATTTTAAGAAGTGTGACAAGGTTTTTTTTGTGTGTGTGTCCGCATTGTACATGTACCTTTAAAACTAGAAAATGTACATCTAAATGATATTTCAAACATTTTCATTTCCCTAATTTCTCATCGTCTGGCACATACACATCCACATGGATGTATGTCTTAAACACAAAAGTATACACTGATACACTGGGGAGCTTATTAAAAGATGAAGGGGGAGATATGCTTGTGTACACATGACATCCAATGATGGAGGCACAATGATGACCTTTTCATAGTTAATAGCTAGAGGGTTGCTATATTTACAAAGTATTTTAATAACAGGCGCTGTTTACAGAAACTTTCATTGGACAGTGTTTGATATCTTCTAATGTGTCTGCTACTTTGTTTTCGATCAAATCGTTTAATACGATTTCAAACATACATTAAATTCCTGCTATACCTGATAACACGAGACGCTTTTATATTAATCATGGTCCGTATTAATTTTCCTTGTTATTTAGATAAAAAACTCTTTTGAGATGCCATACTTGTTCATGTATGTTGCAATTACTTTTCAAAGAGTGTATACATTACTATATTTATTATCAGATAGGGTCTATCAGATACCTATTATTAGTTCTTAATCCAGGTTCCCTGGAATTATTTTAGATCCCTATATTTCTCTCTGATCTGAGTTCAGAATTTCAATCAATCTTTTACTATTCTTTATCTTACATTATACAGCTGCATCCTCAGGGTGATAGACTCCTTTGGAACCGAGCCGGCCTATAATGTTGATGTCTACATTAAAAGGGCTGGTACCAAGTCTAGCTGGGGTAACTGGAACCTTGTACCAAGGCAATTCTTCACAATGTTTCGTAAGTTGGTTTTGTGCTTCCTGAGGTCGTGATTTTTTTTTATTTTTTTTTATTTTTTCATCTGTGGAAGAAGTGTAAGCCTTTGTGTGATCTGTTAGAGCCGGAAGGGTCTTGATTTATATCTTCAGTGATAAATCTTAACCCTCTTACATTCAACAGGCAACCTAGTAGACTTTACAAATTTGGGCATAGCTGCATCTCAATGACTCCTAACTGACAGTCTAAAATAAACTGTAGTTTTTATACATATAGGTTTACATGGATGCCAATCTTTCAGAATAATTATAACATTAAAAATTAGAACATGAATAACTCAAATATTTTAAACAGCAGAGCAGATTGACGTCTCATGAGAGAAAGCATGAATAATAACTTGTTGTTCTGTTAATTTGGGGAATGCATTAGAATCAATAGTATCTTTCTCTTGTGACCAAGACATTTGTTTCAGCTGTTTTAACTATTCGCCTTACTTGGGTTCTAATCTCAAATGTTATAATTATTCCGTAGAGTTTGGATCTCTCTAAAAACTATTAATAATACTAGAGTTTATTGTATTTTATGAAGCTCATATTTCCATACATTCTACTGAGGAAATATTGTTGTTTTTTTCTTCCAGCTCATACACCGGATAATTCTTTCATGGGTTTTGTAGTTGATCTTAAAATGTTGTTTTTTTCTTCCAGCACATACATCGGATAATTCTTTCATGGGTTTTGTAGTTGATCATAAAATATTGTTGTTTTTTTTCTTCCAGCTCATACACCGGATAATTCTTTCATAGGTTTTGTAGATGAATTTAAAAATATTGTTGTTTTTTTCTTCAAACTCGTACACCGGATAATCCTTTCATGGGTTTTGTAGTTGATCATAAAATATTGTTGTTTTTTTCTTCCAGCTCATACACCGGATAATTCTTTCATGGGTTTTGTAGTTGATCATGAGATGGATGCCTCCAGAACTGTTAGTCCGGCAAAAAAACCTAACCGCGCCCTTGTTTACGGCAAAAGCCCATCTTTTTGGAGTGTAAGTACGCTTTTCGAGATCATTATAGGGTAAATACTTAAATGACATTCGAAAGAGACCGGAAACCTCAGCCGGAAAAACATACGTTCCAGACCCATGCCAGTATGCCAAATTTTAAGAAAATTGTTCCTGGAAACAATAGAGTGGTGGGACGGTGGTTCATCAAACACCGTGCTGGCTCACCCTCTTCCAGTCTCTGCTTCCTGAATAACAATGTACCACTATAGAACATAGGATTACACAATAATCCTTTAATTATGGGTATGCCTAGTGAATACATTCTTGCTGAAGGGTATTTGCTCTGTAATGTTGAGTTGTATTTTTTTTTTTTTTTTTTTGTATTAGGGCTCTGTTGCGTTATGTAGACATCATTATTAATATTATTTATCATATTATATTATTTTCCTTATCTCTGTTAGGAGCCTTGGATAAGAAGATACCTGGATAAGATTCACAAGCAGTTTGAGATCCATGCCACAGTATTTCTTAACCAAAGCAACACCATTAACAAAAATGTGATACCAGACTATGTGATCAACCATGGCATTGTATCAGGCTCAGAAATACAGAATTTATTACAAGAAACAAAGGTTTGTACTAGATATGTCCTCATTTTCCTCTCTTTTTATTTCTACTTTTCGACAGCTTCTATTTGAGCTTTGTCTCTTTGTTGTTCTTCTTCCTAATGGAGTCTTATTTCGTCAGTCATTTCTTTTCCCCCAGTGTTGTCAAACACAGAGTCAACATAAAAAATCTATATAAGGGCAGCTTTAATTTGAACTATGAAGATTATGTTCCAATTACATGTATATACTATACACACAAATTCTCAGGTGGTCTTTAACTTTTGCAAATGGTGGCATTGATTGAAAGTATTAATGTGTGATACATCTGTGATCTGTGATACATACTAGCTGGTTATACTGGCAAGTTTACACTGACTTGTTTACACAAGGGGAATTTCAACAGAGGGTCCTGCAACAGCTGTTATACTATTACTGTTTAAGAAAGACAAGACATTAGAAAATTGGTTTCATGGGAAATTGATAATTCATCATCTCACAATATTAAACATAAAGAGGGGTTATGACATCACCAAAAATCTACCCTTTAACTCTACAGACTGTATCCAAAATATGGAACAGGTGGGGCAAAAATAATATAGGTATGAAATCTTTCTTGAATGATATGTTTATGTGGTACCATATTAAACCCAAAAGATTTTTGTTGCTGATGCACTTTGCTTTGCATATTTTGCAGTTGTAAACAAAAAATTATGCTAAATTTTGTGTGACGAGGAGCTAATCAAAACTACACTCATCTATTGTTCGGGAGCGCTGAATTATTGGCAATTACATGTATGTGCGAAACCTACACAAAGCCATGAAAAAGCATGTGCAAAATAGATTTTGCTTGATTATAGGAAACTGATCATACCTCATGATATTTGGCACCAAATGGAATGAAAAACTTGCAGAAGAAAGCCTTATTTTCCTTCTTTTTTGAAATATCAAACATTACTAGATTGCGATTAATTTTCATACTTAAAAAAAAAAATGTTTTTTTTTACTTGTATCATTTCATTTGATACAGAGTGTACACTTAACCCTAAACCTATTTCTAGGGGTAGTTGTCCTGATATGTTTTCTCCATGTATATGGTTTCCACAGCAGGTTTAATATATCTGTATTTCTAATACCATGTGTTTTTCTTCTCATTATCCTGCAGCTTTTTGTAGGTCTTGGGTTCCCCTATGAGGGACCTGCTCCCTTGGAAGCTGTTGCCAATGGTTGTGCCTTTCTCAATCCAAAATTTAAGCCACCAAAGAGCTCCAAAAACACCAAATTTTTCCAAGGGAAGCCTACGAGTAGAGCGGTGAGTAAATATTTTCTTTCCATATGTCTTAATGATTTGAAAGCCATCATAATGAAGTTGCATCCAGACAAAGGATAGGATGATTTTAATTTGTTCCATTTGATTTGATTTGATTTTTAAAATTTTTATTTATTTATTATTTATTTATTATTTATTTATTTTTTTTTTTTGGGGGGGGGGGAGGGGTGGGCGCAGGTGGGATGCGGGGGCTTATAAATATAATTAAATTAATAATATTTTGCCCTTTTTAAGAGAAAGTGCATTTCATCTACTCAGAACAATCACTTGAGCTAGTGAATACCCCAGAAACTATAGTTTGCCATGGTTGTTCAATGACCGATAACTCCCATCCTTCCATCTCGCAACAAATGAGTTGATGTGTAATATACCACACGCTACTAAGAACTTAAATTTGACTTGATAAGTCTACTCAACTCCTTGGGGAAACACCCCTAGGTGTATTATCATATTCATAAGAAGTGTATCTTTGCGTATGCAATGAGTATTCATAACAAATGCATCTGTCTTTTATCTGTCCATCACAGCTTACATCTCAACACCCGTACACAGAGGTCTACATAGGTCAGCCTCATGTATGGACGGTTGATGTGTTAGGGAGTGATCTTGATGTTGCTCTTGATAAGATAGCAGCTATGAACGCTACAATCCCGTATCTACCCTTTGAGTTTACCTGCCATGGCATGTTGGAGAGAGTTAGTAATTATATTGAAAAACAGGTAAGTAATTTTTTCTTTTATAAATGGTAGTATCATCAGGGTTCCCAGACCATGAGGGAAATCAGGGGAAATTATTTTACTTTTTTCCAGTTAGGGAAAAGTCAGGGAATTTTATAATAATGCTTCAAAATCAGGGAAATGTCAGGGAATTTTTATTGGCCCAAAAATCGAAAGTTCGGTAGTCAGTCAGACTAGTGTTTTATACTGCTAATAGTTTGTGGCGACAACAAAGAAAACACACGAAACTGGAAATGCGTTTAATAATTATCAGGGAATTTTGTTTTCTTGAAATGCTGGGAATCCTGATCATTAGATTGGGGATGCAAAGGTTGTAGGTTCGATTCCCGGCACTGACATTTATATCCTTGGGCGAGGCATTCTATCTACATGTACATTTGCTTCACTCCATCCAGGTGTGGATAGGTACCTGTGAGGATAATTCCATATAAGCAAATGTAAAATGTAAAATGGCAGCTGGAAATGAATCCAACAAAGGGGGTAATGATATACTCTAAAGTACTTTTAGCCTTATGGGGGATCGGAGGGGGGAAGGGCAGTATAAATAATTTGTATTATTATTATTATTATTGTTATTATAGAAGTGCACTTACAATCAATTTAGTGGTGCTTGCTTGGCATGCCGGCAAACTCTGTGAAGGAGTCCCAAATGGGCCAGTCATATTTATTTGCTGCTGCTCATATGTTGATTTCAAACATGTGTTCTTATCTTAGTAAAAAAAGGAACTTAAGTAAGAAATGTCTTTATATAAATAAGTAATACTTGGAGAAAGCAACAGAAATTATAAAAAGTGCAGAATTATAATTTCACATTTATTGAATATTTTAGCACCTGACACCTGAAGGTTTAGAAATCATCTCATTTAATTAAGGGTGTTGGTTCATGATACCAGGGACAATTTTATGTTTTATATCATTGGTGTCAATGGTCAGTCTTGAGCCCTCAATTTCTGAAAATACATAAAAAAACATGAAATTAATTCTAGTAGTTCACTTTTGAATGGGCATGTCAGATTGATATTATTATTATTCATTCGTTTATTGCTTGCATCTTTGCAGGAATTCTGTACAGGAGAGAAGCAATGGCCGCCAGTCTCATCGCTCCACATAAAAGTTTCAGATACAGGGCAGTCATGTAAAGATAGATGCATGGAAGAAGGTGAGTGGGTCACTATTTCTCAAATATTTTCAAGCTATAATAATCATTCTAGTGATCCTAAAATATGGCAACATTCAAATGACTTGAAGCTGGTGTGTAGTTGTCAAAATACATGCTGTCAAAATACAAACTGTGCAGGTTTTAGATTGTTTTGAAAGATAATGTGATAAAACACTGATACTTTGAAGATGAGACCTAAAAATCATGAGAAATGTGAATGTTGTTACTATATAAAACAAGAGCACGTGTTCCATGCAAAGTATTTTTTTTTCTATGTTAAAAAACTTTATAGGCATCGATGGGGGGGGGGGGAATTTCATGATATTACCATTGGATATAGCTCTTTGAAATAGATTAGCTTAATTTATGAAATGATCATTTGGAAGGCTTATTTTTAGGGAAATAATATCAATGCCAGTACATGGCACTAGATCTGGTCTAATGGTCAAATTCAAATTTTTATAAAGATTCAACTTGTAAGAAATTGGTGTAATGGTCACTTAGCTTTTCTTATAGTTGGAATGTATCAAAAGAGGCAATTGCAATTATTCAACCTTACCAAAACTATAATCCAGCTTGTATTATATCAATTTATGTTCACCGAGTTTGATTCCATATTTGAGGGGAATAATTGAAATTGGCACATATCTGTAGAGGACCTTCTGTCTATTGTCCAATGATCTAATGCAACATGTTTTATTTTTATTTATAGTTTTAATCTAATTTTTTGTTTTACTATAACTAACATTTTCATCATTTGTTGGTACAGTTAAAATCAATATATATGAATCTGTATTTATATGGTTTAGGTCAGGCATATCAGTTTGGCAATGTCATTTGCAGTTGCTACCATTGTATGGAATTAGTTTTGTAAATTCAAAGCAATTGAGGTGTGAATTTGGGCGATTCCATGCTTTTGTTGTTTTTGTCTCTTTGTTTTTTTTTCTGTTATTTTTATGTCCCGTACAACAGTATTATCAATATTGCTATTTTTCATTTCAATTGAAAAGGATGTATTATAGAGTCAATTTAAGTCTTGGTTCTTGTGCCCCTTCTGGTACTACATGAACTTGAGGACCACCATCAATGAAGAAAATATATATTTTATCTTCATGCTAAAAACATTTCAAATGTTGTCAACATGTCCCATACGACACAGCATGGAATCGCCAATGACTGGAATCGGTAGTCATAATTCATTGTGGGATGAGAGGTATAGATATCTGCTGCCCTCTTTTGAAATCCATCTAGACAAGTCTTCTGAGATACATGTACACAGAGCTGCCAACTAGTACGGATTTTCCATAATTGGTACGGAAATCAACGGCAATTACGGAAGCACGGAAACCCCTTCAAAAATTACGGATTCCCCGATTTCTGGACATGCCTATGTAT
>CALNVZ010002974.1:20319767-20340058 GCA_940671915.1 Paracentrotus lividus | reverse complement strand
CAACATCGCGTTTTCAGCAGCAGACCACCTTTCACAACTTGTCAAAAATGCCTTCCCTGACAGTAAAATTGCAAGTAAATACGCGTGCCGCCGTTTTTTTTATAGCACTTAAAATGATGTTATAAACAGAATGTTCTTGTTTTTACTTCAAGTCCTGTCATTCAGAGTGATGCTATTACCATGGTACTAGTAGTTTGTGTTGTGGTGTTGTGTGCAGCTCTACAATGTACGTGCAAATGCAGTCTTCTTGATGTTGAAAGCGCCGCGCTTGAAATTACTGATTTCCATCCAAAATTACTGATTTTTAGCTTTCAGATTACTGATTTTGGTTTCAGAGGTTGGCAGCTCTGATGTACATGTACCAGGGGGGCATTTCATGAAAGGACTTGTCGGATGTTTTATCCGACAAACTGTTAAAAGCTACTGAAATGCTTGCATCTGATTGGCTGAGAGCAAATTTGTCGGTTAAAACGTTAGATTGAGCTTCAGCTGAAGAATTTTATCAGCCCAAGTGTCTGGGATCATTGACAACTCTATTATGCTTATGCATTGGCTGAAACAATTCTTTTTTAGAGTTGATGCTGAATCCGTTATTGCTCATACAAATTTACCATCATGCAGGACTTCTTTTCTGCCATGGCTATAGTTGCAAAGGCATTGCGTTACTAATGCTGCTGTTGGTTTCTCAAGCAATTCCAGCTGAAGAATAGAGTGGAAATCTTATTTCATTTTAGAATCAAGAATGGGAAACTGGATAAAATCAAGGTTTCTACTCTTTGCAAATATTCTTATTTGTTTTTTTATTCATCTCCAAGTTAGGATTTTCTCATGTGCAGTAAATTTAAGTGTTTATTTTTAAGGTGACCTGTACATGTAGCCTACTTAGGAATAATATTTGTCCAGTTATCACTTTTGTTATATTGGAGCCTGCCGTTTCTTTTACTCCACCATTGAATTTTTTGCTAGATAGATAATTTCATAGAATCATCAGTCTGGCTCTTTTTAGCAGTCATTTCCGGCCCATTCCAAATTTGATAAAAAGGAACTGCATAATTATTTGAAATGCCATCCAGTATTCTGGGCATTACTCTTATTTCAATTTAACAATTGTGATGTTCATGCTTTAAGTAAAGGCCAGTATATCACCAGCTATTAGTTTATTCCAGTTCGTGACTTGAGTCTTTGGAATTGAGGAGACATCCCCAAGTCTCCTGGGAGTTATGGGAAATTAAAAAAAGTCTACTTATGTTTAATTTTTTTCCCCCTCAAATTTCCAATGGTAAGCAAGGAATTCTGATAAATTTTCTTGTGGTTGTTGTTGTTGATTTTTTGAGAGTTGTGAAATAAATTTGAACTGAATTGAATAACTGTCTTGTCTTACAAGATACTTGCATGTGAAGCTTTGTCGACCCCGTTTTTGTTGCAAAGTTTGTCAAGAATTTTAATTTCAAATTAAAAAAAAATAACTTGTAGGGAAAAAAAGTATTGGAAATAAATTGATTTACATATTTCGTTGGCTAATAATAGAAGTAATGGTGACCCCCTTCTTTAATATATTTTTGACCTGTGTGTTTTTATTATACAATCGTGACATAAATTTATTCATCTTTAGAGCTCTGTGATTACAGATAATGGATGAATCTGTTCTTCAGAGTGACAAGCATAAACAGGGATATACACAATAAAGAAAATTATATGTGAATAGTGAAAGCGTTTGATGATATGCTTCTCGAACAATCCAAGGATAAATACATATTTTCAATGTGATTTCAAAGGGATCTGTGTGCTTCAATATGAAAATTAAAAAACAAATAATTATTTCCCCCTCGATTGAATAGTCATAATAATCTTCAAAATGTTACCTCATTGTTAAATCATTAGAGTAATGGTTATATTATATGTGACTAGGGTGGAGGTTGTAAAGGTAAATATTTCCCCAATCTCGTTATTCTAATCTACGAACCAGATTGAGGTTTGAAGGGATTACTGAACACCAAAACATGAATAAAATTGGCATGTGAATGTTCAAATATTGCTTTTTCCAAGATAACTTCACATACATGTAATTATTGTTGCCAAAAAATGTGTTTCAAAGTATACAGTCTTGTGGGGAGGGAAAATCATTCACATTCCAAGGAAAAATTGAAATCAATACATTGCTACCCTTTTGACTCTAATTTTGATTGTTTTTTTTTTCTCTTTTATTTATTAGCATATTGTTATTTTAATTGAATTCATATAAAATTTCAACCCCCCAAAAAACTCAACAATTTTCTTTAAAGACCATTAGCGAAAAAAAATTAGGGAAAAACCTCATCACAAGATGTAACTTACTTACATGTAACACAAAAATATCAACAAGTTTTATCTCTTAAAAATTAATTGAATAGAATTTAATTATTGTACATTTTTAAAGCTAAGTGTATTACTGCCCTTCTGGCTCTCAAGTGTGTATGTACATTGTAGAGAGTCTAACCCGTTATTCCTTTAACCGTCTGAAACCGCCCAAACCGCCTGTTAGCTTACCATTATACCGCCCCAAACCGCCCTCTGTTTTCTGCAAGCTATAGTCATGATAGTAACCAGAATATGTGATCAAATGTGTCCATATTTGTTGTACATCACCTTCGGGGTGTATTCTTTTGGATTCAGCCCCAAAAAGTATTGTGTAGACCGAGTACAAGAATTTTCCATTGAAGCACACTGATGCATACAGCGAACCACTTTTAATAAGGGAATAAGCTGACACTTTTCAATCAACGTCTAGGTGCTGAAGGTGGAATGATTAATCTTGATTGCCCCTTTGGCTTTCAATAGATTGCATGTATGCATTAACTGTAGAGTCAACAAATCATGATTTATGGAGCTTAATCCTGAAATGAAATCTAACATTCATCCTTGTAGTAGGTGGGAGTACTTGAGGATATTGTTGGTATCTCTCTTGCCATGAGATGGATTTCAGACTAGTTTGTGACGGGTTTGTGGAGGATTTAAGACAGTTTTGAGGCAAGTTGTGGGGAACATCTCAGAGACGAGTTGCGGGGACGTCTCAGAGACGTCTCCTGAGTCTCTGCGGCGTCTCATAGCCATTGCCCGAAGAACAAAGATGTATTGACATGTAATCTTTAAGGGATTAGATTGTAGAAACATGAACAGCGACTGAGACATTATGCTGTTTTATATATGCTTGTTTATCTCGAGCAGGAAGAGGGTAACAGAAATAGAGAAACTGATTGAAAACCAGTCACATTTAATGATGTAGTGAGAAATATACCAATAAACGGAAACCTTGAAGTTATCACTCATTGTATCTTAGTGGTGGAATACTGTGTACAGTCTGTTCTCATTCATGGCTTTGAGCGTAAGACATTTTTTTTTTACTGCCAAATAAAATGAGAACAATACTGTGACCTCAAACTAGAAACCGTGGAGGGAAGAAATATTCATCTTTTGAGTATAGTGATTCTGGATTATGAATGAGATAGTATTTGAAAGTGACAGTAATATCCTCTTTTTATCCAGAACGTTGATTATGCACAAGCTTAATGGAAAACTAGCATGCTCTCAACAGCTCAATAGGGATAGTGTATGATTAATCTGCTGTACTCTAACATAGAATCTGGTCAACGAGAGGGATGAATAGACTCGTCAATGCACTCAAACATGTATGATTGGCGAAGGGCATACAAGTCTGACGTAGGATTCTGAGTTTCTGTTGTTGCAATATACCTTTTATTTCTTTAAACTCAATATATTCTTTTTTGAATTTCTTTTTCATCGTTCAGATCTGATATGTGAACCGGGATTCTTTAAGCAATTGAATAATGACCAAGTCATTGCAAAGTAAGTATTACCAAATTTCAACCTGATAAAGATGTGTAATGCAATAAACTTGTTTTCTTGTTAAACTCGCAAGCTGAGAAATTCATATTTTAGGGCTACCAGTTGTAGCTGTGGATGAGAATCTGCATTGTGACAAATGTATTTGTTTGAATGTTTTTAGATCAAACTTATTATAAAATAAATTAATTTTAATTTTATTTTTGCCATGCAAAATGAATAAGAATATATAGAAATGAAAATTGGGCTGTCAGTCTTTAAATACATTTTTTGTCCCCGCCGAACGAGTTCGAGCAGGGGACTATGAAACGGGCTCCGTACGTGTGTATGTGTGTCCGTCCGTCCGTCCGTACGTCGCGTCCCAGTGATGTGACGCAAAATCGTTCAATTTGCTACTCCTTCGCCATTTTTTCATCCGATTTCGATTCCGTTTGCTTTATATGATAGCACTAGGTGATAGCTATAAAACTTCTCACAGAATTTTGACCTTGACCTTTGACCCTGATTTTTGACCTATAATGTTAATTGGCTTCAAAATGCTACTATCTCGCCATTTTCATCCGATTTCGATCTGTTGCTTATGTGATAGCACTAGGTGAGGACTACAAACTTCTTCACAGAATTTTGACTTTTGACCCTTTGACCTTTGACCTTGATTTTTGACCTATATTGTTATTTGGTAAAAAATGCTACTGTTTCGCCATTTTTCATCCGATTCGATTCCGTTTGCAATGTGTGATAGCACTAGGTGAGGACTACAAAATTGTTTGCGGAATTTTGACTTTTGACCCTTTTGACTTGACCTTGATTTTACTTATATTGTACATTGGCTACAAAATGCTACTCTTCTTACCATTTTCATCCGATTCGATTCCGCTTGCTTTATGTGATAGCACTAGGTGAGGACTACAAAAACTTCTTCACGGATTTGACTTTTGACCCCTTTGACCTTTGACTTGAATTTTTGACCTATATTGTTAATTGGCTAAAAAATGCTACTCCTTCGCATTTTTCATCGATTTCGATTCCGTTTGCAAATATGTGATAGCACTAGGTGAGGACTACAAAACTTCTTTGCAGATTTTGACTTTTGACCCCTTTGACCTTTTGACCTTGACTTTTACTTATATTGTACATGGCTACAAAATGCTACTCCTTCACCATTTTCATCCGATTTGATTCCGCTTGCTTTATGTTGATAGCACTAGGTGAGGACTACAAAACTTCTTCGGGAATTTTGACTTTTGACCCCTTTGACCTTTGACCTTGATTTTTGACCTATATTGTTAATTGGCTACAAATTGCTACTCCTTCGCCATTTTTCATCCGATTTCGATTCTGTTTGCCTTATGTGATAGCACTGATCGTGATATAATGGAATTTTACATTATCGGCGGGGACATATATTGCGCGTGCGGTAATTTACTAATCACTTGTTTTTAAATGTTTCAATGATGTGCTGTTCTATGTAGTACAACACTTGCTGTCTTTATAAACAGTCGGTTGCTATAAAGCATGTTTGAATGTATTCTTTTTTAAACTATAATTGCATTTCATTCTTTGGTCTCTCTCGTGCAGCGCTACTGGAGTAAAATGCTCTCGCTTTTCGGCTGTAGAGGAGATTTATGCTCCAGCGATGGAGTCTACGCTCCTATCCACAACGTGCTACACACAGGCTCACCATCTCCTTTACAGCTGTGCTGGGAGTGGGTCCAACCATAAACGGGTCTGTCCCTGTAGGGACTACATCAGAGGACAGGTGGCATTCTGCAAGGGATGCAGAGAAGCATGATGTGATTACTACACTGAACAGGGGCGGATCCAGGATTCCCAATTTCAAAAGATTGTGCAGGCCCAATTGTCTAGGGATAATAGCGGCCCTTTTATGTTTGGGAATGGGCCAATACATACAATTGTGTGACCTAGGACTGGATGTGCTACCGCTGATACCTGCATTTAATCCCTGGTTCGCACTGCCCAGCAGATCCAAAGCTTACCTGTAACCTGGCTTAAAAGCAATGTCAGCTATTGGTTGGTCTGGGCCCTTTTGCATGAAACTTACCATTGGTGCTAACTCAGCCATCAATGGGAACTTCCTTGGAAACCTGGATTTTGATTGGCTGTTGGAGCAGTATTAATGTGATAGTTAGCAATGTTGGTAGAGATATCGTCAATGGTAAGTTTCATGCAACAGGGGCCCTTGTGTCCATCTAGTCAGAGTGACTGGATTAGGAGAGTAGATACATGGGTTTCAATGTCTTCTTCCGCCCATTCTATATGGCAAAGTGATAATAGAACTGAAATTTTCTCGGACTTGAAGAAAAGAGGTCATGCTTTTTACTACAGTTGACAGTGTTAGAGAGTTGATCTCTTTGCCTATTCGTTTTACTGTAGGATAGCAGGAGATTATGGAACTGAAATATTTCTAATACTTGGAAGAAGAGAAGTGGTTTTCCAGAAAATTGACACTGTTTTTTTTTTTTTTTAACGCAACCTTTCAATCTGACATGACCCCAGCGGGTTCGGCTCTGCATCATAGCAGGTTGCAAGGGCCCCTCAAGCAACATAGAAACGACTATGTCTCTTATAGCAGTCAATGTACCCAATTTTATAGCAAGAGGACTGGTTAGATTTTTATTTCATAGAATAAAATCTGGTGGCTGTGTAGCTGTCGTCATGATCCATGTTGAAATAGATGTACATGTATGTTCACAGTGCAATGATGTAAGGGATAATTCTTATATGAAAAGAAACATTTTATGCTGTGATATATTGTGTATATATTAGGATGACCAAGTTTTATTTTTAATCTTTTAATTTGTGCATTTTTTGTGTTACATGTTGACATAAGTAATTGATTTTGCAGCTGTAATTGTAATAGGAAAACATGTAGTAGGGTCATTAACAAATGGATATGATAGTCTATTTTAATTTGCACATGACACCGAAATATTGTAGAGGTCTTTATTTTATCTTATTAATAAAATACTATAGGAATTGAGAGGCTTCATTAAACTTATGCTTTTAACTGGGATGACTGACATTTGCATAGATCACAGACAGTACAAAAGGGCACTTAAAGAACTATACATGTATTTGGCATTGACATAAAGGACTATGATTTTGATGGTGCATAGAAGTAAGGGTATTGTTTTAATTTTTATCTGTCAAGAGCTTGATGCATGCATTAGAAATTAAAACAATGTCACACTTTGATAGATATAAATTATTTGTATAAAGTGAAACTTTATTATGTGCATGTTCATCTAACGTCTAACATTACATCTGCATTCCATCTGCATTTGATGATTACACATAAAGTGCATATGGAGACATATGTGATGCGTCACGTCGAAAGGAGAGACTATTCGCAATTTTTGAAATCCATTTTATTTGATATTATTGATCCCTGATTCATTTTGCCATTGAATTTGGATATATAACCCGACTGAATTGAAGAGTAAATAGAAGTAGGGGAGATATTAGCCTCTGAACCGAGGAGAGTATGTCGCTCTTGGAAATTAAAAAAATCAGAAGAAAAACGTCTGCGAAGTTTGACTTCCTTGTACCCGCGCCAGAAAAATAAGAACACTCTGTCACCGCTGTATCACACGAAATGCCCTAGCAACCACTTGGTTACAAAGGTGAAACCGATTGACCAAATGAGGAGGCTGCATTCAGGTAATACAGAGAACAATACTCGTCCGTCACGCATGATCGAGGCAAGCGCAGCAAGCGGAAATAACGGCGATGTTCAATCTTCTCAAAAAAAAAGAAGCTGAATTTGGTTAGTTTTTTTATATCTTCGTCAAATAAATGAAAACGTCATGCTCTTTTCTAATTGTTTAAGAAAAAAGTCCCGCTCTTTTAAGAAAAGTGTTTACCAATCCTGGCGCTAAAATTAGTTAGAAAAAACTATTTTAAAACCTTTTTTGGGGTTTTATTCCGATGTTTGCGTGCGTTCTTTGAATGTCAATCGCGTACTTTTTACTCATAAATAGCGAGTCATTTTGATCTGAACTCTGTTGGAATTTTAAACATAATAATGGTCTATGACTAAATTATTCTTGTACAGGGGGCTTATGCATTTTGTTTATATTCTTTGAATAAGTATATGATAGAGATAAGCTCCAAAAATGTTTTAATAAATTATTTGCGCCACAGGAATGTATTTAGAATTTCTTGACACGTTTTAATCGAGTGGTCTTAGGTTAGTCTTAAGAACAATGAAATAAAAACGTAAATGATTTGCTCGATCTCGTCTTTTTATTGATCAACTTGTTACCAGTAATAAGAAGATTTAATAATTTTTAGAAATGAATTATTTTAAGAGTAACTCGTATTTTGTTTCGTCGTGTTTAGTAAAATGCTACTTTCTTAAACACATTACTTTGTAAAATAAACTGCAAGAAATTTTGCTAGTAGCTATGGGTGCTATCTCACCTCGCGAGACATCTCCGCGACAGAAATACAAATTTCGTCTCCGCGACGGATAATAGTATTAGAGACGTCTCCCGAGACGCTTCAGCGGCAATTTATGAAGAGAATCCGTCTCCGTAATTCAGGAGACGTCTCTAATGACTATTTATTCTTACGGACAAAAAACTTCTATTCTTTTTGCGGAGACGTCTCCGCTGAGTCTCACAACATCGTCTCAAACTTGTTTCTAAAGCCGTCTAAAGTTGGTTTCAAAAGTAGTTTCCCAAAAAGTGAGATACAGCCGCAGTTATAAACTAGATTGATTTGCACTCCCCCCCCCACCCCCTTACTGCATTGGTTTCCAATTATGCAATATCAACCATTTTAAAACCATATTTTTTTTTCAATTTTAATTAGCATCTTTACGCGTCTTAAGACTTTACCTAAATACTTGTATCAGAAGTATTATGATCACGTCACCTCTTTTGTGTGCTCTATGTTTCCTGATGGAACCAAATTTGTTTATAGGGAGGTTTTAATTTCCCATCAGGACAACAGATATCGCGGCCCCTAAAATAAAATGCTGAAATTAACATCATTTGATCCAGATAGCTAAGTCAAGCATAAGTAGCTTTTCCACATAACCCCCCCCCCACCCGATTGTTAGATTTGCATTCGTTTGCGTGCTCGCTATCCCGGATGAAACAGCTTTATTCACAGCAGGTTGTGTGGCATCGCACAGCTGAGTGCAGCTAAAGAGAGTTTAGTTCGCTATTCGCTCAACAAAAAACGAAAACAAAAAGCAAAGAAATCACACACACATGACCGTGAACGTCCAACAAACAAAGCCATGCGTTGCTAGGGCGGAGCTAAACGGAGAGGGGGGAAAAGACGTGGACGGCGCTTGTATGTCCGGAAAAAAAAAATTATGACCGAAAAAAACACTCGCCGAAAACTGCTTTTTTACCACTTTCCCGTTATCATTTTCACTAATTTTTTTACAGAGCAAAGATGAAGCATGGGTAGACCAAGAAATAATTTAAAAAATTTCCTCAAAATTGAGTTTTTTATTAGTTTGTCGATTTACTCGGATCTTTGATCTGCGACTTCTCTCTCATTTCGACAAGACGTATCACATATAGTCGAGGCACCGAGTTGTGATGCAAAGCATTTGTAAAAGTATAAACATATATATATTTACATCCAAAATGGACCACACATGACAACACTTCAAACATGTCTATATTTTGTTTTATAGTGGAAAATATTTTATGTCACCTGATACACCACCAACCAATCCCTACACAGGAAATTGTTGATGTAAGACGCTGTTAGTTTTACCTTTACCATTACTGCTCTTTGATTGGACAGCGCATGGTTGGGGAGAATTTATTACCTCAGGAAAAACAGCAGGAGACGTGAAATAGTTTTGCCTTCCACTTTAATTATTCATTCTTAAGTGGGTGAACATTGTTGTTTTTTTTTTTGTTTTTTTTTATTGCATCTGTCTTGCAAACAGCAGCGCCTGTGTACTGTGACCTTGACTATGTACTTCAAAATCTAATCAGACTGTCTGCCTAAGGTAATACATAGAGAAATCATGTAGGGATCATATTTTGGGGTTGTGAGTTTGTCCTGTGTCATCATTATCCCTCTTGCCTCTAAATCACTTAAGAGATCAACTTGATCATTCCTACATGATCTCTCCGTGTATTACCAGAGGAACTTGACTATGTACTCCAAAATCTAATCAGACTGTCTGCCTATGGTAATACATAGAGAAATCATGTAGGGATCATGTTTTGGGGTTGTGAGTTTGTCCTGTGTCATCATTATCCCTCTTGCCTCTATTTCAAAAACCACTTGAGAGATCAACATGACGATCCCTACATGATCTCTCCATGTATTACCAGAGGCAAACAGTCTGATTTTATTTTTAAGTACGTAGATCAAAGGTCACAGGACTCGGGTATCACTGTCTGAAATGCCATTTTTTAAGGGCATTGGCAGATTTCTTGTTTTCTCTTAGTTGGTTTGAGGTTGTTTCTTTATCTGAATACTGCTCTATAATAAGATGTGTGAAGAAGATGTACTTTTATTACCAGTTCATGAAATGGTTCTGTTTTTATACAATCATTTGCTTCTCAGATCAGAATTGTACATGTATGTTCAGTGTTATATATTCTCTGTAAAGCAAATGTATTTGAGATGAGGATCAAATATTTCTTTACCAAAGACTGATCATAACATTCTTATAAAATATGTATATTTAGTTGGTTTTTAGGTTTGTTTGGTTTTTTTTTTCTTTTTAAATCTTGTTGGACACTGCAATACCTCATTTACACCAGGGAAACCAACTCTAAATCAGACTCTAAATTGACTGCTAACTTTCCATTCACAGTAATCTAAATCTGATGTTACAGGTTGTGTTGACCATGTGCACTGAGGTGGTGTGGACACTTGTTCTTTATGAATATTAACAGTATGTAGGGATAAGAGGGTTTTTTTTCTTCAAACCATGCAATTGCTATACACAATCTTTAATGCTAAATGGCTAACCTGTTAAAAGCCAGATCACTTGTTGTGATTTCATCATCAAATGCATGATTCCAAAGTATTGGTATGTATCTTATGGATCAAGTATTAGTCTATGAAAAGCAGTTTCCTGCCATAGACATTTATCATCAAAATGTTTGATTTGTCAAAAAGGTATAATGTATATTTTTTCTATATATTTTGTTGCCAATGGGTAAATGGTTTGACTCTTTCAGCATTCTTATGTGACCATAGTATGTAAAATGTTGTTGTTTATAGATTCTTGAAAGATGGTGATTTGTGTGTAATTATATTCCACCTTTAATTATCCAAAGAGTGTGCTAATTCGTATACAGAATTTATTGTTATTATTTTTTATTTACATCTATATGCACATACTTTTCTTTTTATAGCATAGATTGATTATAAATTTGTAGATGATAGTTTTGTTTGATGTGATTACTGTTTTGGTGATGTGATATGATTATGTTCCAGATACTTATTTTTCTCACAAAAATCAATATTCCTTGCCTGATGTTACAACTACTTAAAGGCTACCACAATTCTTATGACCAAGACTAGATTCAAAAGAAATATTTTATATAAATAGTATGAAAATCTAGAAAGTTCTGTAAATATTGCTTGACATATTTCAAGTTCAACGGTGTGTTCAAAATCTCCTGGTTTGAAGGGTTTGGCAGGACCAGGAAACAAAAACTAATCTATTTCTAGTCAATTTCCATTTTCATAATAAATATTGTCATAATGTAGAGATTGGTGAAGTTCATACTCATTTTGCATAAATGAAGTCCAAGTACTGTATTCGCTCTTATTTTGTTAAAACCTTGTACACTATTGTACTCTTTTTGAATGCCATACATTAAAGCAACAATATCGAATTCCAGGTGCCATCTTCTTATACCTTGTATATTTTATTTCCTTTTTTGTTTTTAATTCCATATTTTTCTTTTTGTATGTATTTGCCTATGTATATATATATATATATATATATATATATATATATATATATATATATATATATATGTATGTATGTATGTATATTAAATGTCATAATCTCTTCATGGGATTAATCTAGTTCCAGTACTTGGGATCGAGGCTCTTGAATACGTAGATGATTTTGTTTTTTAATGAAGCAAGTTGTGTGAATTGTATTTATGTCTATTGCAATTTGTATTGAATTCTATGCGGAAAAGGGGAGTAGATATGACATGTATGTCCATGACAGAGAGTTATTTTCACAAATGACCAAATATCTATTTGTGTTTTATCTAGAATGTTTTTAGCCCTCTCAATTTTAGTTTTGTTACGTGTGATGCATTTACACCATAATTAACAAAAACATTATCCTAGTATATGAAATACAGATAATTGATACTCTGACATCCCGCCACTGGTTATAAAGATTCCCAACAAATTTACCTGTAAACTGAAATTTGATATGACACTGAAAATTATTTTTATTATGTGGATATATTGTATGTGTATTACTTTTTTTCAAGGATTTTTTTCTTCTGATTTTTAGTAAATTTATGATGCCCTTTGTTAAGAATGGTAAAAAAAAAATAAAAAAAAAATAGCAAAAGAAAAAAAAAAACAAACATTAAAAGCAGTGTATTCCAACGTTAATTATCATTGGTTTAGCTTAACCAAGTGCCTTGTATGTATATATTGCTAAGTAAGTATATGGCTATTTATGATTGGATTTCACACTATTAATCAACCATTTTAAAAACTTATTATTATTATAATATACCATGAAGCTTGTGTGAAACAAATGTCCATTCTAATGAGTATTAATACATTAATTGTGCTACTTAATTCCCACGTAAATTAAAACGGATGTAGTAAAATATTTCCAATAAGGGTTATATAATTCAATGTCCGTGCCGGTAGACCAATTTATGGAGAAGTAACGGTTGGAATAGATATTCATTATCATATTTTAAATTTCACACTTTAATTATTCAATGCACCTTTTAATGACAATGTGTTAGTAACAAACTTCACTTTTGACGTTTGGTTTTGTGATGGAAAATAAATTGGTATTAAATGTACATGTATTTTTCAAACATCAAATTGGTGTACATTGTTGGCATATGCAATTTCTTATTTTTTTTGGGTGGGTGTGTGTGTGGGGGGGGGGGCCTGTCATTGTGAGAAAGAGTGTCTCTATTTTTATTTCCGCTTTTTTTATACCTAGATCAGTCAAAAGAAAACAATGAAATAAAAACTATTAATTCATTGAAATCTAGATCTGAAGTAATGAACTTGATGTAGATATCATGCATATGACTACATGGACGAATTCCAGTCAGGCCTATATTAAGCGAGCTGAAAGTCTTGAGCTTCTGTAACCTTTGCGAACGCGCGAAGCGGGAGCTGATTTTTTTTTTTGTTTTGATACGCCAATAGCCAGTAACTTAAGAAAAAAAGAAGAAAAAAAAGGGGGATGTACTTTTGTGCTCAGAGTATTTATAAAACTTTTTTTCTTTTTTTTTTTTTCTTTTTTTTTTATAATTCATGCTATATATAGGATATGTTTCGTCAAACTTCCTAGTGATTAGTATGCTACCAACTGAAAAATTAGGAAAATTCAAACTTTTGGGGGATTATCATTGAGTAGAATATGAAACATAGATTTAAAGGTAGTGTCATCCTTTTTCACAAATTGCGAAAACTAATGCAACTTGGCACAACTTTAGAATATGATCTACCTATACTGTCTATTCAATCTTACTGTCATAGGTTGGCTAGATCAGTAATATGAAACGAAAATCTGACTACCAATCTAGACCAGCTCTCCATCAACATCGTTGATATTACAGCGCTTGCAGCACGGACCGCACACAGCAATATACACACGGCGCATCAGCGTGCGTTATTCTCTGCGCTAACGGTCAGCGGTTCGCACCGTACGGTATATTTTTCGAGGTTCGAAAAAATAGTAATGAATTTTGATAATCGCAATATAATGACAAACATACACATTTGAGCTTAATCATGTTGTGGGAAGATATAGTCATCGATATACTTCTATATCCTCTCAAAAACTAGAAATTTAATATTTTTGCCTGCAAAAGGCTGACACTACCTATAAGGGAAAACACCATGTTAATAAGTACTTCCAGTGGGATTTTTGTCAGGTCTTTTTTACATGAGGAGACGTCTCCACGTCTCCGAGATTTCCGTAATGGATCAGTCTTGGCAATCTCAGAGACGTATCCGCGACACGGAAAATCTCATTGATATGAAGGTATTTGATTTTCCCGTTAATCGTGAGACTTCGCAGAGACTTTGGAGATGTCTTCTGAGTCTCGAACACGACGTCTGCGCGAACCCAGGGATTCGGTGTCGCAACCGTATAACAGTGACCTTTAAATACGAAAAATCAAACGGGCAAGGTTTAGAAAGTTTGTAGGCCGCTACTAAATGTACTAACGTTCTTATACACTGCTGTCTAAGACTATTTTACTGATAAACATAATGAACGTTGATAAGTGGACCGGTGGTGGAAAAGTCTGCATTTAGGGGAGCTGAAAAGTTTATAATAATAAGCTGTGGATATGCTTTGTAATCTTGAAATAAATCTAATTGAAATATAATTTCAAGCCATTCAAAAACATAACGTCATTTGAGATTATATGGATTATTAGCCTTGTAGTATTGGGGGAAAACTGACGGTTTTAGATAAACGTTAATGTACTCGAAACTGAAGTCGGGAAACACGACCGTTCTCTTTCTTATTGCGGATATTTACCTTTCACTTCTGCAATCCGAGTCTCTTCTCCTCTCTTTACCCCTGTCAGTCCCTCTTTTTTCTTGCTTACTCTTTCCTTCTCTCTTTCTTCGCTAATGTTTCTTCGTCATATATCACACCCAGTTCTCTTGTCTTGTCCCAATTCATATTCTTATGTTAATTTTATTCGTATCTCTCTGTCCTTACGTAAATGGGGAGTAGGCATAAAGCTCTGGCAAATGACAGAAATCAATTAAAGAATTACAAGCTTTGCCAGGATTCTACCTATCACGGTGGGAAAAAAATCAGAATGTATTCAATGAGAAAGAGACAGAGAGAGAGGTAGAGATAAATTCATGGCACTGTCCTTCCAGAGCGATCTTTAAAGCAGTAACGGGCGCAAAGCCTGTCACCTTTTTATTTATGTATTGTCGCCGTTCGCCGTTGGATTTTCAACGAGTTAAACAATAGCCGGCGTCAGTAAGGTTGACGTCAATGACCGTAGCCTTCTCCTGCCAGGACAAGGTGTCATCGTAGCTTGTCGCCAGATGTCTCATTTTTAGCGGCAGGCAGTGGCGACCAGTTGTAGGTTGCCGCGATACAGCGTACGTTGCACCGTTACGTTAAGGCGAACCAAACGGCCGGTTAGGACCGCTACGGCCTTTATCTCCAGTCAACTTAAATTACCCAAATCCGCCTCGGCCTCCTATTCAGATACCGTACAAATTTTTTGAAATTTTCAAAAACCACTCACGACCCAAATTATGGCGGGATTAGAGGACAATCACGAACCTAAAGGCGATAGGCCGCCGTCAGGTAGAAAACACTCTGTCGCCTGTAGCGGTCGCCAGGATCGCTATTGTGCGCAAGTTCATATTTTTTTTTTTTAAGCTGCGAAAAGAGAAGTCGAGCCGCAAGGTGCGCGAAGGTCTAGGCTATTGTATTCGCGGATACAAGTTATTGTTAGTCTATTGTTTGTGTGGAAGCAAGCCGTTGTCGTAGCCTACCGTAGACAGAGTCGTAGGTACGTATGACCTACGGTCACCTACGATTCTGACACGATTCTGGCAGGTTCTAACAGGCGATCGTTGTGGCGACAATCTACGAACTGCCTGTCGATCATATGCGCAGGTGCAATCGCCTTTAAAATCGTGAATTATCGCGTCTGTCGCCAAAAAATACGTAGCAAAATTCAGTTCGCCGCTGTATTTTCAACTAGTTAAACAAAAGCCGGCGTCAGTTAGCTTGACGTCAATGACTGTAACCTGTCTTCTCTTGTCGCGACAATGTGTCATCGTAGATTGTCTCCAGATATCTCATATTAGCGGCCTGGAACGGCGGCCAGTTGTAGGTTGCCGCGCTACAGCGTACGTCGTACGTACCTCCAAACCAAACGGTCACTGAAATTTAAGCTGCGACGGCCTTTGTCGCCAACTACATTCACCAATATCAGCATCGGTCTCCTATTCAGGTACTGTAGAGTCGCCGCAAATTTTTGAAATTGTCAAAAATCACTCATGTCCAAAAATATAATGGGCGTTTGAGAGGACGATCACGAACCTAAAGACTACAGGCCGCCGCCAGGCAGAAAACACTCGATCGCCTATTGCGGTCGCAAGGATTGCCACAGTGCGCAAGTTCATATTCGGTTGATTTTTACGCTGCGACAAGAGAAGTCGAGCCGCGAAATGCTAGGCTAGCTAGGCTATTGTATTCGCGGAAACAAGCTATTGTTAGTCTATTGTTTGTTTGAAAGCAAGCCTTTGTCGTAGCCTACCGTAGACAGGGTCGTAGGTACGTATATGACCTACGGTCAACTACGATTCTGACACGATTCTGACAGGTTCTAACAGGCGTAGGTTGTCGCCCAAAAAAACTGGCGATCTTGCTGTTGTGAGTGTGGTAGCAAAGTTGTTGTTGTAGCCTAGTGTACATATAGTCGCATATTGGTTTATAATCGCCTTTTTAAAGCTGAACTACTTACAATTATGACATTATCAGGTTGTCGCCACAACGATCGCCGCCTGTTGGACAACCCCTTTAAGCTGCCTTCACGAAAGCTGACAGACTCCTGCTCGGCGATCGGGGAGGTAGTACTGCTGTCCTTACCGAACAGCGCCTAAAGGGCCTGTCCCACAGAAGGCGATCGTTGTGGCGACAACCTACGAACTACTTTTTAGTACCCATCGCCACCATGCGCAGGTCCAATCGTCGTATCCTATCGTAGACAGAGTCGTAGATACGTATATGATCTTCGGTCACCTACGATTCTGACACGATTCTGGCAGGTTCTAACATGCATGGGTTGTCGCCACATCGATCGCCTCCTGTGGGACAGGCCCTTAAGATGTGAATCGGTAGAGGGCGCGGAAAACCAAGCAGGGGCCACCCGAAAGCCGATGTATTTTTAACTCGCATACCGCTGATCGACAGATATCCCGGCGGCGACCTCTCGAAAGCATTTGCTCGATTAGGTCGGCACCCGGGTATCGGGTGTATTTTGGGCATTGAGTGAAATGTGAGAAGGCGCCCGCGCTAAATCTTCAGCAGCTCTAAAACTAATTGGATAATTTTTCTTAAAAATACAATTTTCTGTAAAGGGGGCACTGTTTGGGCACCCCGCTTGCTAGATCAAGCAGAGATGTACCGGCAGATTATGAGTTAGTTAAATATGGTGTTCCCCCTAATAAGTTGCAGTACTCAGCTGCCTGTCCCCCGTTCTTTTGATCGAAAGTCACTTAGTTGCAGGACTATATATTTATTTTTTTCAGTCTCCATAATCCCTCATGAAAATATCAAGGGGGCATATTGCCCCGTCCATCCCTGGATCGCCGCCCCTGGCTGAGACTATCGTTTTGTTTGTTTGAAGTTAGTTTTGTAGCCTAATAGTTGTAGAAAAATCTCGTCGCCCCTTTTCGACTTTCCCTTAAGCGCCGGTTATTGCCTAAAACATCGCCACAGTATGACAGGGTCATATGTAACGAGTGAAATTCAATCAATCATAGCATAAGCGTGGGAGAATCTTGTATTATAAAGTCATGTGAGCAATAGCAAACGAGATTCTTAAAGCAGCGTACTGATTATTTCCTTCCCATTTGGACACTAATCGTGATTTCATATTCATTAGGTACGGTATGCATGAACAGTTTTTGAAAAGTGTACACACCTTAATACATCATTAAAAGCCGGCCGATTTAGGCCTGATACCAAAAAAAAAGAAACCGGAGAGCTAAAAAGTACATTTACATGTATGTATATATATAGCCAATCGCTTTATAAGTTACCCGCCTTTCCTGGTCATTGCGATTGCAGCAGACGACAAATTGATCGTTCTTTCAGTCGCTTCTGCAACTGGCATACTCCACGGATCTACAGTGTAAGCAAGCTCCTTAATGATGCTGCTGTTCAGATTATGGACTATACTCGGGGTAAATGTCTTTCTTCTTGGTGCTGTTTCTCTTCTCATACTGCTTCCACCGACAATGTGCTCCTCCGTCGAGAAATCTTTAATCAAACGGCTTCAAATGTTGCAAGTAGGAGCAACTCGAGGACTATCCGAGGAGTCCGTAGGAGACGAGCCCTCATCGGCAGCCAAGGTGGTGACCACCCGGACCGTCACCGATAGTCATCCAGAAGAAATGGTCAGCCAAACTGTTTCACATCTAGCCAGGTTTATAGGGCAACTAAACATGAGACATGATGAATTACGGACTATGGTTATTGGATTATTTGGTGAGTACGTAATGTTCATTCCTCTTATTTTCACCCCCCCCCCCCAAAGCATACATTGACGAGCAGGCAAAACTGTGAAATTACTGCTACATATTTTTTGGCGACAGACCGATAATTCACGATTTTAAATGCGATTGCACACATGCGCATAATGATCGACAGGCAGTTCGTGATTGTCGCCACAACGATCGCCTGTTAGAACCCCAGAATCGTGTCAGAATCGTAGGTGACGCTAGTCATACGTACACTACGACTCTGTCTACGGTAGGCTACGACAACGCTTGCTTCCAACAAACAATAACTAACAATAACTGTATCCGCGAATACAATAGCCAGACCTTCGCGCACCTTGCGGCTCGACTTCTCTTTCGCAGCTTAAAAAAATAAAATATGAACTTGCGCACAATAGCGATCCTGGCGACCGCTACAGGCGACAGATGGTTTCTACACTGACGGCGTGACTAGCCTTTAGGTTCGTGATTGTCCTCTAATCCCGCCATAATTTGCGGGTCGTGAGTGGTTTTTGAAAATTTCAAAAATTTCGTACGGTATCTGAAAGGAGGCCGAGGCGGATTTGGAATTTAAAGTTGACTGGAGAATAAACGGCCGTAGCGGATAAAGAAATAAAAAAAAAAAAAAAAAAAAAAAAAAAATAAAAAAAAAAAAAACAAAAAATAAAAAAAAAAAAAAAAAAAAATACCCACACCCACACCACTATCAGTGCACCCCACACCACCATCAGTAACACCTCACCACCATAATTCCACAACATCCATAACTACATCATCAAACCCACACGCACACCACCATCAGTGCACCCAAACCCACGCCAATATAAGTGCACCGCCACCAGTAGGGGAGACCGGGCATGGACGTTACAAATCACATTGGCCAGATAATTCTAATGAAAGAACACGCAGTCCATATTGGGTCTAGTTAGCCATATGTGCTAAACTGAGGCATTATGAACTTACTGTAACCTAATAAGTAGTTTTTATTGTTATGTTTTTTGTTGACATGTAAACATACATAACTACAGCTTATAGTGAAGACATTTTGTAACAACCTACCATATACGGGGTAGGTTGTTACACCATACGGGGTCAAATTGTTACAATATGTAACATACGGGGTAAGTTGACAATGTGTAAATCCTTAAACCATACTTTAATTTCAACTTTCCAGTTTCTTGACATCGTTAACAGTAGATCAAGTAGAGCTCTAGAATAGACAAAAGTAATAATAGAAAAAATAAAAATATTAACACCTGAAAATTGAGACAAAATGTAATTTACATATGTAATGTAATTGGGGAAGTTGTTACATCAACATGGGTAGGTTGTTGTAACAACCTACCCCATGGGTGATTTTACACACAGAAATCAACTGTAGCACACTCATTAGGCAGAATTACAGGGCATGGCTAGGGGTATATAGTGACATACATGTAGTATATTAACATACCAGACTATCATCATGTGCCTTCAGTTTAAGAGCTATTACAATTTTTAATATTTGTCAAAAATTTACTTTGAACTGTACAAAATGGTTTGTTGATTTACTTTTTAATAAACAACGAGAAAACCTCACGACGGCAGTTCATCACAGCTATGTGGCTGTATATAGTGCCAGTTAGAGCATCCTCTCTTGTTCCATCTTAGGCACACTGAGAACTGTAACATGACCCGTGTAACTTCCATACCCGGTCTCCCCTACTCTTCACCATCTTAATTACACAAACACCCATACTACCATCATTACATCCCACACCCACCCTATTATCAAACATGAACGACACCCATCACCATCATCCGCCCATCACCATCAGTAGCCTACACCCCACACACCACCACCATTCTGATTAGACCCACATACCATCATATACACTTCCCATCCATACATTAACAATGCATGCACATCAGACAACACACACATACACACACACACACACACACACACACACACACACTCACATACACACACACACCCCCACACACACACTCACACA
>CALNVZ010002974.1:20290856-20303503 GCA_940671915.1 Paracentrotus lividus | reverse complement strand
TGAAAAAAAAGAAAGAAGAAACACACGTCTGGGGACGCGCGCGCTAATTACTTTCGGCTATACGTACCCTTTTGCCTTTTTGTATGCTGTGTTTTGTGGGGTGTGTGGGTGGATAGGGGTGTGGGTGTATGTCTGGTGATCTCAGTTTCATTTTTCTTATGGTATTATGTAAGAGGGGAGGGGGGCAGTGGGATTATACTTTTTTTTCTCTCTTCTTCTTTTCCTCAATGGCCCACTTTTGATCAAAATTATGCTAAAAAAAAAAAAAAAACACGTATGAAGTTTTTGCTCCTAGTTTACAACTTTTGTAATTTATGTTTAATATCAGTAATCTTATTACAGGATATTCAGTTTTTGTTCGAAGAACATGTATAATTTTGGTCTATTTTAATTTGTACAAAAAATGAATCTTCTAGCTAAGAGAAAAATGTACACGTGTATTTAGTTTGTGTTATGAAGAATGTTTATAAATTGGTCATTTATGATCTTGGTACAATATTGTTTGATTTTGAGAGAAAAATAAAAAATATTATTACAAAACAAAAAAAATTCATTTAACACAGGCTTAACCCTCCAAAAACCAAAAGTTATCAATTATATCGGCGCAATATTTGAAGACATAAAAGCCGATTTAAGTTATATTATGTTAATGACATCGGACAACAAATGTACTACCATATCCTACTGAAGATCAAACAAAACATTAAGAATAAATAATGAATCCGAAATATCCATGTATACAAAGTCGTATTTTACCGAAATATTATATTCCTCACTGTATTTCATCTTTCTTTTGTATTCTTTTTTAGAACACAGGACTTGTCCGTCAGATTCAAATCGGTGTCGCAATGGCAGACAATGTTACGAGAAATTAAGAATCTGTGACGGGTTTCCCGACTGTGAAGATTTATCAGATGAAGAAGACTGTGGTAAATTATTTTTTGTCAATTTTTGATTGCTATAATTATATAAATACATGTACATGTATATATTTATTCATTTATTATTTCTGTGTGGATAAACATGTATTTAATCATAACAATGTTACATGTATAACGAATATATCACTTAAAATTGTGTTATATGACGTACACACAGAGTTTTGGCAACATAAGATTTTAGCTTGAGGCATTGCTATACATTTGCAATTGATACTTAATGAATTACATGAAGTAACAAAATCATACATAAACAACACATAATCATCAACGTATCACCTAAATGAAAAGGCATAGGCCTACATTCATTGTTAGATTTGTAAATACAAAAAAAAAAAATGGTTACACTTTAATTAACATGGATAGAATATAAAGGGGGAAAGAACAAAACTAAAACAAAACAAGATGGATAAAAATGCCAAGAGGATTGCCCTTGTTGTATAACAAAATCGTTTGAGTTTCATTGTTTATGAGAAATATCTGAAAAGTCTAATTGTGAGGGATTGTAGTAAAACAAAAAATTAATAAATCCATTTGTAAAGGGTTCATATTTTAAACATATGTATTGTTGCAATTTATACGAAAAATATGATAAAAAAGGAACTTCACATTTTTTCAATGATACTTCTCTTCCTTCAAAAGTGACACGCATAACCCAGTAAATTTGAAATGAATTTGATGGGTACAAAATTCCTTTTTCCCCTTCAAGGTTTGGTAAGAAATATGAAAGACGGAAATGTCACTTCCGTGACACATCAGGAAGTTTTCGAAAGTGTCGACGCGCCTCCTGAACAAAATTGAGAGGATAAAGAATGCATGTAGAAGCTTTTCACAAATAATTATAACAATTATGATTGATTCTTCATGCGTGACGCTCACATCTTTTCTTTGGTCGCCAAGCTGTAGGTTGACTTGAAATTATTCGTCTCAATTATTTGTAAAAAAAACAAACTTTTATTCGTTTTCGTATTATATTCTGGAATGTGTGGTGGGATGTTTAACAGCAGTAAATGCAATTCCCCCAGTCTTTCATCAGTTTATTAAAAGTAGCAAAGAAGGGATTCTGTAACGGTCACCTTTATTTACAATTATCTTGTTAATGCGTTAGGTACATGATATCTGCATGGGAATAATTGATTAGATAGGTAACACTGTGGACTGATGAAAAGTTTTTATTTCATTATTATATATAGGCCTATTACCATATATATTGGAAAGTAGAAAGCTTGGAATATGAGTCCTCTATAAATCATTTTGGTGACCAGTGATGATTGAGAGTAATGACGTAAATTAGTCTCAACATTAAAGCTAATCAGAAGATTTCATCCTGTTCTACCGCTTGTGCATTGACTCCCATTGAGAATAGTCGTTTTCAAGGAACATAATCGATTTAATTTACAAATAAACGTTTACGGTCATGAAAACGATTCGTGATGATTGGCCATCAAATCACTCAGGAATACAAAAAGGAGAAAATGTTCACCACGAATCAGCGAATGAAAGATAAAAATAGGCGCTTACTTTGGGATGTCCTTAATGTTGTAAACCACGAGTTTTATCAAATTATATTTGTGGGAAGCTGCGGTGGCATTTGACCAAAACAAGAAAAAAAATGTAGTGAAAACGGACACGAATATCATCTTCGGTGCCGAAATTGTAGGGGAGGGGGCGTCGTGATGGTATCAATACCAAAATCTTCTACATTCGTAAGTTCGTTGTATATCTGAAAGAGACACAGATAAAGAGAGAGAGAGAGAAAGAAGGGAGACAGAGAGAGGGAGAGAGAGAGAGAGAGAGAGAGAGAGAAAGAAAGAAGGATGAATAAATGGAAGGAGCAGTCTCAATTTCTGGAGGGGCTCTTCAATTTCATTCATTAGGTGATAAGGGGAGGTTGGCCCTCTAAACGCTGGACCCACGCGTCGTTGTCTCTACTTTATCTACTTTGTCTCAAGTCAACACTCGTTCAACGAACTGACTCACTGACATTTGATTTAAACCTAAACATATCAGACAAGTTAGATATGAAACAAAACTTAAAGATAAACTTTTGTCAATATTGTGTGGAAAACAGTGCAACGTGCCTGCCATGTGAGACAAAGGCTGATCACCATGATCACACTAAGCTAAGCTAAGTTCTCAAAATGTACACGACTCTTTCCACACGCAACCTCTGTCTGTTTAAAACTTTTCAAGAACATAGTAAGAACAAGTTAACTTCACTTCGGTTAATTTTCACTTTAAATAATACAAAAGTTAAAAATACCAATAATTTATATCTATACTGTGAAACAGAAAAAGAGGGAAACTAAAAAAAGAAGTAATAAATAATACAAATTATAAAACTATAAAACTATCTAGTTTGGTGTGACAGGGGTCGGGGTATATTATGACTCGTTATATTCAGCTCATTTATTCATATCCTGGCTTTATCTCAAAACAAAATCAGAAATAGAAAAAAAATAATAATATAGTAATAATAAAGTTCCATGAAATGCAAAAAGTTAGATACTTTTAGGGTTGAATTTTAAAATCACTTTTCATAAATACATTTTAATTTGTTGTGCCATGCACTTGAGAAGCGTTGTGAAGATTAAGATTATGACATCACATTGAAAATGAAAGTGTCCAATGTCAAGATACAACAGGTGTGTTTTCCTGCAATTCCTTATAGATTTTTTTTTCAAGACTTGTTTGTCAATGTCTGGAAGAGTATATCAAGTTCATTCATTTCGTTGGTGCGGACTGGACAGTGTTTTCAAAAAGTCATTCTCAAATATCTCCCTAAAACGAGGAAGGGAATATCCCCCGAGTCCACCATATCCAACTATACCTTTACAAGTGTATATCTGTCGCCCACAGACAAATTAGATATCATTTTGCCTGTCAGATAACTTGATGCCGACATGATATAGCTGTGATGACATCATCTTTTAGAAAGAAAAAAAGATAGTTGAGGATGTGCCCCATGACGAAGTCCTCGATCCGGATTTTTAAAAATTATTATTATTAATATTTTGCATATACCATGCATTCCATCTACTAACCAAAAAGAGATCGTATTTTTGTGTACTGACCACATGATCCCCGTCTTGTTTTCGGACTTTGAGCTTTGTGCTAAAGTGCTAAAGTGACTGCAAGTCTGTGTTCTGATTTTGATCAACGGGAGTGCTAAAAACGCACCTTAAGTGCTCAATATGTCACGTTACGTACCATTTCGGCACCTTAAGTATTAAAATTCAGCACACGAAGTGCATTCAATACACGAGCCCCTGAAGTCTAAACTTTGATTTTAAGAGCGTTTGAAAGTCATCTGCATGTAACCCCCCCCCCCAAAAAAAAAAAAAATTGAAGCTTCATTTAGGGATTATTGCTAAGGATTAAACTTCACAAAAAATACATTTGGTATAATGAAAAGTAAGAGACAAAGTGGTGAATGAAATATGATACCTTTTTAGTATTATGTTCTACATCATATATGTATTTAGAACTCTCGTCCCATTTAAACTCGTTCCCATTTAAAAAAATATTTGTAATGTCTGTTGCGTGTGTGTCTTGATGTAAGTTTTGTTTGTTTGTGTATGTGATTCCATTTTTTTTTTTTTTTATTTTTTTTTGTTTTGATGTTTATAAGGGTTGTTTGATTGGCTTCTACGTGTTTTTTTTATATTTTAGCTATAGAACCTTGTATCAATTTCTTATTTTTGTTCTATACTTGTAACATACCCAATTAGTTTTAATAGCACTGTGGTGATAGGCGATATGTGATTAGGGCCTACCCTTTTGATTTAAATCTTTCTTTACTCTCGATAAGAAGTTTAAAGTGACAGCTTTTTTGTGTGAGGGGTGCATTGTTGTATATATTTTATTATTTATGTCCTATTTTTGTTTATTTCGAGCAAAAACGATTGTGACTATCTTTGATCTTCTGGCTCTGTAGAATTTGATGACAACAGAGAACCGGAGCTAGGAAGAGATATTATGATAGAGTTGCAATTTAATAAATCATTAAAGTTCGTATGATCTTTATTTCTAAAAATGGTGAGTTCCCCAAGCGGTTGTCGTACCGCGACTCTCTTCTTCTTCATCTTTATTGAGCTGTCTATCTGTCTATCGTCCCGCGTTGCTTTAGTTTTCTATTTTTTTGGGTATACTTTATACATTCTAAAACATAAATGTAATTCTAATGTGTGCTGATATTATTGACTTTCATTTTGATAGTTGCTCTATCACGCACTGAAGTGTTTATTTTTCACCTTTTGCAAAGTGATAACGTTTGTTCTTTTCATACCACGAAAAAATTTATTTCATGTCGTATTGGTCCTTACACAACCGGTTGCTTCCACTAGGATGGAAAGCTCAGTACGTTGACGTCGCCATAAGATCCACATGAAGACTCTCTAACTTACTCTATTTACTTATCGCATACTCTTCTCATCCGTTCTTCGCTTATATTGTTGATGATAGTGTTGGCAATGTGAGAGTTTGAGTAAACTTTCATCTAGCGAGAATATGTTAGCTAGCGACTTTATTTTTCCAGTTTCTAATATTTTGTCTCAAGGCTGGTTAGAGGATTGTGCATTATTTTCGTACTTATACAACTTTCTTTATGATATTTTATTTGAAATCCGCTGAGATGGATTTGGTAATGCTAACGGTCTCTTCTATCAGCGCTCATTCGGGGACCACATAGGTTTTTCGGCTGCCTTTTAAAGAAGTCTACGCCTGTATTCTGGCTTGACCAAGATTTGTTAGTTTTTTTCAGCTCAGCTGTTTTGTGAAGAGTGCTAAAACAGCCATTTGATGAGTGCCAATATTCAATCATCGAAGCCCTTTAAATAATATGGACTATGACTCAAATCTATAATGCGATTCGCTCTTTTAAACAGTTGCGGCTGATTTAAGCCTTTTCTCGAGTGCTTCCTCTTGCATAAATGGATATGTATCTTCAGTATTCTCTTTAGAGTTGTATATTTTCATTCCATTGCAAGTACATATTATGATCTCCTCACTCTTTCCCTTTCTACTTTTCTCATGTTCGCTCCTACCAATTTCCACCCCCTTTTTTTAGAATATAGATATTTCATTCTCGCTATGTACCTTATGATGCGTGATATTCTTATATTCTATATTCACACCGTTCTCTTCCTCTCATTTAGTTACAATCTTTAAATGTGTAGATCTCCTGTCTAAAACAATTGGCTGATGTGTTACCTTAGGTAAAATTTAAATATCGAGCATAATACTCTTCGGCTTGTCCCTCCGCATTCTCTTACCATTTCTTTGAGACTAAACTTATGCTCCTTACTTGCGTCCATTATTAACTAACATATGACACAATTTTATTTAATATATCCCAGTATGATGTATACTCTAACACCATATAAACTGATATGTTGTCGCCTGCTGAATTATGTGATTGTTTTGTAGTGTGTGCTTGTGATGTTCTGTGATGTGAATGGCTGATGTATGTGTGTGATAGTTAATGGTTTCGTACTGCTCTAGACAGCATGCGTACCAGACTCTGGATGGACAACATCAGACGCGTAGTACAGTGCTACACGATTTCCAACATTACAATCGCAAGAGTTCCTCCAGCTATGTTGCCCTATCAGCGCTGTCGATCATTATATATTTCATCTCTGTTCACTGCCGTAATGTATTAGCTGCAATGATAATTGCTTTTAGTTAACAAATTACCTGGAAGAGTCTACCTATTATGTTATAGACGTTGATGTTAAAGGTTCCGAATAGTAAAAAGTCTGAAACCTAACTCTTCGAAACACGGCCTTTCTTCTAACAATTATCCTATACCCTGTTGTCGACATCGCTGGCTTCTTATCTTCTTATCTTAGAAACTTATGAATATTTATTAGTTATTTTCTTAATAAAACCACCCCAATAGAACTATTTATTTCAAGATCTTAGGAATTTGATTCTGCAAATAGTTTAATCATACAATCGATATCAGAATAGCATCTTAATTATATTAACTAAGCACAGTTCGATACAGGAAAATGGTGCGTGGTTATTAGGATAGCCACGCTCTATGTTTTTATTTTATATTTGCTAACTACTTAGTCGTATTTCACCAGACTTTGTTGCTCGCCTCCTGACTGCAAGTGGAGGAACGATAGGATTCGCATTTCACTATCGCACAAAATACGAGCGGTTCCATAGTTCTACACCTAGCAATGTGAAACGATTATTGTTAGCGGGTTTCTACTTTGCTTATGCCTGCTCAGATTACTTGACGTAATTAGTCTTTGGCAAAAGTATTGTCCTTCTCGGCTCTTCTAGCGTGCGCTACTCGATGCCCCTGTCCCCCCCAGTTTTCAATCAGCCGCCGGAGACGCTAATAGGAGCCTTTTGGTGTTTTTCTCAGAAACTCAATCACACTTATCCATCAATGTGGTTTGTGAGTCGATGCATCACGAAATTTTAATGCCGGTGAATATCTTCTCCGCTCCTCGTTCTGAAAACCCAGTTTTCCTTCTTACAAAATCATCCGCCTCTGCAATGTTCTCGTGGACCGTCAAGTCTTGGATAAGTTTGCTTTTCCGTATCTTTAGCTGCGATGAGCGTGGGGGTGCAATGTTAAGTTGCCATATCAGATTCCTGTGAGTGATGTTAAGCCTTTTAAGCAGTGTTATGAGTGGTCTCGCTCATCCACGTCCCCTAGTCCAGATCTAACGGTGTGTTCTACTAGGGACATTTATTGTATGTTTCTATACTATTGCACGTAGTTTCTTCTTAATTGTTGTTTTCTGTCTTAGATTGAATGGCGTAGCCAGACTTACTATGCTCATTTTACAATAAAGATGACCTGTATCAACTTTGCTTTAATAACGCGCTCGTAAGTGTACGGAAGCTCCATATTTTTTTGTTGTGGTTCGAAGATTTAATTATTATTATCTATAATTATAAATATAGATATAGGGTAACTAATCTTAGCTTGCAAAGGGTTGGTACAATAAGTAGCTGTCACTTAGATGTCATTCTAGATTCCTAATCAGAGTCAAAATTCTGATCTGATACAATAAAATAATGGACTCATAATTTATGCTTCTTCTTAATGGCTCAGCTCACGGCCACATAATTATCTTCCTGGGAATAACGCTCATAATTCAATTACCCTGCTTATAATGATTCATTAGTCCGTTCTGTATAAATAAGACGTTGAATTCTCTACCCAAGTTTTCCTCAGGAGTATGGGTAGAATTACTGAGTATTCGATTTTTAGGCTTTTCCTAATCCTGCAAAAAAGTACCTGACACTACCGGTTTTGCCAATCATTATCACTCCCGAAAAAGTTTAGAATCGTTTACATCGTTTCACCCGATGCGGTCTCGTATTTTTCCGAACAGCAATTATCTAGTTCAGTTTGTTTACAATCAATCGCTATCCGGGACCAGCAGTGCGTTTTGGGGTAGCGTATCTGCACGATAACGTCTGGCGTGCTCTCAATATGTTCTATACTCGAACTTATTTTTGTAGAGTCTCTATATCATAATCGATTTATGCTTGGAAATCCATCTATAGATGTAGAAAAAGATTCTGATTACACTTCATACACTGAATCAATGTAAAGGCTGCCCAAAGGTGTATTCCTCTATCTGGTCTAGAGATCTATTAAACTTAACAACATGATTAAAGTTCTAGTTTAATTCTTTCAATCTTCATTTTACGAGTAGATTGCTGACACCGAATGATTAAATCCTCCAGCTGCAGGAAGTTTATCTAATCGAGGTGTGACGCTAGATGGTGATCTATTGCTAGCACAGCGTATAGATTTCTACGCCCTTGTCACGAGTTCGTATTTCCTAACGTCGCTTTCGTTGCGTCCGCCCTCTTTAGATTAATGACGCGCCTGTTTTCAATTACGATATAATGCCGTGCATTGGTCAATCTGTTAACTTTACATCTTTACTATGAGTGTTAGAATTGTATGGCACCACGGGGGGCGAGAGAGAAACGCTGTGGCTTCCCTATTCTTTGCAGTATCAGAAATGCACGCTATAAACTGTTAAAATTGTCAGTAGCGCTGACGTTACATCGCTCACAGGCTGTTATGAGTTGTTTAGCAGCGATTACTCTCAGGTTCGTGGGAAACTTTTTTATCTACCGGCAGAAAAACCGCTTTTTTAGATTGAGAAGGTATATCACATTACCAGGTTCGGCAGCAAATAAGGTGACGTGTTTGCTAGTATTGTGGCCTGCAAGTTCACGTGTGTCCTTTATGGGAGGATTTAATCTAACTTATGCCCAGGCGTTATCTATTCGTGGTGACTGCTACGGTCTTGTCGTTTTTTATATATTGGATTCCATATTGCTAATCTATAGAAAAAATCATCTCTTCATAATCAATGGTTCGACTCTGTTAGGCCCTCGCTCAATTCTGTAATCTAAGCTGTTACCAATTCCCTACAAGGATCCAGTTCTGGTTAAGTAAACTCCTTCCTAGGAAACGATCCTCCGTATTTTAAGCACGACTTTCCGTGCCGGAATCTTAACACGAAGCTTAACTATATAAACCAAATACAGGCTCAACCCGGCAAGGGGTTGTGGGTGGGGGGGCTGGTGGTGGTTGCTGCTCCATCGTCTTAATCTTGGGTCTGAACAGCCGGTTCTAAAATCATCAATGTATGCTCATTTGCGGTTTTATCACAGTTTTCCTGACGAACTATGGGGGCGCGCCGTTGGGTGTCATATAAATAGAAGTGGCATAACCTTTGAACGGTTATCGTCAGATCATTTTATTTATCTCACTTGGGTATAATACTATCGAGTGCCTTATTCTATAAGCTCAATTAATGATATATGTCTAAGAGTGTTTACTTTAACTATATTTATTCTGTGTCCAATCTACCGTTTTTGTTGAAGAGGCCAAAAATTATTGCATTTGAGTCCGAAAAAAAAAGGTGTGTTAGTTTCTGTTTAGTCATTTGTTTCATTTGTGGAATCATGTAGCTCTTCATGTTTCCTCCATTTTTGTTTTTTAATCATGCTCGTTATATCACTTTATTAGAGATATACCGAACAAGAAACACTAGAATTATTGTAACTGAACCGGTGTAACATTAAGCTCTTCTTTTTAATTGCCATGAGGTTGATAAATAGGTGGTAGACTTGAAATAAATAAAAACAGCAAAGAGATTAGCAGCTCGTTCTGAGAACGCGCAATCCAAGATTCAACGTCACTAACTTTGTACAGTACATTATCACATATATATGACTTCTCAAAAAATCAATAGAAAGGGCGAAGCCATCAAGATTCTATAAGCTCAGAGCATCAGAATTTAAATATTTGTACAATCTGTTCACTAAATCAACGTACTTTTGTTAAATGTGACCAAAGAAATAATGATTTTTGTGCCCCAGACAAAGGCCCGTGCCCTTTAGTGTTCTGTTATCTTTGTTTTTATTTCCGTCCTATCTCAGAGTCCTCAAGCTTTTCTTTGAATTTTGTTGTTTGCATAATTATAATATACCCTTGCTACTAGAGAACTTCTATACTCATATGTTGAATCTGTATTAGTCATCATTTATTTTCATGCTTGCCTTTTACAATTATGAAAACTGTCGTACAACCTCGTATCTACTGATGGTACTTCAATAATGAGAGATTATGATATGTTAGTATACATCTTCTGTATGTAACCATATAATTTGATTGTATCTCATCCTTTTATCTTCTAAGCCTCGACGTTTGTACGATGGATAAAACAAAAAAGAAAGCTAACTGGTACAGAGAATAGCCCAGAGAATTAATCAGAAAGGAATTTTTGTTTTCTTTAGTATTAGGGTCCACAATAATTGTGAAATGATAGATTACTCGCATCTCCCCCCATGATTTGGATCTTTTTCTTATTAAAAAATACCCACACACATTAAAATAGATGAAAGAATATAGAAGGAGAGGAAATTGATAGAAGGAGGTAGATAGAGTGGAGGGCAGAGGAAAGTAAAGTAAGAGGAGTGAGAATAGAAGAAAAAAGACAGGAAAAAAAGAGAGGAGAGAGAGATGCAGAGACCGGAAGTATGAGGTTAGAGATGGGACCCCCATAAAGGATTAAGATGTATTTTCAATATCGAATTGATATCCGATTGACATATATACGTCTAATGCTTTGGGTTCACTACAGTGGCAAAATGAATGTTGCACAGAAAAAAAGGGGCGTAAATTTTCTTTTTAGATTGAACAACAAAAAAAGCGTTGTTCATTTATTTTCTTTACAGAATGTATCCGTTTATTGAATAGATATTGTATCAAAAAAGTTAGCCTAATATAATTTTCGCATGCGGGTGTGGAGAGCGGGGTGTGTGTGTGATGTGTGATTGATGGTTGGTGGGGTGTGGGTCGGTAAGGTGTGTCTCTTTAACTTATAATTTTTGTATTTAAGTTTTGGTTTGGATGGTTGTATTGAAGCTGTATGAGGGGTTTTTTAAGGGGTGCCCAAAGTAAGTTGGTAATTGTATCTTTATAATGGGAGTCTTTTGTTATTTACCACACTGTTTCGTCAGATTAATACTATACGTGTGTATGCCTACCAAGATAGATAAAGAAATTAAAATAATTGAGATGATGTGAAGGTTCCTTATTCTAACAGGTTAAAAGGTGTAGAGAGGCGAGACTCAAGAACCTATATATAAATAATAAAAAAAACAATAAAAAGAAGAAATGATCATAACTCTTTGTTCCCCAGTACGATGAGTTATAGCAAGTGAAAACATAATATAAATGACAAGCATTGTCGTAGTTTGTTTATTAATATTAAATAAGTTTATGTGGTAAAGTGATGGTTTAAATCTTGGATCTGTCAAGGCGTTGGTTGATTAATTTTATGGGTTTACATAGGCCCGTACGTTTGTTACGATTTGCCCCTGGACACGGCATTGTAACACTCAGCCTCTGTTTTGAAATGGAATGGCTTCAAATAACTTTTGTACTTAGCCCAAATTCTCACTATTTCATAGTCAAGCTAAGATGTGTATATTTCATTTATTTAATTTTAAGCAAGTTTTGGTTTTAATAAAGTTGATAGTAAAAATTTGAAAAAACTGTTACAACTTGTCCCCGGTCTCCCCTACTACGTTTCCGTGTATGGGCGTCCAGCGAAACACGGCTGAGACGAAATAAAACGTAAAGAGCGACATTCTCTTCAAGATGAAAATTGAGTGTATAGATTATGACAGTATATTTTCGTCATATCAAAGAATAAGTTGGAAATGTCTACACATTCGAGAAGACCATACCGTATGATAGTGTATTAAGAGGCCCCTCCCCTATTAAAAAAAAAGAGATAATACAGCATGACTTTGTTCTTTGGATCTAGTACACCTTATACTTCATTATTTCCATGTTTTCGTGAATATAAGACTATGTCAATGCCACGAGAATTGCGGATCTCTTGGGATTGATATACCTCCACGCTCTCTATCAACTTTCAAATGCTTACTATTACGCAACGTTTATAAGAAACGAGAGCAAAAGAAGCCGGAAGCTTGCTTTTTTACGGTGTATTAACAGCTATCCAAATTGAGTCACCGTATCTGATAATCGGTTGGCCCGTTCGAGTTCGGAAACGTTAAAAGGAAGCATCGCTTTCCCAGACAATTAACAAACAGCAATATGATATATGAGCTTTTGACGTTATGATTTTCATGTAAAAAATAGTAACATAACTTTCATTCTTATTTTTTTTTTTTTTT
>CALNVZ010002974.1:20255047-20276565 GCA_940671915.1 Paracentrotus lividus | reverse complement strand
GCAATCAGGAGTGTCCCCTTGATTTCAACTTCACGTTTGTTTTCTATTTTAGCCTAAAATTAATTTGGATGTAATAAACTTAGTTAATAGATTAATGTATTATAGCAGCAATATTTTTAGCTCTCGCTTCGCGCTCAAAAAACAAAAAAACAATACAATGATTTATGACATTTAACATGTCTTCACGTCGTTAGTTTTGGAATATTTTTATTTCCAACCTTATATTCTTAAAATTTATATTAGTTCTCCAATTAAGTAGTGTTGAAAAGTATCATTTCTAAATATCGAATTTTGGGTATGACAAAATTAGGAAGCCTTATTCCGTGTATCTGAGTTCCCTATTAAATATATTCCCATTCGCGGCCGTTCCTTCTCCCCCCCACCCCTGAACCGTTCCTCACCTACATTGATGAAATCCGCCCCGCCCCTGATGGTTAGGGCGAGACCGGGAACAATTAATTGAACGGGGCGATTGTAACACGAGGCTTCTCCATCATCCTAGCAGAAACATGCTTCAAAACCTAACCTATGTTAAAAAAAAGTAATTTAATGTAATATAGTAAAATATAATATATTAATATTAAAAAAAAGTGCGCATCTCACTTCACGTTGACTTTGAGAGTGTAAGTATAACGGTTTTAATGAAAACTTATTACATGTGGTATTTTCTGTGCCATACATGTGATATATTGTGGCCAACAAAAAAACGATACAGCCAATTAAGATGTTGACGTAAAAAAAACATCGTACACAATATCTCTATTGGTATTTGTGCCAATAAAACCAGTATTACCAGCAATCAGTGACAGTGATGGTATATTTGTCCCAAAAATAACCATCTACTAGACATCCACATTATCGTATTTTCCAAACAACAGGTACAGCAATACATACATATGTTTATGTGTAAAACAAAAAAAACATCCAAGACAATACCAACATTGATGGGGCGGTGGATTTGTGCGCAGCGAAAAAGTCCGAGGTACGGCATCTACAGCAATATCAGACATTTGTATTTGGCCAAAAAAATACAGCAAACAATGACCATACATATGCTTATTTGTGCCACAAACCATAACAAGAACTACCATACAATGGTATTTTGTGCAACAAAAAAAAACATACAAGAAATACCAGTGTAGGAGGGTGTGGTAGTGCCAGGAAAGGATGAACCATACACAAATCGCTATTATACGATTGGGTGATTTGTGCCACCAAAAAAACAGTACAGAAATACCAACATACTGGCGTATTGTGCCAAAAAACCATACAGCAGACAACCAAGATATGTATTTGGTGGCCAGAAAAACCTACAGGAGAAAATACCCCATACATATGCGTATTTTTGTGCATTAGAAAACCCATGATACAGCACAATACGGCAACAATATGTTTGCGTCGTGCCAAAAACCAGTACAGCCAACAACTCTACTGGGTATTTGTGCCCAAAAAAAACCCATCCCAACCATAACTAGCCACGCAAATATCTCACTAGACTATTTATCGGCTCGCCAATCTACCACAAAACCAGTACTAAGATGGACGAAGTACCCATAGGGCCGAAGGGAGACCGCCGAGGTTGGCAGGACGTTTACAAAATTCACATTTGGCCAATAATTCTAAATGGAATAGTACCTCACACACCTGCCATTTTGCTCGTCTGCTAGTCTACCCTCCATTCATTTGACGTAACACCTGAAAAAAGGGCACATAAACTGAAACACTGTACAACACTAATTAACACAGCTTAATTAATTGAAGCCATTTTTTTTATTTGTAACAACCTACCCCGTATAGGGGTAGGTTGTTACACCATACAAGGGTATTGTCACTTAAAACGTACATTTGTAAAACTACGCACCAACAGGGAAATTTTGTTATGTAATTACCTTGATAGTCAACTTTTTTAATCACTTTCCAAAGTTTCTTGGTATCGTTAACAGTTGATCAAGTAGAGCTCTAGCATGAGACAAAGAATAATAGAAATACAAATATATTAACCCCTTGAAATTGCAAACAAATTACTTTACATGTTAATGATTGGGGTAGGTTGTTACATCGACATGGGAGTAGGTTGTGTTGATAACAACCTACCCATGGGTGATTACACATAAAATCAACTGTAGAAAAGCCATTTAGGCAGAATTACAGGACATGCTCCAGGTATATTATACATACTAGTACTAATTCACAATACCAGACTATCATCATTAGTCGCCTTCAGGTGTAAAAAAACTCATACCAAATTTCCAATCTTTTTGTCCAAAAATTACTTGGACACTGTAAAGAAATAATGGTTTTCTGTGATTTACTTTAGTTAATAAAACAACGGAAACCCCAACCCTCAAACCCACACGACCAGGAATTCATCAGCAGATATGTGTAAGGCTGGATATTATAGATCGAGTTAGACCGAACTCTTCTTGTTCACAACCTAGCACATGAAAACTGTAACAACTGACCCGTGTAACGTCCGATACCGGTCTCCCTACATATGGTATTTGCCCAGAAAACCAACCAGCAAGATGACCATGAAGAACTGAATGAGTTCAGCAATGGCTATATCTATGAGTGGGCGCACGAACAAACATACGAAACCAATATGGTATTTGTGCAAAAAAAACCATACAAAATACATACATATGGTATTTGTGCCCAGAAAACCATACAGCCAAACCATACATATAGATTATTTGTGCCAAAAAACCATACATGAAACCTACATATGATATGCCAAACAAACAACAAAATACCATTACATATGGATTTGTGCCAGAAAACCATACAGCAAACCAAACATATGGTATTTCTGCCAAAAACCATACAGATACCATACATATGGTATTTGTGCCAAAAACCATACAGAAATACCATACATATGTATTTGTGCCAGAGAAAACCATACAGCAACACATTATGGTATTTGTGCCCAAAAACCATACCAGAAAAACCATACACATTGTATATGTGCGCACAAAAAAACCATACGAAAATACCTACATTATGGTATTTGTGCCAGGAAAACCATTACACAGCAATAACCATACATATGTATTTGTGCCAAGAAAACATACAGCAAAACCAAATACATATGGTATTGTGACCAAAAAAAAAAATACAGAAATACTCATACATATGTATTTGTGCCAGAAAAACCATACAGCACACAACACTGCGTATGATATTCTTAGGTACCTCATTTTCCTGTGTGGGTATTTCCCTATTTACTTCTATGGTATTTGAGTTGTACCATAGAAATAACCATAGGAATACCACAGGACATTCAGAATACCCATACGAATACCACCAGGACATTCAGAAATACCATAGGAATAACCACAGGACATTTTTGTAAGGCATAGACCCATGTTTATGCATCCATCGATGACGCGCAAATGCTGCGAGCTGCAAATTTGAGGTTAATCTGCATTATTACGCCTACTGAATTAGGTATTGCTAAAAAGCACCTATCACCTGCCACTCTTTACAACGTAAACGTGACCGAAAATTTTGAGCTAAAAATTGAAGTTATTTGTCATCTATCGGTTAGTATCCGGAGAGCGCGAAGCGCGAGCCAAAAACTTGGAGTTTTAAAAGATATAGAGAATAAGTAAAGGCGCACTTTCTAGTATAAAAAATTGTAGATAAATGGGTATTATAAACCTTATTTATAATCCGCGAGCGCGCAGCGCGAGCCGAAAATTTTGGGGTTTTAAAAGTTATCTGGAATAAATAAAAGGGCATTTTCTAGTACTATTTAGTATCCGCGAGCGCGAAGAGCGAGCTGAAAATTTTGAGGTAAAATTTTGAGTTATTGCGCATTACATACCCTATTGAATTGGTATCTGCGAGCCAAAAATTTTGAGCTAAAAATTGAAGTTATTTGTGCATTATGGTTTAGTACCAGCGAGCGCGAAGCGCGAGCCGAAAATTTTGGGTGTCAAAAGATATAGAAAATAAGTAAAGGCGCACTTTCCAGTATAAAAAATTGTAGATAAATGGGTATTATTTAGTATCCGCGAGCCGAAACTTTTGGGGTTTTAAGTTATATGGAATAAATAAAAGGGCATTTTGTAGTACTAGAAAATCGTAGATAATTGTGTATTTTAGACCCTATTTAGTATCCGCGAGCGCGAAGCACGAGCTGAAAATTTTTAAAGGTAAAAATTGGAGTTATTTGTGCATTGTGATTTAGTATCAACGAGCGCGAAGCGCGAGCCGAAAATTTGGGGTTTCAAAAAATATATTGAATAAATAAAGGGGCACTTTCTAGTATTCCCATGAGGCCGACTATTTTTCCCAGGAGGCCAAGGGTCCACGAGGCCTATTTTGAAAATTTGAAACTTTAGTTTTAAATATTTTCCTTATTTTTACTTTTCGTCACTCATGTACTTCTTTTTCTTAAAAAAAAGGCGTTTGAGCAGTATATTGCAAAATACAATATGAGAAAAATCGGCCTCGTGGGCCTTCCCCACATTAAAGGCCTTAGTTGTGGTCGTTTAGAACATAATAAAGCCTATTTCGCGCTTATTATTGAATAAAGTTGGGAGAAAATTGTACAAGCATCGGGTCTTATTCCCTTCTCTTTCTTTCATTTTCTTCTTTTCTTTTCCTTTTCCCTTCTTTCTCCCTTTTCCTCCTCCTTTTTTCCTCCTTTTTTTTTTTTTTTTTTTTTTTTTTTTTTTTTTTTTTTTTTTTTTTTTTTTGGGGGGGGGGCCCGGGCCCGTCGGGCCCCCCCTCTGGATCCGCGCCTGCAGTCTTACATCCTTTGACAAAAACTTGGAAAAATTGGATTTTGTACCTGACACCTTCATTTGCAATTTATTCAATAATGCGTTGGATTTATGATTAAAGAAAGGTATCATTGTAAAGGTAAAGAGTTTACCTTTACTTATATGAAAGAAATAATTATCCAAAATGGATAAGCTGGGAATATGGCCCCTCCAAAAATGGATTACCTTTTATTTGAAACACACTGTAGAACAGGCTTAGACCTACCCAAGAATTAGTCGTTAGATGAGTTATTCAAAGTTTGTTTACCTGTTAACTTTAATTCAATATTATAAAAATTAAAAAAAAATTAAAAAAATTTGCTACCAAGTTATTTTCGCCGAAAAACTTTTCGTTAAATTGTCTAATTTCATTATTAAAGGGGAGCTTACCTTTTGTTGTGTTGTGTTTATTTAGAAGGATGTACATGATTTCACTTCAACATCAAATAACTTGCTTCGGACAGCAATATTACTACATATAGTCAGGCCTCAATTGTCATGATTTAACAGCTACTTCAAAAAAATGGCCAAGTTTGATTTTTGACTTGAATGTGTTCAGGGACATCCTAAGGAACAACTTCGAACTTGGTGTCAAATTTCTAATGGCCATCTTGACCCGCTGAGGGGTCAAAATAGGGTCAATATGGGTCAATTTTTGAAAATACCCCGATTATGTTAAATGACACACCAAACTGTTTGTCTCGTTATACTGAACAAAAAAGTATAGAGAGTCATATGGTTTTGACCTCCCGTTAAGAAGTTATTGCTCGAAAGGTCAAAAGGTCAACGAACTTTCATATGACCACAAAATACCCTAAAAGTGTTTGGAAAGACCAATTTTAATGTTTTGGGTGTCTATTTATAAATATTTTAATTTTGAAATTGAATAAGACAACTCCTTTTTAAGAATACCTTATGTACATCTTTAATACCGTTTAAAGAGTCAAGATATGGGTCATTTGGGGTCACTGAGATCATTTTAGTTCAAAATACACTTCTGAGTTCGGCAACTTTTTTTTCTTCTTTAGATACTGTCCAGTTTAGAATGTCAAGTTGGTGGTGACATCAAGTAAGGTACCATCGCAGTGCAGGAATGACCTTCTACCCTAAAAGGGCCTAGACAAGCCCCTACCATGCAGCAAATGTCCCTGTGCTGTCTGTGACCTCACATGCATTATTGTGCTTCAGCTGTTTCTTCCCAAGGTTATGATAGCTTTCCAATGTTCCAAGAGTTTTGCCCCATTGAGGAATCAAGGGTAGAATTAAAACATCTGTACTGTGTCCATATAAAAATTTCTTAACTTATAGTAAACAATTAACACCAAAAATAGTGAGGATAAGGATTCGGTCTTCTTCTAATGTGTGAAGCATATCCATCAAATCTGGCATTGACACATCAGGCAGGTTGAATTTGCCATCATACTGAGGTGGTCCTCGCCCAGTACTATCTTTGTACATGGTAGTGGATAGATCCACTCATATAACAGGACTGTCTTGAAGTTGTCAGAGAGAGTAGTCATTAAACCTCTGGGGTGACTTGGGTCATACATCCTTAAAGAGGATATACATTAATTATTTTTAATATTTGTGTCCAAACTGATGCTGAAATTTCTAAACACAAAGTTCGAGATCGTTTCATGAACACAAGAAACGAGTGAAAGACAGTTGCTCTGATGTACATGCCAACACACAAAAGTGGACACACTCCTTCTATTCTTGTGTTTTACCAAGTCTGGTTTCGAAGACAATGTTGTCCTTGTAGCATACGCCTCCCATCAGATTATTATTAGGCATATCAGAAGGGAGAGGTTCGACTAGTATACATGCCCATTATACTGTAAAAACCTTTGCACTTATTCCTAAAATGGAAAATGTCATTGTTCCTTCCCATGAACATACTGGTGCAGAACCTGCATCTGTCTTCTATGACCATCTTTCAATCGATCATGCACAGTTACAGGAAGAAATGTCTTCTGAAGTTTCCTCCAATGTCTTGTGAATCAGCTACTTGTATTAGAATACACCCTTTGTATAAATTTAGCAGAAGCAGGGAGCTAAAGAGTTGGAGAGCATACAAGATAAAGGTCATATACGATACAGGCTAAGTATATCAGGCACACAGAGTTAAATACGCAGTAATTATGTAACTCTATGATCAGGCATACATCTTACTTATTATTGTAAATATGTTTATGCCATATTCAATATACTACAAATGTATTATACTTGTTTTGTGTTTATACTGTACCGTGTAAGGGGCCCCTATCACAAGCTCTGCTTTCTCCGGGGTCCCAAACCCATCATGTTCTATCTTTGTCAATTATTTGTTAAAATGTTTGTGTTTTTGATTGGTTTGAATAAACTTGAACTTGAACTTGAACTTCTGGACTTCAGCATCCAGATGCTCTTCCATCATCTCTCCACCAATGGTTAACACATGATAGGTGGCAACTGCTTAATTTTGATACACCAAGCTTGCACTGCCCTGTAACGTTTGACGAAGCAGAATAACAAATCCCGACTGCCCTTGATTTAGATTTTGACAAATGTCCAAATGTGCGTAGATTCTTAAGATTTCTCCCATACGTCCATGCTTGTATAGTTTGCCAAAAAAATTACCCAACTTACATGTAGTGAAAAAAAACCCCACAGGGTTGGGTATTGGAGGGCAAAAAACAAAAACAATAACAACAAAACAAAACAATCAGTGTTTATGACATCGTGGCCGCCATCAGGCACTGCATTGCAACGTAACATTTACAAAAATTACTATGGAATTAATTGTTGTCTTAGCTCACTCCTCTGATTATTCCTATCATGACTGTCTTTACCCGAGAACGAAAATGCTTTTTCCCTTGACCATGATGACCCTGACAACTATTGAATATGGTATTCCAAATAATAATGATAACTATAGTTGTTCACTCTCAATATCAATCTACACATTTTAAATTGGCACACACGCACATCCACACAAAGAAACCCCAATTAAATCAAACTTTCAAGAGCTTTCCTTGCTCTGCTGGGTATTTTAAGTAAGTTCATGACCCCAAATGACATTATTTTGGCCCTTGTTTACTAAATAATGAGCTCTTCTAACTCAGTTTACTAATTCAAATTACATATATATGAAATAGACAGAAAAAACATGAATATTGATCCTTCCCTATAATACATTAAAATTGGTCTTTCCAAACACTTTAAGGGTATTTTGTGGTCATATGAAAGTTCGTTGACCTTTTGACCTTTCGAGCAATAACTTCTTAACGGGAGGTCAAAACCATATGACCATGTATACTTTTTTGTTCAGTATAACAAGACAAACAGTTTGGTGTGTCATTTACCATAATTGGGGTATTTTCAAAAATTGACCCATATTGACCCTATTTTGACCCATCAGCGGGTCAAGATGGCCATTAGAAATTTGACACCAAGTTGGAAGTTGTTCCTCATGATGTCACTAAACAGATAAAAGTGAAAAATCAAACTTGGCCAATTTTTTGAAGTAGATGACAACTGCTTCCCGACTAATATTCGTTTCATTAAAAAAAAAACAAAAAAAAACACCAACTTCCAGACGTTAGCATCAAGATCATAACATGATCAAGATAATCAATAATACAATCGTGATGCTTTATTTCTTAATCATTATCTATTCTTTATCTCTCCTTCTATCGTTCCATCGGTCTTTCTCTCTCTCTCTCTTTGTCTAAATATCTTTGCCCCACTCTCGCACGCTTTCCCCCATTTCTCCACTCCTTTTCTCTTTCAAACCATGCCTCTCCATGTATCAGCTCTGTGTCCTGCAGGAGAGTTTATGTGCCTTGATGGATCACAATGCTACCCTTTAGCCTGGCGGTGTGATGGTCTCCTAGACTGCCAAGATGGTTCAGACGAATCGAGCTGCAGTAAGTCAACAATTTCACACTTCCATGCAATCAAATACATGGTATGCTCGGGTGTTTTAAACGAGGGGGTGTGTGCAAAAAAGTGACAATTCATCAACTGTTGACATAATTTGTAATCGAAAAAGATACAAATGACAATTTAGATGCACTCCTGTTTTATTAATGAATGTGGTATTGCATCCTGGTTATTTTATTAGATTAGAGTGTATGTCATTTCCCGAAAATGAGGTCTATTTCACCAGATGCAAATACTTGGTTAAATTTCAAAGTCGTAAGCGTTACGTTGATACAAAGAGACAGGGTGCGTGTGGGAGAGTGGGCGCAATACTCCTGCCCACATTGTCCCACATGCACCTTCAGAGGAAGATGGAAGGCCTTGTAAATAATAAAAAAATGACACATATACCAGGCTCAAAACCACATAGGTCAGACATTTTTTCCCCAGGTCTATTGGGACCATATCGAGTATGCGCTAGCCCCCTCCCCCCCTTCTTTTCTGCTCGTCTCTCTCTCTTTGCTCTCTTGTATTTTTTTTAGTACCCATCAAGTATAAAAACTACAAGCCTGTTATATAATTTAATGGTTAAGACCCAAAAAAACAAAAAAAAAAAAAAAAGACTGAAAAAATAACAATTGAAGTCTGAGTATAAATTAGGCCAATGTTGAAATTATTTATCTCAAAATTTATCCGATGATATCTTGACGAGAAACACAGTCTCATGATAACCAGTGGGGTGTAACTCAAAGACTTACGATTGATTAAAAGTTACGATTGATTTTTTCTCGGTAGCCTCATTTGAAAACCAGGTACAGTCATGGATTAGGATTTGGATATGATTAAGAGTAGGGTTAGGGCTAGGGTTAAGATTAAGATCGTCAACTTTGGAGCATCTTGTCCATGGCTGCCGAGAAAAAAAATCAATCGTAACTTTTAATCAATCGTAAGTCTTTGTGTTACACCCCACAGATCTGCCCTTTGAAATATACCCTGTTAAAAAAAAAAGTTTGGCAGCAGCGCTACAAGAACACCAGTAATCTTACTGCATAATTTGCACTAAAATTTCAGAAAATTTTACAATGAAATTTTACAAATTTCCTGTATTTTTAAAACAGACCTGTTCAGTTAAATTGCTGAAAACTTCCAGAATATACCAATTTTCTGTCATTTTACTGTTAAATTGTGTTAAGAATTATTGAACAGTAAGATTACAGGTTTTCTCGAAGCCCTGCTGCAAGGACCTTTTTTGTGTTTTTTCTTAGAAGAAAAAAAATCATTCTGTATATTCTGGAATTTTTCTGCAATTGAACAGAACAGGTCTGTTCTAAAAAAAAAGAATAAAAGTCTTTCGGTTTTTATTTGTACAGGAGATTTGTAAAATTTCATAGCCCATAAACCAATTTTCTGTAATTTTACTGCAAATTTTGCAGTAAGATTACAGGTGTTCTTGAAGCCCTGCTGTAAGAACTTTTCTGGGGTTTTTTTAGGAGAAAATTTTGAACAGTGTACCTCGATAATAAACATTAAAAAAAAGTTTTGGATACCATTCTGGCATCAGATATAAGGACATTTTTATCAAAAGAATATAGCTCCTCAAAACGTTTTATATTGATAATGTCTCCGTGTTTTAAGTAGACAACATACATGTATGCATTTTGCTACCATTCTATTCTATTTATTCTTAGTATGACTTCAATGTCGATGTATGCCTTGGTCACAAGCCGCCGTACGTTTTTTTTGGCCGTACGTTTTTTGGGGGAGGCTACGGTCGCTACGTTTTTCTGAAAACGTGGAGGGAAGTAGCGAGCGCACGGTGCGAGTACGTCAACGCACGGATTGCGCAGGGTGTAAGTACGTGGCCGGTACACCATGTATGGTAATGGGCGATTGTGTGCATCGTACGTTGCGCACGTTGTAAGTGAGCTGTACGTGCTTGTAACGTACGATCTCCGTGCGTTTGAATCGTCATCGTACGGAGGCCGTGCTTGCAAGTGCACCTCACGTACGGTGTCAGTGCTCACGCGCATGTTTTAAGTGCGTGCAAGTGCGATGAACGTAAGTTTTTGATCTCGATATTTGTGGTGGATAATGTATATATTTTTTTATTTATTTATATTTATTCATTTAGATTAATTTATTGTATTATCATATTATGATATCATAATCAGTATACATAATAAACTGATATAAACCTATACCATCACAAGTATTGCATCATAGCTGATATACATGCTTTTTTTCTTTTTTTTACAAACAATTTATACATTTTGTTTGGTATATTTTGAAATGAAAGTTTTGTCTTTTTCAAATGGCATAGTAAAAAACGAACACCTTCTTTATAGAGAAGAAAAATTCTTTTACGCCGTTGCCATGGAAGATGTGCATCAAAATGATTGATTATACAGCAAAACCTATAAGAAATTGCATTAAACCTGTTTTTGCAATATAGGACTCAATTTAAGCAACTCTAGAAACAAATTTATCTTCTTTGAGTGTTGTTGCTGTTGTTTTTGTTTCTTTTTACTTTGACAGTTTCATGGTACATTTTGGCGAGTTTTCATTTTCAAAAATGTATAAGCGAAACATCAAAACAGTTTCCGGAGAAACTTGAAACTTGTATCATGATTTTGTTCACGAAATATATTGACTAAATAGGCTACCCCTAAGGAAAAAAAAAAAAACAAGAAAAAACAAGAAAGAAACTTTTGGAGATGGAATTTATCAGTAAAAAGTAATAATAATCGTAAAATGAATATTTTTGTACGTTTATTCGAATGCTGTTGAAATGTTTCGCTTTTTACAAATTAGTATTGGAAATAAATTAACTTTGTTTTTACGATGCTGTGGATCCATCGTCATCATTATCAAATTCAAATAAAAAAGGAGGTCACCAAGGGGGGAACATCTTTATGCGATGGTACTCTGATGATACGTGCCAAAATAACAGGCAGTCATTAGTAATTATCCAGCAAAATATAATAAAAATTGTACCAAAAAAAATAGATTGTTGTTTTAAACTACAACATAATTATGTTAATAAATTGACTATGATTTGGTGGAATAAAGTTGCATTAAACAGTATTTGCAATACAGGACTAAATCTGTCTTTGTCAACGTTAAAAGTAAATTTCATCTGCTGGTGATACTGTCTGCCGTATATGCTATCTCTTTTGTAAACAATTTTTTGGGAAGAAGTATGAAACATGTTTTATATTTTCATTTATTGATAATGCCCACCTCCCATAATTTTAATTTGGGGGGGGGGGGGCATTTGTTCTTTTTAAGAAACGACTTGTTCAAGTCACCTACTGTTCTCCTGTTTGAAGATTTTCTTATTTAAGGGCATAACAAAATAGTCGACAATATTCAGGCCATCAATGACATGTAATATCGTAAAGACTCATAAAAAAAAAAAAAAAAAAAAAAAATGCAATGCTGCAATACTTTTTGACAGGTGAAGATCCTATGCAATATTGAGACATATATACAAACATGTACATACACACATATTATCATAATTATATTTTATATACATACTAGTATATTTTTTTGTATATACATAATATTGAATACGAAACGTACGTCGGCTCAGTAGAAATCAGTGCGCACAACGCGCGTTGTAAGTGCGAGCACTTGCTTAGTCCGTACGATCCACGTGAGTTCTGCGTGCTCAATCAACAGTTGAAATGGGAAAGAGCAAAGTAACCGTGGGCCACGCACGTGCCAAGTGCGCCGTCGGTACAGTAAGTGACTGCCGCAAATATCTAAAAAGACTTACGGAGTCGGTTGCGTGCTTTGTCAGTACCGAGGGCGTGCGTGCGCGCACGTGCGGCAAATCCGCAGCTCGAACGTAGCCCGCACGCAGCGAAAGTTCCTCCTGCACTAAAAGTTCTGCGTCGTGTCTGCGCACACCAAATTCCGTACCGAGTCGGTACTCACCACGTACGTGACGTACGATTTTTCCAAATTTTGCCCACGTTTTTGCACGTAGACAGCACGCACGTGCAAGTACGACGATATGTGACGAAGGCATAACGGTCAATAGCAAATTTTATGCCCGCGGTACTGACGAATCAAATATAAATATACACTATCACGAGAGACCTCTGGTTAAATTCATACATTATATCAGGATCAGAGGCCTCTGATTCATTTGCAAAATGTGACCCAAGTGAATCTAATCGGACGGTAAATACATATAGTCTGACACCTGTACTCCTGTCTTGTGCACTCCCATGTATTTCAAAGAACAATTTGAGTTGGATTCCAGAAGCTAATGGGTCACTTTCTAATCGATCGCTGATGTCTCATGGGTCCTGACGTCTTTCAATGGATTGTAGATTTCCGATAAATGGAATAAAAATCTTTTCAATTATAAAATGTTAATGTCATATATGATTGCCACTCAAATTATGTATCAGATATGAAGTAATTTTTTTTTAATTCAAGATGCCTCCATCATGTCGAATGAAGCAGTGTAACTTCCTATTCTTCGTTTACAATCTAGACATGGAAATATGGTATGGGCCATTTCCCAACTGATATTTCATATTCTTCTTCAACTGTTCAATATCTAATTCTACAATAAATAATACCATGGAACATTTTTAGAATTATGTATTGGATGAATATATGTATTCGTTTACTGTCTTATGGATAATCTTTATCTTTTTTCAGGCACCCATGAATGTGAAGATGGTCTAATTAAATGTGAAAACGGGATACAGTGTGTCCCACCCGAATGGCTTTGTGATAACTACACTCACTGTTCAGACGGTAGTGACGAAACAACATGCGGTATGTAGTAATATAATTAGGTGTAGTGTAGATGGCATGAAATTGGGTACATATTTCTATCTTAGATGATTAATCTTAAATACATTCACCGTTTATTTGAACAAATTTGATCCAGAAATGGCTGAAAAATGTTACACGCGTGTAAAAACCCATTTGAATTCTCCCACACCCGTCAAACGTTCACTTCGCACACGCTACATGTCTGCGCATCCTACGGCGAAGACCCTGATTGTCAGTCTCACCGCTATCTTTGAAACAATTTTCAATAATATTATCCGGAAATCATGAAAGGAAATCACACGATCTCTAACACAGTCACCTGCCTTCATATGCCATTTAGACAATGTGAGAATACATTTTAATTTAGTTTAATTCGCATTTCCAATTACTAATGTATCCCTTTAATCTACATTCACTTGTTTCAAATTTAGGTAATGTGATTAAAAAATGATTTAGACATTCCATGTAGGTCTTCATATTCCTTAGGCGCCTACTCCACTCAAAAGGTGTCAATTTCCCGCATCCATTGTTCCAAACGCCGTTTTATCGGCTTTTGAATAGAATCCCGAAATCTTAGGCGCCTTCTCCAAACAAAGTGCGTCAGCTTCCCGCGCCTTTTGTACCAACAGACGATTTATCGGCTTTTGAATAGAATCCCGAAATCTTAATACGGCTTAAGCATATTAATTGCTGAAAGCCGGATGTTTCCCGGGGTGGAACAGGAACCCGCGGGAAACTGACGCCTTCTGAATGGAGAAGGCGCCTTAGTGCAACACCCTTGTTCTTATATGTAGCATATTGATTTATTTTCATCAACAGTTCAGGATCCCTACAATATATATCTTGGTCAGACTGCAATTTTCTGGGATTTTTGCTTCGACCTGAATGGTACCAGGTGTCTTGATCATAGCCTTTGCTTCTTTCCTCATCAAGAATGTGACGGTCATACAGCATGCCCAAACCACCACGACGAGTGGTTTTGTAAGTTTGTGCCTTGTATTCCGTTGTAACATACAAAAGTTACGATCAATCATTTGAAGAAAAAAAAACGAAAACAAACGTTTGTATTCTAATTTAATTCTGTTGCATATACTTCTGCAAGAAGTGCCTGTAATAGGATTGCCACTTTAGAAATTATAAGGGGTAATTTAGGGGAATTTATTTGTACCTTAAATGAAAAATAAAATGTGCGTTTGCATTTGCGAAAATCATGACATACCTTGATTGATAATTGAATAGGCGGCAGATTGTCCACAAGATTTTTTTAAAAATAATAGTTAATTACAGATTGGTGAAGAAGGTAATTTCAAATTAAAAAAAAAAAAAAAAAAAAAAAAAAAAAAAAAAAAAAAAAAAAAAAAAAGTTAGACGTGTGCATTTCACACCTCTGAAAATATGATAATAATAATGTATAGGGTTGGGTCATTGGCGATATAATGAACATTCGTGATTTAAAACGGAAATATATACAAATCCTTTACTTAATCTGGAATCCTGGTAAATTCAGGGTACAATTAAAAAATCTTAGTGGTGGATCCAGGATTAAAGTCCGACTATTATTTATTTGCTTTCCCGAAATTCTTAAACAGTTATGCAGTAAGTACGACGATTGTTTTAAAAATATTATCTTGAAGCGGGATTCCATTACTTAATAATGCTAACTGTTGAAGATTATAATTATTATTATTATTATTATTATTGTATTCTTTCCTCATTTAGGTTGCCCTGAAGGTCAAGCACGTTGTCAATTAGTGGACATGTGTATTCCAGAAGAGAGCTTGTGCAATGGTATCTACGATTGTCCAGACCAAAGCGACGAGGATCAATGCCCTTTCCCACTCTCATCTATCAGTAATCAACCAAACACGTGAGTAGTGTCGAATCCAGAATTTGTAAATTGGGGGGGGGGGGGCGCCTCTCAAAAATTTGAAAATTAGGAGGGGATGGTGCAGTCCAAAAATTTCCGATTCTAACATGGCAATCAATGAGTGGTTTTCAAAAAAAATAGGGGGTGCACGCCTATTGCGCCAAATATGGATCCGCTACTGAAATCTTTAAAACTATTTCATATAAGGCAGTATTTGAATGATCCAAAATAAATAAACAAAAGGAGTCGCCCAGGTCTTCCTGGGACGTCCATAATTTGGTAACACTTTTCTTTTTTGTTAAAAGTATTAAACCAAACTTGACCTTTGGTTTAAAAATTCTCAAGAGATCGCAGATTTGTGTTGATTTTTAATATTGAATAGGTTAAAAATTTGCATATCATAAATCAATGGACTCAACGTTGGCAGATTATCTGGGTTAATACACACACACACACACACACACACACACACACACATATATATATATATATATATATATATTGTTGTATAATAATCATGATATCACGAACAATATAGCTGATTCTCTTAAATTCCCAAATTATCTTAGTACATTTTCTGCTTTGAAAAAAAAGTCTGCTTAAGAGTCGTTGGCAGAATTCCATTCATTGAGATGTGTTTCAGAGAGTATTCATGACAGTGAATATTAAATTCATCTTCTTTTTCAAAATTGTTTTAAGTGAATACGTATCGGCCTCCATTAAAGTAGTTTTGTGGTTCTGATCAAAACTTAAGAAAGGTCATCATTGTGATATTAAACTACATGCTTTAAACTTCTAAGAACTATTAAGAATAAGAAAACCCTGTGACAATAATTTTTGTTTTTACTTTTATTTATTCATTTATGTACAAAATGTGAATTTTCTGTGTTTTGCCATTTTTCGAAATGTGCAATATATTTAATGATTACTCTATGAATGCATAAATTTCACAACCATATATATTGCCAACAAGCAATCATATGCACTATCTTGTCAGTGCTAAATAGTACATATAAAGGTTTTCTGAATTGCGCCATCTGCTGGTCATTTCGATTCGTATCATCTCTCATTGACGGTTCCCTGTCTTTTTACAATGTAATATTTTCAAACTCTATTTTCCGACACATATCTTACATTTAGCTCTATTTCCTACATAAAGTCAACACCTGAAAGCACTATCATGACAATCACGAATTTTTTTTCCAAACGACATTTCAAGCTAAATACAAATACTTAAACTGACTGTATTTACTTTGTGCCTAAAACATTCCAGATATTTGTCTAAATGGGTGCTTGAAGCGTTTTTTTTTGGGGGGGGGGGGGGAAGGAGGTGTGGGCGTAAAAATGATTGTTATCGTGGAACCATCTGGGACAAATTTTTCTGAAGGAATTTCCATCAGCATTTTGACATTCCGTTACTAGGGTAATAGTTAGGTTTTAGGGTTCGAAAAGTTTTGAACGTTCCGACTACCATAAAAAGGGATCAAAGCCTGAAATTTTTAAAACATAATTATATCGCAGAAGCAACATTTTAACCACTTTCTTCGTTTCTGCTTTTTACAGTTTTTTGTAATCAATTGTTCGTGTTATTCTTTTCTTCCAGCTCTTACAGTTGAAATAATATTTACACACCAACAGCCTGAACATGCTGAAAGTGAAGCATAATGGAACTGACATTCCACGCCGTTGATGTCGTTTGTAATCACTTTCATTAGTTATTATACGAAAACTTATTGGAACATGAATATCTAAGAGAGGGAAAACCGTATGTGATGAAAACCTTCTTTCGGTTTATGCTATAATAGTACATTTTAATGCATTGGAATATTATATCTATTAGTGATACAACTGCACATAATCATCACATAATATATATCGTTCATTGTAATGATCCCCAGAATAGGATATCTAAACATTGGATAACAGGTACTTGTCGGAGTCCATCTTGGCCCTTGTGTGCCATCAATTTGAGCCATGTCCTTTTTTTTTTGTGGTGTCTTATGTAATAGATATTGTTTTAATTGATAATTGCTTTACGATTGTAAATACTTAAATTTGAATTACGATTAACGTCATTCGTTAAATCTATTTCGCTTTTTGATTGCTATTCAATAAAATAAGTTAAGCATATTAGAATAACCTTCGAGTATATTGTACTACACCAATTGTTTTATAAATGATGTAACTTCCACGAGATAACTATTAGAATTTTATACTTGATTTACTCCTCTTAACATAACTGATTTTTAAAAGAACTCTTGTATTATATTGCGTATACATTATAGATTAGAAAACGACTTAAATACTATACTGATGGTATCGGACGATTATCCCTTGAGACCATCACCTATAACCTTACGGACATGTACAGCGAAGAGCTACTTTTTGGACAATTAACTCCGTATTATTTATCCTAGTTTCTTAGTGCTATTATAGCAGGTCATCTACACTTCAGGAAAATTATAATGGGTCGCCCATACCAGGACAAATACTATAGCCGTGTGGGATCAGGGATCAGATATTGGTCGAGCGATCAGCTCTCTGTGTCAGTCTTCGATCTGGCTATATTAGGACCCAGGTTCGAATCCCAGTAACGTCATTCGGATGGTGACATTGAAGGTTGATCTCAGACGTGAATAGCTGTAACTATCTGTTAGACGTCTATCGAAACCCAATTAACCAACTAACCAACCAACCAACCAACAGACCAACCAACTCGGGACAATCCTGCTAGAAAAATTAATTTACAGACACGTGCCCTGGATAGTAATTTAGAGACACCCGAACTCTACCTCACCTAAAAAAGCATTATTTTTACCAAAGGACACATACACCAATACAAACAAAAAAAAAAAAAACTATCAGAGAACGGACGCTTAGCCCCAGAAAAATGACTTCTTTTTTTTACAACAACTTCTGAACACTTTGTCTGAAGAACTGTTAAATGAACTACTATCCTATAACAATCACCTGTAGCATAAATTAGTCCTAGGATAATAACTGCAGAAAACACAAGTTCATAAAAAGTATCCTCGGACGCCTACCTCAGCAAAATGGTCAAGACAGACAGAGTCTTGTATACATATATTTCAAAAAAAACAACAACAACTTACGCGTTAAAAATTAAGCCCATTATCTGTCGGGAAAAATGTACACGGGTATTATCTTTAGAATATATATAAATGTGAAATGCCCCTGCTATATGTATTTTTCACGTTATATATTTCATGATAGTCGTAAACGAGAAGCATTGATTTATTTTATATTCAGTGATTAGTTTTTAACATTAACATCGTGCATCGAACATTATAAGCATGTGATGGATATAATTAATCATAGTATGTCATTCATAGAATAAAATTAGGCTGAATCATTAGACCATTCTTTATCAAGTAATTCCCATATTCATATCGAAACGGATGTGTTTTATTACTTTGCAATTGTTTAATTATCAGTAAATATTTTACTTTTTACAGTAAATGGTGGTTTTGGAGGTGAACTATTGTTTATTGTAAATATTAACATTTATCGCGATAAATGGCGGATGCCATAGTATCCCTGTTCTACATATTTATTTGTGATTTTTTTTTTTAATTGTAATATTTCCATTAATATTTCAGAATACATCAATACTGCTATCAATAATCGATATTTTGAGCTCATCATGTTTTTTTTTGTTGTTTTGTTTGTTTGTTGTTTTGTTTGTTTCTTTGTTTGTTTTTTTTTGGGGGGGAGGGCAGGGGCGAATTTGGTTTCTGAAAACCCCTCTTTTAGATTTATTGGTATGTTTTCAAAATGTTCCCCTACGTTCGACCAACCCATTTCACTTTTAGTTTATTGTCATCAGCTTATCATTATGTCTTCGAAATTATGTTTATGTTTTGTTTGTATTGACTGAGCATAATTTGTTTATGGCATGGAATCTAAATGTTTATTTTTATCAAATTCACAAGACACCATGTCTAAATTTAAGTTATATAACACCCAACAACATATTAAACTCTTAATGTATATATATTTATATATTTATATATTCTCTTATCATTGTAGAGAATGATATAGGCCTATTTTCCATGAACATAATCTTGATTGTTAATCAAGATTTGTGTATTTTGTTTGAAAATATTTATGTAAGTTATGCATGGAACGTAAACATTGGTAATTGAAAACGATTTCTGGTTATAGTATGTATTATCAATTTACTTATATGGATAAAAAAGATAACATTTATTTGTCATGTATAATTCGGAGTGAAATATATCTGGGCATTGTTATGAGAGTGTACATTAAACGGTATCTTTGAAGAAAAACAAACCTGGTTAAAAAATTGTGAACTTCTTTTTCTTTCCTTGGTTATCTCTTAAATTCAATATGAAGAAATACCAATACAACATACCATCCGGTAGAGGATATTTAACTTTGTGATCTAAAAAATGCAAATATTTAACATGTGTAAAAAGAAACAACAAAACAATTACGCTTTTGTTTTTATACAGTAGTTAGTTAAGACTATCAAACATAAAGACGATAAATCACCTTTTTTTTTATACGACAAAACCAGGCCCGTATTAATGTTCTTATGATACTTCCTTTTTTAAGGTAATACCCCGAACCAATAGGTTACAATTAAAGTTGAAAATTATCGGATTTATTTCCGTGACAACAATAATGTCACAAGGGACGTGAAGGAGTGATTCCATTGATTAAATTGTTTTTGCCATCTCAGTCAGGAATTATGCCTGAAGGATTGAGTGAGCACTTATAAATATTCATAGGCATACATTCTGCAATGATGCTCAGAATGTATACTCTCTCCAAGGGTATGTAACCATGGTATTGTATTTATAATGGCCCTCTGTTCATGCCCCAGGGCCCTGTGCAAACATATTGGGATGGTGATTTGAATTATATTATGGCAGAAATGAAACACTTTATAATGTTATGAAGAAGCGAAAGCGTGAAGGAAATAGCATTTTACCATGATCACCGAATACATCAGGCTAGTAAGTTTTTTTTTTAAATATATATATATTATCGATGTTTCTTCTCCTGGATACCTACGAACGAGGTTTTAATTAACCTGCTATCGAGGAATGAACTAAAATGCTCAGAATCAAGTTTGAATGCGTGACTTGTTGTTATGCCAGGCAAGCCTCTTGCAGCTTTCAGGTTATAAGAACAACCCTTCCACAAGAAATACCCACAATATTTATTTTGAAAAGAAATAAAACAAAATTAAGGTTTCTTCAAGAATTGCACATTACGTCCTTATTTTCTCCAGTTAACATTTTCTTCCTACACAATATCTGGTCTATTTTACTTGGACGCACCACACACTCATACACTACCACTAGTACTCGATCCTAAACAGCTGTCAACGTAGCTCTTTCTTTGGTGTAACAAATGCAAGATCCCAGATTTTCTCATATAGAAATGATGTCATTAAGAACTTACTCAATTTTCTATCAGACGTATTTATGCCGAGCTAGGGTAGAAAATAAAAAGAAAGAAAATAAATCATACGAACCTTGGCAATGACGTGCAGACATTATTTACCTCAATGCTTTTGCTATACTGATTTCCAATTTAATTTGTAGACCCTTGGAATGTCAATGCTTATAAAGCACGACTAGTTCTGTCCATCGTTGCTAGGGAAACGGCAACGTAAACAAAATAGTTCAAATTGAAATTCGAGAGCACGAGAGTGTAGTGCCTTTTTCATTGTCGATGAACCCTGGAAAATCCATAATTGATAGGACCTTTGACTTATATATGCTATTGTATGTGAATCTGTAGGTAATGTTTTATACATGTATAAGTAATGAGCGGAGGCTTTATTGTCACCTAGTGACTGTATTCATTGATACGCCATCAAAAGAGGAGGGGAACACAGTAAAAAAATGTTTTGAAGACAAATGTTGGTGAGGTAGAGGTGGGGATGTTCACATTTCAAGAATAACCATACATATATTTATCAGCCAAAAATGAATTTGAATAAAATAATTTTATAGTCATCTAACTATTTTAACAGTTCTTACAGAGCACAATTTATAAAGCTTTCGGAAAGCTGAATCCTACATTAGAGTAGGGCATAAAGATATGCTGTTTTTGCTAAAGGGGACAGTGGCGGAGCTAGCCTGGTTAGACACAATACTTTACCTGGAGGGGGGGGGGGG
>CALNVZ010002974.1:20224482-20251589 GCA_940671915.1 Paracentrotus lividus | reverse complement strand
GTTCTCACGTTCCAAGTTCCCACTCTGATCTTACACCTATTGCGGACAGTATCTGACTGACGGTCTAGGCCCACCTGTCGCTCATGGGATCCCCTACCGGGCGAGACGCTTACCCTGGATGCTAATGGGTTAGCCCCCTTTACGCCGTTGTCTCTGATCTTATAGTTGTTGTGTTTCATCATGATTGGTCTTGGAAGAATAGTGAAGTGGTTTTCCGTTGCCTTCTTCACCGCAGCATGTCAGTCGTATCTGGGATGGCCAGTACGCCCGACAATTTTATAGAGGTTCACCGTTGTCCTAAAGTTTGGATCTTCCGCCGAGACACTCTTACTGCATTGCTGCTGCCCAATGCAGGGCAAGGCCTTTTTTTAATAGGCGGCCTTTATTCGCCTTCACACTACAGTGTCATAAGGGTTAATGCCAGCTTTTATTGTTACTGTTGCCGCCACACAAACAGTACTCTAGCCCCCTGTTGCTGTAATGGACCTCCATTAGTCGCCTCTTACGACACGTAGAGGGTGCGTGGGGGGTATTCTTACAGGGCCCACCCCACCCCACTGTTGTCTCTAATTAGGCTACCTGCGCCATTGGAGGAGGATACGAGGTTGTATCCTCGGACTAAAAAGGTGACATCAGTACAGATTGCTAGATAAGCGGACGGACTGAAATCAAGAGAGGAGTTCCGCAAGGGTGCGTGATGTCACCAGATTTTTTCATTCTTTATAGTTTGACGTTTAGGCATTAAAACGACGCGTCGCGACGGTCAAAATGTGAACAACCAACGATATGTTGATAATACTCTATTTCTAGCAAACAATTGGGAATTAGTTGCTAGCTTCACTACACTGAAAGTGATAATGACACTGAAAGTGAGAAACTGGGTTTGTCACTCGAGAAGACAGAATACACGGGGATAACAAAAAACAAAAACAAAAACGAAAAACGAAAGAATAATGTTTTGAGATACAACATACAAGAACAGATAGAGCAGATAAAACAAGTTGATAAATGTTGATATGTTGGTGGTTTGATTACTTCAGATGCATCGGTAGAGTGATTTTTTTTAAAGCATTCTGTGGGGAAAAAAAAAAGCATTTCAAACAATTCAAACCTCCAAAAGGTGAGATAGGTAAAAAGCATTGATCTGCAATGTCTACAACAGGAATATATATAACCCTTTTAATATATGACAAATATTTCTTGATAAAAATGCCAAGGAAGCTTTAAAAAATCTTTAAAGCAATTTTTAAACATCTTACACAGGCGTGGATCCAGGTGGACAGCCGGCCCGCCCCCCCCCCCAGCAAAAAAAAAAAAAAGAGGGGGGGGGGAATTGACGACCGGAGGGTCCCCCTCTCATGAAATCCTGGATCCGCCACTGTTACACGTTCAGTTGGTTAAGCTTTTTTTGAAATAACAGAGTCGCCTGCATACTTCCACATCCCTTTTTACCTAAAAATAACATTATAACACTTTCCTTTAATGATTATAGTCCAACATTCAACTTCCTTCTCCCCATCCCATGGGTACAATTAGTAGGGGGAAAAAACTTGGACTGGTCACGACCATTAATATTTTATACCATTTTCAATAGATGATTTATCAGGAGGCACAAAGCATGCAAAGCAACGCCGGTTTGTCTGCATAATACATGGAAATCATGGCGCTCAGCCTATTGATGCGAGATTAAGTGGAGTATATCGTCATACATCACACTAATCCCACTCGTGCGATTGGAAAATCTTGGATATCAATCATTGCTCATATTTCCTGACATACGCTCGAATGACTTTTACCAGGCCAGAAATTATTAATGTGCGTATTGAAAAGATGTAGTATCTAGAATGTTTCAAACGGATTTGGCAACGTTGATTCGATGTATTTGTGGAAATTCGATATTTGCATTGTGTATTGATGTTATAAGGATAAATTTGAAGCCAGGAATTTAAAGCTTTTGTGAAATATGATGGTATTATCTATAGGTGTATTTTCTATGTTTGAATATTTCATGCATGCTTCAATCAACACTGCCTTTTATAGCATTCTTGATAACATTACTTGATAATGTTTTTTTAATACAATTTTTGACAATCATTTTACCAACAGTATTTTAATCATAACGCTGATAGAAGAATAGATAATGAAATGAGACATGATTTTGTATAAATGAATTACCCTCTTATGCAAGAAGCACCAATTCTTCTCAGAATTGACATGGGGTTCGGATAATTATGATTATACATGTAGTAACATGTTTGTGACATTGGGTAAAAATGAAAATATAACATCGTGTTCTCTCAGATTACCCTATGTTCAATCATGGGCCCAGAATGGACTGGGCATGATTTTTTCGGCCTTCGACCATTAAGAAGGTAATATAGGTTTTCCCTGTCAAGTTTAAACCAACTCCGATCAATTTTACATTTCTTACAAGCACTTTAGTCCGAAATGTGATCGCGATTACAAATCTAAACGTTAATTTTATTGACCGATAGCTCCGCTTCATGAGGTATCGTTTAAATTGAATGAACATAAACGAATTCGATTGCAAAGAGTTGAAAATTGACCGGGAAAATAATTTTTATATTGGCCATAGGGATAGAGTTCAGTAGGTCAATCGGGTATCAAAGGAAATTTTCCCCCTTTCTTTGTTTTTTCTTTCCTTTGTTTTTTGTTTTTTTTTTGGTTGGGGAGGGGGGGTGAGGCCTGGATCCGCGCCTGGAATTGGTGCTATTTTGCTTAAAGAGGGTTGCTACCTTTAAATGAAGCATAATGTAAAAAAAAAAATCTCTGATGAATCTGATATTGCTGGCCGCTTTGTTATTTTCAGTGTTTTTTCATGATGATTTTGAATTGATTTTTTTTCACGGCTTTTTAGTACACCTTGAACCGCGGATGTACGCCTACAGGGTTTCAATCTACCTGGATTTTATTTTGCTAATTTGGGGGATTGCATACGACGGGTTAAATCAAATTGATTTCCTTATCACCTCCAGGGACACCATCTATAATACAACTTCAGAAAGAATGTGACGTATCATGACATGTTTAATGGACCATGTTTTGCTGTTTTGCTTGCCAGTCCCATTGCATCGTTTTCGTGTCCAGCAAGCTGTATTCATTCCATTGCCTTCAACTTGAGCGAGGGTACGTATTGGGTATTACGTAACCCGCCTCACAACAATAACATCAATTCTGTAGTGATTCATGTTTCACCATTGTCAATCTCAATGCCAGTCACATACAAAGAAGTTGCCGTGGAGCAATGTTCTCAATCCGTTTCGGAGTTAGGTGTGGAACTATTCAAGAGTGTAACATTAAAATATTTTGTCTTTTTAAGAAAATCGTATTCTGGCGAAATCTATCGTTAAGGGGCAATTAATAATAGGTCATTCAGAAAACAAATCTACCATTTTCTCACTGAATATTTAATTTCCAAAACCTTTTGCAACTTGCGTCATTAAATGCTATAGAACAGTTTACTAAGTTATAATTTATCCATGTTTCTTTCCTGGTGACATAGCAACAAGGTATTCAACAACCTGTAATAAAAGAATGAACTACAATACATGGAATCCAATTTGCATACATGTACATAAGTTGTTGCTATGTCAGGCAAGCCTCATGCAAGCTATCAGGTTGTCAAGTACAACATTTGTATAAAAAATTATGCCTAAAATGTGTATAATTATGTTAGTAAACTGGTCTATTACATTGAAATGCATCAACGCAGGGGCCGCGGAGCCGGGGGGGGTAAACGTCTACACAACACGAAAATAACCATAAACTTGTGATATTTAGACTGTTCAGCCCCTTCCCCACTTTCGGCTCCGCTCCTAAACTTTCACAAACGCTCCGCGGCCCATGCAAGGTCTCGTAATCCTTTCGTGTATAATTTTTCATTAATTTTCAATACTTTCCAAAAATTTCTTCACCTAGTTAAGAAAGGCTTCTAAAATTGTTCGAATTATTCATTTGTAGGTTGTGATGTACTTCACCCAGGTACAAACAAACATAAACATAAAGCAACTTATGATCCGCCAAGCAACTTATCATCATACTTGTTTAAGTATATTCCTTACTGTGCTGTTGTGGAATGCCTGACATAGCATTGATTATACCTTGCGCGAAAACGTACACATTTGTTGAACAGGTCTAATATCTAATATGACGTTCACAACAGGTTGTGCGTGTTTCTAGATGTACGTGTCTCGCAGCCACTATCGGATAATGGCGGTCAACTTCCGCGATTCCATGCGTATCGACATATCTATAACAAGAACATGGTGACGAAAAGATGTGCATCTCCCTGCGTTTGAAGCAAGGACTTTCTGCGAAACCCGAAACAGACCAGACTCAAAGAAGTGTACGACTAACGTCTGGTTGTGACCACGGAATATCTTAACCAAGGAGATTTTACACCCGTGTATTGAATTTTAGGCAACGATGATGATTAAAATAATGCTGATCGAATGTAAATCGTGTTTTAACACTCTCTGCATGGTCGGTGACTCTTGTTGAATATTCAAACTTTCTCTCAAGGATTGGAGGAATCAGTAACTCTTATTCAAGGTAGGAATCTTGCTTATTTATTATTAATTTCCCTGCATTATTATACATGAAAAACACATTACACAATGGGTAACACATCAATCTATTTTTATTTATTTATCAATTGTAATACACCACTCGAAGCCCGATTCCATTGTGTTCGTAATGACTGATAGAATATTGGCCTATTTATCGGTATCTATACAAAGTTAATGTCATTTTTTTTGTATGTTTGAACAGGGCTACGAGAATAAAAACGAAGGAATTTATTCGGGAATAGCATCCATTAAGGCATGAATATTTATAGGTAAACTATAAAGAAAGAAAATTTACATACAAAATAAAACACGACAACAATGACTGTAATCACGCTATTTCTCGAAAGACAGACAGACAAGGAGAGTGAGAGATAATGAAGATATTGTAACTTTTAGTGTGATTCTTGGTGGGTGTGTGTTTAGATGTGTGTGTGTGTGTGTGTGTGTGTGTGTGTGTGTGTGTGCGTGTGTTTGTGAGAGCACGTCTGGCTATGTGTATGAATTGTTTTGCCTATTAATCCACCTCTGCAATACGATATTATTGTCTTACAATAGAAGGTGGTCATCGGTATCACCACAAAGATATTTCCTTGCGTCTTGACTACTTGAACGTGATGAATCTAATGATGTAATATGAGCCATGTATCCTTTGTGACCATTTATAGCTCATCCTACTTGTTAAACATGTAGTATATAGAAAGAACCTTGAACTCATCAACGTTTGTTTTACAATTCAAAACTCCAAAAGACTCTCATTCGGCGATTCCACATACATCTTTAACCCGATCTTTATCCCAATCATGCTCACCCCCTCTCTCTTCCACTTACGAATCCACTCATAGCCCACAATGGTACGCCCTGCACAACCTCGTGCATAAGTACTCACTCTGATTAATGTCAGATTTGAGTCCCATGGGGCACAATACTAGTACAGCCTCAATGCTGCTACATACGTTGAACGCCTTTTTTCAACCGCCCGCTACGCAATTGTTGACTGCTCGCACTTTCGTCTACATGAGATGCGCCCGCTTCTTCCTACATCATGCCTTTTGTCATTATTTTCTTTCACAGTGCATCGTGCTGTATAGCTGTGCGCGTGTATGTGGGATACTAGGTTCCAATCACTTCTGAATCTATTGTCTGTTTGCCGCGCAATACAAATTGTAAACCGTCCGGATTCTCAGCTCTTGAATTATTTACTCGGCTTCACACTCACGGAGTTGGTGGATCTTCCTGTGATTTGGATTTGTCTTCTTTTTCTTCTTTGACGCCAATTATATGCACATCCCTTCGTTGTGGTGCAACGTAGGGCAATTACATTGTGAAGCGGGGGAAAACAACCTGTTAAAATTCACTCAGTGGTCATTGCTTCTCGACCCCCAGCATAGCAACGGCGGCGTCTTCTGACTGGCTGGATGCTTTCACTCAAAACGGACAGGTATATGCCCGTCTTCGTTTCATCTACTTGTGCTCAATATATCTGCTAAGTGAGTAATGAAAAAGGGTCTCCTACAATTCAATTTCTTTTGGCAAATGCTGCTCAACGTATATCCTTCATTTCATTAGGTGTTTAACAGGTCTTTTGACATGCGACTTGGATTTATGACAAATATTGTCTACGCTCGTGTAATGTTGTCTGGACTCTGTTCAAATTACCTAGGCAACCATACTTCAGCGTAGGTTATTGAGATTGAATACCTTTTTAAATAGACTATAAAAATACTACTACATATTTTTGAAAGTGCTAACTTCTACAGGAGGCAAACAAGATAACAACAATTTTGATTACTGTCCATTTTCTGGGAATATCTACATGCCCAATCGAAATTTTGATTACTGTCTAAATTTCTGATGTAAAGGACATTTTCTATATTATTAATTTCATGGACTAAATTAAAAAACAAACTAACCAACAAAAAAATATGAGATGACCATTTCATTGGAATTGATATAGACATTTCCCTCAGCAGATATATAAACACTCATCAACCTACGTACAACACAAGCTGGCATTATTAAATGGTAATGGATTAATTTGTGGAAGCTCGGAGTTGACTTTTTGTGGTGAAATTGAATTATTCGTACAAGGCCATAAGCATCTATACATTTCATCAAACCGAAAACGCGAAAGTGTCAAATATATTTGGATGTATGCATGATATTTTGCGATATACCGTTCATATTCTCATCTGGCATTAAACTATTTAGCGGTATATTGAGGTAAAAGTTATTCCTACCATATATGATATATCTGCTTAAGTATAACAATCTGTGCTTGTAAGACAACATCGTTTCAGAGACTTTGCCACAACAACAACAACAACTGGTAATTTAGTCTGTCTATCTATATATAGGTAGGTTCGTTAGTAAATCTTTAATCATAAACACCGCCACGAAATTGCTCATTAAATCACCTGTGTGGAGATACAATCTCTGAAACCATAACAAGATTCTCTTTAGATGTGAACTCATTAAGCGCTTTTGCATGGAATTACGCTCGTAGGCGGAGAGTGACAACACTTCGTCGATTCTCCAACTGATATACGCTCTTTCCACATCTACTTCAGATCTGGAATGACTCACTTCGCACTGATTAATATTCTTGAGATCTTACATTGCCTAACCTGAACGATTCTACTTAGAAGCCTCAATAGGTTAGCAAACACGTGAGCTAGACTGATACCTTGTTTATCAAAACTGTCAGAATTCGTCTGCAAAGGTGCTGTCTTACATCCTGTATTAACGACAAGTGTGAACAGTCATAACGTGGTTGTAATGAAAAAAGACTAACGGTGCGAAAACAATTTTAGTGGTTTACTTTTCAGCGGATGGACTGAAACACGGTTACATAATTGTCTATGTATGAGATTATAATCTCCATAATCTGCTGATATATCACCATACCACGCTACATATTGCCTATCGGGAGGAAAGTATGTAATAAGATTTGACTGTGACGCCAAGTTACATATATCTGCCTGTTGACAGAGTATATCCAGACAGGCGTCTTATAAATTTACCAACGGAATCATTCAGCAAATCAAGGTGAGGTCAACCTTATTGTATTACATTTCGAGGCTCCAGTGGTTTGACACTGCAGTGTCAAACCACGCGCTGATTTTCAAGAAATGCCCCCCCCCCCCATGGGGGCATTTCTAGAAAATCATGACAGATAAGTGTCCAAGCTCTTCTTTTGGCGCGTGTCACCATGTGTACGCCAAATACAATTCCCATGTTAAGGGAAATAGTCCGTGATTTTTTTTTCTTTCTTTTCACAGAGACATTTATTTAGAAGTACAGAGGAAGATAAACATTTTCAGTATATACTATATGTATTATACAATGGTTATGATACAAACAAATCTTGCTATAAATCATTGTTAAAATACCCTGAGACACCTATTCAATATGATTAGACCAACAAGTGACTCCTAGAACAAGTCTCTTGTTGTACAGTGTCAAGCTCAATATGTAACACGGGGTTAACCCAACGTAACATCATCTTCAGTAGGAAACCGACCATGAATGTGTGTGTAAATCCTCTGCGGAAGACCAGACCACAGTGTGAAACCTTCCCCACACTGTTAAATTCGAGCGTTTTAACATAAAGTGGTCATGTGAACACACTGTGGGACTCTACTCAAAGATAGATACCCTCTCAGAGCGCACCAGGACAACTACGTACCCCATGGGCAATTACCCTCCAGTATAATTCCCCAGAAATAGGGTTAATGTTAGGTGTAGAGTTAAGGGGTAGATTTTTGGCGGAGGTACTACACAATGACAGTTAAAGCAAAACAAACGCTCTCTAGAAAACCACCACTAATCAAATGCCCATAAAGAATAGATCCGCCAAACAAGCACCCTCATAGATAAATACTCTTACCAATTAACAACATAAAATAACCAATTTATAATTTTGAAGGGAGATGTACTAGCACCCGTGTTATTTTCCCTAGAGGTATTTATTCAGGTGTATTCATTTAGAAGGATGGTTGTCCTGGGGGAAAAACTGCAGGGATACACACTTTATAAGTAATTTATTCCTAGACATTCTTTTTAAGACAAAATAATTGCAATTCCATTCAAAACAAAAGATTGTCTGGATACCGAAATAGCTTATGGTAATACTGCATGAATTCCTATTTTCTGTTGACTGCTAATTACAGGAAAAAAACACAACATACAAACAAACAGATGCTGTAATAGTAACAGTGCAGGATCCAGGGGCACAGCATGCATAGACCTCCACCCCCATATTTTTTGGTAAGCCAATAATGAATGTACATATTGATATAAATTTTCTGCCGCTTCCCCCCTTTTAATTTGACTCCCACATTACTAACATAGGATCGAACAACAAGAAGCATACGAGCTATACATTTTTATAGCATATTCTATCAAACCTGGAGTGCTTTTTTTAAATAGCATTTTGGGAGTATAAATATTGAGCAATTCACTGACAGTTTTTCAGCGTGTAAATGCCACAAAACGAATCTACCAGAATCATACTCACCCATATATGGTGATTTAATGGTCGTTATATTGCTCTTACCTCTTTATGTCTGCTTATGATTGATGATTTCCATCTAAGAAACACCTTTAGAGACCTTACCTGAGGCGTTAAACCTTTACAGTATCTTCAACCCAATAACACAATGATGACCAAACAAGGAGAGGTAGTGGAACACGGTAAGCAGGGGGTTTACCCAGGGACTGAGACAGGCACAGATCTTTCAAGGTTGTTGTCAGTTTTCAAACTTTGCATTGCACGGAAAATCAAGGGAATGTTTTAAGAATTCAACTTCTCGCAAGAGCATTGTTTATTTTTCTAAACGAACCGGATGGTGCACATGTGTATCTCATCTTTACGATGACATTTCCTGCTGGTAAGGAGATAAGTGTCATTCGTATAGATTACAGATCTAATTCTACATTAAAATTTTATTTAAAAAAAAAACATATCAAATAGATGTTTTATAATATGAAATGGTGGTAACAGCAGGCTTTTATACAAAGAGGTGGTAACAAACAAACAAAAAACAAACAAGCATAAAACAGAACACTTAATCTTCAATCAGAACAGGAATTAAAAATAAAAGCCCAAACCAAATTGTTGTAGATAAAATGCTTTAATTTGATATCAACATTACTTCGTATAATTATGAAGAGCTTACAGGCAAAAGGGACTAAATCTACTTTTGGTGAAAATTGAGTTATTGATATCAGACCATTGTTCAGGTACCCGTCTTTGAACGAAAGGATTTGCTAAATGTTATTTGCAACTGTAAGAAAATGCATTTGTAATTTCCCTTTTCCATAGACGCGTGTACAAAATCTGGTAAACAAATGCTATTTCCTCTGAAGTTATAAAAATGGATTAAGTCCCTTTTGCATGTAAGCTCTTCATATGTCTTTATAAGCCAAATCAACTCATTATCATTCAATTGGACCATGAAAGGTGGACTGTTGTTTAGTTGATAGTCTGAATAATTAGCTTATAGTATATATGCTATAATTAATACATGTAGCTGTATGTTATGTTCAACTAGCTGCCTTATTCTAGGCTTCATATCAAGGGAATTCTTTTTATACCAGTACCAATGTATTACATCTGGGTCGAGTGAGCAAATGCAGATAAATTTCGAGCGAAAGGACGCTGTGGCTGAGAATTTGAACCTTGTGCTTATACCCCCGTCACACTGAGCTCGTTCCTACTACGTCCTTGCAAATTTTGCCGAACGGGCATAGTCTGTGTGTAAACTGAGTGGACGTAGTAAATACTTCTTACGATCTGTTTACGAACTTCGTGGACTAGCTCGGTCGGATTTTCAAAAAAGCGTTCAAAAAAATCGGGCGCCCATCTCGTCCTAAAATTTAACGGGGTGGCAACGTACCTGAACGAGATGGACGTACTACAAACGAAATTGCCGTACTTAAATCGTTCTAAAGATGTGCTAGGACGTCTTACAAACGAGCATTGTATATTAATTATTCAAGTTCTAAAATTAAACGTAGTGACAACGTTCCTCAAACGGGTAGGACTTATTCTGAACGAGAAGGACGTAGTACGAACATACGTTTCAATTTTTAAACAGAACGGCATGTCATAATTCCCGTCACACTGAGCTAGTTCTCACTGCGTTCTAGGTAGTTCTTGGTGAACGGGCTCAATCTGTTTACACACGGACTGAACGTAGTACAGACCTTTTAGAATCTAGTACAGACCGTTTACAATCTGTTTACGAACTTGGCGAACGGGCCCGAACGGAGAGAACGGAAAGGCATTCCGATTTTTTTTTAACATGTTAAAAAAAAATCGTACTGGCTTCAAGTTCTAAAATTAAACGTAGTGACAACGTTCCTTAAACGGGTAGGACTTACTCTGAACGAGAAGGACGTACTACGAACGTGGTACCTAACTTTTATCATGCTGCGCATCGGCACTTTTAGTGACGGTTTGGACGTGCTACGAACGGTATAGAGTGAACGAGCTGTTTACTCGGTCTGAACTGGATAACAAGGTATTGTGGACGCGATAAAGACGGAATTGACGTAACGAGAACTATTTATGAACTGCCTAGTATCGTATTCAAGAAATTATTTTTCAAAGTTATAAGTTCCAACCCGACCAAAGCCCGTTCAGCAATTTTTTAAAGAACGGGCAAGAACGTTATGGAACGTTATAGAACGACCTCAGTGTGACGGCCCCCTTAATGGCCCGGTCACAGTCATACGACGCACGGCCAGCGCACAAAAAGATAGAAAATAAGCTCTGTGCGTCGTTGTGCGTTGAACTTTCTGATAATTTTGGAGAAGGTAATGCGTGTGTAGGGCGCTCCCACAGCGCTCCCACAGCGCCCCCACAGCGCCCCTACAGCGCTCCCACAGCGCATACACTGCGCACATATTAAAGGGATGCAGTAACATTGAATGATATTCAAATCACATTTATTCGATTTAGCTTATTTTGCCAACATAATTATAAACACTTAGGTCTTCTGGTATTCTTGCAAATTGCAAGCTAATTGCTTGCTTTACCTTCGAGATATCAATGATTTCATACTCAAAATTTATAAACCAACACCGGATGGTTTAATAAAACCATGTGCTTTTCCACACACCCATTTCCTGTTGTAAAGTCCCCCGTCTCTAGCGGCCTGGTGAGCTCTCAGCATGAGGGTACTGGTGTTCGGCTGTATGCTGGCATTGTTTGTTACACTGTTTAAGGTAGTAAATGACTTCCATTTGATCTGAAACTTCAGTAGTTGTTTTTACTGTTGGAGCAATATAATTTTATCAATCTTGGTATAATTGCTCTTGTTTTTGAAAGTTACTTAATCCCTTTAGCATCCAACTAATACACAGCTTGATCTGGCTGTCTACACGAATGACCCGCGCAGGCACAGCGACAACCTGCGAACAAAAGTGTTACCCCTCACATTGAGGTTCGATCGTTTGCAATGCATTCGCAACGCTTGGACCTACGCACATGTCACGAATTATTATATTATTTTATTTTTATTATTTATTTATATTTCACCAGGGTAGCCCATTCAACGGAAGTTGGTCTTCCATGAGGCCCTGTAAAAAACATCACAAATATATACAATTAAAGATTTAAAAATGACATAGCAATATGAATTCATGAATTTACAATATAAAATATTTACAATATAACATTAAACATAATTATGAAACGTACAAATAAATCGAACAATTTTAATCAGTGGCAATTAAAGTGAAAAAGCAATAATATCCAATACAGGAACATACCAAGAAACACGTATTAGCTAAGATAATACATGTGATATAGGAAGTAAAAGGAGTCTGGGGGAGGAAGATAGGAGAGAGAGAGGGAAGAGGGGATAGAGTGAGAAGAGAGAGAGAGAGTTGTGGACTTGGAAATAAAACTATTCTAAACCAATGGCAAGGTTAAAAAATACTTCTTAAGAGCCAGTTTGAAGGTGTTTAAATTTCTTGTCCGCTTGATATTGTAAGGTAATCTATTCCATAAAGAAGCACCGTCGTATACTTATTTATTTATTATTTATTAGAACATATATTACAGGATAAAAAGACATGATCAGCAACAGCTGTTTTCCATCATGGTCCTGAATGGACATAAAAAACATCAAAATAGCAAAATGAACATGAATTAATTATACATATATAAAATAGGGGCTGCATAGAAATTAGAAGAGAAGGAGAATAGAGAAGATGCAAAATTTTGAAGAAAAGGCAGAGTAAGAAAAGGAGGAGAGAGACAAAGAGAGAGAGTGTGTAGTCAAGTAAATATATAGAAGTAGAGAGAGAGAGAGAGAAGGGAGAGAGAGGGAGGGAGAAAAGAGGATAGAGTGCAACACCATTATACAAAGTATACTGCAATTACAAGATAGATATATTACATAAAAAATCAATCTACTGTTTATGGATAAATACAATATTCTTGTATGAACGCTTAAAGGATACGAGGTATGGAGTATTTGGAGTTCATTTGCAGGGAGTATCCATGTCTTGATTGCACTATATTTAAAAGATTGCTTAAAACATTCAATATTAGGCTTAGGTAACACAGCATTAAGTGAATCTGCATTTCTTGTATTCATTCCATGCCTATCTATAAATAATTCAAATATCATTACAAAGTCTAATAGGTGCAAGACCATAATATATACATTGGTATGCTAAAATACCGGGTACATAAAAAATAATCCCTCTTTGTATCAAAAGATTGCCATTTCAGATTCTTCATTAAATCGGTACAACTTTTAGAAAAATCATATTCCTTCAATACAATACGCGCTGCTCGTCGTTGTAATCTTCTAATAAGTTCCCTGTTTTTAAGTGAGCAATTTCCCACAAACTGAACAAGCATAATCAATACATGGCTGAATAGTTGTTTTGTACAAAGTGTTAAGTAAATCTGTTTTAAGAGTTGAACTTAAGTGTCTAAGGGCATGTAACTGAAATGATATTGATCTACAAAGATTTTTAACATGAACATTCATGAGAGATGACTATCAACTTCAACGCCTAAATATCTTACAGAATTAACTTGTTTGAGTTGTTCTCCATTAAGGTTTACCTCTAGCTTTCTTTGTTTCTTCGAATGACGAGTTGAAATAAGCATAACATTTGTTTTACTAGTATTAATCTTTAGACAATTTTCATTATACCAATGATTAATTTCATTTAAACATGCTTGTAAATTGTTTTTAATGTTACTTAATTTAGTGTCAGAGATGTATACAATAACATCATCAGCAAAAATATTACAAACTTATTGTATTCTTAAAGTATTCAGTATGACATTTGTCAACGATAAGGTCATTTCGAGCAGATTGCCGTGTGTTAAAATTATGCAGATTATATATTTCTTTGAAAAAATCGTTATGAAAGTCTGAGGATAAATTATTTAAACATTTAAAAACAAATATACATCTGAAATACTTGACTCTCTCCTGAAACGGTATCCATTTTATACGAGTAAATAATTCCTTTGATGGTGTATATGCTTAACGTGTGGTCTGCGTGTGTCTGGCGCTGGCGCTGCGCGCTCTGCGAATGTCTTGCGCTGGTGCTGTGCCCTCTGCGCATATCTGGCGCTCTGCCGGCGTTTACATCCATGCGTCGAGCTCGACGCAGATATTTGAGCATGCTCAAAATTTTCAGACGCACAACTGCGCACAACGACGAATGAAAAAGCGTTCATCTAGCGCGCTCGACGAGTGAGCGACGAGTGTCAGCTACAAGCCAGCGCAAGACAACGCATTGCCAAAAACTGCTACTTTTTTGTTCGCTGGCCGTGCGTCGTGTAACTGTGACCGGGCCATAAAGCCCGCATCACACAGTCCCGAAGTTGAGCAACGATGGACACACGAACATGGAAATGTCAGATTTTGATCTCATCGCGAAAGCATAGGGCACCATCGGGCCATTTTAGCATTGTTGAGAGTACATTCTTTGCTATTTTATAAAATAACATGATTATCGGTGGAGTTTTTTCAGGCTTCGGCAGCAAATTCCGATGCATCGGCAAAATCTTTGGTAGCCAAAAAAATCCCGATGGACGATGCGAAGGTTCACTTCGTTAAAACATTGTAGCATCGGGCATTTTTGCCCTACGAAGGCAATGCGAAGGCAACACGACTTCTTGACGCCCTCTCAATGCCAGTCGATTATTTTTTTAATAGCCTTGAAAACTAATATTTTCCGCTTCCCTACTGGCTTATAGGAACTTTAGAGAAGAGTAGATGTGAATTTTAACCACAAAATAATTGATCCCTTTGGAAGTTTATTGTGTATGTCAATAAACAATTCTTTTGCACATTGTTGCCGATGGAAATGTCGACGCAATTATCTTAAGTTACCCAAATCGATCACAGGAATTTTTGTTTTGTTTGTTTTGAAATGATATATTTTTTTTTATTGAAGAGGACTTTTTCTCAACTTATTTTTTGCAAACATGATTATAAAAAAAATAGTACATCTAGCTACATGTAACTTTAAGGGGGTTCCGCCATCCATTCAGATATTCATTAGATTTCAGCATTCCGTTGAATCTCCTTACAAAATATATTCACAATTTTTTTGTAATAATGCGACCCCTACCCCCCCCCCTCCTTAAGGGCAAGGCCAAATCGATCAAATTATTTCATTAGATTGAGAGCTTGTGCACCACGGGTTCATTATAAGAAGACACATCGCATAATCATTTGGCGATGATATTACTCTCGTTTTCGCTGAATTATTGATTTGACATTTACTTAGTTCCATGTTATGCTGTCTCAATGTCGTTGTCTACCAGCTGTGGCAAGTTGATATGATAATATATATATATATAATATATATATATATATATTTGTGTTATATTTCTGTTCATATTCAAAATTTAATATATTTCTGTTCATATTTTGTGTTTAATTCATCATTTGGTAAACTCTATTCATTTCAACTTAAGTGTTATCCGAAAAAGTTCCTCAGATTCAATAAAATGTATCATGGTATACCTGCTTAATGATAGCAAGGTAATTAGTCACATGGAATTTCGCAAAAATTAGTTGACTTTTTCTTGTATCATTAAGTATTAAAGCCAATAATAACATATTTTAATTTACAAACAATGCATGGAGAGCACCTTTGGAGTAATTTCAAATATTCATTTTGAAAACTTTTAATGAAAATTTAATTTAGTGTACTAAAAATAATGAAGCATTCAAATGAATGAGAATAAAACCGTATTTCGAAATGACTTGACTAGTTCTATGGCAAAGCAATTACTAAGAGCATTTTGCAAAATGACACGAACTAAAAACAAATCAAAGTTTATACCTCTTGTGTTAATATCCTGACCTATCAATTTAAGTAATGTAATGATCAGACTCCTATATTTACATGATTTATGAATCGGAATGGGGAGTGATTTTTATGTCCGATATCTGGGTATAGAGAAGAGGAAGAGTTAATGTTTGTCACTGTACTTTCTCTCCAACTATATAGTAGTGACATGTTCCATGGAAACGATCAACCATCTTGAATAATTCATAAAGGAAAATGTCTGTTATAAAAAGAATGTCAGTGGCATTTTAAGACAAAACCAGATATGTGTTGTTATCAATTACTTTATATTGCGCGATATGCGAAATGATAAATAGAGATGAGTTCGTGACTTGAGAGAGTCACATTATTTATTTATAAGAAGCATACGTGTCATTGTAGTCCTCGAGTGCCCATAGGCGAAAAAACCCCCCCACAAAACACGTTTTGGCAATTTTTAAATGCACAACCCTTTCTATTCCTTAACGAACAAAAGACAAGCTGATATTTTTTTTCTGATGTTACTCTTAAAATTTTGATACATTCCTTCTTGAAAGTCGAGGAAAGTGATTGATATATTATTTCTGACCCTCAGAATATTTCGCCTGTGGGTCTGATGGGTAATGCCTATCAATCAAGTAATTGTAAGATGTAATCTTATGACAGTGGTAACTCTAGCATTATCATTTATAATCCGAGAACTAAAATTTTGTAGATTGTAAATACGTTAGGAATTTATATAGATGTAAGTGTTTCTCCTCATGACCTCAACATCGAGTGGTTTAGATACATGTATGTACACCAAAATTTAATCCGAAAAACTCTATAAAAGAAGGTGGAAAAAAGACCATTTGAGTCGTTACGTCTTTTTCATGCCTTCCTTTAAAATATCACCTCACTCATCGATTACTCAAGTAGTGTAAAACGTTTAGGTATTTCCATGATCATTCATTTTATCACTTGCCTCAAGAGAAGGATTTTATTGACTACGGTGTGAATATCCATAAACGATAACATGCATCATGTCTGTCTCGAGTATGCACTATGGGATTGAAGTTCATTCCTCCTCTGATATAAAATGCATGAACTATAATATCCATGGGACGTAACTAGCCCCTAGTAAGAGGATTAAATGACTAGATGTCGTACCCTTTCCCACCCTTTATCTGCTTAATCCATCCACTTTACCGAGGTTTTTCACACCTACAATCACATTCCCATCCATTATTCAAGAGCTCTGAGACTCCTTCTAAAGCCTTAGAATGAAGATGTAATGATACCAATGAGATGATGTGATTCCGAGGGGTTTAAAGCTGAGGTAAGATATTAGTACGATTCCATAATTTCTATGATATTGGTCTATAATCAAACACTACAAAAATATAGCTACTTTCTTGCCTGTGATAAAAATAAATGGGTATACGCACACGAGGTAATAAAAATTGATACACTCAGCAACAATATAATTACGTATATAATAGCTGATGATGGTTTCTCATATGGATCGAGACAGGTTTTTAGTCTAGTTTGAGATTGGTTTGCATCACTCGCGAAAGCGTCTCGGAGACATGTTCATATTTATGAGATTTTTTTCATTGAATAGATGTCTCGGACACGATATCGATGCTTTGAGTCTCGGAGAGGTCTCCACACGTTAGAAACCACCTTTAGCCAATCCAAAGGATATGCTCTAGATCCAGGGGTCATTTTTATTACATTAGATATTAATTGTTCTATTAATGCAACATTACTTGATATAAAATTTCATATACTAAATTACACCTCTTTCCACTCTGTATCACCTCGGCCTTATACGAATGCGGCACAGGTGGAAAGGAAATAATATTTGCTCTGTTCATTTTCCAGTAAATTCCACGATGAAATATTGGAGCCGGTAACGGGTAAATGCTAATAATTCGTTATCATGTTCAAATGTCCATAAAATTGAATACCTAAAACCGATTCACTTCTATCTCTCCTTTTTCGTATGACTGTTTTAACATGATATTTTTTTCGTTGCTCATTTTTATTATCATGAGTCATTGTAGTTTTCTGGAAAGTAAGAAACCGAACGTGTATTATTATGAATCGGTGGGAAATGGCGGACCTTTAGGCGTCTTCTTATTTCATTTGACAGATTCTTAAGCAAATCATGGAGTCTTGGCAACCGTTCAGAATGAAACTATGCTGAATCTCCGTTTGCATATGCCATGAACAAAATAAACACTGGCCTTTCTCTGCCTGAGAGCTTTTCAACGCTAGTCAAATTCCCCCTCCAATAACACTGACACACGTCAAAATGGCAATCCATTCCAGAACATAAACACGAGAACATGGCGAAATTGTGCTTTTTATTTTATCGTTCATAAAAGCATGAATAATATTAATTGCATTAATTTTCTCGATAGCAAAGGAACTTGAGAGATGTACTATTGCATTGTAATACCATACATGAAGGAATGTCAAAACTCTGTGTCACATTTGCGAACATCGCCTATTTTTAAATCTGTCGAAATTGCATATTTTCGAGCATTCTGCTTGGACACTTGTGATAACAAATGAAGTGAGAAAAAACCCGCACTCTTGAATACTTTGACAATTGCATGTATATGACATTTTCATTCGCTGTAGCCCAATTGCACTTATTTCCTTCTGTATCGTCCTCCTTATTTCAAGAAGATTCACTTAGAATACTGTCGAGCCGCGGAGAGATATAGTTGTGGTGAAAATTAATCGAAGTGACATGTAAAAAGAGACTAACCCCCAAAATAATGTAGGAGTAAAAAAGTAATGAAGTTATGGGTGTGTGTATGTGTGCGTGTGTGTGTGTGTGTGTGTGTGTGTGTGTGAATTCACTTAGAATACTGTCGAGCCGTGAAGAGATATAAGTTGTGGTAATAATTAATCGAAGTGACATTTTAAGGAGAGACTAACCCCAAAATAATGTAAAAGTAAAAAAGTAGGGGAGACCGGGGATGGAAGTTACACGGGTCAGTTGTTAGAGTTCTCAGTGTGCTAAGTTGGAACAAGAGAGTTAATGCTAACTGACATCTATATATAGCCTGCACATAGCTGTGATGAACTGCCGGTCGTGAGGTTTCTCCGTTGTTTTATTAAAAAGTAAATCAACAAAAACCATTTTTTTTTACAGTTCCAAGTGAATTTTTGACAAAAATTAAAATTTGTTCTTACAACTGAAGGCACATGATGATAGTCTGGTATTGTGAATATAGTACATGTATGTCACTAATATACCCCTGAGCCATGCCCTGTAATTCTGCCTAATGGCTTTGCTACAGTTGATTTTATGTGTAAAATCCCCCCAGGGGTAGGTTGTTACAACAGCCTACTCCATGTCGATGTAACAACCTACCCCAATTACATTACACATGTAACGTAATTTTGTTTCAATTTTCTGGTGTTAATATTTTGATATTTCTATTATTACTTTAGTCTATTCCAGAGCTCTACTTGATCTACTGTTAACGATACCAAGAAAATGGAAAGTCGAAACAAAAGTATGGTATAAGAGATTTACACATTGTAACAAATTACCCCGTATGTTTACATATAGTGACAATCTACCCCGTGAGGTGTAACAACTTACCCCGTATACGGGATAGGTTGTTACAAAAAATGTCTTCTTTAATTAGGCTGTAGTTAATTAGTGTTTACATGTATTCAAGTTCTATGTGCCTCAGCTTTTAGCCAACATAATAGGCTAACTACAGACCCAAAATGCAGTGTGTGAGTACTTTCATTAGAATTATCTGGCCCAAAATGTGAATTTTGTAACGTCCATTCCCGGTCTCCCCTAATGAAGTTATGTGTGTGTGTGTGTGTGTGTGTGTGTGTGTGTGTGTGTGTGAATAATATTAATTGCATTTAATTTTCCTTGATAGCAAAGGAACTTGAGAGATGTACTATTGCATTGTAATACCATACATGAAGGAATGTCAAAACTCTGTGTCACATTTGCGAACACGCCTATTTTTAAATCTGTCGAAATTGCATATTTTCGAGCATTCTGCTTGGACACTCGTGATAAGACAAATGAAGTGTGAAAAAGCCCACACTCTTGAATACTTTGACAATTGCATGTATATGACATTTTCAGTCGCTGTAGCCCAATTGCACTTATTTCCGTTTTTGCTTCGTCCTCCTTATTTCAAGTAGATTTACTTAGAATACTGTCGAGCCGCGAAGAGAGATTAGATGTCATTGGTGAAACTTAATCGAAGTGAAATGTAAAAGAGAGACTAAACCCTAAAAATAATGAAAGAATAAAAAAAGTAATGAAGTTATGGGTGTGTGTGTGTGTTTGTGTGTGTGTGTGTGTGTGTGTGTATGTGCCTTAGTGTGTGCGTGTGTGAGCATATGAGTGTGTGTCTATTATCTCTGCAACCGTTACCTAACAATGTTTACTTGAAATAACTTAATTTCGTATCCACTCTTTCGTAATTTTTCATCATTTCGTATCCACTCTGTCACTCCAACTAAATGTTCACATGTAATTGCAAATCATACCGATATAGTTATCCTTCAAAATATGTTTGTTTATAGAAGAATCCATGAATATAAACACAATTTTTTTAAGTAACCAGAATATTAGTTCGATGTACATGTATATCAGAAACTGGTTATCCATTTTCATTATTGAAGTTGGACATGGTAAAAATAAAAGGACTTAAAGCAAAATACTCTCTTGCTTATATACATCACATGATATTTTTCAGAGTTACGAGAGATGGTATACATTCGTATTAACAGTTTTTGGGTGATACAAATACTAAATATATTCCGCATTAGAAAATAGCAATTTTTGTAAAGCAAATATTTAATTTTGCTCTCGTTGTCATTACATCGTCGGCCTGTTTGTAAGAGTAAGATTTTATATATATATTTTTTAATTCCATCTTTCACTTTTTTTCTTCTTCTTTTTTCTCTTTCCTTTTTTCACATGTCCTGTTTTAGCGTAACACTTTTTTTTATATATTTTTTTAAATCTTTAGATTCGGTTGAATTTACGTACGTGATACTTCATCCAACTCTTCTAGCAGCTCTGTTTTTATCATATCATGTAAACTTTGCATTATTCGCTTGAATTAACGTACATGTTACTTTTCCTCTTTTTCCTCTTTTTTCACTTTTCCTACTATGGACTTCCCTGAGATTCATGTTTACTCGAACGCAGCCAACCCAATGATTTGAAAAGACAATCCAAGCATGGTTATTTCCATAATTTAGATTGCCGCTCAATAAATTTACAAGCGGTCGAAATAACATTTGCTTAATTTTAAATGGAGATAATAAAGACACTGAAAGTTAGACGATCCGTTGCTAGGCGATCGAATTCCAATACACTTAAGTTCTTGTGCTGACGTCATCACAAGAATCGCAAGTTTTTACAATAAACAGAGTTGTTATAGGAGAAGGAAAGAGGGAGAACGGAGGTGTATAAAGTGTGTCGTATCGAATGACTTTGATGGCTTAATTCAGAGCACAATAGTTTAGATAATTTTGCAAAAAATGAAGATGAAAATGATACTGATGTATATTTCAGGTTGAATTTAATTGTTGTCCAAGATATAGCGGAATGAGGCTTGGTAGTCGTTTTCTTCTGTGAATATAAGTAAATAATACAATATTAAACGCACTTCCTTTTTCTTTCTGATGACACGTAATAAAACTCGAAAGAGCCACGAATCCATGAACAAGAAGTATTTGAAGGTAAATTACAAAAATAAGAGTGTGCAGAAGATGTGGACAAGACTTCCAAAATTGCTACTGCCTTGCGGAACAGAGGAGCATGGTTCACTATAATAAGCATTTTTTCGCATGTTCTATGTTAGGTTTCATTAACCAAATGCTTAAAGGAAACCAATACTCAAGGAAATAATAACTTTCATAGGAAAGAGCATAATGAGAGGAGCAATTTAAAAAAAGTTTCATCAAAATCGGTTATAAAATAAGGGAGTTAAGGAAGTTTGAAAAGTCTCGTTTTACCTTCTATGGGGATCCTCAAATTGGCAACATCAGCTTCAAAATGGCCGATTTTATGGACAACTCTCCATTGGTTTTGTACACAAATTTTCAGATTTTCCCCGTTTTCTTTCAAAATATGTCTTATTTACTTCTGAGCTCAAAATATGTCATTGGAAAATATATTTCACATAACATATGTTGAGCTCAAAAGGAGGTAAGACATATTTTGAAAGAAAATGGGGAAAATCTGAAAATTTGTGTACAAAACCAATGGAGAGTTGTCCATAAAATCGGCCATTTTGAAGCCGATGTTGCCAGTTTGAGGATCCCCATAGAAGCTAAAACAAGACTTTTCAAACTTCCATAACTTTCTTATTTTATAACCGATTTTGGTGAATTTTTTTTTAAATTGCTCCTCTGACTGTGCTCTTTCTTAGAAAAATGACTATTTCCTTGGGTTTTGGTCCCCTTTAAGCGTCAGTTGCTCATTTTCTGCTGGCATCTAGTGTGGTTCCCATTGCTTTGATCTGCGCAATCTGGTTTTGGCAATAAAATCGTTTTTGTCATCTATAAGTGGCTCTTTTGTATTGCATTAGGTGTCACAACAAAATAGAAAAAAATAAAATTTAATGTCAGTATCAGACTACCAGTTTCACTTGACAAAACAGTTCTCGCTATAACTTGTTGACCTTTATCTATAAGGATATATGTAAGCTTTAAATACCAGAATACCTCAGAAACACCAACATATATGACGAGTTCAGGAGCTCCTGGGTTCAAAAAAATTATATCTACAAAACCTGAAAATATCTATTTTCAGGTTTTGTAGATATAATTTTTTTGAACCCAGTGCACTATTTTGATTTCTATAATTACATATTTTCTGTTTCTTTTAAGCACATAGGGATATGGAATTATGCCAATGTGTTATGCGTTTGCTTATACAAAAACTTATTGTTATCATTACTGTTATTATTATTATTAATAATAATAATATTATTATTATTATTACTATTATTATTATTATTATTATTATTATTATTATTATTATCATCATTATTATTATTATTATTATTATTATTATCATCATTATTATTATTATTCGTAGTAGCAATAGTAGTAGTAGTAGTAGTATTATCATTACTACTACTACTACTACTTCTACTAAATCCCCCTCCAAAATGTATGAATATGTACGTAATGTACGTATAGTCAAAGAAAATAATAGTCCAAAATTGATGGAGAGAGAAGCAGAGGAATGCAGTACACCGTATGAGATTCATGGCTGTATTCAGTGGGCTGACTTCTGGTAACATAATTACCTGCACATTACCTTCCAGTAGTAAGAGATGAGTATAATGATAACCTTCATCAGCAATGTCTGGGATAGACAAGGCAACCAAGGAAGCAAGCAATTAATGTTTGAAAGATGATTAGATTGGAGTTGATTTTAATAGTAAGTGAATTAATTTTTGCATCCCTCATCATGCACAATTAAGCATGCTAGCAAGGCAGTGTTTTCAGGATCAGATGCTCTCAAATACGTGCTGTTGCGTAATTCACTTTTTGTTTTTCAGTTTCATGTCATGGAATGAGAGTTAATAGAAAGGTAAAAATCCAAGAAACCGAACTGTATAATCTAATGAAGACATTTTAAAGAATGGCGTAAGCATTGTCTTATTTCATAAAGTCATCCTTTCTTTCCACATATACCTTCGATGCATCCACACAAGGATTTGTTTGCGATCCAGCTTTTTTTTAAATTTGTATATTCATTCAAGCTTGATAAACCTACCCACTATTTATTCTTTACAATAATTTTGATGTGATATAACTCAAACATAAATATAATAGTAAATTATAGTATATCGCATCAGTATTGATATTAATCTCCCCTATCTCGCACCGAATTTTGCTATCACAACTAATGGCTAAAATAACCGATTTTTTAAAGATTGTAAAAACGTGAAAACGGTCAATGTGTTTATGATTCTCAAGAAAGCCATTACTCTTACAAGAAAAAAAAAATCAATCTAAATATACACATGTATGGTTCGATTACTATCCTCGTAAAGCCCAACACCCTTAGGGAGATTGATGTAAGACAATGTGTACATGCCCTGTCAGGTAAGCATATCTATCATGCAATCCACTCACTGTGGTCCCATGTGTTTGAAACTGCGTCCTTCTCGGGCACTAATACAGACCTTGCCTGAAGCTGCTCATCCACTGATTTCCGATAACAACTATGTACATCTTTCTGCAAACATAAAATGAAAGGTCATCACTATAAATCTCGGCTTTATTTCACTCAAGGAAACCCCACAATATAAAATAAAGTTGTAAAAAATTGCCACGCAGTGATCGAACTAGATATGGACAAAACTTGATGAACATGACTTTTACACCGTAGTCCAATACTCATGACAGAAAATCTATTGACAAGATAAGTCTGAAATCATGAAGATTACCATTGCCCAATATCTTTGCACATTTCTGAGTAGGATTACCTTTCCTATTTTTAGAAATATATCAAATCGCCTGCTCCGAACTATACCGTAGCCCTATGTCAATAGAAATTCATATCTTGAATTATATAAAGTCATTATGTATAATTATGATAGAGGGAAAGAAATATGGAAAGAAAAGCAAATATACTTTTTTTTTTTTTTACACTCTCTTTTTCATCCCCTCTATTTCTCTTTTTTTCTCAATTCTTTTTTGCTCTTTTTGTAAATAATAAAAAAAATTAAAAAAATACATATCATCGTAAGACTGGCACATATTGGTAAAAAGGCGAAAGTGTGAATTGTACGTGCTCGATGATTAATTGCAGCCAGTAGCATGTGGTATGCCTAACCACGTACTTTGAGCCTAAATCAAATCACAAAACGACACACTCATCTCAAGGATACATAGTCCGCTTAAGAGCAAGAAAGACTTTGACAAGATATAACTATGTAATGCACAATGCGTTAAGGTTCTTCTGCCTCTCCACTGATAACGTGCACTTGCATGTGAGATCATCTTGATGAAGGTAAACTGAAGTAAAAGATGATGGATAGAGGTAAACAGAGAGAGAGAGAGAGAGAGAGAGAGAATAAAACGACGAAGAGACAGAAAGGGATAGAGTAGACGTAAAGGTTTGCATGAAAACTTAAATGAAGATATGATACGGAGGGAACGACCTCAAAGACAGGACAAAATTAATATAGGTTTTCCCGGTCGATTTTAAACTCTTTTCATTCGAATTCGTTAATGTTCAGTCAATTTAAACGATACCTTCCGGAGCGGGGCTATCGGTAATTTAAGTTAACGTTTAGAGCAATCGATTTTGTTTATGTTCTTTCATAATCATTCGTATTTGTTTATGTGCGATCAAAAGTGTTTATGTGCAGTGAACTTCGTCAATGTGCATGAAATCAAATTCGTGCGATCAATTTAAAAAATTCCCAGCTGTAAAAAGGAAGTGGAGGTGAGCTTCCAGCAGTCAAATTCGTTTTTAGGCATGCAATTTAAAACGTTTTAGACCTATCCGTGTGATCACGCGAAGCAAGGGGTGGCGCCCATGGTAAACACAAAATAAATTTATAAGCAATAATTTGTATTCAGAGGCTGCAGAACGAATTTGAAAATGGGGGGGGGGCACTTTTTTCTGAAAAGGGGGGCCCTTTACCTCAGTGGCATAATGAGCAAAATTCATGGGATAGGGAGGAGCTGGGTGTAAAAGTAGTAGTTTAATTTATTATACTGTTCAATATATTGATTTTTGAGAGATTAAAAGTGCCCCCTTTTAAAATAAAAATGTACATTTTGGAGTTTAAGCAACATTTAAAGTTTAAGCAACATTACAGTTTTATTACACACTTAAAGCAAAATGTAAAATTATTGCCCCCATGATAATGTTAAATACCTATTGCAAATAGATTTACATGACTTGTTTTAAATGATTTTCAAAAACATAAGTGCTAGAAAGGGAATTAAACATACCTTTAGAGGAGTGTAAATAGGCCTATGTGTTTCTGACAACACTCTTTTACAATAGTTGCCTCCGGCAGCAGGGTAATTGGTCTCATGCATATTGCTTGGTATTCCCTTTTTATGCGAGGTCGCATAGCGACCGAGCGGAAAAATTTGGGTTTAAAAAAAATAAACTGTGGAGGAAAAGGGTTCTTTTTAGTAACAAGAGTGCCCCTTTTTTTACAAAAAAAGTTGTCCGTGGGCCTTTCAAGAAGTCTAAAAGGTTTTGTTTTTTTTAAATAATATGAAAAGTGTCCTTTGTAGCCAAGAAAAAAGGGCACTTTTAGTAACGAAAAGGGACAATTTGTTATTTTTTTTTTTACGGCATTCGGTCATCCAGAACGTCATCATGTAACGGTCACAGGGGTAGGGGAGACCGGGTATGGACGTTACAAAATTCACATTTAGGGCCAGATAATTCTAATGAAAGAACTCACGCACTTCATATTGGGTCTGTAGTTAGCCTATTATGTTGGCTAAAACCTGAGGCATATAAATAAAACTTGAAAACACTGTAAACACTAATAAACTACAGCTTAGATTAGATGAAGACATTTTTTTGTAACAACCTAACCCCATATACGGGGTAAGGTTGTTACACCATACGGGTCAATTGTTACAAATATGTAAACGGGTAAGTTGACAATGTGTAAATCTCTTATACCATACTTAATTTCAACATTCCAAGTTTTCTTGACATCGTTAACAGTAGGTTTCAAGTAGAGCTCTAGAATAGACAAAAGTAACTAATAGAAAAATAAAAATATTAACCCTGAAAATTGAGAACAAAAATGTAATTTTACTATTGTAATGTAAATTGGGGTAAGTGTTACATCAACATGGGGTAGCGTTGTTGTAACAACCTACGCCCCCCATGGGTGATTTTACACAACAGAAACAAACTGTAGGCCCATCATTAGGACAGAATTTACAGGGCATGGCTAGGGGGTATATTAGTGACATACATGTACTATATTTACAATACCAGACTATCAATCATGTGCCTTCAGTTGTAAGAGCTATTCACAAATTTCAATTTTTGTCAAAAATTTACTTTGAACTGTTAAAAAAAGGGTTTTTGTTGATTTACTTTTTAATAAAACAACGGAGGAACCTAACGAACGGCTACTTCATCACAGCTATGTGTAGGCTGTACATAGAATGCCAGTTAGCACATCCTTCTTGTTCCATATT
>CALNVZ010002974.1:20183387-20221340 GCA_940671915.1 Paracentrotus lividus | reverse complement strand
TTGTCATTTTCAGTTTCTACATCGAATTTTACTATAGAAACAACTCGTTTGAAAAAAAAAGTTGAGATTCGCCCAACCCTAATGTTAATAAGAAAGCGATAATAAACTCTGGCGCCACAACAAACGACCAGATTTTATGCGTTATATTCTCAGGCAAAGTTAGCCAAACGTGCTCTCCTATTGTATTCATGAGGTATAGTAGCCTGTTTTAAAATGGATGGCATCTTTCAAGTACTAGTAATAAACCTGCAGATTCCCCTTGGGACATTGTATGTACATAATGATGAAGTCAAACGAGAGAATATGAAATAATATGTAATGTGACACGTAACATGACACGCTATGTGTGTTCGACCGTCTACTGCAATCCACAATCGGGCCTTTTTTTTTTTGTCTATATCGCCTGTGTTCCACTGTGCTGCCTTATTTTCCTATTGAAATTCATTCCGTTATCTTTGCTGACTCTCTAATTGTTTATGTAATAATTTGTGTACTTTTTGCACCACTCATACCGTCAAAAAAAAATTACCTGGTGGACTGTTCAACCTGCAGCTACTCGTTCTATTATCAGTTAAAACTTAACAAATTGTCATGAATTATTTATTGTTGTTTGTTTGTATGCATCTCCCATCTAAGGGGTGCCAGAGGCATCATTATCGTCTGTCTGGGCGTCCCGTTTGCTCGTTATGCCGCTGTCAAAAATGGCCAGACGAGGTAAACAGCTTTAAAAAAAACAAAACAAAAAAACAAAACAAAAAAACCCTGATATTGTGATCCGGTCCTTGTCCGATATTTTTTGCATTTTCTCCCGTATGTGCACTGTACTTTGACGTTTCTCGCACATTACGTCCGCTAGGTATCCGCATACAAACCGCATTCCCACAGGCCTGGAGATGTAAACTATAAACTTGATGATACAGTAGTATGTCTTGCCAACAGGTACATGATCTGATTTGATTTTAACAAACGCAGGTCAAAGGTCAATGGTCTAAGAGATCAATGTCTAGAATTACTGGTTGCAAGGTAGAAGCATAGAGGAGACGCAATTGCATTGCCTTCTGATGATGCATTTCATGTATTCAAACCACTTTTCTCTATTCTCTTCCTATGTCTGTCCATTACCGTGCTTTATGGTCTCATGTCGATAAAAATATTATTTTCCCGCTACTCTTTTAGATACCGTGAGAACAAAGACCATTATACAAACATGTATATCACGAAATATGCTAATGATTGGGCAGGGAGACGAGTGGAATCTCAAGAAAAGAGTAAGAAGAAGCAAATGTTTCATAATGGATCTATCCTCGGCAGAATGTCTTCGCCGTTCAGCAATCTTGTTTACCCTTCATCAAGCAAGCACTTCTTTCTTGCTTGGAGTTCGTCTTAGCCTGACAGTACACGCAACCACCAAGTCATTCCCCATCAATGGCAAGATAGGACTCGGTCGGAATCCATACAGACCGAACAGAGATAATTTGTGTTACCATGACAACGAGTGTCACGTGATATGCCCGGCGGAGATTTACACGCCAAACATTATATCCCCGACTTGGGAGGAATCGTTTCTCTGAGAATATTTTGTGCTTAGGAACAGCATACTTGGTGTTGGTAATGGTTGTTGCGGCGACAAAATGATATACGGTTGATGAATTGAGGTGCTTACTATCGGTGTGGAAAAAAAAACAACTAATAGATATACAAAGAAAACAGACGTCATGCGTTTACCCCGCCCGCCCTCCCCTGAAAATGGACAGAATGTCATCTTTCATGCGTTGTATGTACCTAATGCTACAATGCCCCTTTCAGGCAGCACCTAAAAATAGATGAATTATAATAATGATAGAGGGAAGTGTTTATGTTTTTGATTGTTTTTTAAGTGATTGGAATTTTTTACACACTTACTGTGTAAAGATAATACCGTATTGATAATTGTATTCTATACAGGAAAGCGATTTGATATCAGGGTATGTGGAACATTTCTAATGAATTTTATTGAGAAAGCAAGTATAACTTTCAATCCACATCCCATTTACGATGATAAAATGTGTAGAGAATATAGTTTCCCTTTAAATGCCAAGTTAGTGTCGTTCGTGGAAAATATAAATAGTTCCCTTAATGGATGCTGAAGCCTTAAATGTCTTCCGTACTGTTTGATGCACGAAGCATGTCCAAACTTATCCATCCTTCTTTCTCTCTCTCCCTCTGTCTGCCGATGTAATTATCTGCAACCGTATTTTAATATCTACCCTCCATCTCAATTTCTATATCCTCTCTCTCTGCCCCCCCTTCATTATGTTAATATATGTTTTATTCTCTCCCGCTCCCTCTATCTCTCTCTCTCTCTCTCTTTACAGTGTTTTATTACCTCTGATTTTTTTTTTCTGAAGCACAGCTTTGTACAAAAAAGATACATGCATGTATTTCTTTCTCATTGTCTATTTTCATTTGGAAACCTGTTATATTCATCTTTTTTTCAGCATGTTCAGAGTGTGTGTCCTAGTTTCCCAATAAACCTCATCCATTTTCTATTCACCTCCCTCTACTGCTCTCTCTCTCTTTTGAAGACCAACCCCTTCCCTCATTTTTAATTGCTCATTTTCTTCTCAAACTTCCTTGTTCTCTATTATTTTCCTATGAAATTTCGTGTCTGCAAAGCTCATATTTTCCCGGCTCCTTATTTTACCGTCTCTTCGCCTGTTTTATTTTAACTTGATACTTTCTCCCTACGCGTGTCTTGACAATGCATTCTATGATTTACATACCCATTACCACCGTAATTTCATGCAATTCCATATTCCCCTTCGGGCAATTTCATCTTGGACGGCCATTTACACATCAGGTAATGAACACATTACCATTGACACAACATGCCTTTGAAAACGGTGATGGAAAGAATATTAAAGCGAAAACCAACAAAAAGAGCAAAAACAGAATTGAGACAAAAAGAGAAATAGAGGGAATGAAAAAGAGAGGGTTGAAAAAGAGAAGAAAAAAAGATGAGATGAAAGACGGAGAGAGTGTGAGGGGGAACTATAACATGGAGCGAGATTAAGTGAAAGGGAGAATGTATAGCCGCTTTAGTCATAATGTTGTGGATAATGAGAGAAATAGAATACATCTTTTAACACTATCAAAAATTAATTAGCGATGCTTAAATATTAGCTGTGCTAATTGCTAAGTATAAACTGACATAATCGGATTCATATAAATCATTCTTCTTACTTTAACATGCTCATATGCTTCTTTTAAGATCTACACTTAATTTTTAACAATTGATAAGCTACAAGTTTGTTACTTAGTGGAACATAAATGATTTACTGTTTTTTAATGGTATTTGCTTTACAATCTGTAGCGTATCTAAAAGTAATAATTGGAAAGCAAAAACATGTATAAGATAAATGCTTAAGATAAATTGATAACGACATGGTTCAATGCATAAACTTATCACTGTCTTCGAATGTAATCGCATCATTCTTCTTTTATAAAAAAAAATCTAAAGGATATGTTTGCAATTACATTCTCAATCATCCATGCGTATAGGCCGACCGAGTAAACATAACGATATTTCATTTTCTTTTTAACATGACAATTCACGCATTCAAATAAGAAATTTTTACTTATTTTGAGTTGAGGGAAGATTCTATGGAAATAATAAATAGTGCTATCACAATTCGATAAGTATCGGGGTTTTTCAAATTTGCAAAAATAATTACGAACTGGAAGAAATGAAAGAAATAGGATGTAACATGCCAGACCAGCAAGGAATGATGCCATCCCGAATTCAATAAGCGCACTGACATATATACTTTGGCGTTACTATGGTTACAATATCTGATTCGTGCTGATCGACAAAGCAAATGCGAATCGCAAGATGATATATCATATCAATTGAATCATATCGAATAAGGTTAGCGTGTAGTTGAGTTGTGTCGTCATGGAAACGAGATTAACAATGCATCTTGGTGTTTGATCAAAGAATTTCTCCATGTATAACAACTCCAAGAAACTATTCGCCAAACATTTGCTCTGTATATGATTACATTGACGGAATAAAAAAACAAAAACAAATCAAAAGAAAGCCAAAATGAATAATAGCATGAGGTAAAATTAAATGGACCGAATTATAGAATGAAAGAGCACACGATGGAACGCATATCAATTTGAAAATAAGATCCAAAACCATTAATATATATATATATATATTTCTGGCAAATTAAGCTTAAATTCTTTTTAATATAAAACAACTTTATAGGCACTGATGTGGAGTAAGTTTTCAGAATAATATCTTTGTTTATTTGTTTCTGACATAGATTAAACACATTTTTGAAATGATAAGTGGGAATTTCTATTTTAAGAGACATTATAATTCTGCCAAAAGAGGGCGTTAGATCTGCTCTAACGGTCAAATTTAAATTTTCACAAAGATTCAACGCATCAAAAAAAAAATTGTTGTCACGGTCAATTTGCTTATTTAATCGTGGGAGTGTTTTATAAGAGACCAATATAATTGATATAATTAAACCTTACTACAACTATATAACCCAGCTTTAAATGGAGTACTAAAGTGCTCGGTGACACGGTTTTTATTCCGTGTAATGGTATCGATTTATTGTTAAGCCTTTTCTCTGATGTGCGCCTTGTGCATGAAAACTAATATCCTCACCTCATATCGATTATTGCAATAACGATTTTACGCACTGCGTAATAATGAACCAACCTCTTGGCATTGAAGAAGTAAGTGAAGGAAGTGTTTCTGTGTGTCAGGAAAATTGTAAAAACTAACAGTGAAAATTTGCCTTTATTTGTGAGGCATTTTTTCCCAAGATTTCTTTGGACCTTTCTGGACTCTTCTGATATGTAACAAAATTATTTTTTGTGGTTTTATTCATCAATTTAATGATTTCTTTTTTTTTCCCTCGAATCATGCTATAATTTTCCGTTTCAGGTTTTCTGTAATTCTTTGTTGGCGATTGTTGAAATAATGTTTGTGCGATTATTAGCTCAACGCCGTCTAATTTATGCCATTATTATTATCTCCCTCTATAATTGTTCTACTTATAATTTAAGACGAATAAAATTCTCAGCGTTCAAAGGGAATGTGTAACTTTGCGGGGGCTTGTAAAAATTTTGAGCTGTGGGGCCCTAAATGTTGTCAGTGTATGTCATAGTGTGTCATGAAGAAACCCTGAAAATTTCCTTTCCCTAGCTACATTACATGCTTTACAATTAGTACAAAAAAGTGCAAGTGACCGGAAATACCAGATTATTTTCAGTCTATAGACTGCATTGATACCTTCAGTTGCCCTTGGTATGCTTCCGAAATGCTGATATTTATTCATAAATATCAAGAAAATTAAACGACTGATTTGCTTCAATGTTAAATAATCACTTTAATAATGAGTCCACATCTTCTAAAGATCACTGTCATTGATGTAAGCCTTAATTGTATAATTGTAACAACCGGTAATGTCGCACGACGAATAATGTCACATAAATGCATTTTTCAGTCTGGGATCAACCTTTGACCTCGCCATCCGAAAGTCGTGACTAGGATTCGAACCATGGTCCGATTCTGATCAGTTTGCGGGCCTATTTTGAAAAAAAATACCTAAAATAATCTAAATTGATTACATTTATATGGAAAAGGAAAATTAGCCTCCAAACTGATGCGGATCGGACCGAGGCTCGAATCCCAGTCACATGTTTCGGATGCGATGGTGAGGTCAAGTCAAAGGTAGGTCCAAGACTGGAAAAAAAAAGCATTTATGTGACATTATAATGTGTTCAGGTAGCTAACAACAACAACGACGACGAATTGCTATAACTTGATTGCTTTAAATCTAATACGTGCAGTGGTCATAGTAATACTATACCTTGCTTTGATGACACGATGTTGATTTAAATAAGGAATTTACAAGATACAATATCCATTGAATTCATTGAAAAGTATAAGGTGAGAAATAATTGCTTTGTGGTTTTTTTTGTTTTTTTTTGTGTTTTTTTTTTTTTTGTAGATAGTGACGCTGATTTTCTTATGTGTAAGCCTAATTTATCGTTCAGAGTACGTACAATATTCTTCATAATTGTTGCTGGAATTATTATGATTTCTATAGATTCAGATAAAAAATTCCCAAATGGATTATGGTCTTGGAGGTCATTATTGTCCGACATCGTCCTAAAATATAGGCATTTAAATAAAACAACGCCCGTGGCGTTTCAGCCCACTTGACCAAGTCGCTTCCATCTTTAACAAGAAATCGATAGACAATTCCACCGACTGTTTAAACCCCAACCTCCATGTATGAAAATAGATTGGGGCGTTTTATTTGAACTGATTAGCATGTTTTATATTTATTCAAGCGGCGTTCCATGCGAGTTGGCTCAAGAGCTCTTCAGCTTACCACTCGGTCGCCCTCCGAGGATAGATCCGTAAGATGCCCATACGTGATAAACAATCCTTTCACAGGCAGGAGAAGTTCAAAATAAATTTTTTGATAGATACTTCTTTCGATGAACTGCTGACATTTCATATCAGTTACGTTACGCCATTAAATTTCAATGTGAATTATATTTCTCTTGTGGTTACGAAATTGAATTTTTAAAGAATCTGTGTCAAAGTGAAATGAAATGATGTGATATGCTGTGAGGTCTTTGAATCAACAAATGATAAGAAATCAACCCAATTCCGCTGACAGTAATATGCACTACATAAGAATGCATGTATGGGACCAAACAATTTTTTTGGGGTCATATTTTAACTATAAAGGGATTTGAAGAGCAATTTTGAAGTAGACCTTTTTACTTTTATATTGTACCTAGATAATATGAAAATAATTTGAAAGTCTACAATGATTTTGTTCATCTTTCCCATTAAAGTACATTGTCTTTAAACATCATCCAGTGTCCTGACGAACCGCACCTTTTAACAGTTATATTAAAATGGGTATTGAAATGCCATAATAGAGAAGCCATAACCGGGCGCTTTATTAATGTACATGAAATGTATTAAAATTGTTGGTGAGTGTTACTTTTTTTTTTTTTTTTTTTTTTTTTTTTTTAGTCTCGTTGATTCCACAATACGTGTACTCGAAACACATCCATATGCCATTGATATTTAATGCCTAATATAATGGAGTAACGTCACGTTACTCCTCGAATGCAGTGACGTTACTCCATTAGGTTTTAATGTGAATCATCTCACTGAGTTCTTTGTGAATCAGATAACAAATCCCGGTTGTTTTTTGTTTCAGCAGACTTATTTTACCGTATACGTTTTGCCAAATCGACATGCTAAAAAAATCATTCGCCATCGCTACTAACGTGGGAAAAAAATGTTGTGAATATCATGCTTTTTTAAGACGTAAAGTTACAATAACTTCAGTTGGTAAAATTCCATATTCTAAAACGAATGGGTGTTTTTGTTAAACACTTCAAAATCTATATAGGCCGTATTTTAGCTATATAAAGTAAATTTGCATAATACATTTATCACGTATTATGAAAACTGATTGACGACTGAAAACGACGTTATCTAATTATAGAACTCACATAAAATTTCGTGCAAAACAAAAATGGAAAGGAATTTTGTAATGCATTCCTCATTTTGAATTTTACATAGTCGATCTTTCCTTTCACTAAATTCTCTACATTTGTACTTTTAAGGAGTTATTACATGTATAGTCAGGCCTCAGTTGTCATGATTTAACAGCTACTTCAAAAAAATGGCTAAGTTTGATTTTTGACTTGAATGTGTTCAGGGACATCCTAAGGAACAACTTCCAACTTGGTGTCAAATTTCTAATGGCCATCTTGACCCGCTGAGGGGTCAAAATAGGGTAAATATGGGTCAATTTTCGAAAATACCCCGATTATGTTAAATGACACACCAAACTGTTCGTCTTGTTATACTGAACAAACAAGTATACAGAGTCATATGGTTTTGACCTCCCGTTAAGAAGTTATTGCTCGAAAGGTCAAAAGGTCAACGAACTTTCATTTGACCAAAAAATACACTAAAAGTGTTTGGAAAGACCAATTTTAATGTTTTGGGTGTCTATTTATACATATTTTAATTTAGAAATTGAGTAAGACAACTCCTTTTTAAGAATACCTTATTTACATCTTTAATGCCCTTTAAAGGGTCAAGATATGGGTCATGTCAGTGAACTCATTTTAGTTCAAAATACACGGCTCAATTCGGCAACCATTTTTTTTCCCTGATTTTTTTTTTTTTTTTTTAGTTATTGTCCAGTTTAAAATGTCAAGTTGATGGTGACATCAAGTAAGGTATCATCGCAGTCCACGAATGACCTACTACCCTAAAAGGGCCTTGACACACCCCTACCATGCAGCAAATCATCCCTGTGCTGTATGTGACCTCACAGGCATTATTGTGCTTCAGCTGTTTCTTCCCAAGGTTGTGATAGCTTTCCAATGATTTCCAGGAGTTTTACCCCATTGAAGAATCAAGGGTAGAATAAAGACATCTGTGTCCATAGAAAAATTTCTTAACTTATAGTAAACAATTAACACCAAAAATATTGAGGATAAGGATTTGGTCTTCTTCCAATGTGTGAAGCATATCAATCAAATCTGGCATTGACACATCAGGCAGGATGAATTTGCCATCATACTGAGGTGGTCCTCGCCCAGTACTATCTTTGTGCATAGTAGTGGATAGATCCACTCATATAACAGGATTGTCTTGATGTTGCCAGAGAAAGTAGCCATGAAACCTCTGGGGTGACTTGGGTTAATACATCTCTAAAAAAGAGGATATACATTCTTTTTAATTGTGTCCAGACGCAAGTTGTCTTTTCGACAATTCGGTACATCACATAAACTGATGCTGTAAGTTCTAAACACAAAGTTCAAGATTGTTTCGTGATCACATAAGAAACAAGTGAAAGACAGTTGCTCTGATGTACATGCCAACAAACAAAAGTGGACACACTCCTTCTCTTTTTGTGTTTTACCAAGTCTGGTTTCGAAGAAAATGTTGTCCTTGTAGCATACGCCTCCCATCAGATTATTAGACATGTCAGAAGGAAGAGGTTCGACTATTATACATGCCCATTATACATGTACTGTAAAAACCTTTGCACTTCTTGCTAAAATGGAAAATGTCATTGTTCCTTCCCATGAACATACTGGTGCAGAACCTGCATCTGTCTTCTATGACCATCTTTCAATCGATCATGCACAGTTAGAGGAAGAAATTTCTTTTTGAAGTTTCCTCCAATGACTTAATTGCGAATCAGCTACTTGTATTAGAATACACCCTTTTTATAAATCCAACAGAAGGGAGCAAAAAAGTTGGAGAGCATACCAGATAAAGGTCATATACGATCCAGGCTAAGTATATCAGGCATACATCTTTTTGGACTTTAGCATCCAGATGCTCTTCCATCATCTCTCCACCAATGGTTAACAAATGATAGGTGGCAACTGCTTAATTTTGATACACCAAGCTTGCACTGCCCTGTAACTTTTGACCAAGCAGAATGACAAATCCAGTCTGCCCTTGATTCAGATTTTGACTAAGATCACGACTCTGCGTCCAAATGTGCGAAGATTCTTAAGATTTGTCCCATACATCTATGCTTGTAAAGTTTGCCAACAAGATGACCCAACCTAGTAAAAAAAAATTAAAAAATACAGGGTTGTGTATTGGAGGGCAAAAAACAAAAACATAAACAAACACAACAACAAAACAAAACGATCAGTGTTTATGACATTGTGGCCGCCAGCAGCTACTGCATTGCAACATTTACACAAATGGAATTGTTGTCTTAGCTCACTCCTCTTATTGTGCCTATCATGACTGTCTTTACCCGAGAACGAAAATGCTCTTTCCCTTGACCATGATGACCATGACAACTACTGAATATGGTTTCCCAAATCATAATGATAACTCTAGTTGTTCACTCTTAATATCAATCTACACATTTTAAACTGGCACACACGCACATCAACACAGACAAAGAAACCCCAAATGAAATTAACAAGAGCTTTCCTTGCTCTGTTAGGGTATTTTAAGTGAGTTCATGACCCCAAATGACATTATTTCGGCCCTTGTTCACTGAATAATGAGCTCTTCTAACTCTGTTTACTAATTCAAATTACATATTATATGAAATAGACAGAAAAACAATGCATATTGATCCTTCCCTATAGCTTTTTAGTGTATTTTGTGGTCAAATGAAAGTTCGTTGCCCTTTTGACCTTTCAAGCAATAACTTCTTAACGGGAGATCAAAACCATATGACTATGTATACTTTGTTGTTCAGTATAACAAGACAAACAGTTTGGTGTGTCATTTACCATAATCGGGGTATTTTCGAAAATTGACCCATATTGACCCTATTTTGACCCCTCAGCGGGTCAAGATGGCCATTAGAAATTTGACACCAAGTTGGAAGTTGTTCCTCATGATGTCACTAAACAGATAAAAGTGAAAAATCAAACTTAGCCAATTTTTTGAAGTAGATGACAACTGATTCCTGACTAGTACCTATTTTTAAAACACATGATACAATAGAAGGAAATTATTCTGAATAAAGGTGTACACTTGTCCAGCTAATTGCGTTCAGTCACTGTGAAAGAGTACCTGGCGCGGAGTAATACTCAAAAAGACTTAAAGTGCTCCATTTCTTCACGTCCGTTTATTTGATACCCAAGTCACATAAGAAGGCTCGACACCAGGCCTATAAACCACCAAAAACAGATGTGATTTTCCTCAACGTCCAAAAGTTTGTCGGGTATTGGCTGAAGGTAAAGTTGATATTGCGGTATGACTGAGTTTTGACGGATCCGTCGTACATGGTTGAGATATGAATGAATGGATGTAATGCATGGAGGAGGAAATGATTCCATCATCAACGAGCTGGAAAGATTTCCTTCGATCGTCGATCAGCAAGGAACTCAGGAAAACGTCGAACCAGAGGCGATCACCACTGGAGACCTTTAAAATCAATCAAACTCTTTTATGTTCTTGCTCTTCAAATCTGTCTCCACTTAAATATTTCTCACAGTCTCCTTCCTATCGAGCTAATATTTCCCTCTTTGTGAATCTCTCCACCGTCTTCGTTTGTCAAGAATTCTGTCTCCGTTTTCGTAGTATACTCTGCTTTGTCAGTTTATTCTTCATTCCGTCGTTGTTTTGCTCACTTGTTGTCTATGGACCGATGGCTTACCTCTAGCTTACTGTCTCTCTCCATCATACCATGGATATATATATCCATGATCATACACACTCTCTGTCATATATCTGTCTCTCTCTCTCTCTCCATCTTTCCCTCTCCTTTAATCTTTCTCTTTCTCTCTCCCTCCCACGCCCCCACCTCAATTCACGTATGTTTACCAATCGTTTTTTCTTTTCATAATTTCATCCTTTCATCTTGTAACTGTACTTTCGTCTCTTTTTGAGCTCTCCAACTAACTGGCCTGCTCTCCACCTGATATGATATTAACATTAAAGGCCTACATTATGTCACAATGTAAATTCAAGCCGTTTCTTAAACAATAGATGCTATTTTCTTAACTTATAAGAATTTTATTCCATTGTATATAATTCTTTGTTTAATTTTTTTTTTTTTTTACTTCTTTTGACTTTGAAAATGTATAGAATTATAATGAGATGATAATAGAAATGAAAATAAAAAGTCTTACTCCAATATAAAAAAACAACAAGATTCTTATAATGGAGAAATATATTAAAACGAAACAGCATTTTACTCACTAGCATCATAATGATACATTTCATTTTGTGAAAGCAGGTCTGAAATTATGTTGGGAATCAGAAATCAGCAGTTGGTCATTATCATCATTCAAATGTCAACGGCCAGGGTATTTATAATCATGTGAGATATAATTTTAATCTGGCGAGGACAATCAGATTTTGGAGATAATTCATTTCAATTAACTCATGGTATTCAGGCACCGTCCGCCCTGTGATATATGAATTAATAAATGTCAGCATTCATAATTTAAGAGGATTCACTCTTTTGCCACTATGTGCAAATTAAAATGAAATTACGGTCATACGGTTCATAAGCTCATTTACCAGATGTACTGTATGAACATGTATACAAAGAAGGGGAAGATAATGGGGGTAGGGGTGGATTATTCAAGATAGAATATAGAACTTATATAGAACGATGTCGTAAAAGAGAAAAAGCAGTGGTATTAAGGTAACATTGTGGAGAGAGTTAGAGAGATAACTAGGATGGTTCTTATCAATAGTCGTATTTTGCTATACGGTAGAAGCAGCAGTAGTATTGGTAGTAAAAAATAGTAGTAGTAGTAGTAGTAGTAGTAGTAATCGACACCAATATTGCTTTATTGGTATATACCATCATTAATATTTTGTACATTCATGAATAAGTGAAGAGAAACATAATGCTTGTTGCGTGCACTTTTCTATGCATTTATGGTCCAGCTTTATTAAGTTAAGAAATAAAAGAGCCATAATTATGCTTTTAATGAAATTATTTTGCCAACGTCATCGGGCATACCTGATAATGCATGCAAGATAGTCAACCACTCTGCTATCAGGTATATAATGCTGTGAGGAGATTTCGTGTTTCTAATTCTCAGTCCCACGGGACCAAAAATTTGATATAGGTTCGTCATACACACTGTAAAAACTCTACCGTTAAATATGCAACACCAAGCTGGTGTTAAACTTGTGGTGCTAGATTTTGGAATTAGATTGCTATCTCTCTACTACCACTTGGTGACAATACCAATTCTGAAAAACCACTTTGTTTAAGTTTTTGCAGGTAAAAGTAATAAATATTTAATTACAAATATCATAAACACCAATATCATGAATATAGTAGGAAATTTAGCTTCAGTTTATGAAGTTAATTGAATGGTTTTAAACATCAGAAGCTGGTGTAATTTCACACCGGCCGGATTGGTGTTAAATTAATACCAACATGAATCAAATCAACACCCACTGGTATCAGATTGGAAATTAACACCATGAAAAGTGTAAAATTAATACCAGAATGTGGTGTTTGGATGTCGTGTCACTCACGACACATAGAGGTGGACCATTTTAATAAATGTCAGAGAGGTACACTATTCATGTACATATACCAGCACTTACGGTAGCCTTAGAGATCTACTTGGGCATAAATCCAACCATAACCAATGATGGCCAGAAACCCATGTCTTTTTTTTCCTTTCTTTTCTTCTTTTTTTCTTTGTCGTGTCACTCACGCACTGTTCTTTAATCATAATTTCCAGGACCAATTGTAAAATTCAAATCCAACTGGTAATGACACATGCCACTCCTACATTATACATAATATGGTAGTCATGATCCATTCATAACCTACAAGTGCAAAAGATATGCGCCTTTCTATCAGTCCAAATGTCGTGTCACTCACGTTTGAATATTACCTATAGTAGATTCCAAGCCGGTGTTAGATTTACCCCCCCCCCCCCCAGTATGTACTTGATGAATTTCGCTGAATTTAGGACATGACATTAAAATAAAGAAGTATGTGTCATAGGTTATTTACTTTTGCTCATCTTAATCCTAATGCCATTGATAGATGTAGTTTTTCTTATTCAGTATACTGTACGTTTTTCGTCTTTTTGTTGATTTATTTTGATTATTTTCTATTTATTTTTTCTTCATAATTACCCACAAAGTAAAAAAAAAGGTGAATACTTTTGTATATTCCAACGAAATAAATACAGAATGCAAGGGTAACGTCAGTCACCGACATCCATTCTGTAAATTGTTATAGCCAACAAAAAAAAAGGAAATGTACAAATCATATTTTTTGTGTGCGCATATGTGTTCTTAACAGCCTAGTAATATTTAAACTTATCACCCTACCATGTCTCAGACACGAGATAATGTAATCTAAATCCTCACTATCAATTTCCATGTCTTTTTTTTCCTGTAACGTCAGTTACCGGCACATAACCGATATTTCATATAGAAAATGAAGTTTGGCAGGTTTGACCCCATACGGGGTTCATTTGGCTTATACTCTACTCCGGATCAAATTGTGGACAATACTGGATGTATGGATCCAGTTGACAAGGGACAAGGTGTGGCCTCATTGGACACAGAATGGGATCGTTCTGACCGATGTCTTGTGCACTTTAGAATAGTTTTTTTTTTTTTTTTTTTTTTTTTTTTTTTTTTTTTTTTTTTTTTTTTTTTTTTTTTTTTTAATATTACGTTTGCTCACCCATAACACCTGACATCCTATTTGTCTGGATTTCATCATATTCACACTGATGCGGAACGACCCTCGTTAACCTTCGGTGCAGATGTTAGTCCCATCTAATTAAGAAATGAGATTGCTCCCAGTTTGATGCAGCCGATAAAAACACAATTTGTGCCATGTTTGACGCGCCAAAGATTCTCCAGATCATGCATAGTTGATGGCATGTTCTATTTCGAAGACATTGCATTGGGCGCAACGATGCAAAAACGAGCGTAATGAACCAGACGAGAAAAAAAAACAAAAAACAAACAAACAAACACAAACACAAAAACATGTATAAAATGATAATCAAAGAGAACTTTACTTAGTTTGAACAGAAAATATGCATAGAAGTATATAAAATAACGAAAAACCAACGATTTCACGCTATTTCAATATTGTAGATAGTCTGTCATACTGTGAATGGGGATAGAAGAAAAGGCTATTTTTAAAAGCTGGACGGTATTTTTTCCCCCATTATTATCTGTAATTTATCTTAATACCCATTTCATTAAATGTGTGGTAATTGAGAATTAAACATAGTTTGATGACAATAAAATAAATCGAGACCGCAATACAGTCTCGCAAGGGAATCGTATGAATGATGTCTCTGCTCATTGGCTCATGACTATCACGTGACATTCGCCTCGGCCGTTTTAAACAGGCCTGTTTAATTTCATCTCTAAACAGATCCTGTTTAAGGTTATTAAACCTCGATTTCCCGGTTTTAAACAACAATGTGTAAATATTAAACAAAAATGTTTACATTTTTAAACAGCGTTCTAACTGTGTAGGTTCATTTAATAAAGAACAAAATGTAACATGGACTATTGAAAGGGTTTCCTTTTTACCAAAGCAATTTATTTTTACCCTCATTTTTCGAGCCGAAGTGCTTAAAGTTTAAGTTGCAATCGCTATATAATTTAGAAAAAAATTATCTTTCACATTAACAGAAAGTAATATCACATAATTTAAAAAAGGGGCTCTCAAAGTTGGGTTTACTCTTTTTCTGGGACGCATTGTAGTATTATGCCAAGTAGGGATTTGTTATGCATGTATAGTTCTATGCAGACTGATTCCTACAGTCAAGGTTGCATTGAACAGCATGGAAATCTTTATCTGATGTGGAGTTTGTTGAGGGTTTTGTTTCAGGTTACGTTATTGACAACCTGCCACGTACATACCGTCAGGATGCGCCGTTTAATGTAACCGCAAAATAGGGGGATTTGATAGACGGGCTGAAGGATATATTCTGATAAACCACAAACATGGAAAATCAAGACGGATTTCACAGGTGAGAATATGGTAGAGTAACAAAACCAAAGACATGACGGAAAGTTAGAGGTAAGAAAAAGTCAGAGATGAGGAGAAAATATGAGGTATAAGGCATACAAAGAGCAATATAAAGACTACTCCACATGTTCTGTCATCATTCTTTGTTATTCTCGTGCCAGTGAAATTTCTGAAGTGATATATTTGAAGGTTTCTACATGAAAGAAAATGAGTATGCGAGACCGCAAAAATACCGAAGACTTACGGGTGAAACGCACACAAGTTAGAAAGGTAAGGGAAGGAGAGAGAGAAAAAACAAAGCAAGAGAGACGGGGAGGCTGAGAAAGAAAACAGAGGGAGAAAGAGAAATGAAGAGAGCACGAGGATGAAATTACTACATAATTTAAAAGGTGAAATAAAATGCTATTCAGGCAGCAACTGCTTATTTCTATAGTAATTTGAAACGCCTTGAAAATAATACGATTAGAAACTTGACTGCAACTATATATATTAACATACCCTTGCCATACTCACAGTACAATAGACACCAAAAAAGTGTTAATTGTAGGCCAAATAATAAAAAAGAAGGCCCATTGTCAGCAGACAGTCAAATACACACAAAAAGTAACGCCGACGCACTGAATTTAGTCTCGACAATGCAGTGCAAATTGCATTCACCTAGAGTAAAGTTTGTAAATTTGCTTTTTGCTGGTTCTTGTAACGAAAGCTTTTCGAGGTCTATACTTTTAAAAAAAAGGTTAAAAAAAATATAGAAAAAAGATCATTCGTGCTTACAGACTGATCTAATTTTAGATACACCATCAGATAATGAAAAACAGTCTGTAATGTAAATGTCAAGGTGAGGTTCGTGACCAATCAAATGAGAGCTACAGATAAACGAATAAACTGCACCAATAAATTGCATTTGATCACGTTCTATCAGGTCAACATCATTTCTATATTATTTTTATTCCTCATAAACGGCAGAAATATTGTGGGTTACGAAAAAACTAATGTTTGCTATTTTTTATATATTTTTTTTTTTATTGATTATAAGGGTAGAAATAAAAAATATATATATCATAATCGTCATTACACATCAAAAAAAATAATAATAATAATGATGACATCATCCCGGTAAACCTCATTATTACCATTGCGTACAGATAGGTAGTTCAATGAAAAAAAAAGAAAAAAGAGAGATATTTTAATGCACATTCTTCAGTTACTCCTATTTATACATCTTTGTATTTATTCATTTCTTTATGAATTCTTATACATCATTTTTCACAAAGGAGCCTATAATGTAACAAGCTTAGCTTTTAACTTAGGCTCCTTCATATTTCTTTCTTTCTTATGCTACTGATGTCATTCGTTTTATGATTTATCAAATAATGTATAGTATTGAAATGACATGTAATTGTTGTTTTTATTATTGTTTGATTGGAATATGTAAATAAACTGAACTGAACTGAACAAGGAGCACTTTAGTGGACACATGATTTTAAAATAGAGAGGAGACACACGTCTGTAAATTTGTTTATAACAAGTATATTCAATGTTTGGCCCCTAAAATAGATATGACATTATTATTGCACGGCAGTTGTGCACCCCTTCCCCCGACTCTCCCTGAACGTGCAACTGTAGCATAGCAAACTTAACCATTCATCAGTCTTTTATTTATTATTTATTCATCGATTTCAAACCTATGTACCTATTACGTCTAATTAAGAAGGTACTTTGAACATGTGAAAAGTAGGAGCACATTCAAATAAATATTGATTTGTTCCTTATTGCAGAGATGAATATATATAGAATATTGGATGGCCTTGAGGTTGATACAAGGAATATTTTGAAAAGCGAGTTCAATATATCCTTGTATTGACCGAAAATAGGACATCTAATATTATCATTATTATCTATACAGAGGATTGTTTAACGAATAGCCCCCCCCCATTTTTTTATCATAATTTTTTTTATTCATTAAGGATTCTAAACCCCACCCCCACATTTTTTTTCTTGATAAGAATTCTATATTTGCAATTCTGAAAATTAAAAAAAAAAAAAAAGAAATGCCCCCCCCCAAAAAAATACCCCCCCACAAAAACAAAAAAAAAAACAAAAAAATTGGCCCCCCCCAAAAAAAAAAGAGCCCAATTTTGCTTGATTTTGGAAAAAATAAATACAAATTCGGCCCCCCCCCAAAAAAAAAAAAAAAAAAAAAAATTGCCCCCTCCCCCACCAAAAAAAAAAAAAAAATGCCCCCCCCCAAAAAAAAACGTCCCCAATCCCATAAAAAATTATTTGGTCTCACCCCCAAAAAACAATACAAAAATATTAATCTCTCTGGTTATCTCACTTTCAATTTGGGGATTCCCCTTCTTGCTGCCCAATATTTTTCGATATTAGGCAGTGAGGCCACGATATTGGGCGAGTTCAACGAACTTTGTAAAGTAGGTCAAGTTTATGAAGTGCATCAACAAAATAACACTTGTATTTGGCCTCTCAAATCCCTCTGTATGGATAATAATTACTGATAACGTATAGCACTGAGTAGACCTTTATGTAGGAGGTGGCAACTGATGTTCAGGTTTTACCATGAACGTTTAACTAAAATGTATGAAATCCTCCAGGGCCCGGTGACAAAGATACGATCGAGTTTTGAAACTCGATCAAGATAATATCGAGTATTGATACTCGATCAAGATAATATTCATTATTGATACTCGATAAACAAGATCGAGTGTCACTCTTTTCTACGGAATTAATATATACATGTATATGTATATGTATGTATATGTGTACATACGATGAATATTAATCAGTCATTGCGAGAATGAATACAGTTCAGACATGATTGCCGTTTCTCAACTTTTATTGCTACTGGGGGATATTCCCAGATCAAAACATCATTTACAACATGTAACTGTTAATCAGTTTGTCAACAATATTTATCAAGTCAAAATCAAGCAAAAGTGGCCTCGCTTGAAGGAGCCCAATGAGGGGGAATGCGGGTCACGTGACCTCCCGGAAGGAAGATATCCGACCGGAATTCCAGGAAGGTGTTTCCTGGATGCGGATTCCCTATAATTTATCATGTTTATCATTCAATTCAAGTTTGTTCATTTCATCTTTGAACATTTAAACATCATTTTCCATTAATCATCTGTTCATAGAATGTGTCTTAAATATAGGAGGGGAGAAGCTTTAGACCTGAACCTGAATTCTGGGAGGGGAACCTGGTCATGTGACCTGCGGGAGGAAGAATCCACCGAGTTCCAAGACAGGAGACTCAGAACTTGGTTCCCCTACCAATGCTTACTTGACCTAAGTATACAGTCCCTCCCCCTTTTGTTCAAATTATGCGATATCATAAAGAAACCTATCCAAACATCAGAACAAGCCCAGCCAACCACCAGAACAACCCCAACCAACCAAACGGCCAACCAACCAGCCATAACAGGCCAACCAACCAGCCAAACAAGCTTCTAACTGAATCAACAAGCCAACCAACCAACCAGAACAACCCCAACCATCCAACCAAAACAGGCAAATTCAGTAACGAGTATTGCTAATTCGACGACTAACAAGCCAGATGTTCTGCCATACACAGCTCAATTTAATATGAATAACAGGCCAAGCAATCTCTTAATTTTGTATTATCCTTTATCGTTTATCTATCTGCATTCATTTGAAATGAATTCAAGCCCACCATCCAACCAAAACAGCATTATTCAAGTAACCGGATCATATGCAAATTCAACCGACTGGAATAAGCCCAAATGTCTAGCCATAAACATCCAATTCCACAATGAAGAACCAGATCAAAAAATCTCTCAATTTCTATATCATGTCCTTTGTCGTTTTCCTTTGCATTAATTTGAAATGAGATTATAGTAATTCCATAGTTTTCATTAACAGGACTTCTAGTTGACAAATTAATTTCTACTTCCTAGCCTCTGGTTTCATATACCTTATATATTTTTAATATCGTTATCTTTGCAACATACTAATTAAGGGGCGCATATACATAGACTTCCGACCTTACCTCTGTCATCCAGTATATTCTAATAATAATTATAAAGTATTTTTATATAACGCCATATTAACCAAATAATTCTCTATGTTTAACAAGGCCTAATTATGTAATCTATCACAGTATAAGCAAAGAAAGAGAAAATCGATATAATCTTTCATAAAGGAAATTCACAAGCAACATTAATTGATAAATGACTATAGCAATTAAGAGTTAAAGCATATAAATAATTAGTACTATGATGTAGCGTAATTAACTGTAATATAATTATAGAAGTAACCAGAGTCAGTATTCTATAATTGGGTGGGAGGGAGGGAAATTAGCGTCTTGTATCCCCAGTACTAAGTTGATGAATGAAATGCAAGCTTCTAATCAAGCGCATACGTGGCGCGTAAGCGTACGACGCTGAAATCGTTCGCCGCGTTTCATTGGCTCTTACCGCGTAGAGGCGGTACCCACGGAGCTGTTGCTGAGCCACACTAGGGACGCTGAATTACGGTGCCTTACCAGCAGTGACTGACAATCACAGCCTTGTGCTGGGGCGCAATTTTCCCGCCTACGGGAAGGCCGTGTGCATGTGACTTTGGCCATAATATGGCTAGCTATTGTGACCTCATCCTCCGCAAATGCGTTTATTCGCTAATTCGAATAATGTATTGCGGAATGAATACAGTTCAGACATGATGCCGTTTCTCAACTTTATTGCTACTGGGGATATTCCCAGATTCAAACATCATTTACAACATGTACTGTTAAATCAGTTGTTCAAAATTTTATCAAGTCAAATCAAGCAAAGTGGCCTCCTTGAAGGAGGCCAATGAAAGGGATGCGGGTCACGTGACCTCCCGGAAGGAGATATCGACCGGAATTCCAGGACAGGGTTTCTGGAATGCGGATTCCCCTATAAATTTATCATGTTTATCATTCAATTACAAGTTTGTTTCAAATTTTCATCTTTGAACATTACATACTTTTTTTTCCTTATCATGTTCAATGAAGTGTTTCTTAAATATAGGAGGGGAGAAGCTTTAAGACGCTGAACCTGAATTCTGGGAGGGGACACCTGGTCATGTGGACCTGCCGGAGGAAGACATCCAACCGGATCCAAGACAGGAGACTCAGAACTTGGGTTCCCTACCCAATGCTTACTTGACCTAAGTATACAGTCCCTCCGCCTTTTGTTCAAATTAATGACCGATATCATAAAGAAACTCCAAAAAAACCCACAAAGCCATTTTTTTTTTTTTTTTTTTTGCCATTTTGGTTCTATTCTATCTCACTCAGGCTGCTTGTGAAGGCATGATTATTACAAGGTCATTTTCCTACGTCAATCATCTATATAAGATATACTAAGACTGAAATGTGGCCATCGTCTTTGCAGATGCTTTCGCAGAAGCAGCGTCCGCGTTCTGGAGCGATTTCGCTGGTTATAAAGAGGGTCTCCTCGACTGACCGACTGCCATTTACGGGGATTCATCAATATCAGTTTAGGTTGTCCTTTCAACGGGGAAATCTGTAGTTCTTTTACTTGCAACAGCTCGTTGCAAAAGCAGCAGCGTTATCTCGCATTGTTTCGTTCCCTTGTGTGTTGTTAATATGGCATTCCTGGATCCTCAAATTATTTCAAGCTTATCAACAAGCGATGCGGTTCTATATACATTTCCTGCGCGTAATGGGTATCTCCCGCTTATCGCCATTTCAAGGAATCTACTCTCTCCAAGTAATATTATGACATTTAGTGCAGAGCTACCATCGCGTTTCATGCCCATCGGGTTGAAACTGTAATTCCCGCTTGGTCTAACACACGTGTTCAGCAATTTGCTCCCTCAACATCCCAGGAAGAGCAGTTGGTAGTGCATGCTGCTCCCTGCATCCAGCCTTCCCACACAATCAGGATGCGCTATCCAGGTCTCTGTAATGAAAAAGACGGAGAGCTCGAGAAGTAACATGTTCCAAATATATCAAGTTTCATGTATTTTAGGTTTTCCTGTAAAACTGTCATAGCTGTTGTCGTTATTATAATTGTATTGTTATTCATTTTGATTTATCATTCGGATTTCTAATAGCTGTAAGCCAAACGATTTACCAAATGCCCTACAATGGTTAGGGTTAACCTATTGATATTCTGGTCATAGACACTGTAATGTGGAAGGGCATTCTAAAATGTATTACTTGCTGTGAGACTTTGGAATCGCCCACATATTATATTAACCCAATTCAGCTTTTAGTCACGAAAACGTACACAGAAATGCATGTAGGGGAAGGAGGGGCAACGGACCCTAGGGGCAAAACGGAACTTTCTCATAGCTTGACATCAAAAGTATTTCTTTCTATAAAATGTATTGCAGCAAATGAGGCATTGCTGCACCAATTTACCACTGAAGTTTCATCGAAAAAATCAATACCTACAGAGGGGGGTGCCATTCAAAAATTTGTACCTTCTGATGTAGGGTATTTCTGCTTGGGGCAAAATGGAACCCAATGGTGTGGGGCAAAAAGGACCATAATTTGGCTGACCCTGGGAAATTTGGTGTGCTCAGCATCCCTTCTGCGAGACTTCCAAAGTACCACTTTATTCTTGGCCAACGTTGAACAAATTTTGACAAATCAGTCTCCAGGAGGTTGATTATTTCTTACGGGGCAAAACGGTACCCCAATAATAGAGGTACCAAATTTCTGCCCTCAAAAATATGCAACCAGAGTCCAATTGAACCTTCTTTCCCGATATTTTTATCAGCTTCATCTTGCCGCGAAGTATGAAAGAAGATGAGAATTATTGATCGATGTTTCAAACTTCAATAAGAACTCCGTCAAGGAAATATCATTTTTATAGTCTTGCTCCTATCTGTGACGTCACAGAAGCCACTTGAAGTTACGTGGTCCGTATGCCCCACCCTCCCGCTACACCTGTAATCGGGCAAGCGCAAGATTTCGAGACCCAAACATATCAAACTGTTTGTATATATTATGGCAACATTATGACTACGAAAAATATTATTATTATTATTAATTATCATTATTCTTATTATTATTATTATTATTATTATTATTTTTAATTTCATTATTTAACCCGTCCTCACTTTTCAGTAAACTTGTGAAGAGGGGGGGGGGGGGGGGGGGACCAACAAATCGCGAATAATAACCAAGCATATCTATTCAGTCCCCCCATCTTTCGGCTCTGTCCCCGACTCTCTTCAAAATACGCTGGCCCCTTGTGATTCATGTTTACATGAAGTTGAACTGATTGTCTATCATGTTTATTACCATGTACAATTATGTTGAGTTTTATCAGTTCATTATAATATTCCTCCTTGTTTTCCATTTTCTTTTCTCTTCTCTTCTATTCCTGTTATTTATCCCACTGTTAAAGAGTTGCTTCATAAATTGTATACATTAATGTTGATATCTTGTGTCATGTTGTTCATCAGCATGTTCAGCATGTGTTATCATGGCAACATGGTGAATTTCGTGGCACGGTGGATCGACGCCATTGTCATATGAGTTAAAAAATATCATTTATATAGAATTTTAACCTAGTGAAAATACTTTTTTAATCCAAAATTTTAGTTTAACACTACGAAGCTTGGAGATATGTACACTTATTGTTTATGTGTTTTGATTCGAATAAACCATTTATCTATTTATTATGTATTAGAAGTCCTGTTTTCAGCAAAATCTTAAACCATTTTAAACAGAGTAAAGATTATAAAACCGACGCAACTGTTTGTATCAAACCTGTTTTTCTATAATTTTAGGCGCAATTTGATCACTGATTCAAAATTCATTGTTACATCATAAAGGGGTTCCACGTACCAGGATGTGCCTTTATTGCACGCATTGTTACGTCATAAAGGGATTACGCGTATGTTTACCTTTATTATTATTTTTTTAGTCTACTGATTTTATCCGTTTTTAAAAGTCAAAAAACGACACAAATCATGTTTTACGTCTGGTTCTCAGCCTAAGCTGTTCCATTTTCAACCGAATATAGATTAAAACCCGGTCACTGTTTATATTAACCTCCTGTGTCGATTTGGAGGAATTAGAACAAGAACTGACGGAGCCTTTTACTAACATACATACAACATTACGTTAATTATAGTAGAGTCTCGATTATGGCAATTGAAGAGCAATACTTTATTGTGCAGCTTTTTACTGTAATACTATTCTTAAATATCCTGAAATTAACATGAATGCTCACAATAATTTTCTTCTTCTCTCCCCCACCTTTCTCTTTAGACTAGACTACACTAGATTCCCTTATGGAATAGACTCTACCTAACAAGACTAAATTGTTGCCACATAACGACTATTCGCGTAATTTTTATTTATTTATATTTTTTTAATTAGTCTAGATCTACTTCATTTCACTAATATCTGAATAAAGATTTACAATGTTGTTAGATTCTACAGTTTATAAGGATCAAAGCCCAAGGGATCGGAAAATATCTTGATTTATCGCACGTCATATTTTCAGAATTGATAATGATATTTTAAAAACTAGATCTAACGTTAGACCTATATAAAAATCAACTTTGCATGAATGCGGCAGGCCTACTACCACGGGCGTAGATCCAGGAGGGAAATCATTTTAACGTTAGACCTAGACTACGCGAGCGCGAAGCGCGAGCCGAAAAACTTTGAGCTCTAAAATGAGGCAAATAATGCAATATATATCATGAATATTCAACTTTGTTACTCTCAGATATAGTGAACATCTTGATTTTCAAATTTCCCGAAATTTCCTGAAATTATTTTACTTCCTGAAAATTTCCTTGAAAATACGAAAATTTCCGAATTTCGGGAAGGGTGGAAACACTGCAGGGTAATTAAATTCAGCTGTCTAAAATTTAAAATTGAAGGACACGGTATTTACAATTAGACTTCTACGGAGATTTGATTTCATAGGATGATATAAACCTCAAACCCCTTAAAATAGGATCAGTATAGAGTCTACACAAACTCTAGAACAAAACACATAGACCTATTCTTGACTTGTGCAAAGGAATAACTTCCTGCAACTCTAAACAAGTATAAAATTCATTCAATAATGGTGGGGGGAGGGGGGTTCGGATTTGCCTGCCTTATATTAAAGACAACACCCTTGCATGACAATGGAGTAGGCCTAGCCCTAGGCTATAGTCCAGTCATTTTGCCATGGCGATAAAGTTCACAAATTCCTACCTTGTGCCTTGTGGAGGTTCGTTTATGTGCTAAATTTCACCTTTATTGTAACAATTGTCATCCTTTGAACATCATCTTTCGGTTCGTTTCATTCTTAGAACTAAAAGTCTAAAAAATCAATTCATATTCTAGATTATCAATTTCATGATTTCTAGTTTTATCGTAAACAAAGCAAACCCCACAATGTAAGATGCCTGGATCGAATGAGCTGAGCTTGAGAAGAAATTCTTAAATTCCTCTCATCCCAGGCATTACCAACTTAAATTGATGGATCGAGGCCTGGACCCTAACTTAGATTCTAGATCTAGATCTAACGTTAGGTCTAGCAGTAACATTGATCGACAATGTAAGGCTATTGAATTGTGAGACCTCACCTGCCGCAATCCTGGCATGAACAATGATCATATTGCTGGCCTATCTGGCTTGTTCCGGAGTAGAGTCTGCTGTCTGTTGCTGCTCCGACATGGCTCTAACGTTAGATCTATCTCCACTCAAAACAGCTCAGGCGGTGGTACGACCTGCAGTGCAGCAGTGCCCAGCTAGCATTGCTCTAGATGATTCGGCTACCAGCCAAGGTTCCTGGTCCATGATCTACATTTGTCTTCCTCCTTCTAGATCATAGCTCTAGATCTGTAACGCTTAGTTACTAAGATTTCCTCGGCAGTGTTGACGTCCGTTTCAGCCGTAGACTTAGGCGTAGAGAAGCCATATAACCTAGATCTAGGCTATCTTACTTTCTGGTTTCCAACTTAAAATCGGTGATCCATTTCCAAAATGAATCCAACATCAGAATTTGCTAGGTAAAAACTCCTTGTAGTGCTAGCGGAAGACAAACTACGCCTACTTTTAGTAGTTATTAAAATAATGTGTCCAGATAAGAAAATGGTGTTAAGAACGGTTAACAAATTAGCGTCTTGTATCCCCCAGTACTAAGTTGAGAATGAATGCAAGCTTCTAAATCAAGCGCATACGTGGCGCGTAAGCGTACGACGCTGAAATCGTTCGCCGCGTTTCATTGGCTCTTAACCGCGTAAGGGCGGTACCCACGGAGCTGTTGCTGAGCCATCACTAGGGACGCTGAATTACGGTGCTTACCATGCAGTGACTGACCAATCACAGCCTTGTTGCTGGGGGCGCAATTTTCCCGCCTACGGGAAGGCCGTGTGCATTGACTTTGGCCATAATATGGCTAGCTATTGTGACCTGCATCCTCTCGCAAATGCGTTTATTCGCTAATTCGAATAATCGTATTATATTGATCAATTCTTTTTTGTTGTTGTTACAGGGCACACAAAATGTGCTCCAGGTGTATTGTATTGTATTTAATTCAATCTAATATGTTTGATATTCATAAAACCCATATTACAAATATCAACTATTTCCTGGGGGATTTATCAATAAAGCCATGAAAGCCTGGTTCCTGAAGTGTTCTTGTGTCTGAAAACATTTGTATATTCCTCTCCGTGTTGAACTTGAAACAATCATTAATACCTTTATCTTGGACTATCCACTCTCATTAATACATTGCGTCCCAAAAAGAACTATACACTTTTGAAATGGCTATCAAATTAAAAAATATATGATTCTTGGGGAAAAGATTTATATGTATATATAAAGCTTATATCCTCAACTATCATTATGACACAAAAAATCCGAAAATAACGCATTCTTCGGTGAACAATGCCCACTTTTGCAAAGGACACAAAAATTAGCCTGCGCAGGAATTCGCTATTCACTTATCACCTTTGTATGGCACGCTATTAGGGATTCAACTAATAATGGAATGAATCTGCTAACAGAGTAAAAAAAAACATACCGAAAGTCAGAAATAAACAATCAATATTATGAAAAAATGTATTTTTCACCGTTTTGTTTTCATATCATTGATTTTTGCTTTGACTTCAGTTTATTTTTGTCTCTGTTGGCCGATTTATTCCATTATTAGTTGAATCCCTAATGGCGTGCCATACAAAGGTGATAAATGAGTACCGAATTCCTGCGCATGCTAATATTGTTGTGTCCTTCACAAAAGTGGGCATTGCTCACTGAAGAATTATTTTCTAATTTTCTTGTGTCATAATGATAGTTGAGGATATGAGCTTTATATATACAGTCTGTGTCAAAAAAAAATGGTACAGTCGGGGAAAAAATAATTTAGGTGTAAAATTTTTTTAAATAATGTGTGTATGTGGTACCAAATTAAAGCCAAAAGATTTTCCTTGTTGATGCACTTTGTTCTGTATAATTTGCTTTCGTAAAACAAAAGTTATGCTAAATTTTGTGCGACGAGGAACAAATCGAAATTACGCACGTCTATTGTTCCATTATGCGAAACCTACACAAAAGCATGGACGTCGTGCGAAAATGGATTTTTCTTGACCGTAAAAAACTGGTCATATCTCAAAAATTACAGCACCAAATGTGATAAAAAAAATTGCAGAAGAAAGTCCGATTATCCTGCTTTATGAAAATGCCAAACAATACCAAGTTCTAATTAATATTCATAATATAAAAAAATGTTTTCTGACTGTACCATTTTTTTTGACACAGACTGTATATCTCAGCTTTTCCCCCCAAGAACCATGTATTTCTTTATTTGGTAGCCATTTCAAACGTGTATAGTTCTTTTTGGGACGCACTGTATACATAATCCTGTTGTGTGATTATACCCAAAACAAACAAATAAAAACCGTATGTTTATATTTGAGAAATATTTTCTCCTATTATTTGTTAAGGCTACAAATAAATTATCAATGTCTATATTAAAATCCTAGGATTTGTCGCGGCTTCAATATTATAGTGTTGGCCTGACAACGGCTATTCATATGCATTAAAGTCAGAAGTTAGTGCGACATGAAATCACACGACCTCGGGAAGAATAAAGGATTTCATAAAACAAGCTATATCGCTCGAGATGATGTACTGCAAGAAATGTTTTGAGAAGATTCGTTTCGGTCATTGGAATGAATGATCGTGAAGAAAACGAATTGCATGGTGGTAAAGTTAACCTACATTATGTTAGCATGTTTGAGTTAGAATGCTAGTAAGAGAGATAAAGATGGAGGGAGAGAGAGAGAGAGAGAGGCGGGGAAAGAAAGGAGCGGGAAGGAGCGGAAGATTATTTTTCCGAGTTTCCCTTGTTGAATTCGTCAACTAACAGGAAAATGCGTAAGATAGAAACGATACATAGATAATATCAGAGGGAGCAAGAGATTATTACATAAAGAGAGAGAGAGAGAGAGAATGAAATATTGTTGATGGGATGGAGGGTTAGATTGCTTCAGTTGTGCTTTCGCATCAAACAGCATGTCAATATCAATGGATGTGTGCACTATCGTTGACGATCCGTGTTAATCTGGGGGGGGGGGGGGGTTTGGGGGAGGTGTTTTACCAATTCGTTGGCTTTATGTATACGACTGGAACATGGTCTTGGGTGCTGTACCAATTACATTATTTATCATTTAGCACAAGAACTGATCACCAGTCGCCATGCGTAACTATCGCATACCCCTCACGATAAGTTCACATCTAACGGAGATAAACCACTCAATATTTAAAAAGGGATTATCTCAGGACTAATGGATTTCCTTTTTGAGTTCTATGTATAGTTCTATGACATCCTTGACAATAAGTTCACATCTAGGGAGATACACCGCCAGAATTTGAAAACGGATTATGTCAGGATTAACATGGGATTTTATTGAGATTAATCAGTGACTAAACAGGCTCCACACAAGATTAAATCGCGATGATAGAAATCTGTTTAATACCGTCTGAGCCACTTTTGTGGCTTGGATTGATCAGGATGCAAATCTACAAGTCATTCATGTAAATAAAAATCCTTCTGTTATTTATCCCAGTTTATCAAGTGTTTTTGTCTAAGCAGTTGGTGTTCTCTAAATGCTATGATAAAAGTGTACTCTAGAGAGCACATGTAGATTTGAAACATTGCTATGCATGACATAAGTGTTGTGTCAGACATGAAATAAGTACGCCCTGTCTATATTCAAGGTATAGAAATAATGGGAAATACTAAGCCAAGGAATTCAAGCCAAATCAACACTGTCAAAACGTGTAAAGTGAATGCTGAATTATTCATATGGAGCAAGTTTACAAAATGAAATAAACCTAAAAAAGAAAAAAAGAGAAGAAAGAGCTGAGATTTATGCTATAGAAACATAATTCCTGGAATGAGATTTTGCAAATATTAAAAAGCCCGCCGATGAAGTGCTCGTAGGTATTCAGAACATGGAAAACTCTTTCTTTTGGATTCTGGCTGCCAATGAATACTTGTGAGAACAGGAGTGATATATTGAAACAGGGATGTTCCACTGAAGATACTGTAAGATTCATTAAGTGATTTTGTCAAAGGGTATATGTGGGCGTGTGGTTACTAGGCTTGTGTGATTTCTGAAGTTTCTAGCAGTCAAATATGTATGTCTTGATTTCGTTGTTTCACACCATTCAGTCGAGTGCGTGTTCGTGTGTCTCCCATGGTTATTTGGGCTTTTCTTCACATTATTGCTGTTTAGCTGTCAAATTTCGTGTTCTTGTGTTAGCTTGAAGTGCCCAGGATTTTAATCAGGAATTTATGGCACAGCACGGATTCAGCAATTTGACATGAGAGGGCGCACTTGTCTTATTGAACATAGAGTACCTATATAGGTACTCTAATTGAACATAACGCAATGCTGGAAATACGGCCACCATGCAGGGATGTGGCAATTAATTACTTGTATAATGCCTCCCCTTGTCTTTCTTTGATCTCTTTCCATTATATTTCAATATTTCTAGGGCAGGGATGTGGGAAGTGATACTTGATTTGCCGATAATAACGATCTATAACTAAGTTTGCATCATTTTTAACCATCACAATGGATAAGCCGCTCCAACTTAAACGGATCCCTCCTTAACATCACACCCTGACACATTAACTCTAAACCTTTGGATAAGGCATAGGGTTAGGATTAGTATTCGGATTTAGTGAAACAACTAACTTGAACGCTTTTGTGCAAATCTACAAATCATTCATGTAGATAAAAATGTTTTGTTATTTATCCCAGTTTACCAAGTGTTTTTGTCTAAGCAATTGTTTTCTCTAAATACTCTAGAAATCACATGTAGATATTGAAAAATGCTATGCATTACATAAGTGTTGTGTTAAAGTATCAGGTGAGTCGGGTGTATTGAAACACCCAACTTGAACACTTTTCGGCCCAATTTAAAACACAATCCCCTTTTTCAATTTACAACGATGTAGTATAAATGAAGAGTGTAGTGGAAGTACTTAAGTCACATAATACTAGTTCTGAGATATAATATTTCATATTACTCCTCACATCACATTTTCTTACATTTCAGATTCAAACTTGGTGGAGTTGATTTTTATCACAAAAGAATAATGTATACCAAATTTGAGTAATTTCGTGCTTATCGATTCCCGATAATCAATAAACCATATCGTGGACGACTCATCCGGGCTGGAGTTTGCCTTATTAGAAAAATAAAGTAAAATCGAAAAAGCACAACACTGAAAATTTCATCAAAATCGGATAAGAAATAGCAAAGTTATGAATTTTCTTAGGTTTTGAATTTTTTAGGAAACAGTTCTTCAAATTGGCAAACTGATGATGTCTCAGTCCCCCTACTTTCTGTGTATATTATTGTATGAAATACCAATTATCAAGATTTTCTGCCCCAAGGACATAAAAACAGGGATTAATCCTTGTGGAATATACAAGGTCACAAGTGCTTTTACTTATTTCAGTATGAGGGATAGATTTTCTGTATACGCAATATATAAAAAAATGAGATAAATAGGATTTCATATAATAAAATACACAAGAAGTAGGGGGACTGTGACATCATCAGTTTGCTCATTTGAATATTCAAATATTCAAATGAGACAATGAGACAATTGCCAAGAACTGTTTTACCAAAAAAAGTCAATACCTAAAAAATGCATAACTTTGTTATTTTTCATCCGATTTTGATGAAATCTTCTGTGTTGTGCTTGATGAATTTTACTTAATTTTACAAAACTTTTTCGTTTCAGCCCGGAGTCCTCCTTTAAGTACTTTTTCCACTACAATCATGGACTTAGGTACTTCTTCCACTACAATCGTCGACTTAAGTACTTCTTCCAATACAATCATGGACTTAGGTACTACTTCCACTACAAAACCTCATTATGGGGGTTTCTTGTTTGAGGCAATTCGTATTTATTTCTTTAAAGGGTTTATCATACTTTGATATGGCGTCTTCGTAATATTTATATTAAAAAAATCTTACTTTGGGGGTGGGGTGTCATTTTGCTATTTTTACTCATTGGGGGCAATTTTTTCTCAAAATTTTGATGTTTCAAAGGGTGAAGCCTGCTTCCCCAGATTTCACCTGTCTGAATTAAAAGCATAAAATATTATCCATTGAACTTATGACCAACATTGCATAGTTCCCCCATATTATTGATAGGGATTAATCATATGGGGGTGGCAATATTATTTTTACTGTTTAAGGGCACCTTTTCACTATTTGGGGATTTCTAGCCTGTGACTATTGTTTGACATAAATTGACAAAATAAGAAATTAAGCTGGCAGCAGGACGTAGTTATTTTTCATATATACCTGACCGGATGGTTATTATACTCATGTTGGGGTACTTTTTAATTTTTTTATGTTTAAATGGCAGGCCCGTCTACCCTGGTTTTTTGCATGTCTGACACGATTTGATAAGACTCATCTAAATAAACTTATACATATACTGCCTATGGAGTGGCAAAATTAGGACCAACTTTCCCCGATTGGGGGGGGGGCTTAAAAAATTATGTTGAAGGGCGGGGGGGGGGGCGGGCCCCATTCCACTTTACAAAATGATAGGACTTTTAAATATATTGATAATATTTGACTTGACACGCCACATTTGCAGATAGACCTTTTGTGTGTGCATGCTTGACATCCCCAATATTATTTATTTTTTTTTCGAGGGGGGGGGAGGGTGGCGCTGATCAACCGGCCATCCACCCTTTGTGCTTATTCTTTTGCAAAGTTCCATATTGCATTCACTATGAAAGACTACCACTTCCCTACTGTGAAAACCAGCTATGCGTTTTAAACAACCCTCCAAAAACAAATAATTTTGTTTAACCCCCCCCCACGCACGTACACACACACACACACACACACAAACACGTGCATATTAACGTCAGGCAAGTCTTAGTACATATTTTGGGGTCTGCAAATACAAAAAAATAGGAGGGCTGCCCTATTTCTCTTCCCAAAAAGAAAACTTGGACTCACAGCTGGTGGACTTAGGTACTTCTTCCACTACAATCATGGACTTAAGTACTTCTTCCACTACAAAACATAAATTTCGAAAAATGAGGGTTGTTGGTTGGGGCACTTTGCAATATTTTCTTCGCAAAACTGACACTTGCACATGATTCTTGATGGTATGTGAATATCATTTATGCAAAAAAAAAACTCATTTTTGAAAATATGTGACTTAAGTACTTCTTCCACTACACTCTTCAAATGCACTTCAACGCGTTGACGTGTTAACAGAGGTATTCATTATTTATCATACCATGTGCGTGATCAATACTTCACGGAGCATATTGATTTGATACGATGCGAAAGACTGGCTCCAATGTATCTAAAGCATGTTTACTAAAAGGTTGCTCACAAATTTAAAAAACATTATACATTATCCACAATGCTAGATTGTTTTTTTTTTTTTTTTTTATGCCCACCATTTTCAGTCCACAAGGATGCTTTTGATTTACCTCACAAAATAAATCAGTATCAGGTATACTATTGTATAATATTTTTTGTATAATATGTTTTGTATTGTAATAGCTTGATATGTACAGATACAGGACACAAACTAGTATGCAGTTATTCTTACTCTTGAAAAGAAAATGGAAAATGGAAAGAAATTTTTTTAATCGTTTTTTAGAAATCAAATTTCGAAAAAAAAACGACAAGATAATTACTTTAAAAAATAGATAACAGTAATATACAAACAACGTACCCCTTTAATATTCTCGAATCCGACTCTTGATTGCAGCTTATGTTGAAATGGCAACAGGCATGGTAGGGCGAGTGAAACCTAACACCGAAATACAAGCGGGTGTTTGAGTAATCACTCCATCTACGAACACGATTAGTTAGCAAACAAAGAGTATAGGGAGTATAGAAACAACGCTCTTCTAAATCCCTCAAGACGCTCATCCGATCACTTATTAACCCTTCTAATACTACTCGCTAACAAAGACTGTTACCCTGTAGCGTCTTATCTGTTGTAATTGATTCCATACGTCGTATTATATATTCACGACATACATCTAGATTATAATAGGATGGAGCCGCTTTGCCATGCAAGGAACATTGGGCAAGTCTGTTGGAAGGCAATGAGACTCCTGGTGATGCGTCATATTTAAATCAATTAGTCTTATTTCAACTGTTTATAGAATTCAATCACTTTTTATAATCGTAGCCGTATTTACATTATGTTACATAAAGACCTATGGAGAAAATAAAGTGTAAAACCATAAGAACAAAAGTTCATCTTTTGAGTTCTAGGATCATGACCTACTGGTAAAAATGTGCCAATCGTCCGTCACGTGCTTTTGCTTCTTCTGTTAGGATATAGAATTTAAATCTCTTTTTAAAAGGACTATACTATGAATCTTAAGCTAATATACTTAATATTTCAATTGTATTATTCATTACACTAATTCAGGTGATTCAAAGTTATAGGTGTTATTAAATCATAATGAATTTGCATCAATCCCCACCAAGGAATTGTCAATCTGAAGGCTTAATGGCCCACATATTCAGCTTCTACATTTAGATTGACTAGGTTTTGTTTCCGTAATGAGATGCAAAGGTCGTTTCTCAGTTTCAAACGACCTTTATAAGTTGGTAATCACTCTTTCGATTCATTCATTCTGCAGTGGATGAATTACGGCTATTAAAGTCAATATCAATCACTGTAAACGATACTTGAATGAATGATTACGGTTTAACATAATCTCCAGAGAACGATTTTGTTTTCCTTCAGCAAAACACATAAACAACCTAAAAAGATTCAAGGGGTGATGTACATTTTACTTCGTACTATACCTTGTTATCATTTTAAGTGAAAAGTAGAGCGGTATAAGAAAATAAATGTATATATGGTAAACAGAGATAGGCTAGAAATTGATTTCTTAATTCGAGTTGTACAAGTTATGACCTACTGCTTTTTTTTGTTTCTCTGTTGAATATGTATGTATATAGAATGCTTTTACAAGACGACTTTGTTTTGTTGAAATGAAACATACTGTTATAAGACCGTTGTGCAAAACAAACAAGATGACGCAGGTGAACACTAAAAAAAAAAAAAAAAAAAAAAAAAAAAAAAAAAAAAAAAAAAAAAAAAAAATACTAGAAGTGTTCATTTGTGTCATCTTTTTGTTTTGCACCACTGTCTTATCACACATTATATACATGAGTACGAATTATTATAGTAAATGTTATATAAATTAAACAAAATTATCACTCATGAAATCAGTACCATGTGTTTTAGATTTATTGTTTTTTTATAAATGATCTTAGTGTCTTCTGCTTCTTCTTCGCCTTTTGATATCTCAGACGTATAATCTTAAACCGCCATGTTTCCACATCATGTCTTTTATTAATAAGAAGTCACATGTGGTATATGATTTATAACACAAAGGAAAATAAGGAAAATAAGGAAATGGTATGTGTACGTTTTGAAACCCCAGTAAACAACGGTTATAATCGCAGCAAAAAAAGGACATTGATTCAATGCAATATTAAAATGTGATATACAGTATACATACATTTTTATACCTGTAACACGTATCTATCCATTCTAAGAACCCATATTCGTTTAATCTGACTACTCGTTAATATACTTTTTAAAGTCTCTTTCTCAAGATAATTATCTAACGATAAAAAATACTGAAATTATCATAAAGTTGATGTGGATATGTTAAAAGTAGTCATTATCTTATGTGCTCACTGATTCCATACTTTAAAAAAATCAAAGAAACAGAGATAATAAGTCACCAAGTTATAAATGTTATAACCGACCCAATCGTCTGAACGATTTCACAGTCATGCATTTAGATTATTTAATTCATGACTTTGAGTGTTATTGAGACATTCGTAATCATAACTTATAATTTAAAACAATGATTAAACATATATTTCAAATTCTCAGTCCCAGCTACCTGCCAATAGAAATCTATATTCATGTATATCGTTAATTTGACTGTAATAAGATCAAATTTAAAAGAAAAACAAAATTAAAAAGAAAATTGTTTTGATATTTACAAATAACTTTTTATCAAATAGACCATGTTTCTTACACTTTCATAATATACGGGTTGAATTATTATTATTTTTTTAAACATACCAATATGTATAACTTTATATTTTGAGTGATTATTTCAAGGATTGAAACCCGCCCACTTTATACCATATAGCATTTTACTTTGAAGACGTATACCTGAATTAACTTACGCTTTTTCCTAAAAGGGCTGACATGTATTACATTTGTATGCTTTATTTTCAATGATATTCATAATATTCCATACGTGGTTAGACCAGTTATGAATATCAGATTAATTGCATTTTCTGTCTTACTGCCTTTTATTTACCATGAAAGTTATCAGGTGTAGTGACAGGGGTAAATGAAATGATAATGCAATTACCCAACCTAATTCATCTTGTGCTATTAATCCCCCTTGCACGGAATAGGATATATAAAACAATCCTTATATTGCGATTCTAGATTATTTGAACTCGTCGCCAGAATGAGGATGAGCAACGCTATCGCTCATCCAAACCTTCACATGAGAAGGGAAACTATTACGCCTCTTAGACTACAGTGCAGGGGATGACTTAGCATTGTAAAGCATGTAATGGAGCTACGGAAATTCAATTTTCGGGGTTTCATCTCGACATATATTTGACATGAACTGACAGGATGCATGGGGATGTAGGGTTCCTTAGCTCAAAATTTCACAAATCTCCACATAGTTGCATGTTCCCTTTAATACTGTTCTTAAAATGTGACTTCAGGAACCCGTCAAGTTCTATCAGAGGCATCCACCTGTCTATAGTCAGTGGGGAAAAAAAACCCCGAGAGCTTGTCGATGTTTTTGTTGACTTGTACGAAAATGCGATTTTAAATCTTATTCGAAAAAAAAGAAAGAAATTTGTATAGGCCTACTCAACTGAAATGCATAGATACAATATCACGTGTATTGACTCTTCATTTTTTCATAACATGAACTGTTTGATATAAATGATCAAGCAAAAGTAACTTCTGTCAAGAATGATAATAACAATATTTATTCATAATGCGCACATTTCCCATGACCATTAAATAGTCTCGGTGCATCAGATCACCTAAGTGCGCGTGGTGTCTGTGACCATGATATCAATATAACGGCGATATATATTTTTTACTTTAATAACTTGATGTCACGTGAAACGATGTGCCCAAAATGATATTGGCATGTTTTAACTTGATTTGAAGTTGTATGCCTCTTTCAAGCATGGTTATTGGCACTTTCTCTATACTTTCTATAAATTCGTGAACAAAGAAGTGGTAGAATGGCAGCTAGACCAGCAGCTAGTGACATGCCTCCCATGACGAAAAATGCAATGTTGTAAGACTGGGTGTCGTCGTAGATTTTCCCTGAAAGTCAAAATAATGAGAGAATAAGAAAGAGAGAGAGAGAGAGAGACAGAGAACAATAAGGCACATAAAAGTACACAATTAATACTTCACACATTTTTTAAAGCATAGGTAGGTTTTACTACATACTACACTAACCAGTATGACCCAGTGGTGAGTTAATCTTTGGTGAGTGTACTAAAATTGTCACAATTAGATAGTTACGTAATAACATTGTTATCATTGTTATTTACATATTTTTTGTTTGTTTCTTTTGTTTTTGTTTTGTTTGTATGTTTATGTTTTTGTTTTGTTTTGTTTTGTTTTGTTTTGCTTTTGTTTTTTGTTTTTTTGTTTGTTTGTTGTTGTTTTGTTTTTTTTGGGGGGGGGGTTACGATTCAAGATATCACTAAGTTTTATCATTATTATCGATTTTTTGTTTGTTATGAGTATGTACTGTAATAAAGATGATTTGTTAATAAACCTATCTGAATCTGCCTAACCGTAGATGATAATGTCATCCAACTGTAGAATCCTGTCAGAATCTCAAATGCTACGGGCTTTATTATACAGTGAAGTGATATTTAACTGTGACACTGCTTATCATACATCTTTATCGTATTCATTGATGTTATCCCAATCAGTCTCGATTTTGTTTCCTTAACTTAATTATTGTTACATGATAATTCCTTTTGATTCTCACCTGCTATATATCCGGCTAGTGGAAATGCTGTACCATAACACGCACCTGTAACCGACAGGCCTGTGTTATAGTTTTCATTGCCAGAGATCTTCTTCAGGTGGACGATCATGGCAGTGACACCAAAGCCCATTGTGTATCCAAACACAACAGCAAGAATCGTCAGGAACCAGAATGAGTCCGCAATATAATTCACAAAGAATGCTACTGATGCAAAAATGTTAACAACTAAGAACCAGATTTCAACGGGAAGTAGGTTTTTAGACAATAAGAATCCACTTGCGAAGCGACCGAAGAAATTAGCCACTCCCCCGGCGATTGAGATCTGAGCTGAACTGAGATCTGAGAGACCTTTGGCTTGAGCATTTGGGATAGTAAACAAACGCCATGTAGCGAAAGAAACAGCAAATAGATATACCTGAATACAAAACATTATTATTAGAGGACACTCTTTAAAAATACGAAGGCCAAATATATTTACAGTCCGTTCAAGGCAGCCTTCTTGTGGTGTCCCTAAGTTTTCTTGTTCTTGTTCCGTTTCGACAGTCAATCCCTCAATATCAGTTGAATCCGATTCAAAACATGGGTTTACTTGTTCTGTATTTTCAGTAATATTTTGGGGTGACTTTACACCTGTGTTTGTACCTTCTTTTTTCCCAGAATCCTTGGTAACATCATCTCCCAACGAATGAGCCACTCCGCTCTCTTTGACCCAGTCATTTTGACTGGGAATATTACTCGCGATTTTTACATCACGGCACTGGTTATTCTCATGATCTAAATCCCCTGTTTCTTTGTCGGTAACAGCCACCTGGTCGCTTTGTTCCGTTGCAGC
>CALNVZ010002974.1:20112266-20163273 GCA_940671915.1 Paracentrotus lividus | reverse complement strand
AAAACATCCCCGCATTAGGTACTTATATCTTCGAAGGTCCTGTATGTGATTTTGAAAAATAAAGATATCTAATTCTTACCAGTATTCATACTATGTGTGTATTACAAGACAGCTTGATATCTAAAATCGTCACAGCGTTGTGAAAAACATGTTCACCTTGCTTCGACGTCACACAACAGGTAATGTGCAGACTATAAACATTGGCATATCAGGTGAACTTTACTGTTCTTCATTGTCAATTTGTATACCAGTACTCGAGTCGAAATACTTATTAAAAACATCAAGGCACAAAATATGTCAACATTATTTGTATAATGGTAAATCTAATATTCAACAAAACCACAAACCGAATCAACACGTATCAAAATCTTTTGTTATAGGGGGGGGGGTGGGGTTGCTCATGTGAAAACACGCAAAATCTTTCTAAAGAACTGGCGAAAAAAAAATCAAATGAACTTACAATGTACTTCATACTAATAATAGTCCTACACTTTTAACCGGTAAATATGGAGGCTGGAGGTGATAGGGTTTACCAATACACACAACTGGAATAAAAACTAATGCAAAAATGTCTCTCTGATTTCTTTCTTTTTTTAATCATAAAACAAACTTCAAATCACACCATAAACGTACGTGTGTGTGGGTGTTGTATTTTTGTGTATTATCATTGTGAATACGAGTGTCTGCGTTACATGTTCTATGTCTATTTCATATTTGTTGATATGCGTATTTGTAAAGATTTGATTAGATTTGGATTAATTTGATTGGATTACAAATTTATTTTCTTTCATACATAAAATATTTTATTTATAAAATTGACAATTTTGTTCTTTAATCACCATTTCTGACAATATTCATTTTTTCTGGACACACTGAACCACGAGTAGCAATCAGATTATTTCTTTCAGATAATGGATCATATAATAATCCTGTTGCTTAATCACTATAGCAACGGACAACGTTTTACCCATTTAACTAGATTAGATAGGTGAGCAAGTTATGATTGCTTTTGGAGGAAATGACAATTAATTGTACATAATACCGTGTTCACTGTTTGTGTTTTAACATGTATATCTTCATAACATGAGCAGCAATAATAATTCGCCTTCTCCAGGCTATAATACCTGATAGTATTTGGTTTGTGTAAGGGATCGCTTGTATCAATAAAACATTACTTTCCACTTAGACCTGCCATTATCATAATATACCATTCAATTTTTAATTCTACAACGAACATGATCAGAATCATTGCAACACAGTTTTCAAGTACTCTATTTTAAATGATTAATTCTATCTCAAATGACCTCCAGGATACAGTGGATGTGAAATGATAATATAACAACACATAAATACTAAATATGTAAAAGCTGTGTACTTTTTTTTTCTCTCTCACATCTAGGCTGTACAATTACCCTTGATTATATCCAAGTTCAAATAATTTATAACTCGAGTGCTGATTCGCATGTATGACGCTTCCCATTTCTGGTCACCAATGTTATGGCGAAACAATTACTAAATATTCGCACAAAGAAGCAACACGTATGGGGTCTATGAAGGACATTAATCCATTTTTCAAACTTCACAGACATGATTCAGGCTTTTAAACTTGATTACAATGGCCTGTATTCTCAAAAGTGTACTAATAAATCTGTGATTTAACTGGGTTAATGGTTAGTCAAAATGTGACAAATCTGTCCACGTTTTTTTGTTCCTTACACGTTTTCTGGATTCTGGAATCGTTAGAAAAAACTTTGTACTTATTATTCCCAGACCGTTTTTAATGGTTTCAGTATAACAATTATTATAAGTCAACATTATTAAACTGTAACTGAGATTGTACCATATTTTGCTACTAATGAGTTCAACCACATATTCAAGCTATGGCTGACTTAGCACGTCTTTGTGAAATACACCTTGTAAAACGTGGGAAGCGTATAGACAAAGACAGTCATGCGGGGAACATTGCATAGTCAAGTACTATTTTATGTAGCAAAAGAACTGGTTCAAATATTGCATTTTTTTGTGAAATTGAAAGGTTAAACAGAATTTATATGGTATTTCTGCATCGTGTGGCAATTCGTTAGAACGATATCGACTCTGAAAGGTTGTTGATTTTAAATACAAAGGCTGCTCGTTATTCCAAAGTTACCTAATCCGCAGATCCGTTAGGCTGCACTCACAAGATTGCACAAATGTTCTTCTCATTGAGGTTTATTGCTCCGAAAAAGAAACTTGAGGCGTTTATTCCAAGATTTGTTAAAAATAGGACAAGGGCTCGTTTATTCGTAGATTAATTTGAATTAAAATCACTATGGTCCCATTCTTAGAAAATGAGGTAAACTTAGTTAATTGGAATGTAAGAAGAGCCTGATGAGGTTCGTCTTAATATCCGGAATAGAATTGTGTTTCAGATTATTATTTCAATGTATCGTAGCTTTGTGTTGTGTTAGCATGGTTAGAAAAGAGAGGTGGGTGCCTTTGATCCTCCATGACTTATTCTCATCGTCTCTATTATGGGTAAGGCAGGTAGAGTGATATCCCGCTTTCCAAGATCAACACCTCTAAGCATCAAAGGGATGACCGTTTTTGACATCTCAGGCTCGAAATTGTGCCAGTAAGGTGGCATACATCAAGAAAGGCGAGAAATTTCCCCCAAGTTCCCCAAGTGTAATTGAGCAGCGACTGCTTAATGTCAGATGTTTTAATACAACCCGCATCTGCTTTTGATGAATCCATTTATCCCGCTATACCTTTCTTAAAAGAATCTTTCAAAGCACTACAGAGAGGACGATTGCTGTCAATAAAACCTTATAACAAGTTAACTTAACTACATTATTTCATTGCGACTGATAATAAGCAATGCACAAAGTACCCTTAATGTTAACTGAACATATTTTCGTGATACCATACTCATATTTTCAAATTTTCACTTTTTTAGATTAGAGAAAAAAAGTCTACTTTAACAAACAAACATTTAAATGGCAGATCTGGCATAGAGCATAGAAGCCTTGTGATATAATGGATATAATCACGGTTTTGGATAGCACTTTCCTGAAGATTATTATTTATTTTTTATTTAGAAAAAATAAATACGCATATAAATTTCGTCGTTGTGAACTGTCCATCTCTTCAGAAAATACTATTACAAAAATAATCTTTTCTTTTTTCCCCCAATATTGCATTACATATGATTTCAAACAAAAAAGACTAGGCGTAAGGATTTCTTCTGTCAATATTGAGTCGTCGTATTTGAGAAACCTTTCCCCACTACTCGCAATGCTATTTTGCGTAAGTGCCGTAGTCTAGTGGTCGTATCACTCGACTGGGAATGCAAAGTCGTGGTTCGATTCCCGCACCGGCACTTATGTCCACTCCACCCAGGTGCAAATGGGTACCCGAGAGGATAATTCCATTAAGGCGCCTATAAATGGCTGACTACAAATATGGAGTTAAATCCAGTGATCGGGGTAATAATATACTGTAAAGCGCTTTGAGCCACTATGGGAAAAGCGCATTATAAATAATAGGTATTATTATTATTATTATTATCAAGTCTTGTATCCTCGCACTTCGGGACAGAAAAAAAGCTGCAACGTTGTCACGTGGTCAACTTAACTGACCAATGGGAATGCCTTCACATTCACACCCTCAGACGCACATGTTTGTGTTATTCCGTGCTGGAAATCAATTTCCTCCAAGCATGGAACCTTTTATATATTAATTATATTTTGAAAGAAAGAGTGGTCTATATTGATTGAACCAATCATTTAAAACGATAGCGAATTTAGCAACACTCTGATTGACTGTGTGTTATAAATAGCTAGTCTTAAAGTATACCTTTTGAGATAACTATTAACAAAACGGTGTATAAATTAAGCTACAATTTAATTTGTGTTGGAAAACTAATATGTTTTTAGGGGAAAAGTATGTGTTTTGCGGCATGGCAACATAATTATCACGATGTGAATTCATTGAGGAGTAAAAAAGTATGAGACTACACTGTCAGGATGTTGCATTATGGGTTAGGAATCAGGGCAGAATCGAGTAGTTGAGGACTTGAGGTGGTGCTATACGAGGCTCTTAGTTCGTACTGGCTTTAAGGTTTCAATTGTTGCCTCATTAATTAAAAAAAAAAGACGTAAGGAGTGTTATTTTCAGGGTAGACTTTTAGATTTACTGTATCGTCTAGCTAGGATCACAGGTGCAAAGAGTAATGTATATAATGTATATATAGATAAAATCATATATTCAATATATCTTTTACCTTTTTTTTACAGTGTCATCAGAAAACATAGATCCGGACAACAGACACTTCAAGGAATATAATGTATATATAGATAAAATCATATATTCAATGTATATATATATATATATATATATTACGAAGTAACATGTATTCAATCAGAAAAGTGACTTCCAGATGTTTCAATTTGAAGCAGAGCGAAAATTCCTATATATATATATATACATATGGCAGACCTGGAATTTTTTTTTGTTTTTTTGTTTTTTTGTTTTTTTTTTGTTTTTATTCCATTGGTTTTCATCTTAGAATCTTCTGGTGGTAATTTAAAGAAATTCGAAATCCCCAAAACATGGGGTATTTTAAGATGACGCTTTGGAAATAGAATCAAGCATTTGCAGTTGCAGCCTCTGTTTTTAAATCATTGCTGTAGTTATTGATACAGTTGCAAAGGACACTGAAGAAAATAAAAGCTCACCCTCACTCGGGGAACGGTGATTGTTTATAAGGGATGGTACCATACTACTTGCGTATGTTGACATGAGAGAAAAACAATATTTGAAGATCTACGTTTGCACTTACTTCAAAACGGAGCCAATTCCGTTTTTGGTATAGCCCCTGGAGAAGAAATAATGCGCCGAAAAGAGCATGTCTACTTTGTTCTGTCTCTATAAACTTCATTGATAAATAACAGGAATGTAAAGGTCGATGATGATGATGATGATGATGATGAATATGATGAACATAATTTACAGGACGGTAAGCATATGTATGATTACGGGGAATTAGATTTACCAAAATAAGAGATAGATAGACGGACAGAGAAAAAAAATGGAGAAGATTTTTTTTTTTTTTTTTTTTGTATATAGAAACGAAGGTAAACTGGGATCGATTTATTTAAAAGGGAATAATGAATAAGTACCTTATGAAAAAAAATAGAAATGTTCTGCTTAAGTTTACCATAAAATTTTGGTAACGTTGTGAGGAATATAGCACGTAACATTGATATATGAATTCAATAATTGTCTGAACATGATTATTCCAAAATAGCCTCTATTTTAAAATCAGTATAATATTATCCCTAAAAAAATAAATAAGAATAATACCTAGAAATGAATAAACAAAGAAATGATGTGAAATGTGAAATTTTTTTTGTTCTAGTTAAATGTCAATAGGTGATGAAAAAGGGAGAGTAGACGACGAAGACAAACGCAAAAACAAATATTAGCCGGAGGTTTGTTTTTATTTCGGTCGCAAAGACGTTCAAGTGACAACGAAAAAGGAATGATAAGGTACGAAGATAATTAAGAGAGACAAAAGGGGAAAAAATAAAGTCACTCTAGGGAATGAAAATACTGTCAACTGGGTAAAGGGGTGCATGATCGAGAGTGCACTGTAAAAAAAAAAGTAACTCGCAAGAAAATGAGTAAACTAATGCTTTACTCCCAACGGAGTAAATTTTGTTTACGCTTAACAGAGCTAGTAAAAAGATAACGCGCAAGAAAATGAGTAAACATAATTATGCTTTAGTCCCAACGGAGTAAATTTTGTTTACTCTTAACAGAGTAAAAAGGTAACTCGCAAGAAAATGAGTAAACTAATGCTTTACTCCCAACGGAGCAAATTTTGTTAACGCTTAACAGAGCTAGTAAAAAGGTAACTCGCAAGAAAATGAGTAAACTAATTGTTTGCTCCTTTCGAAGCTAGGAATGATACATAGATGACTAAAAGTTACTCTTTTCTGAGTAACATTTGGCTCTACTGCATGAGTAATATTTTTTACTCAATTTCACGCGAGTTACCTTTTTGCTCAGTATTGGGTAAGATTTTACTCATTTTTTTTTTACAGTGTGGGAGGTGGTGTCTAAAATCACAAAACTGTGGGGTGTAACAAAGACTTACGATTAATAAAAAGTTACGATTAATTTTTTTCTCGTTTGCCTCATCATGGACAGGATGCTCCAAAGATGATGATCCTAATCCTAACCCTAGCCCTAACCCTACTCTCAATCATATCCAAATCCTAATCCATGACTGTTCCTGTTTTACGAATGAGGCTACCGAGAACAAATCTATCGTAACTTTTTATCAATCCTAGGTCTTTGTGATATAGGGCAGGTCTCATGAAGAGTTAGACATTGTATTTAGTAAAGTATGTATTCTTTCATAAAGTATCCCAATATTAAATTTCAATGTTTGTCTTATATCTATTTATCTTTAAACAAGCATGTATATGTAAAGTGGTGAAATAATGTACAAGGAAATGTTGACACGGATACGTGATTGTGGTAATTGAATATACTATGTTGATTGAAGGTGGATGAATATTCATGTAGTGGAAACTTTATTCCCAGGCCCTCCGGCGAACGGCTCGAATCACGTTCGCCATTCTATGACAACCTTTACTGTCGATGAACAATGCCTACATTTCCATTACTCCGTTACCTTATCATTTCCCTCCTCTCATGAATTGCGTTTTATTTCCTTTCATTAAAAAAACACACGACGATATTGAGGTCTCCTCGTTTCCATTTCATTATTGTTTACTGTATCTTTTATCATCAAAGTTTAATGTTAGTGATCATGGTGATTTGAAAATGCCACTCTACTTTTAAATGGCCTTTTTCGTGCATATTTGAAATACCCTCCCTGATATGACTGGATTCAGTATTTAATGTTTATTGCTTGCAGGATTGGTTTTTAAAGCGTTCTAGTCAATTAAATAAATAATAGATGATATACCATTTCCTGCCACAATCACTGATTCGAAAAGACAAGTGCTCACGTCACATTGGTGAAGGTATCCCCTTTAGGGCAGTTTATAATCTGTGGTGATGGCGGTCGTGATGGTAACTACACGCACTGAATATCAGTCCCAGGAGAAGACAGTCCGGATATACATGGTTGATTGGTTTTTAGGATTTATCATTAGAGGGTAACTGTCCGCATGCAAGTAGCCGTTCTTTTGGTTATCTGTATTAGATGACTGTGTTGTAATTTATATAGTTGAAAGTTTCCGCAACGGTTGATTGCAAAAGGATTCGAATTCCAGCCACATCAGATACTCGTTTTGGCAAGACAACAATCTACATGTCCACCCATTTACCCATATAAAGTAATTGGGCATATTGAAGTTGCTTTGTGCGCTGAATGTATGATCCGTGGTATACCATATTATTATTATTATTTGTACTGTGCTTGCCAAATAAAGCAATACGTGCCATGTTGTAACCTACTCGAACTGGTTTGGCCCAACTCTTTGTATTGATGACTCTTACATTGGGATGACTGGGGTGCCACGAGCGTCACAACATGAAGGATTACAGCGCCATACAAAATGCATTAGTAGGATTAGAAGGAAAAGAAGTAGTCGTTTTTTCTTTCTGTTGTGTATTACATGAATCTTGCCAAGATTATGCAAGTTTATACTTTCCTTTGTAAATAATATACGATCTTAACAATATCAGTCGTTCCCAACCGAAAAGATTTACAGTTTGAAACTGTATACATCAGTTTCTATAAAGAATACAGAAGGCATGGGCGTAAAAGCATCAAAACAATTTGTGGATAGCTATCTGTTTGCAAAGTGTAAGACAACACGATGCAATTACAATTCATTATAACGTTATGTTGATGTTTTGAGGCAAATGATATAGACAACTAGGAAATCTATTAAATCTAGCTTAGATATGAAAACACTATACGCACACAGATATATAGCAATCCAGAAGCAATGGATGTATCCATACCAATTCTACAGAGGGTAACGCAATCCGTCGCAATTACGATTTCATATCCCTCCAGTAATATTATGAGACAGCAATTTATGCATTCATTGATGGAGGTCGTCATATAAAGATAGTGACCCCAAACTGGCCTCTATGTCCGAGCACGGTTTCGTGATCGATGTACGACAAAACTAATAGAAGGGCTCGGGGAAAATAATGGATGTGATGGAAACAAAATGAGAGGCGGGAAATGCTCTTCAGTCTCGGGACTCCAGGGGGATAAGTGACGTCAAAGAGAAGACATGAGTTACAGAGGAGTCGTCGAAGAAAACATAATATTCACAGACGAGATTTTGTTAGGCCACTCTGGTCAGTCATTCAATTGAATACCAGCTCAAGAGACAATTGAGATTGACATTCTACCTTTAATAAATCATCTTCATTGTATGCGCCAGGAAGATATGTGGATAGTTATGACAAAACGCTTTCTTTTTATTCAATCAAAATGTCACATACTAACCAAGTTTTCTTCAATATCATGAATGTATTAGGGCATCGCAAGATATCGAATAAGTTAGTCATGTTAGTCGGATGTCTTTACAACTCCGCAAAAAGTTTGTGTTTTTCTAGCTGTCTATTCACCTATTTCGAAACTTCGCAAGTACCAAATGGCAAACTTTTTCAGGAATAACATTACATACACAGTGTCGTTCATTTCAAATTGCTTCCCAAAACCCTAAACATTCCAAAGTGGTTTCAATACGCTCTATCCCTGCAGATATGTCATTCTATTCTTCATGTGATATGAACCCGTCTAAGATTTCTTCTCCAGCACTTAATCTATAATCAAACCATATAAACAACCCTAATATAGTTTTTAGTTGCAAACACGGCCCGGGATATACATACATAGATACGAAACGAATCAACATGTTCTACATGTACAAGACGTTTCGATATCGAAACACCAAGCATCATTTCAACTAAATCTATGCTATGGGGCTTTCTGTGGATACCCCATCTTCTTCCCGCATCAATTAACTGTCATTTGGTTTGCCAAAGAGCGCATCACGAGCAGTGATTGGATTAGGGCTATTGTATTTTCCCGAGATAACGTATTTATGCAGTCCTCTGATGCGCCCATTAAACCTTAACTTGACAAATGCGAAATCAACCACTTTTCAACATAACAGTCACGTGGTTTAAAAAAAAAAAAAAACCTGATGACTAGTAGCTGCAATCAGACGATTTTGCAAATGTGCTTCACCAACCACCCATTTTGGCGCCTTTAATCTAATTTGGCGGGAGATAGCATACATCCATTCACCTAGCCTTTTGACCGATACACATAAAGAATGACTACTTCTAATCATACTCTAAAATATTGTGTTGTTGTAAAGCGAGGAAGCTAAGGGTGCTATCTCACTTCGCGGAAACAAAATTGAGACAGATTTGCCAACATGGCATTGTCTCCTCTATTTCCGCGACGAAATCTTTTGTCCCACGTACCAAAGTTTAGGTGGTACAAAGGACGGATTAGCCAGCATGCCATTGTACTAGATCTGTCTCCTGTAGCCCACACAAATCTGTCGCGGAGACAGATATAGTGCAATGCCATGCGGGCAAATCTGTCTCAATTTTTTTCCGCGAAGTGAGATAGCACCCTAAGGAACTATCGAACAATGGTCGGCATACAAAGCACAGCAACTTTACTCACATCTTTTGGCAATGCATTTATACGAATTTACTACATAACACTGGACACAGAACTGATGATGCATTTAGGAAACTTGTTTAAACTATTTTTTTCTTATCATCTTAAACACATATACTCTAAAAACTGAAGTGCTAATTTATGGGTGCTCGTATAGTGACTGCACTTGAAGTGCTAAATCAGCACCTGAAGTGCTGTTTTAGCACTTACCCAAGTGCTAATTTATAAACAAAAAATGATCATGGTCGGTATGGGATTCGAACCGGGTTCACCTAGGCATAGAAGAGTACCGCTGACGTTACCAATAGACCAACGGAGATCTCGCTAACTGGCTTTAATTATGACAGCATAGTAGATGATTATGGCAAATTTGTAAAAAAAAGTTCATCATGCAACAATATGATCTGCTAGCAACCGTGAGATGTGAATTGGTCTAACGTGCTCGTCAGCGCTTCTCATGCAGGGGACCCAGGTTCGAATCCCAACGAAGTCGCGCCGTTTTTGCCCATTTTTGCTGAAAGTTCAGCTCACGTGAAAGTGCTAAAACAGCACTTTGAGTGCAGTTAAACAGCACTTTGAGTGCAGTCACTATGCAAGCACTTAAAAAGTGCTGATTTCAGCCCTTGAAGAGCTAAAAACAGCACTTCAGTTTTTAGAGTGTAGGAAATCGTCCAGTTAGTTTTGATACCTCAAAAATAAATGAAATAAGTTCCGGTGACAATTTATCATGATAATATCATTATAATCCTGGATCCAATACAATACTAAATGGGGGTGGAACTAACCCTAATACTTACTAAGAATCGAAACACTCGCAACCGTGATTCAAACGCTTTGCAGATAAAACAATCCGTAGAACATGTCGAATCGCCTACCAAAAATATAACCCTCTAAAATAATTGTATGTAAATTATCAAATGGATCTCGATTTTATTAAGATTGATTTTATTGAAATTTGAAATTAAATTTCAGCCCCTCACGAAGTAGCCTTTATCTTTTCTAAAAGATCGTCCTATACATTTTATGAATACTTATGAGAGACATGCATGTAATCTGCTAGAGAGGGGAAAAAATCTGATGGTTAAACACAATCTTCGTTAGTAAAATCAACGGCAGACCCTGCATTTGGAATCTCTGGCCGGTGGTGGCGCACATCAAAACAACGCCATTTGCTTGATCAAGTCGATCTGATTTTCATCAATTTTCATTGGAAGAAAATGTATTGCTGAAAATGTCCACCGTAGAATATATTAGCTAGATAAATTTTTTTTTTTAATCGAGGCAATTTCTTTGAGTAAAATCATTTTCTGGGGTGTAGAGTCCATAATGTTAAATGAATATTTAGCTACATATTAATGTTATTTATGGTATTTCCAAACCGCATGACACTGATCGAGAACACAAAAATCAACCCAATTGTAATTCCTTGCCACCGCTCAAGCATGTCTCAGTTATGATGTGGAATCTATATTGATTCATGGTTTTTGTGGAACTATCATTACCAACAGTGTGGCAAATCGTTACACCATTCATTGATTACCTTGTGCGCCATTATCTATGTCAGGTTATCCATCAAATAAATGACTACCGAGCGGCGTCTCCGATATATTCCTAAAATCCGCTTCACGCTTCCATTGTTATGAGTTCGGTGGATTTAATTTACATTGCGATTTTATGTGTGATGCATTGGTTTTGTATCTGGCAACAGGTTTGGATATTTTCCCCTTCAAATCTTTTTGTGACAATATCAGTATTAAATTGTAGTTGTAGTTCTTACCTTATTTCAATGCCAATTGTTATACTGTACTTCCATTTCAACACGATCAATATTTTATGCCACAATCTTTGCAGAAACACATTTGGGGAAAATGTTGCACCATTAAACCAACATTTGCTTTTCTCCAAGAAGTCTGCAGGGACATTTCTTCATCATTCTTTATTTCAAATACACCAACAATGGTTCACTATGAAGGTGAAATATAAACTATAATAAAAATCTGATACCTGTGTACATTGTGTAGGAGCAGAATTTGTAGAATTAAAGGATTAACATTCTTCTTTCTTAATATTTGCTTTCCTTTCTACAGACTGCAGAGTACAACCAGTGCAACATTGTGTAGATCTGCCAAGCCATTGACCGTGGATAATGCATTTTACTCACTAAAGTAGCATCGCTTTAAAGGTATTAATCATTAAGTGTCATTAGTCACCTCTTAGCCACGCTCTTGTTACTATCCTTTATTAACCCTGTAAAAAAAATCTTCGTTTTGGCTCTACCCATCCACATTTCTCCACCGTCTTGGAATTTAATCTTTCTAATCGATTACCTTCCTGCCCTTTTTGCATACGGTACCCCTTTTCTTACCAAAATGTATTCTTCACTTTGTTTGTGCCTTTCAATTTTGTCGTATAACTCTCCAGGTAATCTCATCTATCTATTCTTCGTCTTCATTTTTCGCATCACTTCCCTGTATCTGTACCGTCATCCCTAAATACTAATCCATTCTAGCTATGAGTCACCACCTTTTTTTTTCTTCAAATATTTGTCTTTATTCCTTGAATCTTGTTGGAATGTGTATATCGATACAATTATTTTTAACATAATTATTTTATCTTCTGCTTTGCATGTTTTATATCAATGGTTCCTTGACTTCCACAATAGCGGTTTTGAAGAAGACCGTATAGGCCTACCCCCCCCCCCAAAAAAAAAGCAAACATAAAAAAGAATGACTGTGATACCATGTAGTGTCTTTGCTAAACTTTCCTTTTCACTTTGTTCAGTTGTTTATTCATTATTCATTGACAATGGCCTCTGTTCGTGTAATAATACGGTTATATTTAAATTAAGAACATAAACTCAAATGTAATACAATGTAGGCCTGAAATACACGGATAACGCGCCTCCTTTGTCAAATGTTATTGTGGTCGATAACAGGATTTTTTTTTCAGCTGGTCGGCACACATCAAAATAGCGTAAGTGCATCTCTTTGTAATCTACATTAAGGTTTTTTTTTAAATGTATCTTTCTCACGCGTACGTTGGAAGTACCGATAAGCAGCGCGCGTTTGTAATGCGGGTTTGAAACCAATCGTTTTCCCAGATTTCATTTCAGTGATAAAAAGTCATTCTCAGCTCATACTCCTTTGAGTTTGGTCAAGTTTTTTTTCCTCACGATTCTGCATTATACAATCTAACGTTCGTTACACTGGATATCATCGTATATTTGATTCAAGTAAAGAAATTCGGATTCCCCTAAAAATCAATATAATATACAATGCATACTATGACCTTTAAAATGTAATCAGGTATAATTACGAATCAAACAGAAGAATAGGAGAAAGGACTTGAGAAGAAGAAGAAGAAGTAAAGAAAATGGTAGTTAATGATTTAGTATTTTCACAACCTTAATCGCCCAACCACTATCACTATTACCATAATTCGCACCTACCATCATCCCTTCAACGACTATCGGGGTGATCACTCCTACCAGCATAATCGGGCACCTACAGTGACCACACCTTCGTCAACCATTAACTCGTCAACTCATGTTCAATTGAAGTAGCGGATCAAGCATTAACTCTGCTAAAGGATTTTCTCGGCCCATGCTCAAGAATAATAGAGCCGCTACTGGCCCCATACAATCCTTTGTCATCGCTGATGCTGGATCCGCGTCTCATCTGCCTTTTGTCTTTGTCTTCCAGGTATGGGAACAGTGTGCTCCACCCCAAGATCTACCACAGCTATTGAACCCATTTGTAACGAGACTCATTCCAAGGCGTTGCCAGACATCAAACAAGGAGACAAGAAGTCGACCAGTCAGAGAAACTTCCACCACCCCACTTCCCCCATCAAATTCCAGCAAGAAAGCTTTGAAATCACCTCCGGAGATACCCCGCAGAAAACACAAGGATCGGCTAGCTCAAAAGACCGCACAGGTGACATTTCCTTTTTTTATTTATGAAATTTCACACCTGTAACTTATAAATATAATTACGAGTAGTTTTGAATTTGAATATGTTATAAGCTTAATGATAATAATAATAATAATAATCATTTTTATAGCGCATAACTCATTTCAAAATAACATGTCCCTATGCGCTTACAACGAGAAAGAAAAGGAAAACAAGCAAGGAGAATTATACAAATGTACTTAAAACACAGGAAATACAAAGGTAGTGTTTGGCACTGAGTTCATATACAAATTAGTTATTACGCATTGAATAGAGCTTATACGCTAAAATTATATTTAAAAAAAATACTGTATGCGAGCTGTCCAATGTTAGTACTTTAAGGGGAAAGTAGAAGAAAGAAAAAAATAAGCCAAAACAACAACAACAAAATAAAAGACGTTGTTTTGATTTATTCTAGAATCATTCAACACGTCTAAGAAGCTACTGATAGCCCATTTATTTTGTTATTGAATATGTATCTTGTGGAGCAAAGTTTGAAGCGCTTTGCACTCCTGTTTACCTAGTTATTTTTATGTCGGTCAAACATGTTGCTGTCCGACATAGCGATAACTGATGTATACAAACTGAATTCCAATTATTGTAGTTCATTCTTCAATAACAAGTTGCTTGAATACCTATTTACTATCCATTGGAATGAAACATACATCAATTAAAATAAGTAAAACCCGTCTATTGTTCGGCTACACGTATACTTGTTATTGACAATTGATGGAATGTCTTGGCTTGACCGTGCGCAGGCAAGGATGTGAATAGGCTGGGAAACTATTGCGGGAATGAAGTTCATTCTTTCGTGGTACAGTGTTTCAAGAGATCCCCTTTTTGTGTGTGCTTAATCGAAATATTGAAAATTATGACAACTCTTGTCTAGCTCAAAGCATCACAGTGCGCGATTGATGTTCGTATTGCCATGATTATAGGAAAAGGACTTACATCTCCGGAGGAAGAGAAGAAGGGGATCAAGAACCCACCTTCGCGTCCGATTAGTGGATGCGCCTGGGAGGAGCTGGTCAAAGACGACTTCTTCAACTCTGGGGCAGAGGAGATCATGAGCTCATCTTCCAAGAAGAAGAACGATGGCGCCAAACGGTTCGCATCCCCAACCCATAACTGGTTCCGAAATCGCATCAAATCCACCCCCGGTCGGATCGAGAGAAGGGAAGAGTTCAAACAGGCTCACAAAGGCAGCTCCACTGGCAAGAAAGGAAAAGGTTAGCTTGTTTGTTGTTCTGTATCTCTTGTTACATTATCGTTGTTTTATTGTCGTGTTTTTGCTTCCTAGTTTCAGGAGGATCCCAGGACTGCTTAAGATTCAGATTTTCATATCGATTCATTCTGAAACCATTTCGTATTTCCTGTTTTCATGTTCTAACGATTGATGAGTTCTAGGCATGATTTACCCCTAAACCTGAGCGAAAGCGAACGCCTGATTTGAAGCAAGCTCAATGATACACCGAGATCATTCTCATGAGACGCCATCTAGCGTTGCAGATTCCGAACTTCGCGTCACGACATCATATTGTTCCCCCCCCCCCCACCCCCTTGATGCTTTCCGTCTTTCTGTTCACAGTTCTTTTGATCGTGGGCTTTTAAGAGAGGTAAATGATGGCGACCTGTAAGATGAACTTGTTACAACGCCATGAAAATCACCTCTCCTCCTTCTCTCACCCTCATAACCTAGATGTAGCCTCTAATTTGTAACATCCATTGCTGTCTTGTCACACGAACTACTGCACGCGATTCCTTTTAAACTGTTCGTTGCGTAGCAGGAATTGATGGGTATCCTCAAATTTCATGAATTTCTTTTCTGCCCAAGAAGTAAAGAAAGATAGATATCTTCCTTTCCTTAAAATTCCAACTGAGAGTGTACGGTGAGATGAAGAGAGATGGGGAAAGGGGGAGACGGGGTAAATATTAGGAGGAGAGAGAAGGGGGATACAAAACCACGTGATGTCTGACTCATGAATAATTCATAGAGTGTTGAGGTTGGCTTAAAAGAGGTTCAGGACCTCACTCAGGGGTAATAGATGTGGTCGTGCGGCTTCCAAGCGATACCTGCATAAAATGAGGAGTAACTATGGTTACGGCAGGGAAGAAAGAAAGATGATGATGCCAGTCCATGTCTGCTTTATTTCAGCAAAATTGGATATAATGGCCCGAATTCACGAACGTGGTTTAGTTAGTCCATGGTCTAAATCAATTGTTTAAACCACGGATTTAGACCATGGTCTAAATTTTGGTATTCACAAACCACCTGATTTAGACCATGGACTAACTAAACCACGTTTATGAATTCGGGCCAATGTGTTTTAACGTCAAGTGTTTAACGAACACATCAAATAATAAAAACAAAACAAAAATCGCACACAGTACTATTATAACAATGATAATAATAGTAATAGTTTCAATTTATATAACGCCGAGTATGAAACAGTTTTACCTTTAAAGGGCTTTACAGTTATTAATACTCATGTTATATGATGCTATAAACGTGAACGGGAAAAAAAGAAAGTACAAGTGAGGTGTTCTGTATAAAGGTTTTCAAAAATCCTAGTCTTAAGATGAAGTGCAATCTACATGGAAACAACAAAATAAACACCAATATCAGCATTCTGGAAGCAGGATAGGATATTTATAAAAGTACTAAACCGTCGTTGACTTAATGTTTCCAGGTCCCTATTTATACATGCACTTAGGCGTTCTCTGAGCCCGAGACGGTATCCGACTTTCGTTTCAGGAAAAAAGCATTGTTTCTATCTCATCCAAGGAAACTTCTGTACCCATACCCTCAAAACAGTCAATATTTGTATATTATCATGTGACAATACCTCTTAGAAAGTAAATCGAGGTGGAACGTATCATAGTTTTCTGAATTCAGCCATTATGTCTCCATATAATTTTTATCCGATGTAAGGCCGAATACTAAACGAGAATATGCAAATGAATCTAAACTGGCGCCGATTGCCAAACGCTAGCATGTTGAATACGGTTTGGAATGTCAAAACCTTATTCGTTTTAGTATTGTGGCGTCACTTTATGCGCTATTTTCAGACGAAGGAATTTTATTAATATAATAAGTGCGCTATGAATAGTACAAAAACAAAGGGATTAGAGAGAAAGTGTATGTTGACCTTTGGTAAACCTGCAAAATATGAGGGCTATGTAGATTGCCAATTGATATACCATGTATACGTAATAAGAAAAAAAAGGTATTTATCCAACCGGATTATTCAATTATTATTAACTTCTTTTTTCAAAGCCGCCTAACTTTAAGCCTAGCTTTAATCTGTGGTTTAACTATCATGACTATGGCTTGCTAAAAGGGAATCAATCCCGAAAAGTAGATGTTTAATTCATCATAATTTTGGTAGTAAACAGCTTGGGAATGATAAGTACAAAAGTTTCTCTTACAACTAAATCACAATTCCAGAATTAAATGAAGGTGATAGGAACATGCAACAAAGACAGATTGATTCCCTTTTAGCAAGCCATATTTAAACCACAGATTTAAGCTAGGCTTAAAGTTAGGCGGCTTTTGAGAATACGGGCCCTTGTCTTCTTAATCTCTCATTCCGATAATACACGGACTATCTGGACTAAAGTTGCAATAGGCAACGGGTTATCCATACGGGAGATACATATTTGTAACATTTGTATATACATGAAATATTTGAGATACATGTGTTTGTTCTAAACCAAAATTGTAATGGTATTGTTATGGTGAAATGTACAAATAAGTTTTCGTGGATTCGGTTCGAGCGTTAACAAAAGTTGTAGTATAATACGGTAAGGTGAATGGACGACGGAGATGAATGAAGGATTTTTTTTTTCTTTAAACTTTGAACGGGTCCCACGCTTGTATTGATTCAATGATGATTCAATGTACTGCAGTAATTACATCGTATTTTAATACAACTGTTTTCTTCTTGACCTTTGTTTTAATTTGATATAGTTTGCAAGGAACTTCATCGGAGACGGATTTGGAAAACATTTACGATTGATTATTCGAATTATGACGTATTTCGTGTGCTAATAAAGAGGAGAAGCTACGTCTTGTGACGATATTATACTCAAGGAGACAAGGAGAAAGTTAGATTTGGCTACTTTAGGCTATCTTTAGACCATGATTAGCCTCGGAGAAACGCCCCGGTTTGGTTCTAATTCCCGCTGAATTGCATTAAACCGCTCTTTAAACATGTTAGCATAATTACATATCTCTGCGATTAATTACTAGTCATGCTAGTATTACTGGTGGTCAAAACTGATCGTACATGTAGACTGCATAGCCCATGCGTTCTTTCAAAGAAAGAAAAACAAAAACAAAAACAAAAACAAAACGGGGAAGGGTAAAGGGGTTGGGGGGAAAAATGAAAAAGAAAATGTTTTTAAAACACTTTATTTTCATTTATCGAAATCCAAAAGCATCTCATGCATAAATGATACGCCAATGACAATGATGCTCTACAAAACAGACAATATAATAAACGTGATTATTCCACACTCTGATTGCCCCAATTAATTACAAAGAATGTTTTATCATCAGAAAGATCATGTTATCATTCTTTCATCAATTGAAGTAATTGAACGAGAAAACCAGAATAAATAAGTCGGTTAATGAAAGAAAGGCATTTACATGTAATAACAGATTTTATGTCCGTGGTGTTTTTTCTTTTCTTTACTCCCTCCCGCTCTCCTCTCATTCCTTTTTCATACTCCCTCTGTAACTCCCTCCCCCCCCCCCCTCCTCCACTCTATTAATAGACCATCATATATATTGGCTAGACCCCCTGGATTTAATTGAACGTGACTTTGTTGCATAAACTAACAACTGAAAGTCGTTATTGATGTTTGTTTCCTTTGTGACAGTCATGACAGTGGATGAGTCTATACTCTTCTCCACAACGTCTGTTCAGTTTTGTCTGCAGTGGCCAATCCAGGCGGGGGCGCAGGGGATGCAAGCCCCCTATAATATGAAAATAACTCATTTACTATACATGTTTAAATCTGTAAATTTCGGTGCTCTCCCCTCCCTGCTTTTTTCAAATCCTGGATCCCCCTGGTGTGGTATTTATTTGTTCAAAAATACAATGCTCTGTATCCATTCAATGATAGTTTTCATGAAATAAGAATAGTAATACAAATATTACTGGCTTTTTGTGTGCATTTAAGTGGATGTTGATCGCAACATATATAGCAATAATAAAACGTCTGCTGATACGATCTTACATACTTCGATAACATGGTATTATGCTGTTACATGCAAGTAATGGCGGATTTATGGCGCCACTTGTAAAACAACTAAATTACGCCACGGAGCAGACGATAGCTATCGATTATATGCGCGATGTTACTGTTGATTATATTTGATATTGAACGGCACTGTCATAACCATGGATTCGGCCTGTAAAACAATGGTCTGCTAAAATCATACATTAGGGTCATCTATCTTTCATCTTTCATCAAAAAACGTATCAATTAGTACAATTATTAAAATTGTGTCGCTCAATTTCCATTAAATATACCAATTGTGAAATTGAAATTACGCATGAAGACAATCGAAAACTATCGCTTAAAAGAGGATGAAAAGAAGATATCAAATTTTAGAAGGCAATGGAAAAATAACATATTAGATGAGATAGAAATGCCGAATTGAGATCGACAAGCGAGTAAGACACGAATTAAGAGAAGAGTAAATAAGGAGAGGCAGATATATGGATATCAAGAGTGAAATGAGAGGATGAGAAAGACGGAAGTACGCAGGATAATCGATTGGCGGGGTATGTTGTTGAATCGCGTAATGTCATCATTCCCTGTTGCATGAGGTATGTTGAAGAGGCACTAGACATGACTAACGTATCATAAATGATGCTAGGATACGTGGTTTGTGAATCCCAAGTATCACGCGGCCTTGCTGGAAAAATGTGCCTGAATGTTGCCCAAAGTAAATTATAGATATAGTGTACATGTGAAATCATGTGCAAATCAAGACATCGAGCGCCGATCTAGGTACGGATTGGTTGACACATAAGTAAATAGAGAAGGTGGGAAGAAGGAACTAGAAGGATCAAAACAGTTAGAGGTAGATATATCAGAGAGAAAGAGAGAGAGAGACGGACAGAGAGAGACAAATTGGAAAAGAGAGGGAAAGCAAAATACAGTGAAATACCACAACAAAGGGACGAAAAAAGGTCAAAGTATGCAAGAGAGAAAGAAAAAGATAGAGAGATAGAGGTAGAGAGAGATGTAGATAGATAGATATATAGATAAATAGATAAAGAGAAATAAAGAAGAAAAGCGAGAGAGTATGAATATAATTTAAAAGGGGATTTAAAGAAATCCACTCTTATGACATTGACCTTAGAATCGTCATTATAACTAACGCACCTTTAAAGGAGAACGCGTTATTGTTTGCTGATACCTAATCAGTCATTGATATCTCTGGTATCTATTTCGAAACCTTGGCAACGGATTATGCCACCGATTTGTGCTCTTGGCTGCCTCAGGTGTTTTTTATTTTTTATTGAAAATATTTTTTACAGATTTATTGCAGACTGTCCACAGGCATTTCAGGCTGTGCGGAAGCTGTTTGAAGATTATGATATGAACTACTTTGTGTTTCAAATGCGAATGTGTATCATGGCGATACAAGTTGAGAGCTTGGATTGAACATTCATCCTACGATTTGTAAAATACATTAAAAGAAAATAATCATAATAAAAAAATCATTATAGTAGACCAGCAAGAAAACAGTTTTATGATAATGAACGTTGTTAAGAGAGAGAGAGAGAGAGAGAGGAAAAGAATGAAAGAAATAAAAGAGTGAATATACAAATGAGAGAGAGAGGGAGAGAGGGAGAGAGAGAGAGAGACTGAGGGAGAAGTAGATATAGAAAGATAGATGACGAAAGAAGGGCACGCCACCTTTGGAAAATAAAAAGTGCATATACAAAATGCAAGATTAGTATAGCAAAATGACCCGTACATCAGTCAACTATTGAGTGTAAATTAACCCTGCCTTTGTTTCAATACCAGTAAGATGATCATTTATTATAGATACAACATTGCGTTAATTATAGTGGAGACAATTGTCAGGCATCTATTCAACTTACGTATGTTAGAAATATGTGTTGGTATCATGATGAAATGTTTACACATATTGTATATATTTAAAACAAAGTATTTGAGTCAATTGTGTATTTAAAAACTTTCTAAATGACGGGGGATCTATGTTGGCTCGGTCCCGCATTTTTGGTGACGTAATAAAAGTTGGATTTATGTTCTATTGGATAGGGGGATAAACATGACTACATGTAGGTGTATGTGCACATAAACTCTTCTCCTACAAGAAGTCTTTTATTTATCAGCACGATCCACATCAATCTTGTTTTCTGCGATACTTCACATTAATATCAACATGGAAATAAATGTACACGAGTGAATGCATTCAAATCTCTTATTGCCGAAATGAAAGACTTGGTGGCAGGTATTGAATGAAGACTACGTTTTGTCGTGACGTCAGTGTCAAGTCCTCGTGTGAACAGGTGGTTTTCCCGCGAGAAATCATGGCGCGCATATTAGCGGCCTTGCTGTCCATTTGGAGACTCCGCCAATCATACCATCTTACCAACCGACGATGAAATAAAGCAAGTGAAAGTAATAGAGGGGCATGGTGCTGCTTCGGTATTGATTTATGGCGCCCTTTCCCTTATACCTTGATACAGGAATGCAAAAGATGACGCTGGAGTAGATTGCCCTGATTAGAAAATATGCGAAATGATCCAGGGAGAGGAGTTAAGAGCGATGATGGAAAGTACGTAGAAAGAGACAAAGGTAGATGGAGAATGATAATGGAGTGGGATGGGGTGGAGTTGAGAGAAAAAGGTGTATACAGACAATAGATAATACATATATTTATATATGTAAATAGAGAGATAGAGAAGGTGGGCTGCCATGGAAAGAGTGGTGGTAGGATGGTGCGGGAGGAGACAAGAAGTGAGAGATGAAGGGAGTAGAAAGAGATATGAGATGGATGTCAATAATGTGACTTTATGACGAGGAGAAACATCACTACGTGGGACAGTTTTGATATTCACATTGCCCTTTTATATCAAGCAAATATTAATATCATTTTAAATACTAAAATTAATATAACAATATTATATTAGTTTGTTCGTAGCCTTATTTCCTATTGATTTTTTAAAATAATTTCTTATGTCTTTAATATGTCTAGTGTTTCTCATCGCCTCCCTCTCTGAAAATATTTGATATACATATAACTAAGCCATTCCCCCACGAGTGTATCGATGGTAATCTCAATTCAAATCTACATTCAAATAACCGATAGACAATTATTCTACATGGTCATCGGCAAAACAATTAAAAAAAAAATTAAAAAAAGATAATAAAGATGGAGAGGCGGGCACTCTATCTAATGTATTTAACGCATACATTCAGTAACCCGTCATTTATACAAAATACAAAATAGTGATAGTAAGTGAATATTTTGCTTTAAAAAAAAAGCATAATAAAAACTATGGTACTTAATAGAGTAGGCCTACGTCACATAGTTCTTTTTCATCAATATACTTTAAAAATTGTTTGAAAATCTAAATCAAGTATTTAAAATATACATACAAAAAATTCTCAATGATAGAAAAATGAATAAATTTATTGGTTTGACTAAAGTCGTTTTTTTTTTAAAGGGTGTCTTCCAAAGACGTGATTGCCAACCGACAAAAATGAAGAAGAAAAAAAAAAACGGATGCAGTTTAAAAACAATAGTGATGATAAAGTAGGAGGATTTGATAATGATATAACAGCGCACTCAGGTCAAGCGAGCTAAGTATAATAGAGATTGATACATTGGAAAGACCGCGAAACCATGGGGAAAGATGAAAACAAATTTGTCCAAAAATTTGAACTGACGTTTCCCTGGTAACGGATCGAAATTGCGTTGCAGAGTAATTTACGCGTCAAAAGTGTCACATCTGCCTTCTGTTGCTGGGATGACCTCTCCTAAAATGAATATGATACATGAAAACAGCGTGCTTTGACCTTGGATTGCACTACGTTTTTAATTTCTGAGCAGCCAAAATTGGGATCGGTAAAAGTGAGTAAAAATGAAAGATGTTACTCGGATGAACATTAACATAAAAATGAATGGTAAATTCTCATTCTTAACCAATGGTTTTAACACTAGTAAGTGTTGATGATTATAGTTTTTGATATCTATCGGTTATTTTATGATCATAAACTACCGTATATACATTATAAACCTCATTTTAAGAATCTTTACTAACCCTGTATCCTGATTGGTTGAAAGTGAAGTAATATTTTCTTAACCATGACCTCAATTATTGTTCAAGATTTGAAAGATCACTTGGGCAAATATCTATTTTCTGTAGATCATTTTTAAAATCATTTTTATTTATTTATTTCATTTTGTTTTTATTTATTTACTTTTTATATTTTTTTATTTGTATTTGTTTATTTATTTATTTTTATTTTTATTTATTTTTAATTTTAATTTAATTTTTTTATTGAATTTTTTATTTTATTTATTTATTTTTTTTTTGAGGGGGGGGGGATGGGGGTAGCTACAAGGTTATTTTGGTGCTATCCCCATTGGTTTACGTGTATAATCTTCCTGTCCTTATTTATTTAGCAAATGTGCGAGCGCGTAGGGAAACGTAAAACGTAAAAACGTAAAACGTAAACGTAAAAGTAAAAAGTTTTTGTTTCTCCCCATGTTGATAATAATTTTAGATGACTTTGATTGTGACTGCTCTTAATTTTCGAGGCATAGTCATTTCTAGTAATTCAGCAAGTAATTCTGAGCCTTACTTGGTGTCTTTTAAATGTTTTAAGACCGGATTGGCAAATAAAAAAATAATAATACAAATAGAAATAATTAGTTTTAGTAAATAATCGACCTGATTGACCACATTGTCCTGTCTACCAATACCAATTCAAGTCTATTTAACTTAAAGACAGTGCCCAGGTTTTCAAAATGTCACCATTAAATATTCAAATGAATCTATATTTTGCTCAGAATGAAGTTAAAAAATACCAAAATCCGAACGGAAACATTTGAAAACTCCCTAGGACATGACCCCCCAAAAAAAATCGATTATGAACGAAGCATACTTGGTTTGACTATGCTAATCGCAAGATATCTGATACACCTGTCTGTAAATACAAGCTTCCTTTTAAAAAAAAAAAAAAAAATATCATTTTTAATCTGGCTGCTGTTATTGTCTAGAGTAACACTACAGGTACGTCTATTTTATTTATTTTATTTTATTGTAGTCAATATGTATTCCCTCATTTTATCTATTTTGTGTCCAAGACTTAACTATAACATTGTTTTATTTTGTAGATTATTATTTCTATGTAATTTTATAACCATTACTTCTTGAGAATTTGAGAGTTATATCTTCCTTCAATCTTTGTTACTTTTCAGATGTTTCCCACGAAGTCTATTAAAGACGAAAGCTTAAACTGAAGTGCTGTCTCCTGCGTCATTCCTTTGCCTTGAACTTTCTATCACATTTTGCTTCTCTACAACAAAGCAAATGCGTTTAGTAAAAGCATCCTCATTATCTCACTATATTTATATATATTAGCTTATCTCGCACTATAATATCACTTTTAATAACATTTCAATAATGATAAAAAATCTATTCATCAGTCCCATTTGATGCTCTTTCTTTTAAAAATGCGATAAAATTCGACGATCAGGATGATTGTTAGTGCGAAGCTTTGCGGAATCGCTGTCGTCATTTGTATAATGTACGCATCTGTGAAGAAAAGCGTATCTCGCGGGGGAAAACAAGTCATCTTTTATCTATTTTATCCAACCATGTTTATTTTCTTTTTTTCGTCGCCATTTTCACCATTGATGGGTGACTAATGCTATTGAATCACTTGGGCTGAATGAATGCACATTAGTGTGTAATATAACAGGCGAGCATGTAAGCTGCGTGTGTTAAAAAAACACGGGAAAAGAAATGTGTTGACTTGTACACTTTCAGGCATATTAGTTTAAGAAGTAAAATATCATGAGAGTGGGAAAATTGGGGCAAACTTCACCAAGCTCTGTTGCTAAAATCATCATGGACCTATTCAAGAATAAAGTAGTGGAATATCTATTTGGAGATTGCAGAGCGACAAACAGTATGATGAATACAAGTCCACATTTTTCAATGTTTTTGAGAGACGAATTGTGGTAAACTTATATGCTTTTCAGACTGCAGTTAAAATCCTTAACCCCCGGAAATAGGTAGGGCTAAGGGGGGGGGGCTTAGTACCACCTATTTCCTGTGGTTAAGCTTAGTGCGCTTCGGTTTCAGACTGCGTTTTACCAAAGTAGGCTAGCACGGTAAATAGTACGGTACTATCTGGCCCTGCTAAAAAGCAGGGTTAGCCGGGTAATTGCGGAGTTAGCCGGGCAATTGCCGTGCTAAGAGTTGCAGTCTGAAACCAAACCGTGCTAAGGAAAAGCGGGGCTAAGCCTTAGCCAATCAATGAAAATGTGGTCATGAATATGCATAATAATTCGTAAACTTGATAACACAAATATAGAGAAAAAACAATGAATAACATAAGGAAAAAGAGAAAAACAATGAATAACATAAAGAAAAAGAAAAAACAATGAATAACTTAATAAGGAAAAAGAGAAAAACAATGAATAACATAAGGAAAGATAGAAAACATAGAATAACATAAGGAAAGAGATAAAAACAATGAAGAACATAAATAAAGAGAGTGAAATCATTGATATTCATGATCCAGCAAATAGTATGGGGTTAAGGAATACCCAGTGTGAAAAGCATTGAATTTCTTAACCCCGGCTAAGCAAATAGTATGGGGTTAAGAAACACAGTCTGAAAGCAAAAAAAGATAGTACGGGGTTAAGGATAGTATGGGGTTAAGGATAGTACGGGGTTAAGAAATAACAGTCTGAAAAGGGTATTATATGGTTTACAAAATGGGGGTTGGGTCTAAAGAGGCATAAAAAATAGAGTGATATCTATATACTAAAGGGAGAGAGGTGGGAGAGCGCGAGAAAGAGAAAAGGACCACTCATGTTAAGTGAATATTGGATTTTCAAGCATTTTTATAGCAATAAATGCATTCGTCTTATTTTATAACAGGCCTACAAAAAAATTATATAATCTTACTCTTATTGAACTACTGTTTCTTGGTAGTGTCTGGAATTGGTTCCATATTATTAAAGAGGAGAAAATGAACATTCAAATGAATTGTATATAAAATTTACCAGCAAACATGCTTTTCCTTTTTTCCGATACACCTTGTACATCAGGTTACTCCATATATAACGCGCAGTGCGTACGTTCCATGAACATTATATTCGTTGCCCTTTGCACCGGTGCACTGGAATCGGGCACCCGCCCGTGTGGTTGACACACGACGACTGACGCAAATCAGTTTATTCCAATGCTCACTGTTGCGCTCGCACGGACACGTTGTGTATTTATCTCCAATAGTCGAGCAACAGAATCGACTCAATGGAGACAGAGGATGAGCTTTGCTGATTTTTCAGATTGGATTGTAGGATGTTTACACCAGTACGGGTTTCACATCAGACTTGGCAATGCTAAAGGAAACAATTATACACTTCGATCTTATCCGCAGAGTTTTCATCATTAACCACGTGTTATGATGTGATTCTACAGGGAGAGAAAGGAGGAGAAGGGGAGAGACACCTCAACAGGGAATCTAATACCGGGATTAATACTTTGGGAGCTATCGTCGCTATTTACAACTTCTGACAGTGTTTAGCAGACGACGCACTCTACAGAAACATCTCTTGTGGATTTTCTTGGCTGTCGGTTTTCGGCGCCTTTTTCGCGTCGGGTCATTATATTATTTAATTTTCTAGAGGGAGTTTGAGGAGTCATCTGTAACTTTGTCTTGGTGCGGGATATCGTGTTTACTGACGGGGAAGATGAGGGCGGGAGATCCTCCACCGCCAGGGGCTGAGAAAGAGCCTGAGAAAGGGCCCATCCCGGAAAAGGCTCCCGTCCCAGACCCAGAGAAGGCTCCCGTCAAGGAAGGATCGCCCCTCCCCAGTCAGGCTGAAAAACAAAAGGAATACAGACAGATTCGGAAATGCAAAAGTGCCACCTTCAACATCGATGGGTACAGTTACACTATAGGTTAGTTTATACGCATCTTATTCTGCCGCAATGATCATGAGGGTGTGGGTGAAAGTGTGTGTATGTTTGCGAGTGTGTAGGAGAGAGTGTGTTTCGGATAGGGTGTACATCCCTCTACTTTCATTTTTTTTTTAAGTTGCGGCAGCTAATTACAAGACAGCAAAAACTCTTTCAAATTGGTCTGTATGACGATGACATTTACTATTCCCCCACATAATGTTTTTTAGTTTTGTTTTTCTTAAACAAAGTTTGATATTTGTTTTGTTGTATCTCTTCATTATATCTCCTGATAATAATGGATAATTTTCATACCCTTTATTGTCAGTATACCCTCAAACACACACACACACACACACACAAACATACACACACACACAGTACATATCGAATTTCCTGAAAGGACCAATAAAAGGAATCTGAATCTGAATCCGAATGTATGTAATATATATATATATATATTATAATAATATATATATATATATATATATATATATATATATGTATATGTATATATATATATATGTATATATATATATATACATATATGTATGTATGTATATTTATCTACTAATGTCAATATCTAATATCAATTTTTAAAATAGATACCAGTATAAGCTTGTTTAAACACCAGATCCCTCTTATATTAAAGAGGTGGATTTAGTGCCTTTTGAAAATTAACTCTTCATGATACGATGAGTATGAAAGTACCTGGACAGCGTAATTAGTTATTGTATATAGGCTGTAATTAATTGAGACTTGGACGTGACGTGTTGCCAACGTTGACGATATGCATGCAGGAGCAGAGACTGACCTCTTATTTCAAGGAAGCAAGTAATTACAAAGACAAATCATTATAATCGTCCAAAAAAAAAAAAATACGTGCTCCGTTTGTTCTACACACGTCCTCGGTAGACAAATATATTTTACAATATGTGCAAAAATGTGAATGTGACATGATTATTGTGACTAGTAATGAAAGCAACCTGCTGTTTAGAATATCAAATTTCAAATTTAAATTTGAATTTATTCGTTTCGATTATAATTTTTTGTTCAACAAAATTAATACATAGAAAGAATATGGTATTCATACAAACTATCATGTGTAAATATTTCTTTAAACAATATATAGAATTAATCCATCTTTATTTACATAAGTTGATTGTAGTTTTTTTAAAAATACGCCCTTATAATAGTTATATAGCGATTGTCACTCACTTTATCAGAATTCTATAAGTGCTGTACTAGCGAATAGTATACAGCATAACGCGCGCTGCGTTTAAACCTTAATTAACATGATTAAGCTGAAATTTGGATGTTGGACAGATCAGTGATGGGTGATATTTTTTTTCTCCTGCAAATTAGGGCAATGATTTTTTTTTTTTTTTTTTTTTTTTTTTTGTAATTAATTCAGAACACCTTCATACCATTGTGCATTGTACTTGACCTTTCTAACAAACCTTTGTTCCCAAACATCACAAGAGATGGCTACAAAATCCAATGTTTAGTAATGCTGGATAATTAATTTATTTTAAACTACAATATCGTTATGTGAAGAAACGTTTAGAACACGACAGTATAGGAATGTGCCGATTTAGTTATTATTTCTTGAAAACTTGTTTACGTCGTCTATTGCATAAAGTTTAAACAATGTTACTAGTACACTTCCTTGCGACGTAGGGACTCCACCTGTGAATATTAAGGGTATACCAAGATAGTATACCGCATCGTTTCCCATGGTATCGTTTCGTGTGCTTCATTTAAACTGTCTAATTAATTCGGCTTCTCGGCCAATCCATGCGTTACAAGGTTTTACGGTTAGATTGTTTTAATGGCACTCCGTATTGATTTTTTTCTATTTTAATTAAGTATAAACGAGCAGCACCGCAAAAGCTAGGGGAAAACGGCGTACAGAATTAGCCGAGAGATCACGTAACATCACCATGACTTTGATGAGATCTCAAAGGGTGTTTTGATAACATTCCGTTACATCTAATCTCGAACCGCACATAACATTAAAATCCTGGGAAGGGGAAGAGTGGGGGGGGGGGCGGGAGGGTCCGTTTACACCAATATATTATAAAGATATATCATATGATAATGTTCGTGCATCGCGTCAAAATGGAGATCATGTGTTCGTTTTATACTTGTATCTATACAGTCTGTGTCAAATAAAATGGTACAAGTGGAAAACATTTTTTTATAATATGAAGTTTAATCATAGCCTGCTATTGTTTGGTATTTTCATAAAGCAGGAAGATCAGACTTTCACCTGCAATTTTTTTTCATCACATTTGGTGTTGTAATTTTTGAAATATGACTAGTTTTTTTAAATCAAGAAAAATCCATTTTTCGCACGCCGTCCCATGCCTTTGTGTATAGGTTTCGCATAATGGCCATAAAGTGCTCAATTTCGATTTGTTCCTCGTCGCACAAAATTTAGCATAACTTTTGTTTTACGAAAGCAAATTATACAGAACAAAGCGCATCAGCAAGGAAAATCTTTTGGCTTTAATTTGGTACCACAAACACACATTATTTGAAAATATTTCACACCTAAATTTTTTTTTGACACAGACTGTACTATAGGAGCAGCAGTAATAGTAATAGTCGTATCATCAGTAGTAGTAGTAGTAGTAGTAGTAGCAGACGTAGTATTCGTAGTAGTAAAAGTAGTATTATTAGTAGTAAGAAGTAGTAGTAGTAGTAGTAGTAGTAGTAGTAGTAGTAGTAGCAGTAGTAGTATAGATACTAGTAGCAGCAGCAATAGTCTAGAATTAGAAGTAGTAGTAGCAATACTATCTCTGTAATTACTATATTTTTCATTGTTATTCGAATCGGAATGTTTCATAATGATGACTGTTATCTAAAGCTAGTGCAGAACTCATAATCATTATTTGATTGATATTTATTATCTGAAAGGGTTCATAAAGCTGCTATTCTTCCTAAAATCATTAGCTTTACGTCAGCGATATTGATTATGTTTACAAATACTCGAGTCGCCTCTTCTCTTGGAGATAATCAATGGTCTTGTGAATTTGTTCACCATGTGAATGAAAGAGATATTTAATGGACCCATTGTCAAAAGCATATTGAATTTCGAGTGACAATTGCTCGATTTGTCTCCAATTTCAGTGTTGCTGCGTTTTATATATCTACAATGGTCCAACAATATTCAAAGGTCAGGAAGATATTGTATAAAGAAATAAAAACAAATTATAATTTGTAACTTAAATAAATTTGCAATTACTCAGCATCTTGGATCGAGGAGGTGTTACCATCTTAAGATGCCTCGTATTGTATTGTGTCATAAAATTGTTTGGACAGTTGAAAAATTGTTAAAACTTATTTGTTTTTATCTAGGATGCACAAGATCTGAAAAGGGGGGAATTAAAATGACCCCTAACATCATCAACATGGCAAAGGAGCTGCTTGCTGAATAACTTTGAGTTGTTTTAATAATCGTGATTAAACTTGTATTGTTTTCGTTCCATTTCATTTTCTTTCAAGATGAGTGTGTATTGTCCCATCACTATGGTTTGCCACGCTTGGTTTTAATCAATCATCATTGAATAAAGACAGAGGAGACCTTTATGGAGGCTTGGTTTGAAAGATATAAATTAAAACCATGGTACGGTCCTGTAACCCCTACTCTGCATGGTATCAAATATTCCTTGGGATTGTGGGCGATGTCAAACTAGAAGCAGGTTAATACTGATTGAAGGTATACATAGATAATGAATGAAAACATCCTACTCCGCCTCAGATGAACTTTACAATGTAATCATTCAATCCACTTCCATTATAAACAAGCAAAATGCTTTCATACAGAAGAAGTGAGTAAGCGAGCTATAGTCCCATCCAAACTCAGATTTTCTTTTTGCAAATCCACCATCTCTTTTCCGCGGGCGCTGTACTGGTGGGAAGAGTATTGGGTGGGTTGATAATGGCAGTGGGTATATGAGGGGCTTTTAGAATGATTGCATGCGAATTAGGGGTATTAGAGTATTGCCTTGATGAAGCAGGACTGTCTCTCCAATTTCCTGGCATATGATCTAAACAAAAAAAAGATTCACAGGGGAATACATTTTACACCATACATTTCCATATACACGTCGTAGAGAGTGGGAGCATTCAACCTACACGCTTCGTAAAATATGGAGATTGCTTAATCTGAAATAATCTGAACTGAACGAAGTTCCATGTGTTTGCAAAGCATTCTATTTGTTCTCTGATCTGTACCAATTTTAAAATTTGTTTAAATTATACCAGGTATACCGAGTTATCTTTTTTATCAAACGGCCATATTTATTAATAGTGATTTAATAATTTCTCGAACAAAAGTTATTTTGACGTTGGATGTATTCAACTTTAAATGATCATTGAAATACTACGACAATAATTTCGCCAAATTTATCCCCTTGAATTTATCTCTTTTTTTCAAAAGCAAATTGATAGATTGATGGATGAAGGCTTGAAGGTATTTTGTGACGCCCCTTGCTAGCTGCTCTTTTGCTTTTTTTGTGTAGGTTTTATGTAAATTCCGTAAAATTAAAAAATAATAATAATTTTTAAAAAAAATTTTAAAAAATTCTTCCAACATCTCACATGTGTATTTGATATGCATGTATATACATGTATATCATCGGATAAAAATATACATACCTATTATATAGATATATTTTCTTCAACAATAATAATTAAAAAGAAAAAAATGCGGTACATAACAAATGGGAAAGCAGCTCGCGATTGACGTCACATAATCAAAAGTTTAATTATTCATAACTTCATTGTCACATGCTAGATCCTTTTCAAATAACACTGATATATTCTCCTCTAGCTTGTAAACAATAAAATTCTATTATTGACTCCCCATTTTTTTATTAATGTTCTTGCCTTTCTATAGTAGTTCGAAATTTAAGTTTTATGACCTTTTTATTATGGACAAAGTTTTATGACCTGTCATCTTCGGAATTTGTATACCATTACAATTATTGCTGTATTGGGTTACATCTGGAAAAACGATAAAACCCAAGTTCAATCATTATTAACGAAAAATATATGCTGACATCACATTAATAAAATCATGCCACTTGCAAAAAGCTTCACATTGGAGCATTTCCCCCAAATTAAGCTTGTATTGAATTGATTTAATGTATCAAATTATTGTATTCGTTATACATTTATTTTCAAATATGGAATTTTGCGGAGGCGGGGGTCCCTTCACTTTTGAAACAAAATGTGAAGTGATAGGATTTACCTTTACATGCTTTCAGATGGGACTATGCGGTCCCACTAATGAAATCCAGCCATTTGCAAAAAGCTTCACATTAGAGCACTTTCCCAATTAAGCTTGCATTGAATTGGTTGAATGTTTCATTTTATGGTGTTTGTTATACATTTCTGCTCACATTTTTTATATGTCAAATGACGCAAGTAGTCTGGTAATGTTTTTGCATCTAAATCAGCCATGTTAGCAGCACATAGTATGTATCTCTCCTGTTTCAGTCCTGCAATGGGTTGTACATAAAATCCTTACAGTCACGTTTTTTTTACAATGAACGCTACAAGTCAATAAGATGTAGCTGCAAACGTTATTTTATTTGGCAAAATATGATATTTTACAAATTGATGAATAAATATTTGATTTTTTTTTTAAGCGGAGAACTCGACAAAAAACAACAAAAAAACATATTTCATATAAGCCTTGTTATGTTACTAGAAAGCAAATTTCACTCATTTAACATCTCAACTCACCTTATCTAATCAATCTAGAAATTTGCAACACTCGTAATGAACACGTGTGTGGTTCAAAATATTAACTGTAAGAACAACCAACTGTTGATATATTGCCCTCAACAAACTCATGCATTATGTATCTAGTCCAATCTGTATGGCCCCGCATTATCGACTAAATTATCAATACGTTATTCATCCCTAATAAACTATAAAGCGTTTTCTGGGCAAGGAAACTGCATGAAGCTCAAGCCATTGCAATCTCTTCAGTCAATATACATTTCCGTTGTGATCCGAATCAAGCAATAATGAAACACGGGATAAACTGTTCATATAAAGCGATCAGGCATGTTCATGCATTCGTACAGCATATAAGGTTACCACCAACCAGGGCATGCATTTTTTCTGTGCAATGAGGCCGCGTTGGCGCCGCCTTATAGCAAGCTTTACACCGATATACACTATTTAGATTACACACAAGAAGACACAACACTTGTCTTCAAATTTGACCCTGTCAATATCACTTTGCATTGCCCGATCCTCTTACAACAATAGAGGAGAAACTAGTTTATGCCTATAGCTCAGTGATGGCGTGTTATTACTCTTCCCAATGCAATAGATCATCTTGAAGTATTACTGTCGCTGAATGGAGACAGATTGAAAACTAGGAATCGAAAGTGGCGTCACTTTTTTGTCGATGGTATCTCTAAAGAAATAGTTTTCATTGATATAATCGATTATTTGACATTTTTTAAAATGCGATTTCTAATTCAAAATAGATGTTTTATTTGCTGTATTGTACGTGAAAGGTAAATGAAAGGTATTTGTTTTCTATATTTAGAATTGGTTGAAAACATTAATGAAGATAAAATAAGTAAATATATATACAACTATTAAAAAACATGTACAACCACTACCTAAGAGGATATTCATGTATACCTTTAATGCCTAATTATGCATGGTGGAAGAAAATTAATGTGCATTCAGATATGAGGTTATTTCTGGACGGGAACAAATGAAAAGTGTAAGTTTCATTCACTTGTGTTCTGGAATTTAAATGTAAGAAATATTTACTACTAAAGGTTAATATAATAGTCCTGCGTCTCTCCATCATGCACTCACGATGTTACCTATTTTGTCCCCTTTTATCGTAGACACACATCACTTTTAAATAGCAATTTATGTTCTCGATGAACCAAAATACATACATCTTATGGGTTAATTATTTAACTATCATGTCCCTGCGTATTCCAGTTGGACATATTGAATAGTAATTGTGAGGCCACGTCCTTCCTTTAAAAGATTTTTATTTTCATATCCCCTGATTATGGACAAAAATAATAAAGTTAACAAAATATTGTTGATATTAAATCTCAACGTTGGGACCATTTACTACCAGCAATCATTGCGAATTAAGTGTTTATTAAGATTTTGTTGACGATTTTTTTTTTGGGTGCGTTCTGTTTTCAGGAATGCTTCCCATATTGTATACATATCTGACTGGCCTTAAATTTGTCTTTAATTACAATGATGACATGATCACAAGGATTTTAACAATCTTCTCTTCAAATTACCAATCAGTGCAAGTACTCAAATTTGGTTTTAAAGTATCAATTTAAAAAAGACTAGCATTACTCTACTCAAGGTTGATTGGTTTATCCTTGGCGGACTCGGCCATCTTCATCAGTTCTCTTCACTCATCAAAACCATCTTAATCGTCATCCCTAGAACCATCTGGAGTCTTCTATCTCATCCTCGTACCTTCCAGATGATGGTAGCATGCCCTCCCTTCAAAAATGTGCTGCCCCATATATTTTCCTGATAACGCATGAATAAAACATCCATATTCCGATGCGATCTAAGAAGAGGAGGGATTATTTTGTTACCTACTGCAGGAAGCATTCGCCTGTTGGGGTGCCTAATCATAAATATTGCAGCCCCTTTTTCTCTATTGCTATAAAAGCCCAATTTGTATCATTTGAAGTCTATTGCGGGTACTTCGAGACAATTTGGAGACTCAATTCCATTAAATGTCTTACAATCAGGTCACAGACATTAAATACATGCTTCGTAATAAGTGCGTGCCTGAACAGATTCTCTCGGGTTTTTTCCAGGCAATATTTGTAATAGTGTACCCTTCCTCGGCCTCTCTAACAAGTAATTCCCGTATTGATAGATCAAAGTTGACATTCTTCTTCAGAAAACTTAATTAGATATGAACTTTAAAAAGGACTCAAAGGTGGCATTATGAATTATTCGGCTAATCAAGAACAAGATATAAATATATAAACCTCTCCCAAAAAGTTTCGCAAATCGATTTTGGGCCTTGATAACTTTTAAGGTGCGCTAAAGTTATTTCTGATTTTCGTACCATTGGAAAGATAATTTATACCCTTTTTATTGATATCATATTTGTAATGAGTGTGTCATGCTTAAATGCACAGAATATCAGAATATGGAGAAAAGTAAAACGTCAAATGTTGTAAAATGCACTTTTATTGATCACATTAAAGTTCCGCAACTCGACTTTAAACCCTAATAACTTATGGGGTAATTTACAATTTTTATTAAATTTGGACCATTGTCAAGTTCAGTTATTCCTCTTTTTATTGATACCTAATTTGTCATGGTGATGTCATGCCAGGGTCCACAGAACCCCTGAATACCCCCTGAATGCAAGGCAAAGCGAAAAATAATGTTCAGTTTGAATGTTCTGCCACACAACTTTGAACCTTGATACATTTTATTGTAGGTTTTGATCACTATCAATTTTTATAGCATTGAAAAGTTCATTTATTCTTCTTTTTATTGATACCCTATTTGCAATGGTAACATCATGTTTGAATGCACATAATTCATGAATATATAGCAAAGTAAAAAGTAAAAAGTTGCGAAATGCATTGTTATTGCTCAAATTCAGTAACTCGCATCGGACAATAACACTCACAATAGGCATTCAATTTGCAACATTTGACTTCTGACTTGTCTTAAGATTCAGGTGATCTGTGCATACACGAACAATACTATTGTTACAGTTAGGGTATCATCGAAAAGTGGAATAAATGAGCTTGAAAATGGTATAAACTTCAATAAAAATTAGAAAATACCCCAAAAGTTACCAGGGCCTAAAGTCGGAATTTGGAATTCAATTTTATCAATAAAAATGCATTTTGCAACATTTGACTTTTTACTTTTATCCATATTCTGATATTTTGTGCATTTAAGCATGACACAATCATTACAAATAGGATATCAATAAAAAGGGGAATAAATCATCTGTCCAATATTGTGAATATCAGGAATAACTAAAGCATATCTGAAAAGTTATCATTGCCCAGAGTCGATTTGCGAAACTTTTTGTTAGGGGTTTATTAGAAATTCATTCCATTCAACTAACTTTTAATCAAATTAATGTCAATATCTTTATGTCAGTTAGCAGCCAGTAGTTTTACGTACAGGCCTATGATGGATTACGGTTCCACAGACCAAAAGCTCCAAAGTCTGATCGCTTCAAAGGACTAACAAAGAAACATCCACGGTGGGATAACGATGACAACTAAATACATTTCTTTTCAAAGAAGGTCATCCACAATATAAATTGATTATAATTTATACAACACAGATCTTTCAAAAAGATAATGCAATACAATGTACATGATATAGACTCCATTCCTTTTCAAATCGGATCTGTTAGTGTGGGGAGCGTTTCATGAAAGGAGTTGTCGGATATTCTGACAAGTCATATTTTATCCGACAGTTACCATAGTAAAAATGTTTCTCAGACAAACAAAATCAACCAAAGATGTCAGATATGACAACTTGTCAAACAAGAAATGTTTTTGAAACGCCCCGTCCCCCTGATCTGTATTTCCCTCTCATTCCATCTCCTTTTCTCTCTCTCCATCCCTTTTTCTTGATGTCTGTCTCTCGCAGTCTCCATATCCTACTTGTTTAAATGTCTGTATGTCGGTTTGTCCATCACCTTTCTCTCTTTCTATCTCCCTCTTTATTGATCCCAGTTGTCCCTGACCGACACATTTCTATCTCAAGGACCAGCTAGTATGACCCCTTACTGACGCACGTATTCGTTTCAAACAATCAATTTCAATTTGTTAAATTTTATAGGTAGAAACGCGACGAATCCATGGCGTAATAGACTCGCCTTTGTGAATCCAGTTCAGTAAAAAAAGTACGAGTCTTTGGATGCATGCGATGATGCATGGTGTAGATAAAATTTGCCCGCCATTTTAGTGGTCAAATGAGGGAGAGATTGACTAATTAAGCCACACGGTCATTGACGGTGAGAATTAAACGGTGATCTTTATTTCGACCCTGACGGCATGATGATCTGTGTTCGTGTTTGATTAAAAACCTAGCTCATTTATACCTATACATTCCCATATCATAAGTTGGTTACAGAATTATGGGCTTGTCTATGCGAATTATGTGTGGGTGGATTTAGGTGAAGAAGAATTTGGTGCATAATGTTTGCCTATCAACAATGCAGGGGCCGCGGAGCGTTTTTGAAAGTGGAGGGGCTGAGCCGAAAGTGGGGGGGCTGAACAGGCTAAAAATCACAAATGTATGGTCATTTTTGCATTTTTGTACACGTTGGCTGAAAAAAGTGGGGGGGCTGCAGCCCCCCCCAGCCCCCCCGGCTCCGCGGCCCCTGCAATGAACTGTATTCATATCATTAGGAATACATACATCAAATCGGTAGAGAATCTATCTTGTGCTTTATATTATTTATCTCTTTTTTTTTTCTAACTTAATGGTATATCATAGATTGTATGCTTCACGTACTGTTGGCGGATGAAATAAGAAACATATTTGACTATGGTGCTATCAGCTAAGTTTTCACAGTTCTCAGAAACCATTCCAGACTACGCAACTTAAGCTGGAAATCACTCCGTATACTAAGCTTTTTTTGGACATCGAGACGACATGTTTATAAATGAATGTTACCATAACAATGTTCCTATGCAGTGACATTTTCTGCATAAGTATATATTGATTTACATAGTAAATACTCGGACTAGAACATGATTACTGTACAGGTATTTGGTGCAGCGTATTTAAAGGGCTGTGCGAAAACACTGGTTTCCTTGTGGAATCCATGAACAGATTTCAAGTGTTATTCAAATAATGCTAAAGCATCAAAGTACTTTTCAAATGTGGTGTAAGTACATTTAAACCGCTACCTAATTGTGGCTTCAGGATGGGAAGGGGTATTTACAATTGCAAACAAATCATAATAGCCAAAAAGAAATATGCTGCCTGATTGGTCATGCCACATCTTACTTCGCATCAACAACAACCATATCAACGACAACAAACACATACGTAGCAGTATTCCTGGTCTACTGAACTACACATTCTACATGAATTAAAATTTGGTAGCATTGTGTATTTTAAAGAATTAGAAATGCAACAATTTCCATTACGTTTGTAGATCTTTAACCCATCACATTTTGCATGAAAAGTATTTGAAACACGTTAAAGGTGGCAGATAGGACGGTAAACGCGACGTCTAAATATACACTTCACTCTCGGCGCATAATTTGGAAAATAATACCAGCTCTCGGCTCACCCAAACTGTAATCGTATTCCACAGACCTGTTGTACCGGGTTCTTATGTTTCCATTTAATGACAATGTCCACATAATAAATGGTTACATTATACCCTTGAATTTACGGTGTGGCTGAACCCTGTGACACTTAAAGGGCTGCAAGGAGGTCACATCCCAGTACTGAAAATTACCATCAGCATTTCAATGTTTTCGTATAGATATTCATGTCCTTTATGATAACTTGGACAACATGAGGCACGTCAAACAAATCTTACATCTTATCACCAAAGGTGATAGTCTTTCCTTGAACAAGTTATGTTGTTATAAATAATTGGTGTGGGTAATGCGACTGCTTTCAAAAACCTCAACACTCTCCACTCTGTAATTGTCTCCAAATCAAACATTCGATTCATGAAAGGTTCTTTCCAGTGGCGTAAACAGCATTTTGGAGAATCGAAGGGTTGCAGATCCCAGGTAACCGTTGTGTATAAAGTGCATTAGCTGGTAACTCTGTCATCAATGGTTAACATTGATCAATGTAACGATCAATGGAAACATGTCAGGACATAAATCTTCGGGCTCTAATGCCGCTATTACCGAAAACGTTGTTTTCCCGGAATCCATAGATTATTAAAAAGCAAACAAACTAACAATTCCCTACCTCTAAGACCGTAAAGGGGAGGGCGTATACCACTACCAGATCGGTTACAGCTAGAAACGCCCCAGTTTCTGTTTTTGAAGAAGAAAAAAGTTGGGTTGCCCCCCCCCCCCATCCCCATCATCGCATCATTTTATCTTATCATACCACAGCTTTAAGCATTCTCTCGATTTTGTACCCAATTTTGTCAACAATAGCTCACTAGACTGTCAAGATGTGCAGACCTGGATGTGTGCATGTCAACTATGGTTGCAATCACGTTGGTATACTCTCATGATTAATAATTTACTGGATAAGTAGAAGAAGGAAAATATTATATTTCATATTTGATTCAAAATTAAAGTGTAAATATTGTAAAAGCTGGCTGTTTCCTCTATTTTGACGGGGAAGGCGGTAATAGGGTGATTTGTGTGTGTGTGTGTGTGTGTGTGTGTGTGTGTGTGATTAAGTCGAAAGCGGCTGGGACTCTGAAATGTATGATACATTAAATCATTTAAATGATGGTTAAATTCAATTGTTTTCTCTGAACATCTTCCGATGCAGATGCTATTACATAATATTATGAATATCAAAAGGATTTAAGCGATCGTTCAATATATTATGTACATTATGAGTATGATTTCTATAAATGCTTAGGAATCATTTTTGCTAAATACATGTAGATTGTCGGTAAAGTGTCTACACTATATAGACTCAATAAAGCGAAACACATAGACAAGCAATGTTTAAATCACGTATACATGAAATTAAGTATGCATTTTAACAAAAAGTGTGCAAGTCAAAATACCCGCTAAACTTTTAATTCACCTCTGTTGTACTTATTTGCTTCATTATCATTTTATGGCATAAGCAAATTAATGTGTAACGTGTACAGGTATTTAATTTCATCTTTCAAAGAAAATGTAAGTTTTATTGGTGTTTTTATTTCGGATTCGTGGTACAATTAAAACGTACCAGTGCATGTAGCCTCCCATGAAATAATGCAATCTTTCATCATGATTAGGTTCTCTGGTTTGCAAGTCAGTCCGCTTAGACTTTTTTTTCTCCGATGCATCTGAATCGTGTGTCTCCTTGCCAGTACGACCAATAAGGCGTTACAAACAAATTCTATCCTAGGAAATCTAATATTTTATTCTCTCTTGATATATTTCCCTCATCTTATGTTGTGTGTACCGTCCAGTCAAGATTGGGCTGACTCATATTTATGATGTAAACTGTCCTTGTATAAAGAATAAAAAAGGGGAAATAATACAGAAAACTTTAATCGGTTCGGGTTCAAGCGTCAACCAATCTTTTATTTTTAGAAGGGGACTAGCTTTCGTCCTCACCTATGGACTTACTCAAGCCAAACTGCTATCTTTTCACAGGTGTTAGATTTAAAGAAGAAGAAGAAGAAAGAACAGTGGTTGAGACCTATCTGGCATTGACTTAATATATTCTTACTCGTATGCACCAGTTTCTAACTGCTTGCACATCCATCTCCATTCCTTTTCCCTACTGAATCCATCTCATTATGGTGCTCCTCGCTTTTTGGGGGAAGTTGCAAAATAAATGAAATGAAAACAGCGTATCTGCGAACAAACACTCGAAATGCAGACCTGCGTGCTATCCACCGACTTGAATGGCGGCATTCTAGAGATGCTAAAGTGGTCGGGAATGAATAATTTCTTGCCTTAGCTGGGTTTTCTCTTTTTTTTTTCTTTGTCTACACAATGACTGGCTCCACATGATATTTTATGACAAATATAGTATGTCCTTCCTTCGCTCATTATCCACACAAAAGGAAATCGCTCGCTCAACACGATGGTGGCCTATTTTTATTCATGTCTGATCGGTTGCATGTTTAGAGGACATCGCATCTTTTTCATGTTCCATACATTTTATTTCTGTATCATTCAAGATGATTGCTTTTAGATATGTTTCAAGGACAGGAGTATCACGTCATATCTTGGGCATGACTTAATCGTTTATAGATTCCAAACAATCAACAGATGAACATATGAATGACATAGTTTTCCTTGTAGATGAATATCAATTCAAACTTGACTTGCTTGATGAGATACAATCTGAATAATTTCACCAATCTATAGTTTCCCTTTCCTTGTATATAAGAAAAAAACTTTATAACGAAACGAATGGCCAACGTTTGGTACGATTGGAGTTCAAATCGGGAAACTATTTTACATTCTACTCCATGTCATTCGTTTGGCTTGATGAGGTTAATAACACCGACCCTGTCGGCTGATGACACTTGAGATATATTTGTGAGTTCGGAGAGCACGTGTAGCCTTCAACACCCAGCGGCTCTAGGAGCAAAGATACGCCGCGTTCCACCGAATTAGAATTCAGACTGTGAATATTTCCATCTCGGGTAATCATAACGCCTGGGGCACGCATCTAGCGAGCGAATGTGCTTTATTTTTTCTGGGGTCGTCTAAATGGGGGAACGTAGAGGGTCATGAATATTTAACAGGGTGTACCGGTACATATTCACTCTCGTCTTATGCATAATGCATACAGTGTGAATTTTGGCGGGATCGATGAAATGATTGCCCGCACGGCACGCGCACGCCACTACTGCATGCATATGCTTGCACTGTGACAATTTTTTTAGTTGTGCATGCCGCCGGGGCCAACATGGAAGAAGATGATTCTCGGCCTTGGAGCCAATTGTGGCACCAAATTTCTTCCCACTAGGATGGGTAGAAAATGTGGAATCTTCGTCAAAGCTGCGATCCTGCCTTTTGAACAGTGCTCTGGGGTTCCCTTCGTTGTGGAGAAAAAAAATGCCGTAGAAGTACAACAGGGTGGAACGTAGAAGTACATATGGTAGAACATAGAAGTATAGAGGTAGAACGTAGAAGTACAGAGGGTGGAATATAGAATACAGAGGATGGGAATGTAGAAGTACAGAGGTTGAACGTAGAAGTAGCAACAGGGTGGAATACGTTAGAAGTACAGATGGTTAGAACATAGAAGTATAAGAGGGTAGAACGTAGAAGGTACTACAGGGTGCGAACGTAGAAGTACAGGGCAAGTAAGTAGAACGTAGAGATACACAGAAGTGGTAGAACGTAGAAGTATAGAGGGCTAGAACGTAGAAGTACAAGGGATGAATCGATGGAACGTAGAGAAGTACAAACAGGTTGAAGGAGAAATGGCAGAGGGTAGAACGTAGAAGTACAACAGGGTGGGGAATGTAGAAGTACAGAGGGTAGAATCGTAGAAGTACAACAAGGTGGAAACGTAGAAGTACAGATGGTGTAGAACATAGAGTATAGAGGTACAGGGGCCGCGGAGCGATTTTGAAAGTGGAGGGCTGAACCAAAGTGGGGGGTTCTGAACAGGCTAAAAATACAAATGTATGGTCATTTTTGCATTTTTGTACACGTTGGCCTAAAAAAAGTGGGGGGGGGGGCTGCAGCCCCCCCCCGCGCTCCGCGCCCCTGGGAGGTAACGTAGAAGTATAGAGGGTGGAATGTAGAAAGTACAGAGGTGAACGTAGAGAGTACTACAGGGTGTAGAACGTAGAAGTACAGAGGATGGAACGAGAAGTACGAAGGTAGAACGTAGAGGTACAACAGGTATAAAGCGAAGTACACAAGGACAACAGAAGACAGAAGAGTGGATAGAACCTAGTACGGCAGTGTGCTCGCCATGTGGCATGAGTGATCATGACCATGACCATGCTGTATGCGTCACGAGCGGCACCAGCAGCGCGCCTCTCATAGGAATAGACTATTCATTAGGATGAGGATCCTGATTGGTTCGAGCTTCTCCACCGAACCTTATGTTTATGCACGTTTTGTCCCTGTTAAATATCATGACCCTCTACGTTCCCCCATTTAGACGACCCCCATTTTTCTTCACCCTTTCCAATAATACCCTTGCAACTCCCATGTTATGATGATAACATTTTATTCCACGTAGAGATAGATGGTGTGTGATTAGATTAATTCTTGAAATACGTAATAACGCAACACTAAAAATGGCACATTTTATGCATACGATGCGTAAATACTACCATACAATCAAGTTTGCGTGTGAAGTTCTACGTGCAGATTGAAATATGATAGTCAGGGAGCCAGCTACAAATTTTATACCCCATTTCCCTAAAAAGTTTGACCTGGAAGTGATGTACATTAGTACAGTGACCTAGGAAATCGATGTCGAGCTGGAGCCACAGCGGGGGACTCGGCCCCCAGACCCACTCAAAAAACCCGTTTTGGGACATTTTATTTACATCTTCCCCATGGACAAATTTTGTCTAGTGGGAAGTAGTATGAATGTACATTGCAAAAATATATTAGCTGACAAAAATAGTGGGGAAGTGCAGAACTGACAGCTTCAAAGACCCCCCGCCCCATACTGCGCATGCGTCGGGTCAGTATGCGCACGTATAACGGTGGCATGTTATCTCTGTATACATGGTATATATGAAACACATAGCAATCCTCTGTTCTCTGCTGATGATTCAATATATTAGACTTAATTTGTAAGTTAGATTATAGGGTGACTGCCCGTTGCAATAGGCTTTTTATCTGTCATTTATTTTATTTATTTTTAAGGGAAGTTTTGATAAGCAGTAGATCTTGAGAAGTGGGTAATAAATAATAGAGCGTGTGCACTCCACTTTTTTTTTTTTTAATTACAGACAGAAAATCTTTCGAGCCAAAAGAGGGTTTCGAATACACATTTTAATTTCTATAAGATAGATAAATCTAGGCCTATTGGCTATCTTTGCAGAATCAACGACATTGCCAGACCCCCCCCCCCCCTCCCCCCCCCCCAATCGCCTGCACCCTTTGGCCTTAACGTTCATCTTTCAAGAAATAATAAGTCGTATACAACATAATTATTGTTAGATCGTAAATATAAATACATTTAGCTCCAAACAGGCTCTGCGTAATGTGTTAATCAAATTTATTTAATAATGCTAATGGTTCATCTAATTTACTCGCGTGCAGCTCGGCATGTGCTATTTATTTATATTTATTTTTACACAATTGAAATACAGATAAGCTACGGATCCGGGTTAGGAAATTAGGGGAGGGCATGATCTGTTAGTATACAGATCAGGTGGTAGGGCGCAGTCAGAAATATTGAATGATAGGGGCGCGTAGTTGAATTATACAGAAACTGAGTGGTTTTCAATAAGATATATTATTTACCTGTGCCTGGATCCGTCACTGCAAATGTTTCACTATGTGTTGTTATTATGATAATTAAGCCCATCGCTAATTTCTTATTTCTTATATATTGGAATCAACAACAGGACAATCCAGGATTGAAAGTAAGCCCCCTACATAATTATTTAGAAGGGTTTATCGTGTTTATATCTGTTGTTATAGCCAGTATCTGTTAAATTATCCAAAAGAATATCATGTCATGTTAGAATGTAAACTTTAGTAGTACAGTACATTTTTTTTTTTTTTTTTTTTTTTTGCATCCAACTTCAACTGTTTGATACTCAATTAGTGCAACTGTCTACAAAAATTATCAAGATAGTTTTCAAAAATGTGAAAAGTGATATCAAATTATCAATGGGAACATTACTTTTTTAATCTCTAATTCAGGGGGAAAATGCAATATCATAGCCACATTGACCATGATATTTTCATTTATTTTTTTTTTTCTACAAAGTACAGTCATGTAATTCCAATTATTTAACAAAAGAGGAGAAAAAGTAATAATACAGTGTTCAGAAATTCCAGACTTTGATTTCATCTTTCATATTGCATCGTTTGAATAGAAACACTGAGTGTATGAGTCCTACCGTACGAAGATGACTTGTGAATAAGGAAAATCACGAACAAAAGATGAGAGAAGCGGACAGGAAAGATAAGGGGTTTGTAAGAGGGAAAAGAAATACAATAAAATATAATGATCTTTTAAAAAAATTATTAGTCATCTGAATAATATAAAAGCACTCAGAATTGTCACAAAACACCCCCATTGGTTGCCTCCCCCTCCTCCACTCCTACATGCTTTCCAAGAAAAGTGACTCATGAAATAATAAAATGGCATATAAAAATATATGAAAGTAAGTATTTGGAACTATCAAAGATTATTCCATTTTCTCATTACTCATTATTACATGCCATAAAATATTATATATTTTTATATCTCTTTCTGTCTTACAACCATCCAATCCTTTTGATCATATTTTGTCCATGATTCTTCTCATTCCTTCCTCGTACGATATACCGTATCATAATTGTAAAGTAACAAATAAATGCACCATATCAAGTGAGCTGCATTTTGATTGCGTATATTATATTATGAATTTTTCGTTCTTCTTCAAAAGATGTGTGAGGGTCGGGGGTGGGGGGGGGCTCTAGTAAAGCTTTGATCTGGTATACGAATAGGGCCTATATGCCTAGTCTATATCCACATATTCCTGGACATTCGAGTTATAATTCCAGACATTCATTGCATTGCAAGACTATTGTATTTAACCAAATTAATTAACTTCCTATTATTTTCAATCGGCTGATGAATTAAGACCTCAGTTAATGGGATTTCCCCTTAAAAATAAACAAATATAATACATATAAAAGGGATCAAATCCCAAATAATAGCAAGTCACAATAATCTAGCATTACAATAAGTATGAAAATGAATTAAAATAAAAAAACAAATAAACAGAGTATTACCCGATGTTTTATAAACAGAGCTATCATGCACAATATTATACACGGAGCACATCGCCCCGACGCATGCGCAGTATGGGGAGGGTCTTTGAAGCTGTCAGTTCTGCACTTCCCCCACTATTTTTGTCAGCTAATAATTTTTGGCAATGATACATTCATACTACTTTCCCACTGACAAAATTTGGTCCAATGGGGAAATGGGGTAAATAAATTGTCCCTGAAACGGGTTGAGTCGGGTCTGGGGGCCGAGTCCCCCACTGTCGCAGCAGCTGACATCGATTTCCTCGATCCTTGTACTGAACTACATCACTTTCAGGGGTCAAACCTTTTAGGGAAAATGGGGTAAATAAATTTGTAGCTGGCTCCCTGACTATGAGCAGATTGCCTTTTTAATTGCAGTTTTGATTCAGTCAAATGTTTCTAGTCCTCGTGAAAGGAGTAGTCATAAATAATGTTTAAGAGCAAGCAGGGAAAATTCAGTAATCTAGCATTCGCTTGTGAATAATTTAGTATAATGATGACTAGTAGGCCCAATAATACACTTAGATTAGCCATAATCTGTCTTGGTTTAAGGTTTAATCTTGAAGGATTGTCCCGGAAATGTGTGATACATTGGGCATATTTAGAGGGTTAGCCCCCCACCCCCCCCCCCTCCCACAGTCCCGGTAGGAATTGAATAAGTGCATAATGATGCATTTAAGTGACTGCTACAATAAATGATGCCCTGGGATTCTACAGTGTCTGAAGATCGTACAAGCATCTGATGACCAGGTAACAAAATTGTAAAGCGCAGAGGGTTGAACTCTGTTTAACATTATACGCCATCATCATTATGATTAGGCCTTATTAGTATTATCACGCATTACTGAATCATAATTAAAGACTGCATGTACGTGAATGATATTGGTATTTTGGAGCAACCATAATCAACCGTTATAATAATGAGATCTTATATAATGACAGTAAGAAAAGCTATGGTGTCTTCAAAGCACAAACCTCCTTTTTTCGTGAACGAGAGGACGGCAGAATGGCGACTAATGGAAGAGTCCATAATAGATCTTGTCACTCTCTCAATAATACTCTTCCATCAATCTCGGAAAATGGAGGAGAAATTCAATCAGAGGAGATGACAGGGAATGCAGATAGAGGTTGCTTTGCCGATATACACTCGAGACGAACGGTATTAGACACCCAAATAAGCGAAGATGATTTTGAATTATTCATAGAGAGACTTGAAAAGGGAAAATGCCCAATGGCAATACTAGCGGAATGTTATTAGCATTATGATCTACCATCGACGACTCATTTTGTGTATGACCTGTTTTGCTTAGTGTTGAACAAGGCGTTGTAATCTTATTCTTTTATGAACTTTCTTTTCTGAAATTTCTATTGCTTTCCTTCCATTTTATGATGGTTTTTAATGGAGAAATTTTAATTTTGAATAATACATTTGTTAGAAGATGCCTGTTAACAATGCTTTCTGTATCAAATGAAATGTTACGAGTGGGAAACATTTTGTTTATATAGTGACGCTTAATCACAACCTGCAGTTTTTGGTATTTCCATAAAGCATGAAAACCATACTTTATTCTGCAATTTTGTTCATCTCGTTTGGTTCTGCAGAACTTGAGATATAATTATTTTTCTAAAATCACAAGAAATTCATTTTACGCATGTCGTGTCTATGGCTTTGTATATGTTTTAAACAAAATACGCAAAAATGACAATACGAAAAAAAAAATTGTTTTACAAAAGCAAATTATACCAAATATAGTGTATCAGCAAGAAATTATTTTGATTTTAATTTGGTACCATATGCACATTTCGCTTGAAGGTATTTTTGTTTTCACCGCCGTCGCTTTTGGAATGATTTAATTCAAACATGTTCATTAAGGAGAAACAAGATTAGATATGGGCAAAAAACATGTCAACTGTCATATTGTCTTGATATTGAAACAAAGTCAAACATCACATTATTAACAATAAGTTAATTTATCTTACATTGTGTACATGCAAAATATCATATTGAAAGTCTTAAGTCTTAAATGACACATTACGAGCAATGACATTTAAAAATATATCCAATATAACCCAATTGTTAACAATGCAAAACTAACAACATACATGGAAGCTGTCTCCCCATTCCTTCAGGGAATCAGTCCGTCTATCTTTTTTCTATTTCGAGCGTCGTATTAACTAAAAGAGCCGTCTGCTCTAGATAAAGATGATTGTGCATCAGATTTGCATAAACGTTGCCGTTGCCATATTTTTTTATTTGTTTTGTTTGTTTGTTTGTTTGTTATTTTTTTTTTTGGGGGGGGGGTGGTGGGGGTTGGGTTGGGGTTCAAACGCATCTCGGGTTTTGCGATGTTTTTGCAGATATGATGAAATGTATTCATCCATTGATAGGAGGAAAATACTTTTTTTTTCTTATGCCATGGTTTGGTTATGAGTTTAGATAATATATTATTTTGTTTAAAATACTTTTAAAGGGTGAATTGTCATTATTTTCATTCATAAAATCGCCATATTTTATATTAGGGTACATGCAGGTAATATGGGCCAGCAGGTAATATGGCCCACCTGAAGCAAATCATGTCTCGACCGTCGAGCGTCGATGAACTGTATACGAAAATGTATAATCGTGAGAGCATCTGATGCCGAAATTTCTCTGGGAAAATTGCTGAAAACCAAAAAGGTAGGTAAACCTTACCGCAATTTTTTACCTGATGTAAAATTTGATATTTCACAGAATGTGATGGTGAAAGAGTGTTTAAGGGGGTAACCTCAATTGTTTGTATATTTAGTAAGGTTATAATTTCATTTTGATCATACTAGCGTGTACAGGTCAATTTGTTGTAGTGAAGGGGTGCAATGCGGCATTGAATGCTTGCCTGACATAGCAACATCAGTACAGGTAATATGGACAGTCCAAAATGGCGGAAATGATTCTGGTACTTAGTATTGGGATGAGGCATCAATCTCTTTGCTACGATTTTTGGGGGTATATTCACAGTATATAATCAATATAAATAACTTATTGTAGGCCTATATTGATTTGTATAATGAAAATAATATTTAAATGATATTAAAAAAGAAGTAATATACAAAATACAAAACAATGAAATATATAGTCAAATTATTTAATGAAGGGTTTTATAATTTCAAATGATATCTGAAAGTTAATGATTTTCAACATTTCAAGCAAATTCCAGACATAGTAGAGTCATTGTAGTTTCTTAAAAATACATTACATACATGTGCCCATATTACCTGCACATGCAGGTAATTTGGGCACTTTGGTGATGACGTCAATATCTGAATATTGCAGACAGGGGGGTTGGTCATAAATGTTTTTCTTCACAATAAAAGTTAGAGCAGTAGTTATTGCTTCATATAAACAACGATTAGACTGTATGTCATTGTGTAATTTTATGCAAATTAGGCAAATGAGCTTAGGGGGCCCATATTACCTGCAAGTACCCTATCTATATAGCTTCAAAATGTATGTTTGCAGTATAAAGATCCTATTTTTTGTTCTTGGGATTGTAACTTCAAATTATAAAATTTAGTGCTGACAACGCCCAAAACACGAACGGTGCAAACAAGAGATTTGTATTAGTTTATTTATTTTAGAGTGTGGATTAGACTAGTGTATTAACAAGTCAAGATTAAATATGATATGGGTGTATCTGTAGATGCTCACATTAGAGATAAAAATTGCGGAAAGTCTAAATTTTTATTTATTTATTTATTTTTAAAATTATGTTTTTATGGCTTACGTATACACCTAAACACCTTAGATAAATAGTATATCCATTATTAGTTGCTAATATTTACAGTGTGTTTTATACAGTACAGGTATGTCATATATTCACTTGACGATGAATTAAAGAGATGCAGTAACATTGAATGATATTCAAATCGATTTTATTCGATTTAGCTTATTTTGCCAACATAATTATAAACACTTAGATCAGTCTGGTATCTCTTCAAAACTGCAAGCTAATTGCTTGCTTTACCTTCGAGGTATCAATGATTTCATACTCAAATTTTATAAACCAACATCGGATGGTTTATAAAACCATGTGCTTTTCCGTATAGCACAACACACACCCATTTCCTGTTGTATAGTCCCCCGTCCATAGCGGCCTGATGATCTAGCAGCAGAGGGTACTGGTGTTCGGCTGCATGCTTGGCATTGTTTGTTACACTGTTTTAAGGTAGTAAATTACTTCCATTTGATCTGAAACTTTCAGTAGTTTGTTTTTACTGTTGGAACAATATAATTTTATTAACCTTGATCGAATTGCTCTTGTTTGTCAAAGTTACTAAATCCCTTTAATGTACTACCACCTTGCCTGTTTGCTTAGAAGAGGCTTATACTTAACTGAATCTCCCATACCCCTTTGAAAGAGAAGAATTTATTTGATGGTGAAGAATTGTCATCTCTCTCCCCACGATAGAGCGTAGACTGAAAATGAAAAGAGGTCGCGGGAATAGATAGCAATTTGAACACCTCATTGATTTGAACTCCTCGCAATAAAATGTTTCTTGGAAACGTACATAAATTATGGATAATTGTGCTCTAACGTTATGCGGGAGTGTAAAAAAAAAATCATATTCTGCCATATTACGAGGCAACTTGTACTGTCTCAAAAGAAAGTTACACAATTGTGTTGACTGCGTACATGTAGATAAGAACAAAGGTTTTTATTATCACGTATCATAAGACCTATGACTTCCAGGTGTGTTATGAAACTTGAAATACAATTCTGTGACTGGTCTCATTCATTTACTTTTAAAACACGGGAAAAAAAATCATCTTAACTACATTACGTGTATTATAAATTATTCAAAATGAATAACTAAAAGCAAATTACTTACCAACGAATTATTTACCAACACATTTTTTTATACCGAAAGCCTTATTCACAAATACACCAGTATCACTATCAGCATGATCAGGCCCTTTAGTTTAAATTTTGAAACAAATTACGTGAACACAATTCAAAAATACTATTTCATTACTGCATTAGAAAACAAATAATGCAAATCACTTAATATTATCCCTTGGCTAAAATCCATGGGATCATTTATCGTTGTTCTTTGCCAACCTTTCATAAAGGATCCATAAAACTGTTGTCATCATAATCGTGCTCTCAAAGAGCGGACAGGTTAATAAGTAATTACCCATTCAGCAAACACACTTGTAAATCAAAACATTGTAATGTTCAATAGGCTTTCATTACAAAATAAAAACTGTAAAAGTTAGATATTAATATTTAACATTTATATTTTACCTAGCGATTCATATTAACCAATATGCTAAATTGCCAAATTGACAAGCGTACCCCTTTTATATCCATTACTTGCATAGTGCTTACTTATTTCCCGAAATCGAATTTTAATTTTTAATTTAATTTTATTCATCTTTTTTTTTTTTTTTTTTTTTTTTTTTTATAGAAACAGTAAAAATATAACAACCTTGAAAATTGAGACAAAATGTAATTTTTTACAATATGTTAATGTATTGGGGTATAGTTTGTTACAATCCACATG
>CALNVZ010002974.1:20053392-20100004 GCA_940671915.1 Paracentrotus lividus | reverse complement strand
ACCCCTGGTAAAATAACTCCACAAATACAGAAATGAACATTTTTTTGTGTTGTTTTTTTTTTTTTTGGGGGGGGGGGCAAACAAATTCATCATATAATACAATTAGGGAAGTTCTGGTCCCAAAAATTGCTTTTATATAAAAGCAGAAACATTAAAAAACAGCATGAAAAAGTTTGAAGAAAAGAACAATAATAAGAAGATATGAAATTCTCTTAATGCCACAAAATGATCGCTATACCAATGGCAACACAGTCACAAAGCGTGTGTCGTAGGGGACAACTTGCATGCATTTTTCATAGTGTTTTATGATAATTTTCACCTTATTGTTAAGGACTGTTTCCTTATATTTGGCCAAGATATTATTGATGCAATTTATCTCTCTCTTTTTTTTATTAGTGTCAAATATTTATGGGGGTAAAATTGAACGCAGTGACAAATTTTACATTATCAAAATATCCAAAATGTTATATAATTTTCATAACCAGATAGTAGAGCTGTGTGATATACATGCGAGCTTTGTACAAAACTAAGCGATTTTGACATCTATTCCAGAAATTGGAAAGGAAAATATTGTTGACGATTTCTCTCCACACTGTTCCCCCTGGAAGAGCAGAATAAACATGTAATAATGTCCAATCGGTTTCTTTGTATGAATCTCATCATTTCTTAATGAGTACCAAATGATTTTCACATCGCTCGATACGTCCATAGTGTTTACAATTGCACTTTCAATAATGCATCCATCTCCTACTGACTGGATAATAATACGCTAATCACTCGGTAAATTAGGCTAAGCTATAGCTTTCTTTGTAGAATGCATCTTTGCTTTGGTTGGAGTTATATTTAGATCAGTTAATCATCTTTATAAAGGAAACGGGATCACATGTATTGATTAAAAGCTAATAATACAGTCGTAGCTGACATGCATTCATCCTCTCCGTCATAATCATTCATCATATTTGGAGTTATTGTTCAAGTAAAGGTATCAATTTCGTTTTTCTTTCATCATGTCGTTTTTTATCTCCCAGGTATGGATGACACGATGATCTTTTCGCGCAATATCAGTTTCGTCGTGTGTCTCGTATGTACATCATATATTTTAATGTTGTAAGTAAAGCTGATATAGTATGGTGATTAAAGCTGAAGCTAAATGAGAGAAACTGAATAATATATAAATAGATAAGAGAAGACAAAGAGAATGCTATAAGTTTCGTTTCTGTTTGGATTATATCAATTATGATATAAACACTGAGGAATTTGATGGTATTTTGGGAAACATGTATGGGAGAGGGTTATAGATAAAGATAAAGGAAGGTACACTGCTAAACGGTATTGTTAAATTGGTGTTAAATTAACACCCCTAGTGTTTATATAGGACAACTCTCATGGTGGTGTTATCCTTTATAAACACTAGTGGTGTTGATTTAACACCGAATAAACACAAACGTTTTTGCAGTGTAAGAGACAATTTGATCCGCGGTAAACATAGAGCCTGAGTTAAAATTAGAATAAATAAATCGTAAGATAAACGATGAAAGATGAAAATGAAGATGGAATGGGAAGAGCATTACCACGAAAAAAAAAAGACATGTGTCTGAATATCTGATAGTTCGGTAGTTGCTTGATATCAAACGTGACATTAGGTAAAGTTCAGGCGGGTAAGTTTAGAAGAGAAGAGGAGACGTGATCAAGCATCTTTCACTATTTATGATCATCCAAGCAGCCTTGGAATGTGCCTGTGTAGATGAATAATGCAAGTCTTCTATTCTAGGCATAAATACATCACCATGTGTTTGGCAGACATACATTATGTAAAACGATCCTAATCATTCCCCTTTATATAATGCTCAATCTTCATATAATTTCACTGGAATGTACACATTGACAATATGTGTTCCGCAAAATATGAATATGCATTTATCGTTTTAAGGACTGCGTATATTATAGTTCTTAAGGAATAATTGCATTATTAAGGTTTTCACCTCTGTATAATCCAATTTGATTGACCTTGGCTTTGAGTTACACTTATCCTCAAAATTCAGGGACGTATACGTGGTAAGGTATTTTGGGAAACCCTATGGGGAAATAATAATGGAGAAAATTTTGGATAAGCTTATATGTCTTCGGCTTGACGTACACGTAGCGCTTTTTGTCCTGCCTACTGTTTCTTTTTCTTTGAGTAATTCACGTTTGTTCTCTTAATAAATTGCACTTTCACTTTCAGTTTGTTTCATGCCTCACTATACGAGTATAGTATCGCATTATATATGCTTATTATTGAATGATATACAATATTAAGTGACAAGGTTCGCTGATTGGTGAACTAATAGTCTGAACGAAATACAGTATAATTCATTCTAAACTATAATGCGTAACGATCTTTTTCAACCCATCACTTGTTTGCCAAATTTTAGGACCTGTAGATCATGTCCATACGTTTGCTATTTGTGGCGATTGTTCTTTCAATGGTGATGATTATACGTGTTCTCATTTCTGCTCATTATGACGCAGCTGCACAATAAGAGTTCAATGTGTACAATCAATTATGTTCCCTCATCCTATCACACATGCCTCCAGTCTCGTTACAGGATCATCAACAACGCTTGAGTTAATTTACTTCATACCGCATCATAATAGGCTGAGACCTATTGTCAATTTGCTTTTCAGTCCTAAGTGGGATCCATGACTCAATATATAGTTCGAGCCTAACAAGTGTATGCCAAACCATTTTCCCTTCACTTTGAATTCTTTATGAGGCACGGTTTGCAAGACTCTATGCATTTGATAATAGACGGGACATAACCTTTATCATGTTTATACAATAACATTTAAGGTCTTGAATTTTAACGTGTTGGTATTTTTAGTCCCTTTAATCTTAAAAACAATTGTGAATCGATGGTATAATTGCAAAAATTAATCATTCATGTAGAATGTCTCTCTATTGCTTGTAGTTTGTGAGGTGCTTTGTGGGTGGGTGTGTTGTGTGTATGAAGTGTGCGTGTGTGTATTGTTTATGAGGTGGTGAATGTGTTTTGTATGTGTTGTGAGTGTATTGATCGTGTTGTGGTGAATTAACTCCCAAACACTGCCAACTTTCTATCTGAACTTCATTAAACACTCTAACCAGCACAACTAACAGTTTTGAGGTTAGAGTGTATTTATCGTGTCTTTTTTGTGGGAATTAACTCCCAACATGCCAAACTTTCTATCGAACTTCATTAAACTACCTTAAAGCCAGTACAACTAACAGCCTCGTATTGCCGCCACCTAAATCCTCAAACTACTCGATTCTACCTATTCCAACCCAAAGCAACACCTCCGATATGTAGCGTATAATTCAGGCTCATTTGAATGAAAACATACGTTTCACTTGTCATAAATTGACACTGTTATAATTAGTGCCAAGTACAAAACAAAACTTTTCCTCTCAAAAACATTTTAGTTTCCCAGTACAAATTTATACACCGTTTGTTAAAAACCCTCAAAAAAAATGTCTTGCAAATTCAACTTGATCTCGTATCTTTTTTGTTAAATGTCTATAATTCATTAATTTTAACCATTGGAAAGTTCATTTATTCCTCGTTACACTGATACCCCATTTGTAAAGTTGTGCAATCTTTGAAGCACATATTCCCGAAACAATCAAAAGTCGAAGTGAAAGTCCAAATGAATGGCCTATTGTTGAAAGGCAGAGTTTCTATTGAGTATCATTAAATGGGTCACATTTATTCCTCAATGTTTTCACTTATTGTTTGAAGAAGAAATGTGCCTTGCCCAAGCTTTTTTGCTTGCAGTGCAATTTTCATGATATCGTTGATAAAGCTAGGATGGCGCGCTTATCAAATGTTGAGACGGTTCAAGAAACCAGAGAACATTGGTGCTAAATGGACAAAAAAAAAAGTTTTTTTATACTGCTGCTTTGTTGTGGAGATGGGAAGAAAAAGAGATGAGTAGCGAATTTGTTATGCTGGAAACTTGCAATAACCTGTATGTAACCAATACACAAGTAATGCTCAAACCACTCGATCGCTGGTTATTAAAACAGTTCTTTTTACAAACAAATTAACTACAAATACTACCTTAAATTACCTGAAACATTATTTGACATTCAACCAAGAGTATCCAACATTGTATTGAGCGCCTAACGCACAAACCAAACAAACACAAAGAAACACAAAAACCTTTTATACAGTTAAGAACTCGATGTAAGCAATAGCCATTCATTTGGCAACTTTCCTTTTCTGACTTTCATTCGAGTTTGCGAGTACTGTGCATTCAAGCATAACATAACCATCACAAATGGGGTATCAATGTGACAAGGAATAAATCAACTTTCCAATGATATCAAATTTAACCATCATAAACAATCAAATAAAAAGATATGAGGGCTCAAAGTTGAATTGCAAGACATTTTTTGAGGGGTTTAGTTATCTCAAAAGGTAGGCCTATATAGACTAGCTATTTATAACACACAGTTAATGGGAGTGTTGCTCAGTTCGCTCTCTCTTTAATATTGCTACATTCGTTTCACTTTTTTCGTCATGAAAAATGTTAAGGAGACAAATATCAAAGCAGTTCAATAATCCCCTATAAGAACTTTGCTGCTAAACCTAATAAAATCCTCATTTTCATTTTGCAATGGTAAAATTTCTATCACTATAAATCATTTCTTTTAAGCCTATTTCGCATGGAAGTAATTTGAAAGACCATACTGCCCTTATTACATTTCTGTTTTCTTGTACACAATTCATGTTCTTTTAATTTGTACTATCCAAGTGCATGTCTGATGAAATCTCCAAATTAACTCACAACAGCCATGGACATCAATGTGTGCGGCTAATGAGAATTCTATTCTTGAATTTCGACTGGATAATAGTGGATCCGTCACACCTGCTAGACTTGCTCCAAATAGACACCAAACCGGCCAACAGTCAATGTTGGGTTAGTGTTCGGTTCGTATTCGTGTTGGACAGTGTGTCTGAGGTCTCACAATTGAAGAAACGCCACTCGTCTGCACATGATGAGGTCACGTGACTAGTTGATTAATCGGACGATCGCTTGGCTTTAGGATGAAACATTACAACATAATTAGATTTGAGTTGTAGCACATGGGGCTCGCTTTGACAACACTCAAAATTAGGGTGAATCAAGAAAAAAAAATTGTAATTAAAATATCAAGGAAATAATGTTCAATGACACTGGTTTTCCCCACATAAACACTAAACACACACACACACGCACACGCACACACACACACACACTCTCTCTCTCTCTCTCTCTTCTTTAATCATTTATATATAGATATGTTCGACTAACGAGATTGATTCGATTTGACTTAAATTAGAGTAAGGAGTATTCAAGCATAATTTTAAGATAACAGAATAATTAGCTCTCAAGTAACTAATGCATCTTTGCATGATATTGTATGAATAGCAATTATTTGAATTTTATTAGAGAACGCCACCTCAATTCAAATATCGTGCTAATGAATTTGTCATACACTACACGGTTGTAGATATACACGGAAATAAAAAAAGATAGTCTAAAACTATAAGAAACAATAGAACAATGTTTTATTTTCTCCAAATTTATCTGTGGATGGACAAGATCATATAATTTATAAGAAGTGGTATTGTACAATACTTCTAGTTTATTATAACATGTGAATATTCCGAGATATTGATACTTCTTTGTCGTAAATATTGATGTATTTCGTGATTTATTAGTTGTACATCCTTTTTATTCATGTTGAAACATTAAACCTTTTCACATAATAATGTAGAGTGTAATAATGCCGAGTTAACTTTGAGATTCAGCAAAAATATGCTGAAAATGTATAAGTTACTCAAAACATTTTCAAAACAAGAAGTATACCGGAAAATTCATACAAAAGTTGGGGTATTTCGAATAAATGAAAGTCTTGTAAAACATAAAAGACATGTAAAGGTAGATTAATCACATAATTCCAGCCTTTTTCTCTTTTTATATAACAAGTTTTATCTGCTGTATAATTGAAACCCCAACCGTGACATATGCACCATGACTCCGCATGCATAATGATCACGTATTCAAACTATTCACGTTTGATTGTATGACATTTAATGGTCATTAGATTAACTAATTGGAAAATATCTACGACCATTATAATATTAGAGGTAATCAGCTAATTGGAATAGGACATTCCTCTCCTAGCCTTGTCTAAACTCTCTCTCTTTCTCTCTCCCTCTTTCTCTCTCTCCTTTTGTTTCCCTTCCGGTCTCTGTCTTTCTCCGTGGTTTTCTCTTCCCGTTCCCCTGCATTATCTTCTTTTCTGATAACCTTTCGCATCCTCCTCACATCCGCATACACAATTTGATGAAATAATATTTACATGCACAAAACGTATTTTTTGATAATCGAAAATATAATTTCATTTTTGAAGATGATTTATATTACCCGTGGAGGTATCAACCATGACTACACACCAATGATCATCAATTTTTTACTCCAAGCAAAGAGAACATTTATTTATCGACCTACAAAAATGTCGGAATGCGTATGTTAATCGATTTTGAAATGGCACAGCAGTCAGAAATGACTATTTATGCCTTTATGTCGGAATGCTCCGGTAATACTGTAATATATAGAATAGATAATTCAAGAATCATTATTGAATCTATTGACCATGATTACCAAGATAAAAAAAACAAATAAACAAATAATAAACAAAATGAAATAAGCCCCTCTGATCGTTTGCCTACAATGGACAATTGAATTGCTACAGTGCGTATACAAAAAAAAAAATGTTATTAAATCACAGATGTTACGCATATCTGAGTAAATTGCAAACGAAGGTGACAGGTACAAAATCTTTTTTTTTTTCTCGCAAAATTGCTGTCAAATGATGAAAGATTGAGTGATAGCTTTCATTGGTGTCACACATCGTTACACGCGATCAGTTTCTCAAACGTGACCCAAAAAATGGAATTTGTGTTTGTCACCTTCATTTGCAAATTATTCGGTTATGGCTGCGTTACATTTATGATTCAAGAAATGTATCATTGCAAAGGTAAAGAGTTTGTTTTCAATTGTATATTACATATACAGTAAATAGCCTTAATAGACAAAATAAGATAAATAAATTTGGAATATTACCCCTCTAAAAATGGATTGCTTTTTTATACGAACTGTGTATATAAAAAAATTATTAAAAAAAAGTTTGTTATTAATTTTAGCTAAAAATATTGTTCATGTTAAAAACTGGCTGGAATCTAGATCATGTGTGCATGTTTTCTGCCTATCGGATTCTATAGCTGTACGTACTGTTTCTGTCTTTGAATTAAGCACACCCCATTAGAGCTCACACACACGCCCGATCACTCAGATATACATGCTTTTAAGTTGATTACCAATGATGTACCAAGTCCTCGGGGCAGCTCTTTTCTTGTCGAGTTCACCAAATCAGATTACTAGGTCTTCCTTCTTTAGTTCCTTGTGACAGTTTCCACCCTCTGTTCTCTCTCTACCCATATCTCACATCTTCATCCATGCATTTTTGCGTTTGGGAAAATAAATCGGATTTAATATTATAATTTTATCATGGATCCTTTATAGATTGGTAGATGCTTTGACTATCCATGCAATGATCTTCTGATAAAATATGCCACACGTGTTGCTGCATCTAATATGTATATGAAATTTCAAGAGCAACGATCTCTTTGATATCAAGTTATTATTTCTTTTTAGATGTATTGTATTTAAGCGCCAGTGTTTAATTTCGAGATCTATTTTCTTTTAGGGACTGGCTAAAAAAAGAGTTTTGTGCTATAGTTGTTTTAATATCGAAACGAGGCTTCGGATTTAAAAAAATAGACTGTAGGTTTCTTTTTTAAATGCATTGTTGTTCCCAATTATGAAACTGTTCTTGAGCCACTTATAGGCTGATAATGTTTCTTTTGCACATCTCCTCTTAATGATTTATTTCTAAGGACACTATGGCACATTCAGCAGAATAATTGTTGACATTTTGCTCTTTAAGAAACCCACCCCCTCCCCACCCCAAAAATATAATAATAATAAAATGTTAGATTATGTTGTTGCTGTTGTTACAATCGTATTTTATATTTCTTTCGTTTTATTTGTCAGTCTAAATAATAATAAAATACAACTTAAACAGTTGTGAAGCATTTCATTTGTCTCATACTGTGTGCGCTGTGCTGTATTACCCTATGGCACATCGATAAAGCTGTAGGTAGTTATGTAAAAGGAAAAAGTCTAGACTAAAGCAGCGAGGAAGGATGATATAAGAACGTGCTCCAGACTGTTCTCCTTCTTTTTCTCCTTTCTCTTTCTCGTATTTCATCTCCTCTCAATCTTCACCACCCTGCTTCGAAACTATCCGTACATCGGGCACGTTTACCAAATAATAATTTGACCGAGGTCGCATCCGTTATTTGAAGTAGCTATTCCCGCCAAAAGGTCTGCGATCCATCTCTGATGAAGTTTGGGGAAAGTGGAAGGGGGTATCCATTGGGGAATCATGTGAGCAATCATGTTTGTTCAGAATGTTTCCTACCGTACCGTGCGAATGAAAATCGGGCCGTTGTCAGCAGAATAGAATATATATTCCTTGGCGCAACAAGAGTGTACAAAAGCGCACCACCTCCATGTCCTTGCATTGCAAATTATTATTTAAGGGTGTATTCTCTTCGATACACGTTGTCACTCTAGCAACTGACTGTTGACGCATATGACGTCACCAATACACTAGGCAAATGAAAGTGAAATGATGTCTGATTTTGTTTGGAAGCGGGGTTAGTCAAATGAATGTTGTGTCTCTGCTAGCTGCATTTTTACCTGAATCGTTTTTCATTTTTAAGGTTATTTTTAGTATTTGTGAATAATTGTGCATTCGATAATTTTAGAGCAATTGCAATTTTTTCGTTTATACAACAACAACAAAAAACACCCAAAATGTTAAGGATCAATGTTTGTCGAAAAGAATTTAGCGAGTATTGTAGAGAAATTCTTTCCAAATATTGCACTATTATTCTCCATCTAAGTGTCTCTTTGATTTTTTATTCTAGCAGGTATCCCTATGTATCAATATTTAAAGAAACTTTGCAATTTCGTAACGATTACAAAAAAAATAATAATCGCAGATTAGCCTGTATAACCGTGAACGCAATGTATGATAAACTATTGCAAACTAATAACTCCACATCTACGGTAGACTTGTGTGGATAAGCGTTTCGAAGATATGAATTTAGAAGAAAAAAAATGTTAAGCGAATATAGTTATAGTTATCCCTAGAAGAGCTCACATAAGCTTTCGAACATTTGATTGTAGATAGGAGTTACATATTTCGGGGATAAAAGAGAGAAAGAGAGATGAAAAACAGAGTTAGGAAGGATGTGTAGCTATACAGTTAAGTAAGAAACCGTTATAAAGTACTACCCATGGCGGTGGGAATGTGGGGATATCATATCCACCGCAGCAACCACACTAAAGGATGAATATCTAAAAGAAGAAAACGAAGAGGATAAGAAGTGGATTAGACATTTGAACGCTACCACTTAGGTTGCAATGTGTTATTATTGTACTTTTGGTGAAGAGTATGTAAATATATTTTCCATCTTGCTCTCTATCTCGCACCCTAGCAAACAAGAACACACACGCACTCTCTCACACCCTGTCACCCACACACTTACACACAAACACACACAAACACACACTCTCTCTCACACACACACACCCCTCTCACCCACACACATGCATAAACACACACAAGCACAAACACACACACGCACAAACACCCGCACTCACATTCACACACACTCACATTCACGAACAAAAACATTCACGAACAAAATTACCGTCTCTCTCTCTCTCTGTCGCAAACACACATAACACACACCCACACACGATTACCTTTACTCTCTCTCTCGCTGTTTTCTCTGTTTATCTTTCTTTCTCACCCACACCCGCAAACACAGCAACCTCACAAAAAACACACATACACAAGACTCCAAATATTCCCCTCCTTCTGTTCTTGTCTTTACCATTTTGTAGGTTCATATTCAAAAGGTTACCGTCGCTGTAATCCATGCCACATAATCCGTGTCCCCACAAAAATACTCACAGCCCGATATAAGTTGAAGATTGCACCACGAAATCCAAATATCAAAGTTAAAGTAGACGAATTTTAGTTTCAAAATATTTTTCAGAAACAGAGCAATCTTTCCCGTATCATTTTAAGAGATGAGGTAATTTACTGGCCCAGCCTGGTGAATAGATTGCGGTAAACCTTCGCTGCACAGGGGTTGTCATATGAGCTCCCATAGCCAGCACATGGATGTTACCTACCGCTTTTGTTTTTTCCTACGTATAATATTTATATTAAACAAGGGTTTCTCTCTTTTGTGTTTCTTCAATTTGCTTCACAGTATTTCCCTTTTTTCTCTGGATTGTTTATCTGTCATTATTTACCGTTTTGTACAATGGTAATAAAAAATATTTGTTACTTGGTGGTCATTTGGTTGTAACTCCTAAAACTCAAAGAACCAGATCTTAAGAAAATTGAAGTTCAACCTCGTTCAACCTTTTTTAAATTTTCATTTATTTTCATATTTCTCATGTTACATCGGTGTACGTATTTAATGAACAAAATAAATACGTATGTAAAAAAAAAACAACATAAAGGTACAAATGGCCAATATGGTGTAGAAATTACATTGAGAAAACATGATGGGACTTACATAAAAGCGAGCTTGTAAAGCTTTAGGCCCAATGCAATGTTATTATCAAACATAATACTAAAAGGCGTAACATATTCACGTTAATGCCAAAAGCATGAGTGCATACATAATGCGTGACACAATCCTCTGCATATTCTCATCGTGTATTTGCTCGCACTTCGATGAGTTACTTGTATAAAATGCCATTCTTTTTACCCGTTTAGGGCCGAAGTCATTCCAATATTCATACCTCAGAAGACAATCGAAATCAATTTGTCGTCGATTCCTTGTTATCTCACCTCGTTTAATCCTCACTGTCTCAACCAACTCACGTTCGCTCATCGACTGCGCTAGGAGCCGGGATGGAATACAGAGAGACAGTTTCAGAATATGCATTAGAGACCGCATCAGAGATATAAGGAAGTGATTATAACAACCTCAGATCCAGGGTTTGGAAATAGAGGCGGCAAAACATACATATATATTTATAACTTTAATAACATATATGAGTAATGTGACTAATACTTTAAAAAAAAAAAAAAAAAGAGGGGTCCAAGCATTTTGCGCCCGCGTGGATGATCCACGGTTACAAAAGACACACGATATTCGCTCCGGCGAGATACGGGTTATCGTGTAAGATCCAGCGTTAGGTTTGCAACAGTATTTCATGTTAGGTTCAGAGTCAGATTTTTGTTTTAATGGTAGGACGTAAGGTTAGTTCTAGGGTCAATATTAGTCACACGATTACTGTATGAAATTCAGAGCGGAGCAATCGTCAACGGAACATTTGTCATGGAATCGTTACAACAGTCATGAACGAAAGTAAAGAGAAAGATGAGGAGGTATAGATGGGGAAGTTAGTATTAGACATTATTAGAAGAACGTTGAGCATTACCAGGAAAGGCTTTCGATAGAAGATGGGTGATGTGGATCGTTAAGGAATATGAGAGTTATAACCGGATATATTTGCCTAGAGCAAGAGATGCAGATTTATATAGGTTGGGAAATGTGTTCTGAACGTCTTGTTTGATGAATTCGAGTCAGTATTTGCATTATCAGGAAGAATATAGGGGTATTGTTTTACAATAATAGCCTACGTGCAGGTATTTTGGATGAGGATTAAAGTATAGCCAGTGGCGGCATAGTACTTTAAAGGGGGTACTTGCGAATCCTCCCTTAGCATTCTTATCTTTTCCATAGATTCCACATATTCCACTCTGTAATTCTGTTCCTTTGAACAACTATGTTTACGTTTAGAGATGGATTTGATGTTAATTCAAGGGTTGAAGATAGTCACTTGTTTGGTTTGTAGAATTTACAGTGCAGCAATCGTCACCGGATCAAATTTATTGGTAAAAAAAGGTCCCATTTGTTTTGAATATTTTTTTGTTTATTCTAAAAACCTATTGGGACATACTCCATATCAAAAAAGGAAAGGTGTTTTGCTTTGCATCTTTTTCTTTTTCTTTTTTCTTTTTCTTGTTTAATGCTTTTCCACCTTCATTGCGTAATGGAGATATTCACATTTCCCCTCAACAGACACTCTCTGTTCATAAGGTAAACCGACATAGCATGATAGATTGCAACATAAGTGTGCAGAAAGAGCATTTAGGACGTCCTTATATTCGGTAGTCCCGCTTTCAATTTGTAAGGGGCCGTGACCGCGCATTTTAAATAAAACAATCATGACCGCTTCCATTGCCACTTGTGTCTCTAGCATATCACTTTTCTGTGGGTAGCGGCACAAGAGAGGGGAATTTATTCATCCCGCGTACAACCTCTCGCTCCTCATCTCTCTCTCTCTCTCTCACACACACACACACACACACTCTCTCTATTTCCAGTACATCAAACTCTATCGTATCGTTTCTTTCTATGCCATTTTCATCACCACCTTCCTATACCTCTCCATTTATCCATTTCATATCTCATTCCATATAGTATATATCTCCCTGTCTTTAACTGTTTACTCCCTAATTTACAATATCTCTCTCTCTTTCTCTTTTTATATTTTTTCTCAAGTCTTTTACAGTCCCAATTAAAAGTTTTCCCTTCGCCATGGTAACGTCATTACCAACTTTCTATGTGTATCTTTATCCCCTTCTCTTTCTTTCCACCCTTTGAATTATTGATAACAAAAAGATATTAACTTTTTTATTATCGAAATGATGATTGGAATGAATTATGATGACAAGGGACTTTCAGAGTCACTTTGATACCATGATTAAACCCTATGTGATGCATAATGAATACATAGCGATAAAATGGCAACTCCATTACTTTTGAAATATATCTTGCCTCTGCACATGCTGAACGGAATACAAGCATAATTTATTTTGAAGATTTTCCTCAATTTGTTAAGGTCATTGCTTCTACTAGGATTTTACATAAGAATCCATATAGTAACACCTTGATTATCACAGAATATATCCAGTGGGGCCAGCAGCCTGTGGTATTGGCGTCATTTGGGAAATGGTGACCCGTCAGCTCTTCAGAGGGTGGGGGTGGGAATCCCCTGACACACTGACAAACCAAGAATGAGGGCAAGCCATCTCAATTCGGCACGTTCTGACCAAAGTCAACACCTGTAAGTCATCCACAAAGACAAATAGATGTTCCCACTTGGCGCTGTAGTCTGGATCTGAGCCATCAGATAAACAAAGTTTGGCCGACCCGGTTCGAGTAGGTTACATCACGGCGATTATTGCATTTCAGGCAAGCACAGTACAAACGAAAATATTCCATTTTGTTGCCCAACTGTAACCGAGCTGGCAAAACATTGTTTAGTGATGGCCCTGGTTCGGACATGGGACAGTAGTTACCGTGTAATACACAAAAAAATTAAATTACTATGAATAGGGCAGGATAAATGCGAAATGTATGTCTAATTGTTTATCAAAGGAGATAGAGAATCACAGAGGGTAAGAAATATCCCCTTTCTTCCCAACAACCATTATTCGACTGATGCCTGACCATGTCTAGCGACCTTCCTCCATAGACGGTAGGAAATAGGGGAATAGCGTTTTTGAATAGCTCGACTCTCAAGGGCGGCGGGGGAACTGAACACTATCGTCAGACTGCAGACGGCTCCTGATATTCACTGTAGAGAATACGAATTCGGCGAAGAGGACATGTTTTAATGAAGATTGCTCCTGCATATAAGTCCCATCACAGGTTGCCGGAGGTGTGTGCCACTTTCCATTCACCCACACTATTCTGGGATGAGAGATGAGATACAAGAAGAGTTTGCTGTGTGTGTGCTTGTAGTCCAGGGACTTCAGTAATACAAAAAAAAAAGGTTGGGAAACAAAATAGCGTCAACAAAATAGGTCGTTTTTAAGTATTTACTAAGGTTACCTACTTAAATGTAAGTTATATTGATCCTTAGCATTTGAAAATCCCAGGACGAAAAATGCACATTCGTGTGAGCACTCTCTATTTCCATATATCCACAGAAGGGAGGAACTGGCTCTTGAGGTGTACCATGTTGCTGATGTTCAATGGGGTCGATTGGGTAACTGTTAATGCTTTTTTATCAAAAAGACTATGGGAAATATTTTCCTGGGGTTCAGGAACGGTGACACCACCTTTAATCCATGCTCTACTTGGCTTTGACATTGCCGTTCCCCTTAACTAGAAAGGACGTATGACGGTGAAGGAGTCCAGTGTTTTAAGTGGTCGGTCTCAAGTGCACACTTTCTGCCCTGTCTTACGCTCAATTTGTCCTGACGGTACTTGATCAACGCCTACCTTTTTCCTCCATCTTTAACCATTTGCGGCTTCTCTATACATCGACCCCCTTTCTTTTGTTTTTTCTTTTGTTAGTTCCTGTAAGTCTTGTGGGGTCATCTGTTTACTTTTGGTGCTGTTTTTTTTTTTTCTTTCTTTCTTTCATCATGACTGTTCTCTACATATATTAAATTTCTCAAGCATAAAACAATAACGCAAAACATCAGAACATCATAATGATAAGAAAATGCATGAGCAAAACATCTAGTAAAAGCAATTAATTACCTTATTCATGTGGTCCATTGTACTCTTGGTGTTTGCATTATGTGAAGTCAACATCTAGTTACCTGTATTAGTTCGAGCATCTTCTTTAAACAACAAGACTATGAAATGGAAAGCAAAAACAGATAACACATTCAAGAGAGGGAGGTTATCGAACCGAAATATCCTTAGCCGTTCCTTAAGGAGCGGAAGCGTTACGAATATTTGATTAATCTATGCCAATCAATTCATAGTGTGCATTGTATTCCATTGGATAAGACTGTAGTCCAATCACGTCGTAGCAATCTACTATCTATGCGGAGTTGAAGTTGGTCTGTGAACATGGGCAATATTTTACAACATCAAGAAATAGCAAGATTGTTTTGCCTGTAGGTGAAAAGAATCAGAATTAAAGTTATATTCTATATCGTTATAAAAAGTACCATTCTTTGCCAGAACATAATACAGGAGATAAAATATAACAGATTAAGTGTGCAAAATAAAACAATGAAATAAGGAAGATATGGATCTTTAGATATGCGGAAGAAGAGAGGCAGAGGGGGGGGGGGGGGTAAAAATTGAGCAGAGGTGAAAATAATTCATTGAATGAGAACCAGAAACAACTGGTATAATTTAGAAAGGCAGGATGACATTATACGCAGACTGGGGTGGATAAGATGAGAAACACATACAAAACTACACTGCATGCAATCAAGAATTCCAGTTAAAAGTTTCAACAATGCTTACGGGGGTCTTATTGCTATTTTAAAAACGCTCAAACAGACTGAAGTCAGAATGTAAATGAGATTCAAAACCGCCAGACTTGTTCCATCCTTGGTTACTTCACAGAGGCCGGCAAAAGGTCATCCGTGGTTACTCTGAGAGGGGGTGTAATCAATGTGGCTACACGATTATTGGTGACACGCCATGCGGCGTCACATGTATGTAGATACATGTACGTGTTGCATGGGATTAGTGTGGCAATTTTTACGTCATGTACATGTGAGGGATATTTGTTGGTTTTCCTCCGGGATTTCTTTGTAATGTCATCATAACAAAACGAAATTTCGGTATAACTCTGTCTCTTTTTATGCATTTTTTGCAGGGCCAAATGAATGCTTCTTCAAATTGAGACAACACATCAGCGTGTATCAAGACTGAGCATCAATATTGTTATAAGTGCAGTATTACCTTTATTATCTAAACACAAATTTCAGTTTTGATGTTAAAATATTATAAGATAATATGTCGAACAGGAAATAATGAAGTTTTTTTTTCTTTTTTTTCTTTTGTTTCCTTCACATGACTTGTCCCTTTGCTGTGCTTCCTGTATCATGGCGCCTTCACACGCACTGTCACGTGATCATCCACCATTGACCAATCACGACTTCGCATTTTCCGCTGCGTTCACCAACCTTCGCACATTTCTGTGTATATAGGTAAGTGACACGATTAAGATGCTAATCTGCTGGCTTTATTATATTATGAAATGTAAGTCGGTCTCGTCCGTGAATTGATGTGTTGGAAATCATTTGGTCGTGGTTGTGCCACTTCCCGAGAAGAGGAAATTACCTCTACACCCATCCGAGTCACTCGTACGGATTAGTTTCCAAACGCGTGTAGTAGTACTATTTTTAAAAAAAATTAGAAAATAGGAGGACATAACGCGTAGGACTGATGTGTAGAGAGTGTGAGAGGGCGAGGGTGAAAGAGAATGAGATATTTCAAGAAAGAAGTAACAGAGAGAGCGAAAAGTTTTCAATCTCTACTTTATACTCTTTATGTTTTCTGAGAAATTGAAAATCGATTTTTTTTTTTTTTTTTTTTTTTTTTTTTTTTTTTTTTAATTGAATAACACCAACAACATAATTTGTATAATCTAAATATAAATACCCGTCGACTACCACTGTAGAATGGTAAAAACTCTGTTAAGACACCATTGATGTGGATATCCTAACACCCATTAGCATCCAATGCAGTGATGATACTGCGCCCCAATATCGCGTTATAAAAACCGACCGTGGCATGCGCCATAAAAAGAATCGATACCCGGTATTCGTGACCGCTTGATATCGATTTTCGTATCGTAGAAGGAAATTAAACTTCTCCCTGATAATTTCTTGTCGAATGTGAACCCGTCATTTTGACTGAGCCGATGGCCCAAACCAACAACAAGAATATGAGTCTGCTCTTGACACGTAAACGTATAAATACTATCGATTAGAGAAGTAAATGTGTGATTTTCCGAACATGCAATGTTTGCACATGCAACGTGTACTTCACAGAAAATGTTGCAGCGTGCCATAGAACAAATATTGGAATGAACGTTAAACAGACTTCTCGCTCAACATGCTCAATGTTGATATTTGTGGAAGGTCCTGTATACATGTATGTATGTCTCTTTCTCCGTAGAAAAACGGTATACCCATTCCCGATGGTAATATGACTATGGGGTATAGACTTTGAATTATTCAGTGGTAATTTATTTCAGAGAAATAAAGTATTTTGGTTCTTACTGAGTGGCCATGAAAGCTTTCTAAATGATATTCTTGAACTGAACAGGGATGCTTTTTCTCCGAGCACTGCATTCCCTAGACACGTCCCATTATGCCAAAACGTTCATTGGAACTCCATAAATATGATAAGTGCCCTCTTAGTTTCCTAGAATAGGTAGGACTCGAGCATCCTTATCCGAAGTCCGATTCTTTAATATTAATTTTTGTAATTTGACTGATTATCTACAATTTTCACAAGAGAAGAATTTGAAGATTTCATGTTTTGAACGTATTGGTACAACAAGCTGGTGTAGTAGTGATTTGCTTTTCTTTCACGACATTTTTTTTAAATAGACTCTGATAATGACCATTTATCTTTACCAGCCCCCGCCTCCTACCACGAGCGTGTTTTATTTCATTTCTTTTTTTGTAGGGAGGCTTTTGTATAAAAACAAAACAAAAAAGAAGAGAGAGAGAGAGAGAGGGGGGGGGAAGTCTGCTGGAAACCCACTCCCCCTAACGAAATCCTGGATCTGCCCCTGCATTTATTATGCTATACATGCATCTTGGCAGACAATGACTGTATATATTTATGACAGGTGGAATAGGGTTGTTTATTCTAGAACACTGCCTTCAAGTAAGTGGAGAACTTTAATTTGGATTGTGAGAGAGAGGGAGAGGAGTAGAAATACAGGCATCCAGAGAGGGATTGTGAGGAAAAGAGAGATTAGTTCTACTTCTAGGTTTCGATTGAAATGTGGATTACGCCCCAAGTAAAGGTGCAGTTCTATGGCTCACGATGCAGCCATACTCATATGACAGTTATTGATCCACGTCTTTGCTCAATGCACCTGCTTAGATCAAAGAATCTAGTTGTATTTGTCTTTGGAAATTGAGTTTGCCAACCTTCACTAACACGACTATTGGCATGCCCAAAGACAGTCAAAGACCGTCGCACCAATTTGTTTTATTTTTTTTTTAATTTTTAATAAAAATGTGTATCTAACATGTACAAGTTCGTAATATCCTTGGCCCGGAGATTAGATGTGTTTGACATTTACTATTTAAGATATGACAATTTGTGACAAGCATTGTTGTGTATATAATGTCTGCACAGACTTATTTCAAAACACCGGCTGTTTAAAAAGCCCACAACATATCGAGATCATATATTTTGGGCTAATGAAAAAGTTGATTCACATTCAAACCCCAATATATCAAGGACCAGCATACATTTTTTTTATGGATAGTAAGTAACTTTGTAGAGTCATGATTTAATAAATTGCTAATTTGTCATGTTTGTGTGGTGTTCAGGAGATCAGATGAGAATTAAACAGCTAGAAATGTAAAAGTCTCCAGAAATATTAATTTTTTAATGAACATATTTAATATTGCCATTTATAGAACCGTACAAGAGTACACACAGGTTGACACTGCATTATATGGAGTCACTTATACTTTTTATACTTATTATGAAGCATGTATTTATGCTGAGGAAATGAATTTTTTAGGGTTTCATCTTGACACAGTACCACATGCCAGAAGGTTCCCCACAGCTCAAAAAATTTTCAAGTCCCCAGAAGGTTACAAATTCTTCCCTTAAAATTTATTCCACCTTTTTTGGACCATTTTCCATGAATTACTGTCTTAGGAAGATGTGGACGTATTATTCGATGTTCAGATGGAAAATGCATTTTCGTTTATTTCATTATGCAATGTCTCGTTTAATTCAAGCAAAAGATTATGAAGGTAGAAAGTTATTTCTTGTCTGGAAACTAATAGGCCAGAGTAATCAGCATGTGAGTGGCCTGATGGTCACTGAACTGAAAACGTGTGGTGTGTTTGTATGTGGGCGTGAAATGTGTAGATTTACTTACCACTCTAATTAAACGAGTGCACTCGTATACCTCAAACAATTATGAAACTTTTATTGGCAATTGTTAAAGAATACATTTTACAGGAGACGAACATTCATAACAATTAAAGAATACACTCGTACCTTTCCCTTCATTGTCAATGATCTAAGATTCCAGATATAATAAGTAGAACAAAAAAAAGTAACGGATTCAGTAGGTATCCCCCCCCCCCGAAGACCACTCATCAAGGTACAAGAAGATTATTTTCGGCTGCGCCCCCTATATCCTTATTTTTCAAATTTGCAGCCTTTGCCTCCCCCTTCTTACTCTCTTTATTTTCAAACCCTCGATCAGCTGCTGAAGCTTATAACACCCGGCTTACATGACATTTTGAATTAAACTTAACCAAACTAGATCTCTAGATTGAACGATTAAAGCATAGATTTATTTTTTTTTCGCAATTAACCACCTGCAACAATTATTTTCAGAGTTGAAATGTTCTAAACTGTTTATTGGCATGTATATGGCATTTTATTCGTATTTATCTTAAGTAAATGTTAAGTTTATCAATTCATTATAATTCCTCCTCGTTTTATCTTTTCCTTCTCTCCTCTACTATTTCTGTTCATTTAGAATTGATTATTTCACTGTTAAATGTTGCTTTATATTGTATTGATGTTGATCCTTCGTGCCATGCTATTCATCAGTGTGGTCTAATCTTATTGTTTCATGCAACACTGGTGAATGTCGTGACGTGGCGGATCGACGCTAATGTCATACGAGTTTCATTATCATTTATATGGAATTTTACTTTGTGAAAATATTTTTGTAATCCATTGCACACTTTAGCATTTAGGCTACGAAGTACGGAGATATGTACACTTATTCTTTATATGTTTTGATTTGAATAAACCAGTTATCTAGCTATCTATCTCTAAGATACTGTTCACGGGCATGGATTTTCAATAATGAAAGCATGTATCTTTGTACATTGGATTGACTTTGAGTGCGTTTTTCACACATTGGGTTGTACATGTATATTTGCCGATACAACCAGGTGTATTTGTCGACATCGATGCATTCTATTGACCCTTGCCGCCAGATGGCACGAGAACGCCAGCCCGTTCCACTTCATTTTAAATATTCGAATTTCGACACTTTTTAATCGTGGACAGTATGACGGTCTCATTAGCTGGTTCTTCAGGGTTTCAACCTCCCTTTCACTTTCTTTATTTCTTATTACATTTCCCTATCTCTCTCTCTCTCTCTCTCTCTCTCTCTCTTCCCCCTTCCCTCTCTCTCTCTCTTTTTTCTTTTTCTCTCCCTCTCCCTCACTCTATCTTATAAATCTATTCTTCTGTGATTTATATTGATATACCCACTCTCTCTTTGTTTTCCAAACATTTATTGTTTATGTGATTGTGCCAACTTGTTTTTATATTTTATCGCCCTCAGTTTGATCTGCAATAATACTAGTGACATATCTTTATGTATTATCTTATGTATTTTTAACATATTATTTCGTTCGCTTTATCTGTTTCTCTGGGTGTAAATGATTTATTTTTGTTTCAAATTACATACGTATTATTATAGATATTACCCTTTTTTTTAATGTTTGATGTTTGAAATTTAAATAGCAATCAGAGAAAATTTAGAGAAAATGGGAGCGTAGCCCGATTTTTGAAATATTAACATTTATATATCCAATTTGTGATTAAACATCATATAAGATCCGTCACTTAGATTTTAAAATGATAGTTATTGGACTTTGACGAAATATATCTCCCGATTAAGGCTACATGAGAAAAGATCAAAAGTCTTATTACAACAGAGGCATATAAATATTATATTCGACCAAGAACTTTTCCATCGGGCGAGTCTGTTTTATTTTTATATCCAATACGTGTTGAAATTGCCGACAATATTTGCTCATGTATCATCTTGATGTCCACTGACAGAGCCGAGAGGCATGCTCAATATGATGTTTCCAAAGCAATATATTTGTCAATCAAACTCGATAATATTTGGGCTCTCGGTGTTTACTCCTTACTGAATGATTGAGCAAATTTATTTTGACCGATCCTCCCTCAACAACTTAATGTGACAGTCAGGTTGGGCGGTACAGTATTTATCCCTGCCAAATGAAAATATAATAACCACTTTATAACCATCCTAATCTGTATTTCCTCGATATGAATATATATCTATATGATCACATATGTAATTATGATGGGATATGATTCGATCAATTTTAACTACAGTAATCCATGATTTCACTCAAATTTGTCGTAAAGAAATGATAAATATTAAAACAAACTATGTTCTTTTTTTAAATTAAAACTGAAAAATTGTATATTTTGGAGCATGTTTAGGGATTTTAGGTAACGATTATATTGCGAGTTGTCCAAACTTTTGTTAATGATAATCACGTTTGTGATAATTGTTCTGCGTCTTTATTAGCTTATGAAAAAAAAAATATTATCATAAACGAACTTAAGTTCTCAAGAGGACTTTTTGATTTTTGACGAGGGACATCTGTTCTGCGAGGAAGAGGAGTCCTAATCATTTCGTTGTTGTTGTTGATCGGTTTGGGAAGATGGCCTGTATATTACGGTGTTGAATAAATTTGTTTGAGCTGGTGATGATTTTCTTTGAAGTCATCTACACTGCTGTCGTCTATGACCATGAGTTCTTTGTGACCTGCATGTAAAAGGGATCTGCACCATAACAGATTTATAATTTTATAAGATGTCAGATTTAAAATAGGATAACACTATCATGCCTATCAATATCACATTTAGTTTTTATACAGAAATAAATATATGCTTGTCATTCAGAGTGTTAGGCTTTGTAATTTGCAGTTAACTCTATGTAAATACATCAAATCAGTGTATACTTGAATTTTTAAAGAATGACATATGGGTTTGTTTGGCCATGCAGCTGAAAGTGTAATTCATTTATGGAACAAGATTAATGGACACACTGAATATAGCACCAATCACATACAAAATTACACGACTGACTGATGCCTATGAGGTTTAGTCAATGGGTGCCGAAAATAAAAGAAGCTTAAAAATAAAAGACAGATTTCCCCTCTATCTATTGACGAGAAGAAGGTCAACTTTCTAAGCAGGTGTATTGATGAATATATTATAAACGATAGGGGTCACGTTTAAAGTTACTGTTTAAAATTTATGATGAAATCAAACGTAATAATTGCGTATAAATCTAAAAGCTTATGCATATCATCATGAGCAAGGGTATTTTTTTCTTGAAGATATAAAAAATGTACATTATTCTTTTTTATTTTGTGTTGATAATCACGTTTTAACTATTTTTAAAGGAATAAACATACTACAATCACTTTTTAGAATTGACCAAAGGTATGTATCATGAAAATAAATATTTAAAGTACGCACGTTGATATTAGCATCAAACATAAAGGAACGAGTGAATGTTTTTATGTTAATTATTTAACGAAGTAAGTAAATATACATGGGATTTAATTGGGGTGTTCTTTCATATTACTGTCTTTCTGTAGTACAATGCTATAAATCATTGTGTTCTCCCAAAACTGAAGAAAATGTGCCATCTATATATAAGTTAATGTAAAAAGTATTGTTGCACTATTTGCCGTTTAAAATACTAAAATTAAAACACACAGTCTGAATTTTTATTGAAATATTCAGCTAGATGACTCTTCTTGTGTAGATGCATTTAAGTCAAAATTATTCAAAAGAGTAGAAACACATCTACAGGGTAAAGCCATGCCATATGGAAGATAGACTGGATGTAATGGACTTTCCAGGAGTCCATATTGTTCTTATTTGACGAGAGAAGGACGAGATTAATGCCACGCATTTCAATAAAAGCGGTTCCACTCTGATTGTGACATGACTGATTGATGGAAGGACAAACAAATTCCCTAATTGCACACATACACCTCCACAACATCTGTGTTGCAAAATATGTTAAAGCTTATGCAAAGGGTTGTTGAAAGCCAGAGGCTAAAGAGATACCGCACTGTATAAGTTTGGATACGCAATAAACACTTCAACATTTTGTTTTGGTTTGGTTCTTTTGTTTTGTTTTTGTTTTTGTTTTGTTTTGTTTTGTTTTGTTTGTTTTTTTGGGGGTGGGTCTACAACATTTTGTTGCGGTATGGTATGGGTCAGTTATATTATAAGAATGCATTTTGTGTTTATGTGTGTGTGTGTGTGTGTGTGTGTGTGTGTGTGTGTGTGTGTGTGTGTGTGTGTGTGTGTTTTAACATATATGTGAAAGATTTAATTTGCCAAAATACATTTATAGTAAAGAAACGTTCATTCCAAATCGACTTGTAAAACACTCTGGTTGGGGACACATCCCGACTGGCAACAACGAGAAAACTTGGTACAATCAACTTTGTTTTTAGTCAAATATGTAGAGTATTTTCATATTCCAGACACTTCTTTGGTCGTATAAAAAAAAAACTAGTTCGAACTGTCTAATAATAAAGATAAGCCTTACTCATATTTTAACCAGTTTCAAATTCATGCATGACAGGAATTCTTCTTACCTTACGACATCTATTCAGTTACAGTTTTGGCAATCTAATATATCTTTCATCATCTTTCTCTTTGTTTCTTTGTCTATTTTCGGGAGTAAAAACAACGAAATTACTCGATAAAATTGTCAGCATATTCAGCTTATCAGATGGAGTTAGTTTTCGTTGATAATATGTGACTTATTGGCAGAGATTGGTGGAGATCGCTAATCCGCCATTTTTCGTCTGAGCCATATCTTTGGTTCGTTTTTTTCTATTTCCTCTGTCTTTCATCTTTATGTGTGTATGTGTGTGTGTGTGTGTCTCTCTCTCTCTCTCTCTTTCACTCTCCCTCTTTTTTCTCTCTCTTCCTCTCTTCTTCATCTCAACATCTCTCCTCTATCATTTCTTTTTCACTCTTCCTGTCTCCCCACGCTCTCGTTCTATTTTCCGTCTCCTTTCATTTTCTCTCCCTTTCTTATCTTTCACACTCTGTGATATTTTACTTCTTGCCTAAAATTTCTCCCGCTAAATTGCCTTCTTCCCTCTTTCATATTCTCTCCCCGTCTTGCCCCACTCCGTCAAACGGTAATTCCCAAAGAGGCTTCAACAGCTCGAGTGATAGTTGAACGGCGCCGGGTTCTTAATATGGTTTCTCCCTTGCCTCCATTAATCGTTGCAGTCATTACCATCTCTATAATGATCTATGATATAATCCCAACATCCCCAGCATGCTCTTGGTATGCCTAGATACTTCCACAGCCAGCAGTCATGATGAATATGTCGACAAGCCTTCACGAGACAGTCCTCAACGACGGGCCTTAAATCGCGTCTTCGACATGTTTGACGAGAAGCCAAAATGCATGTTTGCTTTATAAAATGCTTTTTAACGTTTTGGGATTGACTCATACGGTGGGGTACCAGTTACAAATGTTTTCAGATGCTGGTTGCACGCTGGTTTCTTGAGTAATGAGAATAGTTGAGAACAGCTGAAGGAGCAATGCATGCTGGGTTTTCTCAGTTATACATCACGTGATTGATTTCGACAAATAAGTCGCCAGTATTCCACTGTACACCGATATCTATCGACGTGGACACATGGTCGTCGTAGGTTTTTTAAACTACTGAATGATTTTATTTTACGGCAAAATATTCTCTTTTTTATTGTTATGTTTTTCTACGCCATCTTTTAAAAAGGTTTGTATTATGTTGTCAACTTTTCAAATTTGATTGGATTTGTAAAATGATAAATGACTTTATAACATTGGCAATTATCACTTTATCCTGATTTATAGTTTATCATGAAAATTATTCTGAATTTCAAATATGAACGAATGTTGTATTTAATATAAAAACCTACCAACGAACGTTAAATTTGATATAAAAACCATTCGTCACCCTTGTTGTTTTACTCATTTGTTTAGTATATAAGTAGGAATTTGAGTCAGACACCGCCGAGTCTGGGATGATGAGACTAGTACCACAGATGTAAATGTCAATGACCTCTGTTTGAAGAAAGATGTCAGTTGGTTCATCATCGTGTGTATTAAAGAAGCAGACATTTTAATCAGTTCTGATCGTAATTGGAACCTTACTAATTTCTTTTTCCCATCTCCCTGATTTGGAAAGATTCCTAATTAGGAGAAAGAAGGGGACCAATAATTACCCTACGCGTTCCGATCTCAATACGACTACTAAAACTTAGAGTCGGTTTGTTTCTGTAGCAGTGGGGGTTTGTATTTTTATCCGCACATAAGCTTGCGATTATCATTTAGATGTAGATCTTGACATTTTAGGAATATGTCTATGTTTCGTGACATTTAAACATTTTGATGAGTTCTACTGAAACTTGTTGTTCTCAAAATGACAGAGCACGTTTTCATGCCTACCGCATAATAAGCGAATTGTCACATTATACTGTAGTTAAGAAATTAGATATCAAAATCAACCAATTAAGAAAACTGTTAAAAACAATTGACCTGCTAAAGATATACTTCGGAATATGGAGAAAAAAAAACAAGGCTCAGCTTTAAAATTATTTATTTTCCCCGAGCGTTTCGTTGTACCTCAGTCACACAGGCTCGACTAACTTTGATCCGACATTGAATACAAATTCAATACTTGATCTATACATACTTGGTCTGATTCTCCACGTGGTTTAATTGCCGATTCGTCTAATACTTGTCAAATACCGAAAAGCATTTTTATTTAATTCCCAAATGAATATTTGGTTTATTACCAGTTTGTTAGATGAATTGTAGTGTTAGACAAATTGGACATTAGACGAAATGGGCATTATGACGAAATGGGGAATGGACAAAGTTGCAAAAAGTCGAAGTGGCAATAAGACCACAAGTTAAGTAAAACAGACTGGTTTTAAAATGAAATCGAATTAGACCATATATGGGATGAGACCAAACGGACGGGCATTAGTCAAAGTAGGTTTAGACCAAGTGACAATTTACCTTTGAGATGACTGTTTTCTATGACTATTTTCTATGAGTAGGGATGTCCACTAAAATTTTAAGTTATTTTTAAGTTGTTTTTGCTAGGCTTATTTGATAGAGCATTTTAAAAGAAACATTTTGGTACTTGAATTATCACAATTGGATGTTCCGTTTCAAAGATATGACCCAAAGAGTGTCTCAGATTACCAATGAGCTGCTAGAACACTTTAACAAGTTTCAGACAAAGCCAGAAAATGCAATAAAAGCTCAAGTTTATGGTTGTTTTGTCTTTGATTTATTAAACCAAATCATACCAAACATTTTCTATGTGTGTATCAACATGACATGAGATTATAGTAACACAATTGAGTAGATACAAATATACAATTTATGGCAGTACAAAACTGATGGTTTGACATGCATGTTACCGTATGTGATCCAATATGACCACCGTGGAAAAATACTCCATAGGGCATGTTTCAATAGGAACACCCTAGACAATGGGCTATTTCATGGTGGTGTGGCTCAGAGCAGAGTGTTAGACAGGGTAGAGTAATTTTAAAACTTAAATGGCCAGTGGTAAACATTGTTCTTTGTTTTTCACCCCAATACATTTTTTGTTCAAAAATAGTTAAATTTTATAAATATCTACTTCTCCTTATCTGAATCTATTCCAATCATGAGAAATTCCAGTCATAACACACATCACACAGAAGCATCACTTTGAACACGCTGTATTTTTTTTATATCAATATTTCCAACAGGAGAAGTTGATCTTCTGCTGAGGTATTTTCTAAGGAAGAAACAGACCAATTAGGAATAAAAATGATTGATATTTACCACTGGCCAAAAGACAATTTCGAAAGCTGTTTTTTATTGAAAATTTTGCTGTTTCTCTGCCTGTGTATTATTGAGTAGGCAGTGCATGTTTGCATTGTAAAATTAATGCATGGGTGACTACATCAATACAGTGAAGTCACGTATGTTCATATTATGTACAACCAATGGGGGAACTGAAGGCGGGACCATGTTGACAGATATATAGGCATGGGCGCAAGAGGCCGCTGATTATTTTCTCTTTTTGTCTTTCTCCAAGGTTGAAAAAATTTCTTAAAACTTTCAGTAAAATATCTATTGAGATTTAAAATGTGCTACTTACGCATTTGGTCATGTTATCTCCTAAAATTTCCATCTGAATAAACAATTTTGGTAATCAGGCTCCAAAGGCAATTAAAAACTCATTTCATGATTAACGTAATTGAAGCAAGGCTACTATAATAATTTGATTTTAACTTTCATCAATTTGTCGTCTTCTCTGAATTTAAGTGACTATCTTGTATCTTGGATCTAATGTGATAGTATAATGCGATGTTGCTGTGATATTTGGTAAAGATGTATTTTGTGTGCTCTTTTGTAAATCGTCGTTTAATTACATACACAAAATACATCATGTGGGACAATGTATCATTATGCTAACAAGGTCATGCGAGGTTGTCTCACTCCAAGGCTGATTTAAAAAAATAAAAAATCAGTAAAATATATAATGAGATTTAAAATGTTCTTCTTACGAATTTGGTGACGTTTTCCCTTTAATCTTCCATCGATATAAACAATTTAGGTAATCAGGCTCCAAAGGCAATTACAAACTAATTTGATGATTTACGTAATTGAAGCAAGCCTACTATCATAATTTGATTTTTTGGAACTTCTAACTTTCAACCCAGTTCTTCGTCTTCTCTGAATTTCTGTGGCTATCTTGTATCTTGTATCTTATTTAAAAGTATATCAACGATATTTCTGTGATATTTGGCAAAGATGTATTTTGTGTGCTTTCTTGTAAATCGTCGTTTAAGTACATACACAAAATACATAGCGTGGGACTATGCTTCATGAATATTCATTAGGGTTAGGCGTGCGCGTGCGGCATTGATCATGTAATGGCATTGTTCAGTTGTTCATGGCATTGTTCAGGTGCATTGATTCTTTACAACATGGCGACCCGCTCAGTCTTGCCGCTATGAACATACGTGAAGTGGAAACCGTTCTAGTGGCTTTTTGCTTTTGTGTGGCCATCCCTACTATGAGGCGACCAACTCGGAGCTATGTTAAAGTTCGCTTCAATATTTTGCTCGCTACGTTCAGGTGGGCTGTCGTAGATTGCGCTATTTCATGCGTTGGCTGAAATCTTTATGAGGTACCGACGAGTGATCCTGGCTAACCCAAAATCAGGAATTATGATGTCGTTCCCAACTCTGGTGTTGTCTCCTCCTATCATTCCTGATAAATCGCCATGACCATAATATGTTTCAGTGATTATACTACCTGTGCCATTGTAGTCTCTTAATATCTTCGAAATGACATTATATGTGCTCTTTATCAATGTGCACAAGGAGAACATTTTTGCGTGTTCGATTATGAAATAATGAGAACATGCTTGTTTTTAAAGGGTTTTTTTTTTTACATTTTAGCATTGTCCCATATGCAGATTTAAAAGCCCTTTTTTTTCCAATATATGTAATTTGGAGTTTAAGCTCAAAGTCCCTGTCACAAATGTTTTCATTTTCTTAATTATTATTGTTATAATCATCATCAAAACAGTTGTCCCATGATTGTACGTGATGAGATATTTGTATATTTTTCTTAAACAATGTCATTGTCCTTGCGTGTAACGCCATTCACGGATTACCAACCTCTATTCCGAAACACACATAACAGAGTCACACAAGTGAAACTGACCGCGAACCGACACCAAACCGAACAAAATATTACATTACCACGAAATGCAAAGCTAGTGGTCGGTTTGGAGTCGGTTTCAATGGTGTGACTGAACTATACTGCTCTAACCAAGACGGTATACCACGGGTGAATATTCAGAGTAGATCCTTGAGGCGTATTAGATGGATGATGCGTCTATGGTTAGGCCTGCTAATGGAGACCATGTCAAGTTTAATTACAACCATCGAATGTTTCCTCTTTCCCGTTACCAGCCCCGGGACTCATGTTTAATGAGCTCGTGCACCGCGTTTTAGTTTCGAAACGATTGTTTTGTATCAAATCTGATCACTCTTGGGCATTTGAATAACGCTTTTAGTGATCGGAGTGGCGAATGAATATGCAAGGTCTTTTTGTGAAGGGGATGTTATTTATGTGAAAGTATTCAAGCACATGCCTTTTTTATACGCGATATATTATGTTTCAAATGCAAGGTCATTTTGCATTTTGATTCCACATAGATACAAATAATGGTTACATCACCCTTTTTCAGGGAAACTATAGATATCATACAATATTTTTTCCAATACAAAAAAAAAGCTCATTTAATTAGCATGTAACATTGTCGATATGCATAAGCATATTCCAAGACCTGGTTCTGCTGTCCAAAGACCTTTTAATTTGCTTTAACACATTTAAGCGAAGAGCTTTTGCTTGCTCATTGCCAATACACAATATATTGTTTTTTGTGTTTTTGTATCAATGTTGTGCCGAACCTATTCTTCTCTCAATTTATACACTAGCTACATTTTAACAACATTTGATGTCGGCAAGACAAGGTAGTTTTCATTTTTGACAAAGAAAATTTATTATTTGAATTTGATTTATTGCTCAAAATCCTTCCAATACAAAAACCGTAACATGGTTTAACTTCAGTCAAATTACGTTTTGATTTAGGTTCGGTTTCACCGAACTATGGTGGCCTCAATGGACTAATAAAGGAAGAAATACAAATATCCTCTCATTGTAAAACCAAAAATTAGAGTAAACATATGGTTTATTTGTAAACGCAATTGTTGCTAAAAGCAACCCATAAAAAATTTGAATCTGTATTTGCACTATTCACAATCTGTATTACCACACTAAAAAAACTATCGACGATTTTTGTATGTACCGATGAGTTAATATCTACCGTAGATTAGCGCCATTTAGTCCAAATGTCTGCTTTCACGTATAAGAGTTGTCACCTAGATGATTTCCTGAATTTATGTAAAGTAAGTATAGCTTTTCAAATATATTTAGAGTTACTGGCCATTAGGTCAAAGTTTAAATGTAGTTTAAACGATAATTCAAAGTATTTAGTATGGCTTATACGTTATTTGTTCCATATTTTTGTTTGTTTTATACAATAAACTTAAAAAAAGAAATGATACACAATAGTTTAATGAATCATTTTAATTGCGAAATTGATAGTGAAGCTACGTGAAAGCAAATGAATATCTGTAGCTATTGGATTACAGACTAAAATGTCCTTGGCTATGCGAAACTCAGAGTCTGGACCCCTTTAGACTAGCAATGACGCATCTCTCGCTGGCGGCGCGGTGTGATAAAGTGTAAAGTAATCCGGCGAGGCTGTGCACCTTGGCTTTGTGTAAAGGGGTAATGCATTATTGAGAGAGGTAATAAACCTGCCTTTATGATGATGTGATTTGACGTAGCGGTGGTTTGAAGGTGGGAGGGACAGCAGCCGGGATTTATTAGCGCATCTTCAAGCTGGTAATACGATGTAATGCACTCCCTCGACCCTTCTTTCCACACGGGAGATCGTTGCAACAAAGGACCTCTGCAGTTCTCATACATCGGCTTGTTGATTTTTTATGTGCATTGGTGTCAGATGCAAAACACACACACACACACACACACACAAAATGTCATTGACTAAACCCGACTATTAGCATGGCCTTTTTTTTTTCTTTACCGGTTTATGTTGTTCTACCTAAACAGAATTCCTTTAATGGGTAAATTGTCCACTTTTTTTTAAGAACAGGAATTCATAGAAGTAAAAACAAATATTTGTGTGGCTTGGCAAAGTTGTAAGTAACCATCTCAAAATCGAACTGGAAATTGTATATATAATCACATTTCCGCATGACTTGTATGGTCTTAAAATAATAGAAAGGTGCTTATTATCAAAATGAGACCAAATTTTATCAAGTCAGTGTGTGCGTGTAGTGAAATGCAATCATCAATGAAATTTAGAAAAGACCCTTTTCAATCCTTTGGAATTGGCAAGATTTGGGGGTGGGTATACACCCTAAATCCCACCCAACCGCTGCTGTGTAATCACACATGACGCAGATTATTGCCAAGCATACTCGAGATCAAGTAGTAGATCAACCATGAGTCACGTAGCAGTGATTCCAGACCTCAATGTCATACTGCCAAAACATATAACGCCATAATTCGGTTAGCACTTAATATCAACGGTGGCGAGCTCTCCGCGATATACCTTCGAAACCATCGCATAAAAGTTATTATCAACTATAGATTGAAGAAAGAATACGCAGTGTAAAGTGCAGTTCGCTTTGTTATTAACAATATCCCCCTTTTATCTCTTCACAATAAGCATGCGTTTGACGTGGTAGAGACAGAGGCGTAATGTGTTTGAAAGGTGCAATGTTCATTAAACCTAGCCCAGGCAGACTCGTTACCGTAATTACAGAAGTGCAATGCCTATTCGCTTTAATGGGAAACCTGACGTCTTCATTATTTTCAAAATGTAATTATATTCTCTTTTTTTTCGGAATGGATTCAGTCAAGTGTGGAAGGATGATTTGCGAAATGATATACTATTGTAATTAATGAGACCTTTAATGACAATAGGCTTGTGTAAGAATCCCTAATTAGATCCTGAGGTTGTCAGTGGTGGAGTTTATTTCAACGTTGATGCAAAAGTTGTGGATTAGAGTATTCTTTAGCCTACTTTGGAATTAGTTCTGCTGTCAGCCAAGTGAAAATTAATAATTAAGTGTATGATCTTTTAATCTTTTGTAGCGTTCGACTTTCAGGACTAGAACAATTTTTATTGACATTGTTTAAAGAAAAAATATATATTGCTTGCATTGCTTCTTACAATGTTAAATTGTAAACTGCCACGTGTATTTCACAGTAAATTTACATTTCAATGAGGTCATGTTTAATTAACATTATTCCTCGCGCACCCCCCCCCCCTCATCCCCCTATCAAAAGGTTTAAACGCCCCTTTTGTTTGTTGTCCTTTTTTTTTTTTTTTTTTTTTGCACCCATTCGGTACACCCGCCACGCACACTCTTCAACGATGAAACTCTCATGACCATTCACATCCATTCGCTGATATGTCGGTAGTGCTGTGGGAAGACCATTTACCCTCCTGATCAGAGTAAAGCACCCCATTACAGTACGGTCATCATAATGAAACAAATATGACGTCATAAGCGTAGATAATATGACAAGACACCTCTCCCTCCCCCCCCTTCTCTCTCTCTCTCTCTCTCTCTTTCTCTCTTCTCTTGCTCTACTTGTTATATGTATTCTTTTGCAATCTCACATCTCTAACCAATCATATATATGTCTGTTGGAGCCATTAAGGGCGTTATTCATCTTATAGATGTTCCGTTGAGAGCCATAAGTGGCGTTATTACTGTACAAAGTCAATGGTAATAAGCCCTTTGGCTCCAACGGAACATCCTTGATCTGCAATAGCGCCCTTCTGGCTCCAAGCGCGATCATGACCCCAAACACGCGATATTATCGATCATATCTGGATAGCAAGCGATCAAATTCAGAACCTTCATGAATAAATTATGGCTTAGGGGTCGGTAATTCCTTACACCTATCTGCATAGGGCACGAATATCATGTATACTAATAGTTGCCATGAAGCGACGTTGTACTGCACGGTGTAAACATAATTGCAGGAATCTTAGTCGCTATAAAGCAAGACACACAACGCTAGAGTCTGTCAATTCGTTTTAAAAAAATCAACCCTATCCATACAGGCCCATCAACCATGAAATTTTGTGTTAATGTTTATGCGCATGTTCTATGTTTTGCTTAATTACAGAAATGCCAGCAAACATGACTGAAAACATGAATAGCTATTTAACCTAATACTCCTACTAAGTTAGAAGCCATACTAATAGGCTACTAACTATTAGGATTTACGTGAATAGCTAATTAACTTAGTACCCCCACTAAATTATTATACCCCAAAACTGCCGGAATATTCGGACCGAACATTTTGTGTAGTCCCATATATCCATTTCTGTGTGATGTGCATGCGACTCTAAACAGAATTGGGTTAATTTGTTATTATTCTAGCGAATCTAAAAAACCTCATAGCACACAACAATGCTTAGGTGCACTGGTATCAACCTTTCCAGAGCACTTTTAAACAGTGTCTTCCAAAATGTCAATCTCAAGACCAAGACAATAATTTCGCTTTAAATACCCCCAGGTGCAGCAACTGCTTGGACTGAGCCTCCCCACTGCATGATCATGGATCTGTATCTGTGTGTCTAGAGTCACAACTGAAATGTCTGAAAGCGTTTATTTTTGTTTATTACTTCTGGGAACCCATGATCACTGTATGCCATGTCTGACCTTTCGATGTATGAAGTATGATGAGTGAGTAAGAAATGCGGTAAGCTTTTAAATGTAATCATTCATGTCATAATTAAAGTGGATAGGCATGATAGGGGATTTATGTTATTGCATAAGAAAAATACCCCAGCGTAGATTATAGCCGTTTCATGGAAATTAGTATAATGTTAAAATATGGTTCGGAGAAGTGTTATGGTGTCAGGGTTTGAACTTTCTGTCGTTAAGACTTTTACATCCCCTCCCCAACGTTTGAAGGCCCCAAAACATGAATAAATCCTTAAGTATATGTGTGGGACGCAGTAGTCGCAGGCCTTGGGTAACATGTGAAAATGAATGAATTCGCAAGAAAACTTGCAAAACCTTATTATATATAATCGTGGGCACGGCAGCCACTGAGTGGCGCCAGTTCCACATTACTCTATCCCTTTCTTGATGAACGCCAAACAGGGTAGCAGCAACTCCCATCGTTTAACGTCTTTTGGTATAACGCGGTCGGGTTTCGAATCCAAGACCTCCGGATTATGAGGCGGACGCTCTTTCTACTGAGCCAATATATCGTTAATTGTGTTACATTCTTTGGATGTTGTCTATTTTCAACCTTGTTGACTGTTGTGGCAGGATATGAACTATTCGGACAAAAATATACCTTCATATCAAACAAAAGTACGATGGCCACGGAAACAATTGAAGGAACTCGTGCCATGCGATCCCAAAAATCGATCCGACTGAAGCTAGTGACGAATGTGGGATCACTTACAAGGAGACGAATTTATCATTCATAACAACAAATGACCAAGATGTCTGGCAAAAAGGCACAGAGCAAGAAGGTACACGAGAAGTGATATCGGCAATCCAATGTTTCCACTTTTTTAAAAGTTTTCTTTGTGTGTTGTTGTTTATTTTTCGAGAGATAGGGGGTAAAGTACGAAAAGGAAACATGCGTATTGCTCTTACAAACTGATGGTGATCATCTTTTAAACAAATTCGTGGCTTGCCCACTTATTTAAACTTTTAGCGAGCGATCAGAAGTTTGATAAACTTCTGTAATTTTGGGGCATTTGCTAACGGAAATGATTGTGCTATACAACCTTCTCAATTTTACAACAAAAAAATGTAATTCGGGAGAGTAATAATGCACATAGAATTTTTGACATTTCAAATTTAAATTGGGGCCTTCCATGAGGGCTTACAATATAGGAATGTCATTGCTCTCCTCGTCCACTCCGTTTGCATTTCGCCTGTTAAAATGTGACCACTCCGCACATTTACTGGACCTGTACAACTGAAGGGGGTACTTGACACACATAAAGCACTTAATGCATAAGCTATTGGTATTCCGAACACACGTAATGTATCTTGCTCGTAGACTAAATTAATGCAATCCATTTTAGAGTTGAAACTTTCTTGAATAACTAGATAAATATTCCTGTTCATATTGTTTTTCGACTCATTTAATATGAATGTTTAGAAGTACATAAACTGTTTTTTTTTAAAGAAGACAAAATTATATACCAACAGTCTTTTCAATGGCGGTTACTACGCGGTGTAATCGGAATATTAAAATTGTGAATGCATTGATAATATTTTCAAAACTGTTTTTACATTTTAACTTTAATATTTTCGAATCCTGATTTAATGCCCTCTGATGATAGGAGTTAATTCATTTCTCATCTTCAGTCTTCCGTTCCCGAACGATTCGCCAAGACGAAGAGGACCCTTGCGTCCACTTTCCTTGGCGCGTTCACAGACCAATAAAGGCCTCATGAGAAGTCCTCAACCAGCTCTTATCTGCAATTAGCGAGCATAAATCACATTCTGGCCTTTACTCTGGTGGCAAAGAACCGTGAATTAATCTTATCATCCTCATTAAAGTCTCCACTCATCTGGGTTCATTCTTCAACACGCAGATTGGATGTTGTCAACATTTCCCCCTTTTCAGCCTTTCCGTTGCTCTTTGCCAGAAGTTTCTATTTTTGATAGATAGAGGGTACACTTTGAAATCTTACCAAGTTTCGTCTTTCGTCATAGACCTGACATCCGGCACATATTAAATTAAATCATTTATACATTCTAATTAAATCAGGTGGCCCCATCAGTGAATAAAACTATGTTGTGTGCAAATAGAAACGGTACAGTTTCCAGCTCGGCAACAATGGTTACATTTGGGTTATACAGTTGTACATTCTTATTTTTATCGTACTGCCCTACAAAGCATTTCGTGCCATGTTGTAGCCCACTCGAGCCGAGTATAGCCAAACCCTGTAATAAAGAAAGGACTCAGAAGGGTAAACAAATTAACATGAATATTACTGCTGTAAAAAAAATAAATAATCAATTGATTTGATCAAGAACACGTTTAGAATATGCAATTCTTCGTAAATGTGTATTTCTGTTGTTAAAAACAGTAAACCTTCTTATTTTGCTGTGAAGAAACCATTATCATGATTTTTCTTAATATATATTCAATTGTATGCAAGGATCCCTGAAATCACATACATATTATTTATCATACAATGGTAATGGAATATGAAGACATGGAATTAATATAAAGAGAGAAGGGAGTTTGCTTCCGAATGCAAATATTTTGAAAATTCGGCTTTGGTGATATAAACGAGCAAAGAAACTTAAAAGTTGCTGTGGTGATCTTAAGACAAGTGCATTGAAGTGTAATCAATGACGGTTAAAAAGCTCATTAATGACTGCTACCCAAAAGGTTAATAGGCAATTCTCATAAACCAATGACTCGCTCCAAATCCCCCATCCATCCCGCACTGCCTGTTCCAGTGGCGGATCCAGGGGGCGCAACAGGCCTATTTTTGAAAGATCATGTTAATACAAAACCACAGAACCTTTGTCTGTACCCCCTTGATTTTTAATATTCCGCCTACCCCTCACCTATTTTCAAATCCTGGATACACTGCTGTTTCACTGCTTTGTCTCTCTCTTATATCCCGCTTCCTCGACATTTCACACTGCCCATACTCAACCCCCCCCCTCTCTCCTCTCTCTCTCTCCCTCCCACCCTCTTTCCTCTCTCTCTCTCTCTCCTCCCTCTCCTCTCTCTCTCTCCTCTCTCTCTCTTCTTTCTGCTCTGTTGTCTCTCCCTTTTATGCAATTATATGGAAAATGTCAACCTATGATTTAATCTTATATTTCTGTTGAGTTTTGAGCTATCTTTTTGCCCTTTCTTCTTTTTTTTCTCTTATCGTCTGGGTATGTTATAATTATATTATCCCCTTCAAGACCACACGAATACATATTTTAGTCTTAATGAAGATTCTTTGGACAGTGTGAGGACATCTCTACTTCCTTTCATTTTGATGTGTGATTAGATCTTTGATGGGGCTTCGGAATTCGCAATACTGGTAAATTCCCGTCGTGAACTGCGAATAGTTGCATTGTCCACAATTATAATATGGATGTATCACTGCAAAAAGTTTCAAAGTTGAAAAAGTTGACATAGATAGATATGATAAGGAGTGATTTAACGACAGTTCAACATGACGGACCCTCAAAAAAAAACAAAGTCAAGCGCAGAAACGTTATTCGATTCCCCCCCCCCGCCCCCCCCCATTCTCCATTTGTGTACTCCTTTCATGATAAAGTAGGCTCGTTAAATCCTCGCCATTAGGTAGGTTAGTTATTCCAGTATTTTAGACACGGCAGACAAAAGTTAAAAGCAGCGAGATTCCATTAAAAACAATCTGTTCGTACATGTACATCACTTTACAAGGGTTAAGTCAACAGTCGATTGCGCGTTTTTCTCCTTTGGTAGATCTTGAAAGCTTATAATTGGGATGGCCATTATTTTTTGTCAAGCCAGTGCTATTTTGAAAGAGTAGTGGTGTTATTGATTCGTTGTTTTACCGGTCGTCAGGGACAATTTAGGATGAAATACACCGTGGAAGTAGAGAAAGAAGATAAATATTGTGCTTTAGCGGAGGATAAGATGGAGCAGGTTGCGTGTGAGAACTTGAACGAGGGCCTGGAAGTGGGATAATGCGTTACTTTTATACCGTAAAAATGTGAACTTAAAAGTAAGTTATTAGGTTAGGTTTGTGAAAGTTTTCTCTTCTTCTCTGTCCTCGTCATTCACTTACTCACTCTCTCTCTCTCTTTCTCTCTTTACTTCTTCTTTCTTTTTCAAATCATGTAATGATGCTTTAAACAAAAATAATATAAAAAAACCTTTGATGTTACGCATTGTGCATTGCTAAGTTTACAAATAGTCGTGCTTTTTTTTTTTTTTTTTTTCACACAAGTGAAATGACCCGCGAACGACACCAAACCGAAAAAATAGTACTTACACGGAAAGCAAAGCTAGTGGTCGGTTTGATCGGTTTCAATGGTGTGACTGAACTATTACTGCTCTAACCCAAGACGAATCACACGTAATATTCAGAGTAGATCTTGAGGCGTTATTAGAATGGATGAATGCGTCTAATGTTTAGGCCTAGCTAATGGAGGACCATGTCAAGTTTAGATTACAAACCATCGAATGTTTCCTCTTTCCTTACCAGCCCGGCTCATGTTTTACATGAGTCGTGCACCGCGTTTTAGTTTCCGAAACGATTGTGTATCAAATCTGATCACTTTGGGCATTTGAATAACGCTTTTAGTGATCGGAATGTGTGCGAATGAATACTCAGTCTTTTGTGAAGGGGATTTATTATTGAAAGTATTCAGCACATGCCATTTTTATACGACGAGTACTTATGCTTCAAATGCTAAGTCATTTTGCATTTTGTCTCCACATAGATACAAATAATGGTTTACATCACCCTTTTTCAGGGGAAAACTATAGATATCATTACAATATTTTTCCAATACAAAAAAAGCTCATTTAATAGCATGATAACATTGTCGATAGCATAAGGCACATATATCCAAGACCTGGTTCTGCTGTCCAAAGACCTTTTAATTTGCTTACACACATTTACGAAAGCTTTTGCTTGCTCATTGCAATACACAATATATTGTTTTTTGTTCAGATGTTTGTATGTCAATGTTGTGCGAACCTATTCTTCTTCAATTTATTACACTAGTAACATTTTAAAACATTTCGATGTCCGCAAACAGGTTTTCAACCAATACTGATAGCCAGCCAGTTTCATTTTGACCAATAGAAAATTTATTCATCTTGAATTTTATTATTGCTCAAATCTCTCCAATACAAAACCGTAACATGCGTGTTAACTTCAGTCAAAATTTACGTTTTGATTTAGGTATCGGTTACACCGAACATATGAGTGGCCTCAATGGAACTAATAAGGAAGAATACAATATCCTCCATTGTAAAACCAAAAATTAGCGTAAACATATGATTTATTTTAAACGCAATCTGTGCTAAAGCAATCATACAAAAATTTAATCTGTATTTGCACTGATTTCACCAATCTGTGCATTACCACACCTTAAAAAAACTATCGACGATTATTGTACTGTACGAATGAGTTTCAAATCTCCATAGATTAGCGCCATTTTTAGTCCAAAATGGTCTGCTTTCACGTACTAAGAGATGTCACCTAGATGAATTTCCTGAATAGTAGATTAAGTTATAGGCTTTCAAATACTATTTTTAGAGTTACTGGCCATTAGGTCAAAGTTTAAATGTAGTTCTAAAGATAATTCAAAGTATTTAGTATGGCTTATACGTTATTTGGTTCCATATTTTTGTTTGTTTTATGACAATAAACTTAAAAAAAGAAATGATACACAATAGTTTAAATTAATCATGTTTAATTGCAAATTGTATAGTGAAGCTACGTGAAAGCAAATGAATTATCTTGTAAGCTATCTCGGAATTACCAGACTAAATTGTCTTGGCTATGCGAGAACTCAGATGTCTGACCCCTTCTAGACTAGCAATGGACGCATCTCTCGCTGCGCGCGAGGCTGATAAGTGATAAAGTAATCCGCGAGGCTGGCAGCCTTGCTTTGGTAAGGGTAATGCATTATTGAGAGAGGTAATAAACCTGCCTTTATGATCGATGTGATTTGACTAGCGTCGGTTTGAAGGTTGGGAGGGACAGCAGCCGGGATTTCATCTAGCGCACTCATTCAAGCTTCTGGTAATACGAGGTATCACTCCCTCGACCTCTTTCCACACGGCGAAAGATCGTCTGCAACAAAGACCTTGCAGTCTCATACATCGGCTTGTGATTTTTTGATGTGCATTGGTGTCAAGAGTGCAAAACGACACACATTCACACACACACACACAGAATGTCACTTGACTAAACTGCCGACTTATTAGCATGGCCTTTTCTTTTTTCTTTACGTTTATGTTGTTCTACCTAAACAAGAATTCCTTTAATGGTAAATATGTCACTTTTTTTTTTAAGAACAGGAATTCATAGAAGTAAAAACAACATATTTGTGTGGACTTGGCAAATTGTAGTAACCATCCTCATAAATCGAACTGGAAATTGTAATATAATCAACATTTCCGCTATGACTCTGCTATGGTCTTAAAAAATAAAAGTGCTTCATTATCAAATGAGACAAATTTTATCAAGTCAGCTGTTCGTGCGTTAGTGAAATGCAATCATCAATGAATTTAGAAAAGACCTTTCTCAATCCTTGATATTGGCAAATTTGGGGGTGGGGTATACACTAAATCCACCCAACCGCTGCTGGGTAATCACACATGACGCAGATTATTCCAAGGCATACTCGAGACAAGTTAGTAGACTCAACCCATGAGTTCACGTAGCAGTGATCCAGACCTCAAGTCATGACTGCCAAAACAATAATAAGCCATAATTCAGGTTAGCACTTAATTATAACGGTGGCGGCTCCTCCGCGATGAATACTTCGAAACGCATCCGCATAAAAGTTATATATTCAACTATAGATTGAAGAAAGAATGACGCAGGTAAAGTGCAGTTCGCTTTGTTATACATATCCCCCCTTTTATCTCTTCACAATAAGCATGCGCTTTGACGTGTAGAGACAGAGGCCGTAATGTGTTCTGAAAGGTGCAATGTGTCATTAACCTAGCCCAGGCAGACTCTACCGTAATTACAGAAGTGCAATGCCTAATTCGCTTTAATGGAACCTGACGTCTGTCATTATTTTTCAAATGTAAATTAATATTTCTTTTTTCGGAATGGATTCAGTCAAGTTGTCGGAAGGATGATATTGCGAAATGATATACTATCTGTAATTAATGAGGGACCTTAAGACAATAGGCTTTGTGGTAAGAATCCCTAATATAGATCGCTGAGGTTGTCAGGGTGGAGGTTTATTTCAACGTTGATGCAAAAGTTAGTGGATTTAGAGTATCTTTAGCCTACTTGGAATTAGTTCTGCTGTCCAGCCAAGTGAAAATTACATAATTAATGTATGATCTTTAATTTTTGAGCGTTCGACTTCAGGACTAGAACAATTTTTATTGACATGATTTAAAGAAAAAATTATATTGCTTGCATGCTTCTTACACATTTAAATTGTAAAACTGCCACGTGATATTTCACAGTAAACTTTAGCATCTTCAATGAGGTCATGTTTAATTAACATTATTCACATCGCGCCACCCCCCCCCCCTCATCCCCTATCAAAAGGTTTAAACGTCCCTTCTTTTGTTCTGTTGTCCTTTTTTTTTTTTTTTTTTTGCACCCATTCGGTACACCGCCACGCACACTCTTCAACGATGAAACTCTCCAGACCATTCACCACCATTTCGCTGATAGTCGGTATGCTGTGGGAAGACCCATTTACCCTACCTGATCAGAGTAAAGCACCCATTACAGACGGGTCATCATAATGAAACAAAATATGCGTACATAAGCGGTAGATAATAATACAAGACACCTCTCCCTCCCCCCCTTCTCCCTCTCTCTCTCTCTTCTCTTTCTCTTCTCTCTTATTGCTCCTACTTGTTATATATGTATTCTTTGTGCAATCTCACCATCTCTAACCAATCTATATATGGTCTGTGGAGCCATTTAAGGGCGTTATTGCTCTTATAGATGTTCCGTCAGAGAGCCTATAAGTGGCGTTATTACTGTACAAAGTCAATTGGTAATAAGCCCTATTTGGCTCCCAAACGGAACATCCTCTATCTGCCAATAGCGCCCTTCCGCTCCAAGCGACGATATGACCCAACACGCGATATTTATCGATCATATCTGGATACAATCGATCAAATCAGAACCTTCATGAATCGAAAATTTATGGCTAGGGTGTCTGGTAATCCTTACACCTATCTGCATAGGGCAAAACGAATATCATGTATACTAATAGTTGCCCATGAGCGACGTTATGTACTCACGTGGTGTAAACATAATTGCAGAATCTTAGTCGCTAAAGAAGACACACAACGCTCTAGAGTCCTGTCAATTCGTTTTAAAAAAATTCAACCCTATCCATAAGGCCATCAACCATAGAAATTTTCTGTTAAGGTTTTCATGCGCATGTCTTGTTTTGCTTAATTCACAGAAATCAGCATAACATGACTGAAAAACATGAAATAGCTATTTAACCTAATACTCCTACTAAGTTAGAAGCCATACTAATTAGGGCTACTACTTATAGATTTACGGAATAGCTAATTGACTAGTACCGCCCACTATTCAATTATACCCCCAAAAACTGCCGGTAATTTCCGGAACCGAACATTTTGTGTAGTCCCATAATATCCATTTCTGTGTGAATGGCATGCGACTCTAAGAAACTTGAGGCAATGGGTTAATTGTTATTATTCTAGCGATCCTAAACAATACTATAGCACACAGAACAATGTCTTTAGGTGCACTTGTTCAACCTTTCCAGGCACTTTATAAACAGGATGTCTCCAACAATGTCATCTCAAAGAACCAAGACAATAATATTCGCTTAAATACCCCCCAGGGCAGCAACTGCTTGGACTAGCCTCCCCACTGCATGACATGGATCTGTATCTGTGTGTCAGAAGTCACACTGAAATGTCTGAAAGCGTTTATTTGTTTATACTTCTGGGAACCTCATGGATCACGCTATGCCATGTCTGACCTTTTCGATGATGAAGATGAGAGTGAGTAAGAAAGCGGTTAAGCTTTTAAATGTAATCATCATTCATATTAAAAGTGGTAGAATCGATAGGGGATTTTATGTTATTGCATAGAAAAAATCCCAGCAGTAGATTATACCGTTTATGGAAATTAGATAATGGTAAAATAATGGTGGAGAATTTCATGGTGTCAGGGTTTAACCTTCGTCGTTAAGGACTTTACATCCCCTCCCCAAACGTTGTGAAGAGCCCGCAGAGGAACATGGAATAAATCCTTAATATATGTGTGGACAGCATAGTCGCGGCCCTTTGGATAATGTGAAAAATGAATGACATTCGCAAGAAAACTTGCAAAACCTTATTAATATGAATCGTGGCACGGGCGCCCACTGAGTGGCGCCAGTTCCACATTACTATCTATCCCTTCTTTGATGAACGCCAACAGTGGTAGCAGCACTCCATGTTTAACGTCTTTGGTATAACGCGTCGTCGGTTTCGATCCAGCCCAACCACACCACCTCCGGATTATGAGGCGGACGCTCTTTCTACTGAGCCAGATAATCGTTAATGTTTACATCTTTGGATGTTGTCTATTTCAACCTTGTTGACTGTTGCTGGTGCAGGATATGAATCTACTTCGGACAAAAAGTATACTTCATATCAAACAAAAGTACGATGGCCACGGAACAATTGGAAGACTTCGTGCCTGCGATCCAAAATCGATCCGACTGAGCTAGTGAGAAGTTGGGATCACTACAAGGAGAACGATTTATCATCATAACAACAAATGAACCGGAGTAGTCTGGCAAAAAGGCACAGAGCAAAGTGTTACCACGAGAAGTGATATCGGCAATCCCAATTTCCACTTTTTTAAAAGTTTCTTTGTGTGTTGTTGTTATTTTTCGAGAGAGTAGGGGGTAAAGTACGAAAGGAAACATGCGTATTGCTACTTACAACTGATGAGTGATTCATCTTTTAAAAAAATTCGTGGCTGCCCTTATTTAAACTTTTAGCGAGCGATCGGAATGTTTGAATAAACTTCTGTAATTTGGGCATTTTGCTTACGGAAATGATTGTGGCTATACACACTTCTCAATTTACAACAAAAAAGTAATCGGAGAGTAATAATGCACATAAGAATTTCTGACTTCAATTTAAATTGCGGGCCTTCCATGAGGGCTTACAAGTATAGGAAAGATGTCTTGCCTCCTCGTCCACTCCGTTTGCATTTCGCCTGTTAAAGTGACCACTCCGCACATTTACTGACCGTACACTGAAGGTGCGTACTTGGACCACACATTAAAGCACCTAATGCATAAGCTATTGGTATTCGAACACATCGTAAGATCTTGCTCGTAGACTAAAATTAATGGCCATCCATTTCTAGAGTTGAAACTTCTTGATAAACTAGAATAAATATTCCTGTTCATATTGTTTTCGACTCATTTAATATGAATATTTAGAAGTACCATAAACTGGTTTTTTTTAAAAAGACAAAATTATATACCAACAGTTTTCAATGGGCGGTTACTACGCGGGTCTAATCGGAATATTAAAATTGTGAATGGCATTGAATATTTTCAAAACTGTTTTTAATATTTAAACTTTAATATTTTCGAATCGCTGATTAATGCCCTTCTGATGATAGGAGCTTAATTCATTCTCTCTTAGTCTCCGTCCCGAACGATGTCGCCAAGACGAAGGACCCTTTGCGTTCCCACTTCCTTGGCGCGTTCACAGACAATAAGGCCTACATGAGAATCCTCAAACAGCTCTTATCTGCAATTAGCGAGCATAAGAATCACATTCTGGCCTTTTACTCTGGGTGGCAAGAAACAGTGATACATCTTTCTCCTCATTAAAGTCTCCACTCATCTGGGTTCATCTCAACACGCAGATTGAATGTTGTTCAACATTTCCCCCTTTTCAGCCTTTCGTTGCTCTTGCCAGAGTTCTATTTTTGATAGGTAGAGGTACACTTTGAAATCGCTACCAAGTTTCGTCTTTCGTCATAGACCTGCATCCGCGCACATATTAAATTAACATTTTTTCATTATACATTCAATTAAATTACAGTGGCCCCATCAGTTGAATAAACTATGTTGTGTGCAAATAGAACGGTACGTCTCAGCTCGGCAACAATGTTACATTTGGTTACTACAGTTGTACATTCTTATTTTCGTACTAGCCCTACAAAGCATTTCGTGCCTGTTGTAGCCCACTCGAGCCGAGTATAGCCCATAACCCATGTAAATAAAGAAAGGACTCAGAAGGTAAACAACATCACAGAAATATACTGCTGTAAAAAAATAAATAATCAATTGATTTGATCAAGAACACGTTTTAGAATATGCAATTCTTCGTAAATGTGTATTTCTGTGTTAAAAACAGTAAACCTTCTTTATTTTGCTAGTGAAGAAACCTTATCATATTTTTCTAATATATATTCAATTGTAGCAGGATCCCATGAAACCATAATATATTTATTCACACAATTGTGTAATTGGAATATGAAGACATGGAATTAATAATAAAGAGAAGGGAGTTTGCTTCCGAATGCAAATATTTTGAAAATTCGGCTTTGTGATATAACGAGCAAAGAACCTTAAAAGTTGCGTGGTGATCTTAAGACAAAGTGGCATTGAAGTGTAATCAATGACGGTTAAAAGCTCATTATGACCTGCTACCCAACAAGTTATAGCAATTCTCATAAACAATGACTCGCCTCCAAAATCCCCCATCCATCACCGCACTGGCCTGTTCCAGTGGCGGATCCAGGGTGGCGGCAACAGGCTATTTTTGAAAGATCATTGCTTAATTACAAACCAACGAACTTTGTCTGTACCCCTTGATTTTTAATATTCCGCCATACCCGCATTCACCTATTTTCAAAATCCTGGATACGACTGCGTTTCACTTGTCTTGTTCTTCTCTTTATCCCGCTTCCTCACATTCCACACTGCCCATCACTCAACCCCCCTCCCTCTCTCCTCTCTCTCTCTCCCTCCCCCCCTCCTTCCTCTCTCTCTCTTCTCTCCTCCCTCTCTCTCCTCTCTCTCTCCTCTCCCTCTTCTTTCGTCTCTGTTGTTCCCCTTTTATGCAATTATGGAAAATGTCAACCTATGATTTAATCTTAATTCTGTTGAGTTTTGGAGCTATCTTTTGCCCTTTCTTTCTTTTTTTTCTCTTATCGTCTGAGGTATGTTATAATTATATTATTCCCCCAAACACACGAATATACATATTAGTTTATGAGATTCTTTGGACAGTGTGAGGCATCTCTACTTCCTTTCATGTTTGATTGTGGATTAGATCTTTTGATGGGCTTCGAATTCGCAAATACTGGTAAATTCCCGTCGTGAATGCGAATAGTGCATATGTCCACAAATTTATAATATGGATGTATCACGCAAAAATTTTCCAAAGTTGAAAAGTTGACATAGATAGATATGATAAAGGAGGATTTACGACAGTTCAACATTACGGACCCTCAAAAAAATACAAAGTCAATCGCAGAAAGTTAGATACCCCGCCCCCCCCCATTCTCCATTTGATGTATCCTCTTCATGTAAGTAGGCTCGTTAATCCGTCGCCATAGGTAGGTTAGTTATTCAGTATTTAGAACGGCAGACAAAAGTTAAAAGCAGCGAATATCCATAAAAACAATCTGTTCGTACTGGTAATCACTTTACCAAGGGTAGTCAACAGTCCGATGCCGCGTTTTCTCCTTTGGTAGATCTTGAAGCTATAATTGGGATGGCCATTATTTTTTGTAAGCCGTGCTTTTGAATGAGTAGTGGTGTTGTGGATTCGTTGTTTTACCGGCGTCAGGACAATTTAGGATTGAGGAATACACCGTGGAATAGAGAAAGAGATAAATATTGTGCTTTAGCGGGGATAGATGGAGCAGCGTTGCGGGTGGAACTTGAACGAGCGCTGGAATGTGGGATAATGCGTTACTTTTTACCGTAAAATGTGCGAACTTAAGAATTATTAGGTAGAGTTTGTGAAGTTTTCTCTTCTTCTCTGCCTCGTATCACTACTCACTCTCATCTCTCTTCTCTCTTTACTTCTTCTTTCTTTTCAATCATAATGGATCTTATAAACAAAACTAATAAAAAAACCCTTTGATGTTACGCATTGTGGATTGCTACGTTTACAATAGTCGTGCTTTTTTTTCTTTTTTTTATTAATCATGTTCACTTTTTGAACCCAAGTATCATTGTTACCTGGTTTTCTG
>CALNVZ010002974.1:19964055-20053367 GCA_940671915.1 Paracentrotus lividus | reverse complement strand
TTCTGGAAACCTTCAGCCGATACCGTGCACGCCAAAACCTTTTGTTTTTCAGTCTTTCGAATATTTGAGCAATCATCATCCAGATGAAATTAGTTTGTGATGATGTCGATTGTTTATGTCTCCTGAATCTTCTGATATCGTTTACCCTGATCAGTCACGGGCCAGTTCTCTGTGACAAAAGATGCCGATTTTAACAAAACATTAAAGAGGTATTTTTATTCTTAAAATTCTTTTTTCTTTTCTTTTCTTTTTTCTTTTTTTTTTTTTTTTTTTTTTTTTTTTTTTTTTTTTTTTTTTTTTTTCTTCTTTTTTTTTCTTCTTTTTTTGTGTCAATAGCAAATTTAGTTATTGGCCCCTTTAGCTGTAATTTAACTATTTAATATTTCCAGAAACAAGAATGGTGTTCATTATGCGGCATTTAATAAAGACCGATGCAGAAGTTTTTTTTACTAAAAAAAATAATTTTTAATCCATTTTTGTTATAGAAAAATACAACTTAACAGAAAAAGGACATACCTTTTGTTTTCCTGAGCCGGATTTCTTCTAGGAGCCCTGATCACAAATCTTCGTGCTTTAAAGTACCAATTGGCTTATCTTTTTATTACTCACTAATATACACAAAAGTTATACGTACAAATATGTATATGTAATTATACGACTTAACAAAAATGTATTTCATCATATAAACCAATGACTCACAGCAAATTAAATCAAATCGATGTAAAGAGATGGATGAGACGGGCCTTTAAGATTGCTGGTAGCATCGGATGAGAACGTGAGCTGATGGGATGAAAATCTAGCTGGAGCCTGTGTCTTTGAGTGAAAGGCGATGAGAGATAGTGAAAAGAAGTAGTAAACAGGTCTTGTGTTTGGACCCAAACCAATTCATCCATTGCCAACAAAGTGTTTTCAGTGATGACGTTGGCGCTTACGCCATTAAAGCTTTGCTTTTCTAAGGTTATCTTCCCCCTGTTTTTCTTTGTTGTTGAAGTAAGAGACGTGGTGAGATGGACAATAAAAATATTTTGCCGCTATTTTGTGGACAAGATTGTACGTCAATTAATTTATATACATTAATACCGTGTTTAAAATTTAAAATTTGATTTTGATTTTGATTTCATTTTTAAGGTCCTGCGGTCATTTAAAACTTATAAGAAATAACTATCACCTATGTTTGTTCATTTTTTAAAATCCATATTTCGAAGGAATTTAATTTGTTAGAAATGTTGTGTTAGAGAGACAATTTAATATATGCAAAAAATAAAAACGAATTTAGTTGTGTGTTTTTTTTTTTTGTCGGACGTTTTCTGGCTCTAATTAGTAATGTAGAATTACTTTTCATTGATCATATTCAGGTCATTTTGTTAATAGATAAACTATCAGGTTTCAGGGTATTGCGATATGAATGGGACAAAAATGAGACGATAAACCGCCATATGGATACACTCCTTAAGCGTTGAGAAACGTTTAAGCATTGGTGAACTTGTTGCCTCCTTCTGGACGTTGCCTCATCATGGTTTCCACCAATCTTGTTTGGTCAGAAGAACGTGAGGACAATGTTTAGTGGTCATCATCCATTCATGGAGTCTAATTGGACCGTTATCTATTGGTTTGCAGATGACGCAATATACTACATCAAAATGACATGTATGCACGTACACCACAACCAATACACGGATGTGACATTTGATTTCGTTTTGTTATATATTTGATTAACACCATTTTGGGATCTTGTATTTACTAGAGGTGTATAAAAGTAAAATACAATGAACGGACGGTGATTCATCGAAAGTTTTGGCTTTCTGAGGCATTTTTTCAAGGTGATGTCCTCTGGAAAAAGTTTTAAAATATATTATATGAGGCGTTGAATACTAAATATGGCAACACTTAAAATATTAAAGGGGCATACGAAGGAATGTTGGGGAAAGGTTGCACGCATGATAATCAGGGAATGGTTCATATAGATCTCAAAATAAAAATAACGTCAAATTATCATGTTTTTGACAATAGGGTTTGCTTTAGATGTATTTTACCACACAGATGATTTTGATAATCACTTTAATATTCCATTGCTGCAATATAACATTTGGAGGAGTTGAATTCACCTACATCTTGACATTTAATATTCAACGAACAATTTGAAATTTATAATACATGAAAGATAATAACCAAATTAAATATCATACAATGGTTTTTAAACATATGCAGATTAATCATGTAAATAGTAAGGTTTTGTGCATTTCGTCAGTTGTCTACCTCAATCACTCGTTATTCTACAAGCTCTCCCTTTTCCATTGTATATTTCTTCAATTACACCAGTCGTATTTTTAACCTCAACTGGCATCCTTTGATTATCATCTTCGTTCAAGTGAAGTCACAAAGCTACAGCTGGCGCTGTATCAAATTCAGTACATGGCTAGAGTAAGGTTTGAGGGTTCATGAAAGCACGGAATCGCCCAGGTATTTTTTTATTTCTCTTTTTTTTTTCCTTGAAACACAACAGTCTATTGGGAAAACGCGTCCAATTATCATGATTGTGGTAGACAATTTGTAATTATAACTCAAAAGTAAAAGTGTCCAGCACCATTATTTACGGACAAATCTTGTAGGGGAATATCCTGGGAAACCATCATTTGCTCATTGGTGTTTCGGATTGATGAACCACTGCCCCTTAAAAACCAAAAGGACACGATTTCCCCCGAAATTGAGGTGCCTCTATTGTTCCGGTGTGAACCCCAACCGATATAAATAAACTCTTGAGTAATGAGCTTCTTGAAAACAAGGCACCGATATCGAGGGTTTCCCCATGGCAACGATGATGTCATTACGCATGTGAAAAGCACAACATAGGCCTTAGAAAGGGGTACAGAGGGGGTCGAATCACAATTTATATGTGCACTCGTCATTAACGAGAAGAAGCGGACGACGATTTAATATGTTATCGATTCTTTTTTTTTTTTCTTCTTCTTCTTCTTTTTCTATTTTGTCACTTGTGGATGGATAACTTCCGCGTTCATAGTGAAAATAATATGACCAAAGAATTTGAGTGTATGCATAATATTATAATTATGCACACAAAAAAATATATATATATATAAAACGCCATCAAAAAGACTTCCTCCAGTCTTCCTGTGGACAACTTTAATGTCGACATCAGCGTCAACATATACCATTTTGAGAGAGATGATGGTATTGAATTTTTATTTTGTTTTGTTTATGAAGGACCGGTATCAAGACTATTTCATGGACTAGGACCCCTTCAGGACAGCTACACCCACGATTTGGGTTTTCCAGCGGGGGTAGTTATGGAAAGGTAGTTGTCCTCGATCCATGTAAACAAAAAACCTTTCGATTGAGAGACAAATTTTGGATATTGGGAGCGGAAGGAAACGCCGAATTCAAGATCTTTTTTCTTATACTGGCACGGAAATCGTATTCATTTGTATCTTGTATTCGACACACGTATGGTTGCATACGTCACGGTATGTCCATAGTGCAAATGGAATACACCAGTCATCATGGTCAGTCGTCCTTATCCATATGTTTTGTAGTGGTGTGGAAAGTTTCCTCTATCAATAAATCGCAAGTCTTATCAGGTTATAACATGTAAAGGAACGTCATCGTGCCGTTTTAGAATCTATTCACACACCGATAAATTAATTGTTGTAAACTTTATATAGCAAAATTGATGTGTAAAATTATTTTAATCAATTTTCGTATGGTAAGCAGTACGTACTCGAACTTCTTTCAAATATATTTCTTTAAAAAATATATATATATATATATATATATATATATATATATATATATATATTATTGAACAAAATTTCTGCTTGGCATCTGTTAAATACAAGATATTTCTGTATATATATAGAGTTAACAATAGCCTCGTGGCGCCTCTCTGAATGTGTGGAGTATGTAACGTGATCACGAGGTTAAATCTTATGCTGACTGGCACGTGCCAGAATCGCAAGCAATGCGTGCGCTAGTTAACGGAGCAATTGCGCCATCTCACGTCAAACTATCCTGATAAATATATATCATCTACGCATTCCTTATTTTGCTTTTGTTTATGTCAAATAAAGCTGATATAATTCTTTTGTCAGGGTACTTTTTAAATAATAATTAGCAGTATGGCAGATGATTCCTATTTCTAGAAATTACATTTTCACCAGGACAGGGTTCACATTGATTTGTCATAATAATTTTGGAGCTAATGTTCTCTTATATTGGTAAACGTTTGTTTTGTTTTTCCCTTTCGATCATATGCAAATGATGAAGAGACAATGGTAGAGATGATGAGGAATTTCTTCGAAGGTATACAATATTCTATTGAACGTCTGTTTGTGCGATTTCTCGAGAAGTATATGATATCCTATTGACCATTTGTTTGTGACCACGTATCCTATTTAGTGGTATCTTAAATTGTTTCTTAGATATAGTGCTTGGTACTTAATTATATTCATTATGAATAACTAATTAGCAATTCATATTTATATATCTGCCCCTCAAATTCTGTCACTAGAAGAAAAAAAAAGTTTAATAAAAGAATAGTAAATTCATTTTTGCGAACTATATATTCTAGATTGTATCCAGTGATAATCGATTCATATATCATTATGATTACCAGGAGAGACAACATATTTCATTTCAACTTCCTAATTTTCATCCGCATGATGGCGCTGCATATATAATAAATCGCTTCCCATTTACATCTACGGTAGATATGAATTCATATGTAATACACCTCGCTTTGCCACCATACATGAAAATGACTTTCACTTGTTCAAATAGCCATTGTCTGTTTGTCATATTTTTATTTATCGGTAATGAGTTAGCTTAAAGCATAATTATATCAAAATTAAATATCGTCGCAAAGGAACACTGATCTTTCTTTGGCGGTGTTTACCCGAGTATTTTTCGCCCATTTTTGAGACCTATAAAACAAATACACAGGTTAATTTTCCTATTGTCTCGGTTCGATATATTGCCGTAATCATTTTGCCGCAGAGCCAATAATCCGGGCATCGTGATACCCGACTGATCGAACCGGTTTGTGTCTTAGTTCATTGGTTCAATCAATTAATGGACGACTTAATGAGCGCCGGGATGCACATATCATGCGTGTATTTGTGTTGACGCCTGAGCCTGTTTTCGAGGCATTAAAGTCGAATGAGAAGACCGACTGCACACACAAGGTAATCCCATTAGACCATATTCCAAGCTTTCTACTTCTCCATTATAACTCAATTTAGATCTATACATAGCATTGCGCACCCTCTAATAGCATTTAGTGACACATCATGCGAAAAAAATAGGAGACATGATCGGCCATTATGCGTCGGTTTGTATACTCGCCGCCATTTCCCTTCTCTCCAACCGGCCTCCACACCCCCCTCGAATTCGACCACAATATGAACGATTGCCTCATATTATATTTGTCCTACTCGGGATAGTAGTGCGGTGTGCGACTTTTGCATTTTGTTCCCACCGATCCTGCTGATATCGGTTAGTACCCTGTGCGCACTATGAATATTATGGATTCCGTCGTTGTGCTGGCGGAAACACGCGATTATATATGAAAATATTATGCCGCATTTTATGTCAGATATACATATCAATTTGTCTGTCAGGCGGATAATGAGGAATTAATGATGAAACAGCGGCACTCTCACATTTGAAGATTAGTTTGTCTTGTGTGTAAAACAACACGGGCAAATTAATGTGAATAATGTAATAATCCATCTGCAGACTTGTTAAGGGCTATGCTGGGCCATTATTAAAATACTATACTCTCCCAAAAGGAAACTGAAAGGTCCTAAACAATACATATATTATGTTATTCAGATTTTTAACCTTATTCTAATATTTCATTTAAATATGGCATGCCATTTGCAAATATAGATTCAGCCTACACTTCAGGATCCGTGAAATAGATGTGAAGTTTATTTCATTATTATTGAACAAAGTAAGACTATGTATACTTTATTTATTATATAGCTATGGCTGGTTATAAAGACTAATGACAATAATACTAGTATTTTTCACCATGTTCTCCTCTACTGATTTAAGTAGAATTACGGTTCTTTTATCAATCACACACACACCACACACACACATTCACACAAACACCACATCATTACACACACCCATATAATGCGGCTACATTTCGAAATATTTATGTTCTTTAAAGCCATTGTGATTTCATTACTGAGATCTGCAGACATTCTTTCAAAAATGAGCTCAAACATTTTTGTTGCTGTTTTTTTTTTTTTTTTTTTTTTATTAAAATCTTTCCTTTTAGTACCATCGGAGAGCGTTTCATAGAATTATGATCATGTTAACCCTAATCAGACAAGGGTGTCGTTAGCTGTCCAGACTTGAAGCTATCAAATGTAATAAGGTTACATCGTAACAATTAACCACACTTTTCATGTTATACTTTTCAATTCGTAAATGTAAACGTCTTTTAGATCTCCATTCTTAGGACAATTAAAATGCCTTTGTGAGAAAAAATAACATCAGCTTAAAATTAAGTTTGATTTCGAATGCAGTAAGCTGCGCTGAGAGCGGGGAAATTTTAAGCCAATCCACGTATAATCAGTTTTAATTTTCGACCATGAACGGTGCACCGCTGATCGTGATTAATATTTTTCGACCATGGACGCACCCCAAGTCCATCACGAACGTCTTGTATCTGAAACGAAGACGTGTCTGAGATGGTGAAGGGTGCCTTTTCAATCATGAACGCAAACACGATCATGGAAGAAAGTCAATACAGGGTGTTCTCTTGGGAGGGATTTGGAACCCGTGTCATTTTATACAGGTGGAGTAACGAGCTTCAACCTGAACCATTGATAGCAAGGGAGAGATAAAGGTGAACGAATAATTTGGGAGATGGACAAATGGGGGACGATAAAGATAGAGTGAGGATATAGGGAGGGATAGAGAGAGATAATAAGATGTGAGAGGTAATGAGCCCCTTCCCCAAAATGTACTCAAAAGAGTGAAAGAAAAAATGTAATAGTAAGTGAGTGAACTGCAAATATGTTGGTGCTTAATTCAACACCACTGGTTTTTATATAGGATAAAACCACCATGAGAGTTATCCTATAACCAAACCAAGTTAAAACCACCGTTTCTGCAGTGTGATTTCTAAGATAATTGTGATGTTTTAAATAAGATATATTTACATCACGTTCAAAATATACCTTGCAGAGACAAAATGTACACTGTCTCCCTCTCCTTTCTTTTTTTTTTTTATAATTCTGAATCATAATACTGGCCCTATCTTGATGTTTAAAAAAAATGCAAATACATGTACATTTGCAATACTGTCTCTGCACTTGTACGTTCTGTTATGAATGATACTGTTTTCATATTATTATATTTATTACCTTTACTTAGTTTTTATTCAAACTTTCTTTCTAATATCCAAGTACAGTTGTCACTTTACTATACAATAAAATAATCCTTATCGCAACTAATACTTAAATTATCTATCAATTACACACATTTCTGTTTGATCTATCGTAATCTCTTCTCAACCGCCTCAAGATGGGGCTGCAGCCGAAGTAATCTAAAATTACAAGTAAGATGCAGAACTGAACGGTGTGTATGATTGTGATAACACTTTGATACGTGGACGGTGCCCGAACTATAGCATGATATCACTTTAATCAAGAAATTGGTTGCCATTACAACAACAAAAATGCCTTGCGCCTTGTTCTCAATGAAATAAGGGAATGAAAAGGAGACATATCATGGAACTTGATCTTAAATAAAATCAGCTTTGACCTCACTTGAACATTGCGATCGACTGCAGAAAGCAGAAGAGAATTTAATGAGATGGGAAGAGGGAGTATTATGCATTTTCCAAAGCTGAATACACAGTGTATCTAACCCCTAAGGTAAAAGTTCTGAACAGATCCTCCGTAAGGCTGTGTTAGGTTTGCGCAACAACCATTGCATATCGTAGATCAATAATGGAAATTCAACTCTCGTAGTGACACGAAAAAAAGAAGTGCAGTATTAAGTTAAATAACAAAAGTAGTGGTTAAACAAAAAATAATCTTCAAAAATCTTCACGTTTGCTTTAGCACATTTCTATCGTCATTTAAAATACATAGAAACTATGTCACATAATAATGTGGACTACATTTAAAAAGACAAATAGGTACGTGCAATTTGAACTATTTTTTAAACGTTCTTTTAATAAAACGCACAGTTTGAATAACGAAGCTGATGTATATTTTTTAAATAAATGAAATGCATGTTTAAATTGATTTCCTTTTTTCATAATAGATTAATAGGCCGAGTATCATAATTTGTAGCGTGGGCATATTGGAAATTATTGTGCAAATATCGTTTAAAATGTGCACTATAATCAATCAATGCTTCCTGGAAAAAAAAAAATGATTTAGGAGTAAAACAGCTTGTCTTCCGAAGCCTTGGTTCAGATTTGCAAAAAATCCTCTTCAACTGGCTTCTACGGTATATCTTAATCGTGTTTGCATAATTACAGTACGATCGCGTTGTAAAGGCTATTTATGTCTGGATTGTGATTTTATTGTCTGATATTTATACAAGTATGCATGATATCATCGAGCTTAACCTCAAGTAATTAATGTTAATGTGAAAGTATACACACAAATTATTATTAGCTGTTGTCTTGTGAGCGCTTGAGAGGCAGAAGCCATTGAAAAGTCTTTTTTTTTTTTTCTTTCTTTCTTTTTGTTAAAATCATTATTACTGTCATTGTTGTTTTGACTGCGAGGTGTTTGGTCGGCTGAAAAGGGGTCTTCCAGAAAAAAAAAATATGATAAGCTCCTAACCATGGTCTAGTGAATGATTTTTTTTTTTAAAGAGGAGAAATGACAAGAAAGAATCCTGCGCCAACTCACGATTTGTAATAGATGAAATGGTTTTTGAAGATGAATTTGTTATAATGCTAATTTGCCAAAGCACTTATTCTATATTTCACCTGTCATGATTAAAATAATAAAAGGGAATCTCTCTTGGTAGGGGAGACCTGGGGCAATTGTTACAGTTTTTTCCAAATTTGACCTACCAGCTTTATTGAAGCTAAATACTTGCTTAAAACTAAATAAAATGAAATATGCATATCTTAGCTTGACATATGAATAGGTTTGGGTAAAGTAGAAAGCAAGTCATTTTGAAGCCATTCCATTGTCAAAACAAGAGGTCCGAGAGTGTTACAGATTGCACTCCGTGAACGAGGGGCAATTGTAACAGACGTGCGGGGCAATTGTAACACATGAACTTGTAACATTTTGTTTTTCTTTATCAAAGCTATGCACATGACACAATTAAACATCATTAACCACATAAACTAATTGTATAATGAAACATGACAATGCTTGACCCATTTATATTACATTTTCCACTTGTTATATGCATGAATAGGACAAAAGTTATGATAGTTCTTTTTTTTTTTTTTTTTTTTTAGGTTGTTGTGGCTTCACCCTTTAACTGCTAGAATTATAGAACTTCATTAATTCATATTTTGGTTCTTTATCGTACTTTGTACTACACAATATATCTTTTACTGACAAACTGTTGTAAACACTTTATGTTAGGCTTACGCCTTTTGACTTTACAGCATTCTTGCAAAATAAAGTGATACATTTCTGAGAAGAAGTAAAATGACAAGCCTTTTTTTTTTCTTTCTTTCTTTCTTTTTTGTTTGTTGAAAAATCAATCTTCAAATTTACGCATTTTTTTTCTTCTGGCAAAATCATATGATGTCTTTGCCCTTTAACAAAACGTATTGGACATATATTTCAGGTATCATATTGAAAATATATATATTTTTTTTTTTATGGGGGCTGCCATCCCGTCCTCTCTTCCTCTGTCTTTCTTTCTTTCTTTTCTTTTTCTTCATTCACTTCCTCTTTACTTTTTTACTTTCCTATCTGCCCTCTCCCCCCCCTCTCTCTCTCCTCTCCGCCTCTCCCTTTCTCCTCCCTTCCTCTTTCTCTTCTTTCTCTCTGTAATAGGTGCTTTTTTTAAAATAAGAAAAGAAAAAACAAGTCGGGGGGGGGTCCCTAATTCTCTTTCCTATTTATTTACCCCATTGTAAATGGGCCTTTTCGGTTTTCATGGGCTATTCGCTGTCAGTGTTTCTTTTATGTGTTATACCATGAACCGTCGACGATAAAATGAAATAAAATCATATTGTTCACAGTTATTTATTCCTCATGTTTAGCTCATAGATAAGGTTACCTTTGGTCCTTGTAGAAAAAAAAGAAACTATATTGATTATACATTTCAAAGTTATGAAAGTTCTGAACTTCTTATAAGTGATATAAATATTTTAAAAAAAAAGCAAGAATAAACAAACTTGAGGGGCTCTGATTACAGTGAACAAATGATAAACAAACTATAAAAGGCACTTTTTTCGGAAAATATCAATATTTCTTGCATTTCTAAAAAACGTAATTAGACAGATATGTTCAAAGTTATTGAATTTGTCTTTGATTATAGGTATGGTTACCTTTTTGTTTTTGTAAAGCATAATAATCGACATACATTCAAAGTTATAAAGTTCTGATACTTGAGCTTATCAACGAGGCTTTTCTTTGCTATTTTTCTTTATATCCAAGTGTACTCCTATTTACAATCTTGAAATTAAGAACGTAATGGTCCACTCTCTTCATATTTTTTTCTTTTTTCTTTTCCAGTAAAGTGATATAAATTATTTTAAAAACAACAACAAACAACAAGAATAAAAACTTGAGGGCTCTGGTATTCCTCACTTTGCGGAGGACGTCTCCGCGATAGATATAGCAAAATTTTTGTGTTTCGGCGCGGATCAGAAGTATGTAAAACGATCTCCCATATCGGCGGGAGAACGTCTCCGAGAGACGTCTCCGCCACAATTTAGTGAAAAAAATCGTCGTCCGAGATATGGAGACGTTCCGAGACTCTTCGATTACCGTTTCTAATATTATTTATTCCAGTCGCGGAGACGGAAAATGTCTATTCTGTGCTGGAGACGGTCTCCGCGAAGGTGAGATTACCACCGTAATGGTTTAATGTCAGAGGTTAGATAGATGGTTGTACGCCTTTTGTTTTGTAAAGCATTAGAATGTATGAAAATACATTCAAAGTTCTGAATTATGATGCTTGAAGCTATAGGGGTGCGTATCTCATTCGCGAGAGACGTCTCCGCGACAGGAATAGGAATCTTGCTCCGATGGATAAATAGTATTTGAGAGACGTTCGACGACGTCGCTCCTAATTGCGGAGAAACGGATTTTTTTTAAAAATGAAATTTCGCGGAGACGTCTCTAATTTACTAGCTCATTGTTCAGAGGTTGTCTGATTATTTTTAATTATGTTGTACAGGAAGCAACCGAAATTCCGGACAATTGTGATTTTTTAAAAATGTAATTGCAGGGGTGCCACGGCGGTAAGGGCCTGGAGGCTTCTCAAAGCGAACGTGTACAAAAAACGGATAAATGACCATTACTTTGGTGATTTTTAGTTTTCATGCGTGGGGCCCCCCGCCCTCGCCCCGCCTCCCGCCCTCCGGGCTCCCTGCTCCCTACTTGTGCCGCTCAGCTGCCCTGCACTTTCCAAAAAACCCGCCGCTTTGCGTGCGCCCTGATTGGTTAGTTTAATAGCTTGGTGTTTGATTCAGCCGGAAATCTGCTTTAGACGAGTTTCCTACGGAAGTTACGTTTAACAGAAACAGGGGCAATTGTCGACAGCTTGTTTACGCAATTGCCCCTGGGCAGAGGGACGATATTTGGAGAATGTTTTTCTATCTTAGGCTTCGGCTATTGTGCGTTGAACTTTAGCCAAAATATGGCCTAAGAACATAATTTCTAAATATCATAGAAAATGACAGCCGTGCGTCATCCAACATATTTGTCGCAAAGAGAAACGAATGGGGTGATGTGGAGAATATTAGACTGTTTTATGCTTCAAAGAACGGTTTTGTTTCCGGCGCCTAATGGAAAAGTTCCACGCGCGCGCGAGCCGTTAAAAGATCTGCTAACAGTGCAGGAGGGGGACGTGCGAGTGACAGACAATGTGGAGAGAATTAAATGCGGCATGGGTTCTCTACAGAATGTGTTAAGTTTATAGCGTGTTTCTGCTAGGAATGGGAGCCTCTGTTACAATTGCCCCGTGTTACATTTGTCCCCGGTCTCCCCTACCGTCAACAGTAGGCCTACCCTTCAGTGCCAAACAGACCCCGCAGTTGTTAATTATAAACCAGAGATACCAGCCCTATGAAATAGTGATAACATTAGAAATTAGAACGCGAAGAACGCAATAGTTGAAACAGCTGAAATAAATGCCTTGGTAACAAGAGAAAGAAATCTATTTATGTGAATGCATTCCCAAAATTGAATCGCGAAATCAAAAGATTATAATTTCTGCTTTCTCTCATGAAAAGTCATTTGGTTCAATGGTTTCAAAAACTTACGCTATTCATTTTCTAATTTCTAATGTTGCCATCTCTAAAATTTATGCATTTACTATAAAGGTATATTCATGATAATTGAAATTACGGTTCTTGATTTTCTTTGGATTTGGAATTTTGGATAATAATGATGTGCAAGGTTACTTCTCATGAACATCTTTTAAAATTGCGTTCAAGTCGTAATGCGTGCGCGCACATTTCTATTACGGGCTGACCTCGCTCTATACTCCTATCTTAGCTTTCCCGCCAAAACGTATTCTACCAAAGGGGCGACCACTTGTACAATCGCGTGTCGTCTGCACCGCACAAGTGATTTACCAATAACACGTACAAATGAACAGTCAACGTTTCCAGGGACAGTCGGCTGTTTCTGGCGCTTGTTTCTTTTGGAGTCTACGCGTCGCCGTCTTCCCCTGCGTCTCTGTATGTTACGAGTGTTAAACTCTGCAGCTTCAACCTCCTTTATATTCCTTTCCTTTTACACATTCTCTCTATATGTCTCTCTCTATTTCTCTTTCTCTGACAAACGACCAACATTGAGGTATTTGCGTGCATTTGCGTGCTTTTGAGTTCATTTGCAATCCCCGTGTGACGAGGGTAGCAGAGTGTCCATTGGTTTGACTGGGACTTCAAGATTTATTAGTTAATATCTGTAAGAAGATATGGAGGGAAAGCCAAATCCTGAACAGAAGGAGAAACCTAATGGTAAGTTCCTTCTTTCAATTCTGCAGTATCACGAAACATAACCTTAATCTTAACTCTGTCAGGAAGAAGAATTGTTCACTCATTCATAAATTGAGGCTTTGAGGAGGAAATAGAATATTGTATGATTTTGATAAAAACGGGAACAAGATTACCTTCATTAATTGTCCTGAAGTGATTTTTTATGATTTTTTTTTAATTCTAATGTTTTTATGTTAACAAATATACTTTGCTTACTTTACAAGGTTAACAATTGCAGCCCTTCCTTGGAGGAAAACAAAAATTAAGCAATGTTACTTTTTATTCGTTTTTATTCAATAAAATTTCTTCTAGAACGGTATTGATTTTCCAATCTCTTAAGAAAACATAGCAACTGTTTTTATTTCCTATTTGAAGAGCTCATTTCCAAAAGGTACTACATCCATTTTCCATCAAAATTAAGTTTTTATTTTATTTTATTTTTTTTTTTTTTTTGTTATTATTATTATTTTTTTTTTAACAGTAATCTACAAATTTTTTGCACCTCTACACACTGTTAAAACGGAAAGTTGAATTTACAATGGAAAGGGTGAAAAATATTACTTTCGAAAATCATTTCTTTTCCAAAAGGTACTACATCCATTTCAGTTCCTTTTCAAAAGGTACTACATCCATTGTATGTAGTCCCATGAATATGTTTTTATTGCATGTTAGTAATGTGTGTTGGGTTCGCCAGTGCATCAGTGAAAAGTAGAAAACTTCTGCAATGAATGCAAAGTTTGATTTTCTTAAAATATGGCATCTATATCAAGCGATATAAATTGTACAAAATGTTCATTTGGGAATAACATATTGCTGTGATACATGGTAATATACATACTTTAAGACATTTCCTTTCCAAAAGGTACTACATCCATCAGAACAAACAAATAGAAAATTCATTTACTGAAAAAATTGTAGACCTAGATTTTTTTTAGACTGGATTCCCATTAGTATTATAGAGTAGAACAATCTGTAAAAGTTTAATTCCAAACAGACTCCTATCAATGAAAAAAAAGAACAACATGTTTTTATCCGAACCAACAAATATGGATGTAGTACCTTTTGGAAAGGACCTCTCCATATGTATCTGATGTAAAACTTTAACATTTAGTACGTGAATAAACTCTGACGAACCAAATATTGTAACAGTCCTATCACGCAATCAGTTGTGTTATTTGATATATGTGATTTTTAAGATAAAATAACTATTTCCTTATGTATGTTGCTTTGTAAAAAAAAGATTAATTCGTTACAATTAACATCATGTTAATTAATATAATAAAATATAAATGTACATGATTATACTTTTAAATGATACATATATATAAATATAAAATAAAGATGCATACAGACTATCTATATAAATCCTAACTGTAAACAAATCCCAAGAAATGATGTGCAACAATACTCTAAGAGTGTGTTCAATGTCCAGTTTCAAATTTATACGCCAACATGAATCATGATACAAAACGCAATGACAAAACTCAAACACAAACGCGATCAACGGTGCACCGTTCAGTGTCCAAAATTTAAACGTGTTTATACGTCGATCGTCTTTAAATTCCCCACTCTCAAAAAACAAATATCTTCTCCTTTTTTCAATTGCACCGGAAGCTTCCATTGCGAGAGCACATTTAAACACGTTTGAAAACTCAATCCTGTTCAATGTCGCATTTCGTTGCAATCGCGATGCTCAAGGTCGTAAAATTGAAGCCGATTGTGTTTGTAAACGCATCTTTTTCGGCGTTTAAATTTTCGGCGTTTAAATTTTAATTGAGATTTGAAACACGTTTATTTTTACGACCGGCGATGGGGGACAATGAACACCCTTTTGTTTTTCTTTATATCAGCGTTTTGTGTTTGCGTTTTGTATCATGATTCATGTTGGCGTATAAATTTGAAACTGGACATTGAACACACTCACAAAAATATGTTTACCTCTCAAATTTTACAACCAAATATCAATAGAGCCAGCATACCATCATATCCAGTTACTCTTGGAACTAATAATATTCAACACAAATGTGCCGCTTTTCGCTTGAAAAAAAAATGCTTATTTGTTTGAGGATTATGCGCTGTATTCTGAGCATCACTCTCTAACGGTAATGGAAAACCATAGAGTTGACCACACTATAGAGACTCTCAAAGGATGTAAAAGAAAACCAATTAAGGTCTTGCGCTAGAAATCGCAAGCGCGAAAATTCCTTTTTTAGAAATCGCTACATCCCTCGTGAATTACTGATTGCCATGTTTTCCACACTACATGTATAGCTATGACTTCATGATTTTATATTGTGCAGTTGAAATGCAAGTGGTAAACAGTTCGTTAGTACTGAAAAGCGAATGATATGGCAGGAAACCTGAAAATGCCAAATTCGTTTAGGTCTTCCCCTTCTGATATTTACAAATTTTAATTTTACCCTTTTAAGAGGGAATTAATATGTTTCTGGCAAAATTTTCTACGTGATAAAGTTTTTAAGTCATGATGTATTTCGTATTTAAAAACACAACTTATTTTTCATTTTTTTATTTTTATTTTTTTAACAAAATGTAAGATATTTTAAGCAGTGCATATTTTATACAGTGATTATTTAGCTAGAAACCTGCTACTTCAATCCTTGTGCGTATATCGAACCGTAAAATTATTCAACATTACTCTTTATGTGTGTTTTTATACTCAAACTGTATATATTTGTCGATTGTTGTGTAGCATGTTAGTGAAGAACCAATAAGATTGGAAGGAAACATAATCGTAATGCAAGAGTACCATTTTATATTGGTAGCATGTATATGCGTTATTGGACTCGCAGCAGTTTTTATTGTTAGCGTTAAAAAAAATATAAAGTTGGCATAGGGTACATGCAGGTAATATGGGCCCCCTAAGCACATTTGCCTAATTTGCATAAAATTACAAAATGACACGCAGTCTAATCTTTGTTTATATGAATCAATAACTACTGCTCTAACTTTTATTGTGAAGAAAAACAATTATCACCAACCCCCCTGTCTGCAATATTCAAATGTTGCCGTCATCACCAAAGTGCCCATATTACCTGCATGTGCAGGTAATATGGGCACATGTATTTAATGTATTTTTTAAAAAATACAATGACTCTAATATGTCTGAAATTTGCTTAAAATGTTGAAAATCATTAACTTTCAGATATCATTTGAAATTATAAGACCCTTCAGTAAATACTTTGACTATATATCTCATTGTCTTGTATTTTGTATATTATTTCTTTTTTAATATTATTTAAATATTATTTTCATTATACAAATCAATATAGGCCTACAATAAGTTATTTATATTGATTATACACTGTGAATATACCCCAAAAAATCGTAGCAAAGAGATTGATGCCTTATCCCAATCCTAAGTAACAGAATCATTTCCGCCATTTTTGGACGGCCCATATTACCTGCACTGATGTTGCAATGTCAGGCAAGCATTCATTCATTCATTCCTTCATTCATTTATTTCCACATTAAAAACATATTACAAACAATTTGTCTTCTTAGTTCATACAATTGTGGCGGGAATATAAAAAGCACAAATGAGGCTTGTTAAAAATAGTCCCTTTAGTATTCAATGCCACATAGCACCCCTTCACTACAACAAATTGACATGTACACGCTAGTATGATCAAAATGAAACTATAAGCTTACTAAATATACAAACAATTGAGGTTACCCCCTCAAACACTCTTTCACCATCACATTCTGTGAAATAGCAAATTTTACATCAGGGTAAAAAATTGCAGTAAGTTTTAGCTACTTTGTTGGTTTTTAGCAATTTTCTCAGAGAAATTTTGGCATCAGATGCTCTCACGATGATAGATTTTTGTATACAGTTCATATGAACAACATTATGGCGCTCACACCGGTCACCGGTCACCGGTCGACGGTCACGACATGATTTGGTTCAGGTGGCCCATATTTTCTGCTGGCCCATATTTGTACCCTATGTGTTTTCCATTTCTGTATTTTTTCCTTCATGATCAGATTCAATATTTAAATATGGACACGTCTTACGTGGATATAACTGTGTCATCCTGACTCAATCCCTAAGGCAAACAAACTTGAGCAAAATATGGTGGATGTGATTATCTTATAGTGCTATTTACATGAAATGAAAAGCAAGTAAACTATAAAATCCATACAATTCCATATTTAAACGAGTTTGCTATGATACCATACGCATTGACTCGATACTAATGGAATCACACGCTTACTCCCACACAATATTACTCGTACCCATATGCAGTATATATATATATATATATATATATATATATATATATATATATATATATATATATATATATATATATCAGAAATTGATATCAGAAATTGTTCACATTATGAATAAGCCCCTCAAAACTGAAAGTTCCGCTATTCAAGGCTGAACCCTGATAACTTTTTGGGACACTTTTTTTCGCGATGTTTAAACCATTGGAAAGTTCATTTATTCTTCTTTTATTTAATATCCTATTTGTAATAATGACGTCATGTTTCAATACACAAAAATATCTGAATATGGAGAATTGTGATAAACAAAAAGTCGCAAAATGCATTATTATAGCTAGATAACTTTTAGGGGCGTTTTAATCATTCTTAATGGTCATACCATCAAAAAAAGTTATTTTCTTTTCAGTGAAACGGTACAAGGCCAAGCGAAAATTATATCTTGAATTAAAGTTCCACAAGAAATGAATGTGGGTATTAATCATTATTTATGTTTATACCATTAAAAAGTTCTCTTTTTTTATACCCTATTTGCCATGGCGATATCAACGAAATTCATGAATACCAGGCAAAATGAAAAGTTGCAAAATGCATTGTGTAAATACAATAGAAAATATGCATTTACTTATTTTTATTTTTATTCATTTTTTATTTTTTTATTTTTTTTTTTACTAAACACCTCAAAATGTTATCAAGGCCTGAAGTCGAGTTTAACTTTTTTGAAGGGATCATTTTGTAACGATGAAGATCTTACAAATATATTGGACTGGAAATAGTGCTTTATTTTACTTTATGCAAAAATAAATTTGTAAAAATCAAATTCTGCAATCAGCATAATGGCCAATATACGAATGTCAAACAAATTTTTATGATTAATGAAGATGCTGAATTGTATAAAAAGAAACAATTGTATACATTTAATATTCTTTTAAAGTTAGGGCGAACTTGAACAGGTTGAAGGTGTTAACTTGCAATGTTCATAATATTTTTTTTTTCTATTTTTTTTTTTCAATAGGACTAAAGAAATTGTTCAGATTAAAGCCAATAACATGATAATTTGTAACATTTTAAATGTTCCCCATGAAAATCGCTATTATTATTTCATGATATGATTTACGATAATAAGTTTTATTACTTATAAATCCATTTATAAACTTGTCCATTAGGCATCTTTATTATCATTTCCCACAGGGAAAAAGAAGTAGATATGTTGAGGTCAGACGACCTATATATGCCTTATCCTTTATTATAACATTGACCATGAGACACTATTTTGTTTGGCAAGGGATGAATTTAATATTAGCACTGAACCTACATAGAATTCACGCACAATAACTTTCATATTAAAAGGACATATGCTCATAACAATGAATTACTATTGTCGATGAAATTTGGCACTGATAAATCAGGAGTCTTTGCATTTGTCGTTGCTTCCTTCAATAAAAAGCAGAAGGCGTCACCGCGGCCAACGTATTGAGTTTCTTTTTATGCTTTTTATCACTGCAATGTTTTATAGTATATCAAACCCACTCACGTTTATCCAAGATGCTGTGTCTGTTCCTATGGAAGAATGGTTTGTTTTTGCCTTTATCTGCAGCTCTTCTTCGTTATACAGCACACATGTAGTTCGCCTAAGGGGCCATCCATAGCCACGACAGCCCAGAAGAAAATATTTGATGAAGTGCGCACTATAATAAATGAAGGGAAAAAAACGAAAGACAGTGATACGAGTTTTGAAGATCCCTGAAAAAGGAATTCTTTTCCCAGAAGACCATACGTTGGATATCCAGGCATAACATGATGCGCTTCTATTATTTGTGTCCGTATGTTGACATCGTATTGGATATGATGATCACTTTTCAGGTTTCCCTTTATCGTGTGTGTTTTTAACCTTTCTGTAGTATTGCCATGTTAATACAAAGTACTGAAACATTAAAACTGTTAAAAAAATATACTGATTAATAAAAAATGTTCTTAAAGGGATGCAGTAACATTGAATGGTATTCAAATCACATTCATTCGATTTAGCTTATTTTGCCAACATAATTATAAACACTTAGGTCAGTCTGGTATCTCTTCAAAATTGCAAGCTAATTGCTTGCTTTACCTTCGAGATATCAATGATTTCATACTCAAAATTAATAAACCGACACCGGATGGTTTATAAAACCATGTGCTTTTCCACACACCCATTTCCTGTTGTAAAGTCCCCCGTCTCTAGCGGCCTGGTGCACCTATCAGCAGAGGGTACTTGTGTTCGGCTGTATGCTTGGCATTGTTTGTTACACTGTTTTAAGGTAGTAAATGACTTCCATTTGATCTGAAACTTTCAGTAGTTTGTTTTTACTGTTGGATCAATATAATTTTATTAATCTTGATATAATTGCTCTTGTTTTTAAAGCTACTTAATCCCTTTAAGATTCTCACCTTATCGGATGAAGAATACTTTCAAAGAAAAAAGAATATTTATATATATGAGTTTAGTCAAAATGGTGAATATTATTTTCATTAGTTTTAATGAACACGACCACAGATGTTTCTTTATAAAATAAAAAAAAATACTATAATTTATATCAGGGCTCCCTTACCTTTACTCCTATTAATGGGATGGGATTCGTTGTTTGTTTCCTGGAATTTTTCTTTTCTCTCTTTCTTTTTTAATTTCTAAAGAAGAAAACAAATACATGTAAGTACCATGAACATTACGGCCAACGAACAGGGGGCCAAACCCAATGTACCCCTTTCCCGTTCTTTTACGGTATCGTTATAGGAAAAGAAAAATGTTTTCACTTCTTCCCACCATGCCAAAGGAAGATTATTTCAGCATCAAAAATGCGTAATTTAGAGCAATTTATTTTTCATCCCAAACGAGTTCTTCGACCTGTATCTGCACCTTTATCTCTTGATTTTTTTCTCTCTCTCTTCTTTCTTTCCTTTCCTTTGCACATTCAAACATTTCACTGTCTTGAGTTGAAACATATGGAGTAACAGTAGTGTAGGTTTGGTGTGTGTGTGTGTGTGTGTGTGTGTGTGTGTGCGCGCGCTGGTGTGTGTGATTTTGTGTATGAGTGCTCGCATATTGAGAAGAAGATTAAGCATGCAAACGAAGCATTAGAAATCCCGACTACGATAACAAATAGAAAATGCAGGATTACTTGTCAGCCCCCAAAATGCGATACTTCATTTGCGGAGAGGGGACTTTGGCTTTTTGAATGATTGATGCTTTTAATGGAAATATGATGTGTGTTCTTCAAAGGGATCTCTATCCATCTTCATTCAATACATCAGAAAAGGATATATTTATACTGATACTTCTTTAATTGGTTACATTTGAAGAGAGGAAAAAAACATCAGGGTTTATGAGTTCATGTTTCAAATATATTATGTAGGCTTACTGTAGATATTTTGGACGACCCAGTAAAATTACCATTTCTTTTGACAGTAAGGTACATAAAACAACAATCACTATATTACAGCAGGTAAATAAGTTTAGGTGTGTCTCCACACCACATGTTCATAGTAGAGACTGTGTCTCTATAATTATTTTTATTTCAATCTATACACATAACAAATTATATTTGTAATATGCATGTGTATGTATGCGTATGGTAAAAATTCAACGGAATTCCCAAAGGTTATAAACAGTATTGTTGTTATATTATGAGGATTTATATTTACGTTGCTGTATTTACCCATAACCATGCATATATTACGAGACAATCGCCCCTAAAAAAAATGTTTATTTTCTTGCATTATTCAACAAGTGCCCTTTTCGCGGAAAAGGTTACACCATTCAAACGAAGAACCTCTACATTATATCAATGCACTTGCTCTTTGCTTCCAGTCTGGCGATCCATTCCTCCACATGATTTGCTCCATACAATTTCAATTTATTGTACTTCATGCATTTTAGATGAAGCTTGCAATCACCGAGTGTGCCGTTGTTTTGGAAAAAGTTAGATGGTGATCATGAAATAAATTACCACCCCTCCCCTCTCCTCTCTTCGGTGTGACGTTCAGTCGAAATGACAAGAAGAAGATTGTGATCAGTGATTTGGTCAATGACCTAACGATACTTGATTTACATCAGACTAAAATCAATTTTCAGATGATATTCTGTTCTGGTACCTCGAGTGGTTTAATGACATAACCAGTAGGTAGGAGTATTTGCAGGAAATCTATAACAACCCTCATATTTCTCTTATTATATAATATTATTTGGAATATGGTTTGTATGAATAGGACAAACAAGAGTTATGTTATCGTATTCGGTAAAAACATATTTGCAGTGGGTATACTTTCTTCAATGTTTCATATATTTCAACATTCAATCATTATGATTTAGTTGGGTTTTTTTTTTTTCGTGATTTTGCATATGTCATGACAAAATGAATACTATGTGATGTATTATCTGCATTGACTACTTATTGATGAACTCATTCATAACCAAAATACAAAGAAGTCCCATGTGACATAAAAGCTCTGTGCCTAATCTTCATAAAAATATAGAGTTTATTATATGATAATTAAAATTCGGGCTCCCTGGATTTACTTGCCGTTTTATTAATTCAAAATGTACTAATTCTTTTCTTCTCAGAGAGGATAATCCCTTGTCTTTCACTTCGATTCATTACGTTATTGATACAAATGTCATAGAGAATATTCATTGCTCTGCACGAACTTAAGACCTATACTCCGGATCTGAAATTACTATTAATATATATATTATAATCCATAATTATTCCGCTGTGGGTCATTTGAGATTCATTCAACTGTATAAATGAAATACACTGGCGCCTTGGAACAATGTCAATGTCATTAGCTGGGGTAGTCTATGTAGAATAATTGCTCGATCAAAAATAAATTGCTCTGTCAAATGAAATGAACAAATGAATAATTGTTTCATTGGAGCTGATATTTACCATTTTAACACTTATTATTCTGTATGATACTTTCATATATCTTCAGTTGTTACCTGGTCATTGTGTTATCATACCGTTTCTTCATTTAAATATACAGCGCGTCCCAAAAAAATGTCCCTCTGATTGGGACCTAAATAATTTCTATAATAAAGAATTCATACCGTGTCTTCATTTAAATATACAGAGCGTCCCAAAAAATGTCCCTCTGATTGGGACCTAAATAATTTCTATAATAAAGAATTATTGCCAATTTCATATGCATATTTTGAAAGCCCACATAATTCTGTTATTCTTGTGAAAATTTCAAACGTTTCGCTTCATTGGTTTAGAATACACAGGCTCTTTTGTATTTAGAGTAGTCATTTTTGGCCCATTCCAAGTTTGATGAAAAGGAATACATTATAAATTGCCATACATTATTCTATGCTTCACTTTTATTTCAGTTTAACAACTGTGGTGTTCATGCTTTTGTTTTCAAGGACCAATGCCATATCTTATTGGCCATGAGTCTAGACTAGTTCGCGATTTGAGTCTCGAGAGTCGTGGAGATGTCTCCTCAGTCTCCGGAGAGGTGGGTGGAAATTGAAATAAAATTCTAAAAAAAAAACAACAGTTTTTACATTCATATCTGCAGTCAACCTAACATCGCCTATACTCTTTTGTCTATTAGTGATACACAAAATCGGTCGCAACTATATTCGCGACTCCAGTCTCTGTAATTTTGAAGACGTCGCCGCGACGTCTTCTGGGTCTCCAGGGAGTCGCTTCCAAAAATCAATTAGATGACTTTGAAAAAAACATGTTAGATTATTTCCAAAGAATTTTTACACTTTTGTAATACAAGCAAGCAAGGCGCTTTTTTTTTCAAAGTCTTTTAATTTATTTTTATGGGTGACTCCTTGGAGACCCAGAAGACGTCTTCAAGACTACAGAGACTGGAGTCGTGAACTAGTCGCGACCGATTTTGTGTATCATTAGTAAACAAAAGAGTATCGGCGATGTCAGGTTGACTGCAGCTAGCAACTGGAAAAACTATTTTTTTAAAGAATTTTATTTCAATTTCAACCCACCTCTCCGGAGACTCAGGAGACATCTCCACAGCTCTCGAGACTCAAATTGCGAACTAGTCTCGACTCGCAGCCAATAAGATATGGCATTGCTCCTTGAAAACAAAAAGCATGAACATCACAGTTGTTAAACTGAAATAAAAGTGAAGCACAAAATAATGTATGGCATTTTTTTTTAAGAATTCCTTTTCATCAAACTTGGAATGGGCCAAAAATTACTACTCTTACAAAAGAGCCTGTGTATTCAAAACCAATGAAGCGAAACATTTGAATTTTTCACAAGAATCACAGAATTATGTGGGCCTTCAAAATATGCATATGCAATTGACAATAATTCTTTATTATAGAAGTTATTTAGCGCCCAATCAGAGGGACATTTTTTGGGACGCGCTGTTCAGTGAGGCCGTGAGACTAATATTCGTAACGATTATTCAAATGGTATTTATTGTCTCGTAAACACAAATAAAAGCCATTTCAGACATATGAATTAACATCTCAATATAAATTTATATAAATTAACATCTCAACAGATGTTGATGTATTGGTATATTCACTGGTTAGAGTATACTGTTAGATAGACAGGACATTAAAAAAGGTGAATATTTGAAGGAACTCTAGACGCGTATATGGCCTTGCTTTATCTCACTCACCTTTCAAATCCTTATCGGGATTTCAATGAGGCTCGCTTTTAATTTATCCGCGTCTAGGCATATTTCATAGAAATCTTTTCCTATTCACTCTCCTTTTCCCTGGATTCTTTATGCATTATGCCTTTTATTGCCTGTCGTATCTTATTCATAGAACCAGACAGTATCAAGGCACCATGATTCTATTTCAACATTTTGTATAATTTACATACAGTTTTTTATATATATATAAATGATAAAGTTTTTTAATCCAGAATTTCAAATTTGGACTCCACTTTGCATATGAAAAATTTCACTTGCTTATTACTCGGTTAAACCCAGTTATCATATGACAAGACTGCATACAAGTTTTAGCACGATTTAATCCCTGCCGTAAAATACATTTTAAGTTTAGATTTCCAACCTACACGAGTGACACTACCGTATATTATTGCAGTACATATTGCTGAAAGAGAGAGAGAGAGAGAGAGAAGGGGAAATCCTATCTTGAATATAATATTGAATGATATGCATTGTGCATCTGTATAATCGATCCTTTTTTTTTTTCAAGCAGAGGCATGCAAACCACAACAAGACGTTATAAAATTACAAGCACTGGGCCCGTATTCCATAAAAGCATGAAATTTAAGCATTTTTGTTTATCTTTGAAATGCGTATTCCATAAATACGCCTTACTAAGAATTCTGTCCAAGCCCATTTTTGTTAGTGAAGCATAAATTCTTAGATCTAAATGGAATTGCGCCTTCAAATCGCACATAACAAATGAGAATTTTATCCTAACTTTAAGCCTACTACCTAGTGGCTTAACTTTAATGTTGATTATATGGCAAGCTCATTTGAGACCACAAAAATTAAAAATGACGATATTAATAAAATTCAGACTTTTGCTTGATGCTTTCTGACCTCAGACAAAGTGCTTTACATGTTTGGTATAAAGGCTAAGAATTTTTTTCCTTGGACAAAATCCTAGAAAAATACATAGACTTAAGACAAATTGCTTAAGTATAGTTTATGGAATACGGGCCCTGGTATCGAAAACACAAAATAATAGCATTAATTACCATAAAGTAAAATAATAGCACAATCAGTATTATTTAATATATATTGCCTTTCACTTGGGTAATTTTCTTTTCGAACTAAACGATTTCATCTTGCACTGTAGGATTTGCCACGTGACAGAGAGTCAAAATTAGACTATTTATGAAGGAAGTCATAAACTGCCATCATGGAAGCTAGCACGAGTGTGCACCTGTAGCCCTGCCTCCTATCTTCACAGTTTATTGGGAGGATAATCGCCTAGAGTGTATCCTATGTAAGAGACTATGCCAGGCACGTACCAATTTCACTCCTCATAAATACTCCATAGGGGCTACTTATACTCTGAATATCGCACCCGTTATCTCGTCTTCATATGAAAACCCCTGTGTACGCCCGCCCCGCAATAACGTTCGTTCATATACGCTGTGCATTGTAGATTTCCGTATAAGAAGTTTAACGGAGTACGAGCAAAATGGCGTATAATCGTAAGAAAACGGGCTTGCTGCGATGCTATCAGATTATTACTTACCATCCTCATATATTTGTTATATGGCAAAAAAGGGCAAGTGTTTATTTCATCTATTCATTGAATAGATTTAGATTTTGTCCATCCCTTTAAATTATTGTTTTTCCTCCATGACAACTTATTATACTCTAAGTGAAAGCTTTCTGACGAGTATGAAAACAGTAAAAATAAAATAAAAATGTTGACCTCACATCATATACTATCACTTCAGGATTATACAGACAAAAGTATTTTTGGTCTTATAGTTCAATTATAAAACACTCATTTACGGTGATCCAGTTTATAGTCTTCAGTCATATAACTGTATCATGGGCTTCAACGATCAAAATTGTCAGGTAATACATCCTCAAAGTAATAAGTATTGACTGATTTTTTTTTTTTTTTTTAATAGAAGACAGGATTAATTAGCTGCGTCAACGCCGTATCTCTTTCTCACTGTCTATTGATTTCTGTCTGGGGGAAAACAATTCCCAGAACTGCAAAAGATCTTCCTGGCGACAGTTTTTGGAAGTGCCTCGAAGCTAATTCAGTTCTTGGTCGTCTTGTGCCAAAATTCGGTGACATATCTTGGATCATATCTGTCGTTTCTGATTAAAAAGTTGTTGCGTTAGGCCCGTTTTTGATAGGATTTCTTCCTTGCTGCAGATTAAAAGTTTTTAGATTAGATTTGATTATGTTCAAACGACAGCACCTCCCGCCGGGGAAATACTAAGCTCATATCTAACGTAGATAGCATAATGGACAGTAGATACGCCTGATGTATGTTTCTGGAGATCAGGATTGTCTGCAATACATTTGGCGTTATGTATTAAAGATTTGCATAATTATAAACAGAAAAGTAGTATATTGGTTACATGGGACATTAATCAACGTTTCATCTATGTTTATTATATCCCCGAAAAGAACAGGTAATCATGATTGCAAGAAATCCTATATTCTACCACTGTTTAAATTACATTTTTACGCATTCTGTTTTATGGTAATGTCAAGCATTTTAACAAATAATGTGTTTATCAACTATTTACTTGTATATTTATCACGTTCATTGAGAATGTGTAAAACCCAAATTATTCTATTTTTAAGTAGACTATATGCAGTTTATCCTTTTTCAATAAGTTAATATTTCGTGTTTTGAATTTAACTATCCTAGGGGTTTTGATTGTTGAACCTCCTCGAACCAGAATATAAGACTACACGGTGTGGGACAAAGATTTCATGAATGCAATAAGAGTAATTGAACTGTTAGTCTTAAAAATATAAATACATTAAAACACGGGTTAAACAACTAAAAACATATGATACAGTATGTTATAACTTTTCCCGTCGTGATTGGCCTTGTCTGTGTTTGACAACGTAATTATGTCAAAATAACAATTGTAATGCAGAAAATCGTAATTGCTTTCATTCCCTGCCGAGCTTTTAATTAGTTCTGTTGATACGTAAGTCAAGGATATATTTTGTTGAAACGGAATGCAGCACGTAGATATGTTTATTTTTAAAGTGGATGCAGCACGTTCATATATGTTATTGTGTTTTTTACATCACACTGATAAGATAAGATTGTAAGATTTGTTTTCTTTCACCATGAAAGCTTTGGATTCCGACTTTTTACAGGGTTTGTTGATATTTTCCCCTTTCTTTTATTTTTTTACAAAATTAATGTGCCACACAATTGTTTTCTATATAGTTAATATGCAGATTAGGTAAACTGTGTATAATGTGTTTAAGATCTTCATAAACAATGCCATGCTCGTATTTTTAAAGTGAGAGCGAATTGACCAACACTACGAGTGGTCTCTCATTCACTGTGTGTTATAAACAGCTAGCCTTAAAAATTACCCTTTGAGATAACTATGAATAAATTAGCCTATAAATTAATTTGTTCAGTGCGCCCCAAATAAAAGTAAACCGAACTTTGAGAGCCTCGTATTAAAACTGTATAACTCATGTGTCATTGGTTTTTATAATTATCATGACAAAGAGTAACTTACATTCTATCCGCTGATACCAATTAAACACCTGTACTGTCATGGATGACTGAGCAGTAGAGTTTTTAAAAACTTTGGTCAAAACGTTTTGTACCAAGTTTTCTCAGAAGGAGCCCTGGCTTTCTGATCTTCATTGTTTGTTTGAGGTCAGCCTACCTGAGTCCATTCATGTATAGGGACAAAGGATTACTGGGACTATTGAAACGCAAGGGCTGATTTTGCCCAAACTTGATACAGGCCAGTTTTTACGCTTGTTTTTGAAGCCCAACTGCTTAGTCACCAGTCACAACACACATATAAGTTTGGTATCATTAAATAAAATATGAGTTACTCTTTATCACAAAATAGATTTCAAGGTCACACAAGTTATACAATTTCAATATGAGGCTCTCCAAGTTGGGTTTACTTTTTTTTCTGGGACGCACTGTATAGGGAAACTAAAATGTTTATAGGGAAAAGTATTTGTTTTGCTACTTGGTAATATAGTTATTGTGGTATGAATACATTGAGTAGAGCATAATTGTGTCATCATTCAAGTGGGCCTATATTATAAGACTACATTGCTTAAAATGCTAAATTATGGGCGAGGAAACGGACCAGATTTGGGTAAGTTATGGGCAAGTCCAAGAACCTTTACCCAAAGCATGAGAAATAATTTACATGAACCATTTCGTTATTAAGTTATTGTAAATTATTTATCGGTAACGGGTGGGAAAAAAGTTGTAAGGTAGCTTGGACTTGCCCTTTAGGATAAGAAGATGTTATATAAGGTTTGTTGTTTGTTGTTGTAATAAAAAAAATCAGCTCCTTTGAAGCTTTAATGGAGACTCACATAATATGAGCATCTATGGGTGCGAATATGCGGACATGATAGCGCAATCGGTTAGAGCGCCCGTGATGCTACAGTCACACAGACACTTACGTTTAGTTACGTTTTGGTGGTTTTATCCTTATTTCATCTTCTATTTCATCATTTCTTTTGCTTTCCTTTGTTTTATTTGATGAATGAAATTATCACTATTTCCACTGCGGACTATGACGGGAATGCATCCTTGAAGATCCGCAGAAAAGAAAATATTTTTTTGGACGCAACCGGACGTAACTCTACGTAAGTGTCTGTGTGACTGCAGCATAAAAAGGTAGCCTTTCTTGCTTTCATGAACGGGAGGTCGTGAGTTCGAAACCCGGCCGAGTCATACCAAAAATGATTACAAAAATGGTACCTAAAGCTGCCTTTTAACAAGGAGCTTGGGGTAATAATAACATCATGCAGAGGCCCGCTGGGGAAACAGTTGTCAGAACTGAAGTGGCTACCCTGGGTAAATAAAACGATATTATTATTATTATTATTAATAAAAACATTATTTTATTTATAGCATTGGCTGCTGGTTTGTATTGACTATAAATTGTATAGATACAGTAAGTCAGATAAGTCTAGGTAGATTAGGTCACGTGACATGCTGTATATTATTCCAGTCATGGAGATAATACAGGACATCATTAACCCTGTGCTAAAATTAGCCTGAGAATTACCTGGAAGTCTTGCGATGCTTCTGATTATTTCACCTTTATCGTGAGAAGGAAAAAAAACCTTATTCAAATTAGAATATCTTGCAAGAATCAGAAGCCACCATCAGGAGGAGCAGGATGTCATCTAGTAATAGACGGAATGGATTAATTAAACCAACAGGCGTGCTAGGCTTGATTGCTTTTAACATTAAACAAATTGCGTAATTACTCTCTGTCGACATGCCATGTTGTGTACAATGGCCACACCGACCCTCTGCATCGTAACTTTATTTTCCCTTTCCACATGCCTGCATCATGGCGACAGATCTTTCATGTTTATCTCAACTGTGTGATTAAAGAAAAGGATGGGGTCGTCAAAAGGAATGGTTACACTTGGTTGAAGATTTCATATTGGAAACATATAATGAGATGCGAGGAAATTTAATATTACCAAGCTATTCCGAAATGACATTATTTGAAATAAGACAAACAAACATACTAGTAATATTAATTTTCGTTCTTACATAGCAGCTTTAGATCATATTAAATCGCATTAAATCATGAGAGGAGAATAAAAGGTGTAATGAAAAAGAAGGAGAGGGAGAGGAGTGGCGGAAATAGAGATTTGAAGAAATTGACCGTCATATTCAGGTGAAAATAATTTCTAACAAGTAAACAGTGAATGGAACACAAATTTGTAATTTAGGGAACTTTTTCAATGTTTGTTTCTTCCATTACACCTATGTTCAATAGGGATATCCCCAAATTGTTTGACTTGTCATTCATTGTATCCAATCAGACATCATTACTACCTTGAGATTGATCTTCGTATCCAAAACATCACAAAGGGTAACGTGCACTGGCCTGGTACATTCCCGAATTAATTTTTCTAAGAAAATAAGAAAGTTATTTACGTGTGTCATGAATATTTACCATCTCTATTCTTCGACCTTATATCGTACCTCTCCGCTGAGGCAGTTAATCAGTTGTAAGTTTTCCGCCACTGCTCAAGACGGCAGTTATAGTTCTTAAAAGAACACATAATGAAGCAGGGACCTTGAGTTATCAGCAGTGTATTGTCATGATGGTTTCCTGGAATGGACATTGTGGCAGAGGAAACAGTTGATAGAAAAATGCAATCAATTTAGAGTATTAGTCCTTATTTTTTGCTATCTATTGTAGGTCTATTATTTCATGTCAGACGGGATAAAAGTAAAAATTATTTGCTTCCTGTGTCACATTGATCGAACTTCTGCCATTTCTTTTAGTCCAATTATCATTAAATTATTGTACAATACGTACATGTACATGATTTTGATTCACGTGTCCGAAATTGATTACACGTGTTCTAATGTAAAATTCTAAGAATTTTCTATCCTTATCGTAATCAGTGTTTTGAACGAGGTCTGTGATTTAATGTTATTTATTTTAATCTTGATTAACCCTATTCATTTTATTCTCTTGTTTTTTGTTCCATTTCATGTGAATTCCCATCTTCTTCTCTGGATTCATTGGATTGCATCCATCAGGTAAGAACAAAAAATACAATTTATCATTGTTTATATACATAGTCATTAATACCATAGCATATGGAAATATGGCATGGTTATTGTGCTTGTGAATAACCATGCGGTGAGAATATATATATATATATATATATATATATATATATATGCACCCACACGCGCTCACACACACACACACACACACACACATATATATATATATCATATATATATATATATATATATATATATATATATATATATATATATATATATATATATATATATATATATATATATATATATATATATATATATATATATATATATATATATATACACATTTATATATACTTAATACAAACCCCAATTGTCTATATGATTCAGCAGTGTGTGAAAAACATGATCTAATGATCAAGTCTGAGAGTATTCATAATGCAATCAAATTACCTTTATGTTTGCTCTATTTCAAATAATCACCAAGGATACAACCTAAATATAAATTGGAGATACAAAGGTCTTAGTGAATGTATAAGTCATTTGAAAAGTTGAATACTAAAGGCCAGCCAACATGCTATTTCTGTGGTGTAGTAATTAAATATTCTCTCCTGATAACTTCAAACTAATCATGATTTTTGAATAGGTAGTTCAATATCGAGAAAAATAATTAATTGTAAATTTGTTGTCATGTAGAATATGAACATTTTAACCGGCAAAATGTCAACAAGTTAAACGAAACAGAACCTTCTTGGTAGCACAAAACACATTTGCACTTACTAGTTGACTGTGGATAAAGTTTAATTTGCTTTCCTCATTTTTTTATCCAGTTATTAAGGCCTCTTAGAAAATCTTTTTACAGCTTGATAATTTCTAGTGGTGAATAAGCTTGTATTCAATGTAATTTAATTGTACCATATTTTGCCTCCGCCATTGCCACAAGTAAGGTAGGTTTACTTCAGTAGCCGTTGTAATTATGTAACCGCATCTCCTTATTTTTAATTCAAATGTTTTTGTCGCAATGGAATCTTTAGAATATATCTTGAGAGATGGTGAGAGAGAGTAACAAAACGCTTGTTCGTGTTAACTGGTCTGAAATAGACAGAATAAAAAATGCACCCATAATCCTACCCATCTGCGTTTATACAGTCCTGATTGGCTAATTTCAGGATTATATCGTGCCCTAGGATACCCCGCCATAAAGTGTCGGATATTTCTTGATTAAGAAAGGTCTTGGCCACTGCAAATTACCCAACACCTCAATGCGGGAGACCTAATGTTATCTTGACATTTGCAGTGAGGGAATTGAATTTCTCAACGAAAAAAAGCGGGAGGGACCACGTCTGTTGACTGTTCACAGTATAAAGCGTAGATTTTGCCATGGGGATGCGATGACATTTTGGATGGCATCTTTTTCACGCCATTTTGCGGGTGCATTTTAAAAACGTACTCACATCAACGTGTTGTGGTGTATCACAGAATTCTTATCTTCTTAAACATGATCAATCACAATGGAAATCAACAATAAATAAGCATTTTCTATTTCGTATGACGAATAATAGGTCCGTTTTGTAATCAAATTAATATACAAATTGAACTTAAGTTTCTCTATTAAATTATACAGAAAACTGCATATATTTTATTGGCAACACCTAGTCGACCTGTGTAACAAAGTTTACCAGAATAACTTCTATCCATCCGTCATCTGACGTCAGATCATTTCTTGCTAACCCTTTTTAAATACTCCTCGAGAAGAAAATTAGGACTAGTGTGAATAGCTCTAAGCTAACAGCATTAACAGGGCTAGTTTGAGGGACGGTGGATGTGTAAGGAGGACGATCTGCGTAGGTAATTAGGTTTCCCTATTGATCTACCTGTAATTGTTCCCTAGGTCAATGCAGTGGCTGGCAACAGTCAGATAAACACGAACGTTACCGACAAATCCTCTGACGGAGCCTTGCCATTTAAGAGTTGAGTTTTCTTCAATATTCTCTTTTCTCCCCGTATATGAGACAGGTTTATCGAGAAGTACAAGGAAATTCATTTGTAAATCCATAAAAGTGTGTTAAAGTGCTAGTTCGTTTATTTGTTTGTTTGTTTATTTGTTTGTTTGTTTGTTTTTTGGTTTTTTTTGCGTTGTTCTTTTAATTTTGTACATTGAAGACTGTTCCAAAACAATTTTTCTTGCTTTTTAGTTTAATAGGGAACTTGATTGATATTTAAGTTCAACTGACTGTGTTTATATGGAAAAAAAATGAAAGGGAGTTCATATCTTTCACAATCTATTCATAACGCCAAAATCTCATCCGTCTTTCCTCTGTTATGCTTTATGTATATACATAGATCAATCTAATGGGTAATATTGCAAGATGCGTAAACATTGCACAAAACACATCGTAAATGTAGGGCAGAGATATACATTCTTACAGTTTATTTTCTATACCGAGAAATATCCTGCTCTGGAAAAAAGGCAAGTGGTCTATTAGACCTGTTACCATTTACCAAATTTCGTATTTGAATTCTAACCCCGTTGTGTTTATCATACGCATTTGCTCATATCGCTTGGTGACTGTTTCTTCTGAGCAATCTGTCAGCGTTTTATGTGGCTGTGGTAACGGATCTTACGGTCATATTTTTATGGAAGATTGTCTGTTTATATTGCCAGCAATCGGAGCAATAAACATGAGCAATTCGGGCTGATTTCTAGGATAGAAATATGATCGTTCTGACCTTCTAAATTGCTCAAGAATATGACGGGACTGTGCGTTATGCTTTAAACTAGGATGCAGTATATAGCACCTGAACACTGGACAGAGAAAGGGCTATTTTAGATGGTGTTTGGAACAGACGTAGGGACCGTATTGAATGCCATCCACTCCGAATTGAAATATGTTTGGCATGAATTGAATATGACGCTGGTGACTTTTAAGAGAGTCCATATTTCCCACTTCTAGTGTGCATAGCCAAGTGATTAATTTTAAAGCTTCGGCACTTTCCTGCGTTTTATCCCTGCATGTTCTTGAATGTGGTGCAATTAGGATCTTTTGGTTGAAGTAACGGGCTTAAATTACAACAATACGTTATAATCATCCTTTTTGTTAATTGTGTTTCTATAAATTGTACATGAAAATTTATTAGAGTGCATCTGTTTCTTAAAATAAACCCGACTTAAGTGATAAAAATTATAATAGAAAACATTTTCCCTTTTTTTTTCCTTTGTCGATTCAGAAGCGACAAATGCATAGAGAATTATTATTGATATGTCCTATATCGACTCATTAATCGTTATCCCATAAAGACAGCATTAAATTAATTCATGTAGATTTGCTTATGAGACGAATCCCGCCAAGAATATTAGAAAGTATAAGAAATGTTTTCTATTATTGCTTTATCGATGTAAAAGCAATGTTAGCCAGAACAGTGAGTTCATATTGATACATTCTATATCGGGTTTTGAAGCAAAAGATGTCATGGGCAAAAATATTGATTACTATCAATCTGCTGCAGCCCTGGTACGGCTTTAGAGTTCATGCTCTTCTTGTTCTCTTTCTCTCTCCTCTTCTTGTCTAAAAAAATAAAGAAATCCTGGATTACAACCCAAGGCAGGTTACTATCTATTCTTGTTCCATTTCCCGAGGCAAGTCGTCAGTATTTTGTCGAATGTCTGTGCTGAGACGTGCATAATGTGATCATCCACACCGTTAGGAATATTTGGTTTCGTGCTATTCTTGTTGGTTTACGCTTCCTAATCGGTTCCCAGTGAACATGATGATCAAGAATGAAAGCTACGTATTAACATATATATATATATTTGTATTGTGTTTGTCCTTTCATCTCCACCTTACCATCTCGGCCTGCCACACACAATCACGCACAACATCCACCCACACCGCGGTTATACGTGTCGATGACAATAACAACTGGTGTTATGAACGCCGCCAGCCGATATTATGAAATAAATTATTTGATTTCCGCGTGTGATGCTTATTAATCACAAGATGAAAATGCAGATTAGTATTTCATTTTGTTAACTATATAATAGCACCTCAGTTTTATTTAAATTTTAAAAAATACCCATGCAACTTCATGTCTTTTTGTATATTGTCCTATGCATTCACGCGTGCACTTTAAGGTATTAAAAAAAAACCGTGGTTTTTCATTGAGGCAAATAATATCTTAAACAAAAAAAATATATAAATATAATTTAACCATCGCAGTAAAGAATAAAGGTATATGCGATTGAGATCTACATGCAAATCCCCCATGACATTTTCTTCGCATAATGCTCTTTCAGAGCAGTAGCCCTACATTCAGTGGAAAAGCGGTTATAAACCGTACTTTTTATATATTTCGCGAAGATCTCCGTTTATGCTATACCAGATTTCAGTGAATGCGTAGGCGGCTGAATCACTTCGTATAATTGGTAATTTTGTTCGACTCTACGTTAAAGAAACAAACCTTCATCACTGGATATCGATTTATTCGGCAATGAAAGTTGTTTTGCAGGTAGAGAGCAAATGTATATAAGGAAGATAACAGTTATAATCTACAATATTATGACTGAGAATATTGAAGTATAGGGTTTTAAGTCACCGACATACGCCATGTAAATAATCCGCCATACAAAAACATACCCTTCCCCTCATGACATTTAGACCTCAAATTATTTTTTGAAGTTTAAATGTCATGAAGGGGAAGGATGTTATATATAGATATAACTATTTATAAATATATATATGTGTGTGTGTGTGTGTGTGTGTGTGTGTTTTTGTGTGTACGTATGTATGAATATATATACATTTGATGAGGAAATAATGACGTGTCTAGACTCGATGACCTCTACAGTCTGTGTAAAAAAAAAATGGTACAGTCGGGAAAAAAAAAAAATAGGTATGAAATTCTTTAATATAATCTGTGTTTGTGGTACCAAATTAAAGTCAAATAATTTTTCTTGCTGTTGCGCTTTGTTCTGTATAATTTCCTTTAGTAAAACAAAATTTATGCTAAATTTTGTGCGACGAGGAACAAATCGAAATTACGCACTTCTATTGTTCTGAGAGCTGAATTCATGGCCATTATTCGAAAGGTATACACAAAGGCATTGGACGGCGTGCGAAAAATGAATTTTGATTGTAGAAAACTAGTCATATCTCAAAAATTACAGCACCAAATGTGATGAAAAAAAATTGCAAAAGAACATGAAGAAAGCCTGATTTTCCTGCTTTATGAAAATACCACACGATAACAGGTTGTGATTTATCTTCATACTATAGAAAAATGTTTTCCACTTGAATTTTTTTTTTTTACACAGTAGTGCTATCATTCATTTTGAATTACAGGTTGCAAAAACGCCCAGGCCGGGAATCGAAACCGAGTCATTACATTCGAACTCCAATGCCTTAACCACTAAACCACCAAGGCAGGCTGGAAGCTAGGCGTGACCGAAATCAATTCACAGACAAGTCTACAACCTTGACGTATTCTCTTATTCGATACAGATGAGTTAATGGGTCACTGAGTCAAGCTGCGTTGTTCTTAATAATAATAATAATAGAAATGATCGCTTCGTATATCGTATATAGCGCTCATGTCCGTCAGGCATGACGCTAATGGCGCTTTACAAAAATGGTTTTACACATTATCACCCCGGTCATAACTTAGCGGCCAAGTATGTAGCGCTCTTAAGCGATACATACTTGGCCGCTAAAAGAATGCTTTTACACCAATGTTGTTAGTTTGTCGTATTTTATGGTTTTTATTTTCTTTTGTTCTTTGAATTATTCGAAACAACTTCATGTCAAATATTGCTTTATTGAGCACTCTGCGAATCCAGGTTGGTATTTAAGTTTTTGTGGGGGCGTTGGTTGAGGTGAGTACTGTAAAAACAGCTGTTTTGAAAGTCAAACATTATAGCCACTTGATGTTTCATTCGATATTCTTCATCGAAAGATTTCCATAATTTCGTGATTTTTAAAGAAGTGTCAAACATAATAAAAACTTTTAATAAATAGGTGGATATACCCCATGCGCCCAGAGTATCTGTCCCCGTCCGTTATCACTGTCTGTGTAGCTTATTATGAGTGCGAAAAGACTGGGAAGCATTACTGGTCATGGTGGAAATTAAATCCCTAGGCCTTGCAGCCTAATGTTATCATTCATCGAGCATCGGCGCACATCGATGGGTACCCTTACCAATGCAACATTCAAAATGGTTGCAATTGTATGGCATAGAAAACCTCTCTCAATGCTAACCAGGTACGTACGACATCAGGTTTTTCCTTCAGAGACGCTGCTGAATACGGTAGGCATTATGGTAGTCCTTTTGTTTCGCGCTTGTTCCCTGCTTTGAGCTCTTTTCATCCATGGTTCTCAATTTCTCTACGTGACACAGAATACGAAAGGTGACCAAAAAAAAAGGGGGGGCTTTTCCAGAAAGAAGGACCTCATCTTTTCAATGAAGATGAACGATAGAATGCCTATAATTATTACCAAAGAAGTTGATATACACACACTATGTGTAGACAAGAGCGTGCAGGAAAATATTTGACTTACACTGAATAAAATGTACAAGGTTATGAATATAACAAATAATTTGGTCGTTGTTTTGTTTGATTTTTTGTTTTAATTTGCTTCGTTCATCAACCTTTATAACGAACAAGTATGTCATGACTATTTGATTATTTCTTCTCTAAATCTTATGTCTTGAAGAAATATATTTAATCAATAACTTCGATTTTTAAAAACACTATTGTATAAAAGCTTGCATAAAAGCAGCTACCATGGTTGATTTATGTCCTATCGGGGAAAATCCCTCGCCACGAACAATCAAGAAAAAGTGCAAAGCAGAGAACTGCGGGAAATGAAAAGACAATCAACGACCGACCTCAGGAAACTGTATGATTTTTAAAGAAAACCCCTTCCGCAAGAAATCTATCGAAATTGAAACCATTAGGAAACATGAGTTGAATGGGGAATATGGGGAGGAAGAGACCAGACTTTCCATATAGGTATAGCACTGGCTTCTAAAGGAGACATTCTTTGTTGGAGAGCCGCAAGAAGAGTCTTCGATTACCTCTGTGTCTCCCGAGAGGGGTATAAGCTATATTAGACGATTATGCGGTTTTAAATCAAACCACCTTATTGCGCCATAAGTATAAGCGAGCGCTGAAGCATCGAGAAAAAGAAAAACTGCATCAAAAAGAAGCATGTGGGACCAGGTCTGATGGATTGTACCTACGGGAGTATTACGTGAAGCCATCCGCGATAGAATGTTTTATTAATTGCGTTGGAATGTTACCCAGAGGAAGAGAAGTGGCTGTGGGTTCTTCAGTAACCCTATTACACACCAGACAGTCCCTCATCCAATGTATATAGTGGCTTCGTGCCTGTCCGAGCACTTTTCTTTTCTTTCGACTTCTTGGGGTAATTTATTGTAAACAAGTATGTAACCCGATTCAATCTCAATATTACTAAAAGTAATTGTAACCATTCCCATCCCTTTCCTCTCTGTCTCTCTTCGTCTCTCTCGCCCACTTTCCTCACTGCATTTTCATGTGCGTCACTGTCATCTTTCAAGATTTGAAGTAATGGACTCAATCTTTATAAATATGTCTCATTTCTGAAATTGAAATATTTTTTACATCATGATTATATTATAACCAGTTTTCAACGTTTCGTTTTCACTTTATAAGGTTTATACTTTAGTATATGAGTTTGTATTATTGGTATTATTATTATTTATTAGTATCATTATAATTATTATTTTAAATTAGAGTATTAGGTTAGTTTATCGAGGCAAAACATAAAATAGATAAGGGTCTGATTTTATTCGTTTGTGTGTATTGTTTTTGTTTTTTGTTTTTTTTTTTTTCCCCCTTGGGCAACACTTGCATTGTGGCGTTAGAAGTAGACAATATTCTGTACCATGGCATGATAATATAGGTCAACTTTCCAACCATTATAATATGTAAACATAATATTCTCGACTGACGAATGACTACTGTCTATTGAAGTCTGAAATTTAAACCTATATTGAGGTCATGTTTACTGGGCTGTGATTGATTTAGTAAAGAACGACAAAAACAAAGTGCGATTCAGTTATGTGAAATCACTTTCAGCCTAGCAATGGAATATCACATTGAAACTTCCGACGCCTTTTCATTTATTATCAAATAATATACCGATTTATTGGATGGGGAAACCATTTCAGTAATGATCATGAAACACAATTAATTAGTTCTTATGGTATACACCCGGCACATTTACATCTTTTTTTGCTTTTACTATTCACCATTTACGCTCACAAGGGTTAAAAGCGCCTCTTTATATACTTAGAGCTACGATTTTATTCTCTTTTGTTACATATTATCAAGACCAAATTATTGAGCATTTCTTGGTTATTTAAGAGAAAATACAAGTCTGGATTTCATTCGTGGATATCTCATTTATGATATTGGGGATTATATGGTAATTTACAATATTTTAACAAAATTTCATCTTATGTTATCATTTTAAAAAATGAAAATGTTGTTTTTTCAAAACAAATTGGAGACATTTTAATTACCAAACAATAAAGCATTTAAATGCCATAATCAAAATCATCAATACAATCTTAAAGAACGCACGTGAACTCCAACTACCATAATGTTCACAAAATGCCACGATTTCTGAATATATGTCTTTCCATCTTTCCCATGAAATGAATCAGCATTTGCCTGTTTTTATAGTGCATGACCTCAGTGATATTCTTTACCCTCCATTGCATCAATGTTCAACCCAGTCATCTAGTTCTATCCTCGATGAGAGCGCCTAGCAACATGTATTATTCGCATCGTGCCGTCAATAATGGTAGAACTACTCACATGAAAATATTCTCTTCAACCTCAGATGGATCAGCTTGTTGTATCAAAAGAGAGTGTTGATTTAATCTATAATTACAGTAAAATGTTGTAAGGTGAAGTATTTAAAAAAGATTTTGGAGGATTTGCACTTTATTTAAGATTTCCGTCTTTGGTTTGATTAAAAGTCGCAAACCGACTTAATTTATTATATTAACCGATCACACTTGATTTTATTTGTACAAAGAAGCCAATTCATACAGTGTAATAAAACAAATTAAATTTAGATTTAACAGCAGCTTTTTTTTCTAAAAAGGAAGCGATATAAGTTTATATAGTCTATAGATATTACATATTATGTATTTCATCCCATAGCAAAAGCTTGAGGGACAATTACTCCGATTTTATATATTAATCCCCTGTTTTAAGTTTTAATATTTTACCGTTTATCATGACCCCCATAGTAACAAGACTTTGTATTAGAGGGGGTATCCACAAAACATGTCCACATCTACATTAGATAGCAAGATTGATGTTAATGTACCAGGCAAGGAGACCCTTTTATCTACCTTCCCAAGCCAAACATTTACATTTGAAATTCATCATTGGGTATTCTCTCCAAATACCGGGAAATAGTTCTTCTAAAGATGGGGTTGTTGCCATGGTAATGACGGAGTGTATAGATGTGTGCAGACGCGACGGACGCATCAATCTCTCCATTAAACTCCAATCTTCTTCTACTCTCTTCAGTCTCTTTAATTGCTTGTATCTAGTCCATCAGTCGTGTTCCATCCACATTATTTCCAAACCGATGAAGAATGTAGACCTGGGGAGCGTTTCATCAAAGGACTTGTCGGACGTTTTATCCGACAAACTGTTATAAGCTACTGAAATACTTGCATCTGATTGGCTGAGAGCAAATTTGTCGGATAAAACGTCCGACAAGTCCTTTGATGAAATGCCTCCCAGAGCTACCAACTAAGTGCTTTTACCTTCCTCACCTCTCACCGAGTTACTTTTGTTTTCTGTTTCCTCTGTTTTCCTTCTTTTTACCGTTCTTATCTAAAATTTTCATAAAGAACATTAATAGTCTCATTCTCTAAATGTCGATTGCACAATTATGTAAATGTTTTTTTTTTTCTCATGATATGGATGTTTTGGTATCTGACAATCGCTACTGTTGATCAGATCTGTTGTTGATAGACTATAAGCCCTGAAATATTCGAGGAAATGATTTTCAATGCATAAATGTACGTGTTTCGACCAGTGAACGTTGTATTCCAGTAAAATGTTACTCCCTCACTTTTCCTCCAGTATTAAATCACAATCGAAATGAGTTTCGTGATTATAATGATTGATACCAATTTGACTGTAATAGTATCAATAAACTGTTTGAATTTCTTTTGTAATATTTGACTTGACCATTATGTAGGGTCACATCCATGGTCAGAGCAAGAAAGGGCATAACATCATATTCCGAAACAAATAGTCAATGGCCTTTTGCATCTCAGCAGACAATATATATATATATATATATATATATATATATATATATATATATATATATATATATATATATATATATATATATATATATATATATATATATATATATATATATATATATATATATATATATATATATATATATATATATATATTGGAGGTCATTACTTTCGTGATGAAATGGTCCATCGTTTTCGTTATGACCGACATCATAAAAATGTCCCAGTGTATAGCCTTATTTGATATTGATAGAATTATATTGGGGGCAGTGTCTCATCGTTTCAACGCAGCACTAAACCTATTTGTGCAGAGGGCTTGCCAAAATGTTCTTTTATGAATTATATTGTCTCTTTTTAAAGGGTTGCATGCCATTTCCAATTGCCAAGAATCTTTAAGATAACATTTAATTAATGATGGAACTAGAAAAAAAATCTTTATAGTTTTAAGTTTTGAAAATAACTGCAAGAAGTATTCTGAAAATTTGCGAGCCAAATCACTGACATTAAATTTCTTTTTTTACATAAATTGTGTTTCAATGTGTTTGGGGTATAGATTCCATAACTAGTTATGAATGCCGTGTTTAGCAAAATATTATTTAATTAATTTTACAGTTCTTCACTGGCAGCTAACCTTAATGGGTATTTACATTCCAACCCCACCCCTCTCCTTATAACAGCGACAAAAATATCATGTATATTTAATCAAATGTAATTCCTAAATGTCATCGATCAACATCATGTAATTAATCAAAGTTCAGAATGACTCGATATTTTATTGTACAACGGTAATCGTTTGATCCCGCTGACTTTCCAAGATGACGTCATCAGATCATGGCAAAGTTTGACGAGGTAACGAAAAGAAAACCGCATATGGATAGTTTTCGTCCTTCAGCCATCCGCGTGGTAGGATAATTTCACCCGGTTAATCCCGTCAAAAGGCCCTCAATTATATGAGTGGAACAACTCCATGTGATCAGCACGAAGCGCCAAACAAAACACAACGTCACATCTTGAGGGAACCATGTTTTCAAATTGTGATTAATTTCCTGGTTATATCCCGGCGGTCGATACCCGATACACAAGGTAGAAATAAAGAGTTGCCTTTGAAAGAAAACTCAACGTCTGGTCCCCAATTTAAGATTACAAGAGAGAGAGAGAGTCGAGGCACGAGCACCGTGTCAATATGCACAGTGGAATTAATTCTCAGCATTTTAATAGAAAGTAAAGGTATAGAGAAACAAATGTATCAAGAGGGAAAGAGGCTGTCTACCAACGTATTAATAACACGTATAGAAATTCGAATAGTAATGTGATATGCTGGGTTATTTTTTTTTAATGGAGACCAAATTTATTAACGAATTAATACGGACAAAATATTTGTTTACCATCAAATAATGTAATATTATACATTATGCTTTTGTCATTTTTAACGATACATTGATTACGTTTCGCTTCAGTTTGAGGTTTCCACAAGGAAATTCGAATACATAAGAAATAATGAAAAGCTTCGTAACATATCAAATCTATATTTGTTGGTCAATTTTACCATGTTTGGATTAATAAAAAGAATTTAATTCACTCTTCCCAGACAAGAACTTCCCAAGCTTTGAAAAGAAGTGACCAAAATAAATCACCTGTGATTTTGCAAAATTACCTATAGACGAATGAATTTAGTGACGCCTGACCCTTCTATAATAACCAATATATCATTGGAAAGCTAGGGACCTGATATTTCATATTATACAACAAATCTTCTCCGGTTTGGTTCGTTAAGGTTGAATTTACTTTTACTTTTATTTTGTTTTTGTTTTCTCACCCAGTATTGGTTTCGATCTAAATCCTAATATTTTAAGCTCACGGAATAGGTGTATAAAACGACCCTGGATAGTCAACTTCGGACAACCTAATTGTAATTTCGGAAAGGGTTATATCATATATTATCTGAGCGGCTCATAATTTCCGGCCGGTGGACGTTGTTGCAGTGAAATGAGAAATGGTAGCGTGAAAGTCTAGACATAGTGACCCTGGGGTTAATGTCAAATCGAAGACGACATTATTGAAAGTAATACTTGACAACAAAATCACAGGGGAAAACTTGGCCATAGGTTGATAGCATCTATATTGTTTTTAAGTCATACTGTTGCTTTTGTCGTTTTTGTTGTTGTATTTGTTGCTTTTTATTCATGCAAGAAAAAATGTATACGTTTGTTAGGGTTTGTTCCATCTTATATCCATTACTGATATACTATGATTAAGCAAAGTTTATTGATAACTGTTGTAAGGTATCACGGCCTAATTAAAACAAATTGACAAAATATATATTTTAATACCAATTTATGATTCAAACATTAGGTTCTTCTGCTTGTTTAAGATTAAGTGCTTGTGACACAGCCATTCCAAAGAATTCTCCAAAAAAATAATACAGCAAATTGTAATTGAAATTGGTTTAAATGTTAATTCCCTGTACATATCTTGATGTGATGCCCGCGATCTGCAGGAAGATCGATGGTGACAGTATCAAAAACAAATCGATGTCGTTCATGCAAGTAGTTGTTACATAGAAACAACATTCGGCGAGAAGTTCTTTGATCCTGTGTTTTAGATTCATGCTCAATATAGTTCAACTATTTAAATGTATGATCCTCTAAAATTACACAATTCTCTCAGTAGTGACATCCTACTACTCCAAATGAACAGCTGTTTGTAGCTGAAAAAGGTGTTTCCGCCCATGAGTTGGGAATACATAAATAAATAAACAAATTAAGCGTAAATGTAAATAACATTAAACATCTTATAATATCTGTATGAGCACGAAAAGTTTTGCTCTCTCCCCCCTCATTTTTGTGCGTGTCTTCGAAGCTCGGGTCAAAACCATTTTAGTTCCGCTGTTCACTTCGTGCGGACAAATAATGTCCCACAAACGCAGTGTGAATGTTCACAATAATTTCGGTTGATAAGCCCTAGGCGGAATAACATGACATCACACCTGTTAATCAGGAGAGGGGTAATAAAGAAATACAATCACCTGCAAGCAGTGTAAGTGCTGACGAATATTCAGCCAGGCATAAACGTGCTGTCACCATACTGTTTCTTTTATTTTTATCACGCTTCTCCTCCTCTTGTTCATTACTTGTTTTTGTTTCATATCATGTTGCTTATCCTTCTGTAGTCGCCATGTTTTGATTTAGTTCCTATTACCTTTTTCCTGTATTTAGATATAAATGATGGATGTCTCTGATAATGCGATATCAAATGAATGAACAGCAGGAAAACTTAGCCCATCATAATTATGAAACCTCGTTTTAAAAGCCTTTTTCGTAAGAAAGCAAATTTTGGTAATAAAGAGTTATGCTTCTATTGGATATACGAACGTTGCTACCATGTTACTAAAAACAAATTTTGGGCGGCTGGAGGCTTGAGAAAAATTTTCCAGAAAAGTCCAACATTCGATCATAATCGATATATGCGTTATGTATAGGAAACATAATGATATTATAGAGATAATGTCTAAAAGACGTACAATATTTATTTATATTGAATATAATTGCTATTAAAAAAAAAGTTTAACTATCCGAGATTTCCACAATTGAAATTCAATTTCATTAAATTTATTAAACATAGAAGGATAATACATATACATCTAAGGTCGTTGTAAATAAAATAAAAGTAAATAAAAACGATAAACTGACAAGTTAATTGTGAATGAAGCAAATGGTAAGTGTTTCTCAATTTGAAATTACTGAAATGGATTTGGAATTATTGCCCTTCAACCGGGAAAGTATCTGACTGTGACTTCGAAGTAATCTCACCTCTAAAGCCCGGCGAAACCTGCCAAGACAAGGGCCACTCGAACTTGTCACTTCTAGGATCATGTTGGCTCTTCACATCGCGTCAACTGCACTTATCTTCTTTTATTCTCAGAGCCAAGATGTCCTGATGTTAAGATTGTCTTTCCCAGCATGAGATACAGCTAAAGCTCTCTTAATGTCGGTTTTAATAATGTTGCGTTTTTCCTCTCGTAGCCTGTCACAGTTATCAGGCTGTCATAAAGCCAACAGGCAGGCGCTGGAACGTCATACTGTAATGACATAGAGCAGTTTTTAACATCGGAAAATTCGTATTTCTTGTGTTATGAAATACTGACGGAAGATACTTTTATCTTTCGAACAACGAACATGACTGAATTTAAGCCTACTTCAGGTAACAATTTGCTTTGCACGATGAATTATGTCAGTTGACATTGTATAAACCATTTCCCCTTTTAAATCTAATAAAGTGTATGACTTCAAGTAAAAGATTTCGTGTAATGAATTATTATGACTTGGTTAGGATGAAGCATTATAGTAAAGTCACAGTGCCTGGTTGAAATTGAAATATGACTTGATTTAAAAAAAAATAAATAATAATTCTCAGTCCTAGTTTCCATGACTACAAACGTTTTTTTTTTTTTTTTTTTTTTTTTTTTTTTTAGTTCTTTCATAATACATGAAGAGAAAGAAGTCATATACTGTCTCCATGCGAAGTTTGATCACATAGGTGAATGTAATAAAGGAATGACAATGGTCTCTGTCGTTTCGTGACATTTTGTATCGCTACTTTCATGTGGCGACAGTTTCCCTGAACCGACTTTTGTTTGTGCTTTGAATTAGTTGGCCCAGATACGCTTCCTGTCAATGTTATAGGCAAGAGTAATGTTTTAATCATTGAAAAGATTTATATTGTGTCATTGAGCCAGTCTTTGCTTATGTTCACATTCACGTAATTGATCACATGAATTAATAATTTGGACGCTTTCAATATTAATCCTCATGACACTTTAATAGGATGTTGACCTGTAATACAGATTATTATCTATATAGGGCGTTTTAGCTGTGCAATTAATACACGATGTCCATGAAAATTGTAATGGTGTACAATAAAGAGAATATAATATATTTTATGAAATAGACAAAAATACAATTTCCCTTCTTTTCTTTATTTTAAAATCTTTATTATATTCATGTAATGACGATTTGTGATCTAATTGGCTTTGAGTTCAAACACTATTCAGTCGTTGCGACACTTGGAGAAAGTGTCGTAATTGAAAAGAGAAAGGAATGACATTAACGACTCGGGTTGAAGAGTGGTCATGCTCAGTGATCTAGCTAGCTTGTCGATCACATTAAGGGTCTACACCTATCTTAACTTCACCATCGCATGCACGTTTGAAGTTCTGTACGTGAGAAACTTGTGGTTCAATCAACTATTAGGCCGAGAGATCGAAGGCGGGTCTGACCAGAATATCAAAGGACTTCCTTCAGTCAAGATCAGGGGGGCATTTCATCAAAGGACTTGTCGGACGTTTTATCCGACAAACTGTTATAAGCTACTGAAATGCTTGCACCTGATTGGCTGAGAGCAAATTTGTCGGATAAAATGTCCGACAAGTCCTTTCATGAAATGCCCCCCAGAGGTAGTCATCCATAGGGTTTATCTTGAGTGTTTTTCAGTTACATTGAGAGGAGAGAGAGTTGAAAACAAATTCTAACAAAATGCAAAACATGAAAAAGCATGTTAGAAAGGAGACGATGAATGGTGCTTTATTAATTGAAAAGAGATAAAAGGTCAAGATGAAGAGCTATTATGAATGAATTACTAAGTATTTCTTACTGTCATTATTATTCTATACTACACAAAAAAATGAATTAAGGCTGATTAAATTATAGATTTTCTGAGGATTATTAAATATAAGGCAGTTCAAAATTATCTATCTATCTATTATAGTATCTAATCATTTACATATCATCAGTACACTATATTAAGTAGTGTGCATTCACACTTGGCCGGTCATATTTAGCTTACACAATAATTTTCTCTTCAAAATGCAATAATCCATTCAGGTGTTATTAAGCATGACCATCCTTTACATATCAAATCAAGTATGAAAGGAACAACCCTCTCAATTAATTTAATTGGTGTTTTATTGTGTATATACCGGTCAGTTCAAGTACAATGGGCAAGAATATTTATAAGCAATAATTCATGCGTGGGCTTTTTCATTTTCATTTTGTCGATATATTCGCTCGTATGTATTAAAAACAGTAATTGCCTTTGCTTTAGACATGTAAGTTTGAATTTCCAAATGATAAATCGAATAACAATAGCGCAGAATATCATAATATCAAAATAATACGAATATGCATGAACGAAATCGCCTTGAAGTTTAGGATATAAAATTAGAAATTACTACATGGTAAAGGACCAACATTTATCAATGAATGAATATTATCCGATGTCAAATTTGACTAGAAAAAGTCCCAAAACCCAAAATTAACACATGCAGTGCCTATACAAATGTACAGTACACACATGTATATATTTTTTTATTTGTTTATTTATTGTTATTATCATCATTTTTTTTTTTTTTTACAAAGTTCTTAATCAAATTTACATTGGTTCCATGTCACAAAACCTACAAGACTTTAGTAAAAACAAAATTATATGTATGTATGTTTAAATCTTTAGATTGTATAAGACATATTCATGTGTAAGGCGATGTAATACATCATATGAACATGCATGTAACTTATATCATATTGTTAGGAACAATACATATAACAGAAAAAACACAAGCACAGCACGAATGAATCTGTCAAATGTCATATTCGCTATCATTAGGCATCATCAACGGTTTATCTCAGTCATCAATATTTCGCATTAACTTGATATCAGTTGTTTGACTTCTTCTCTATGTCTATTTAAGTTAAACATGTGTATTTAATTAAACAAAGTTGCAGCTGTTCGTCTCTATAACTAATATCTCGTCCTTAATGTTGTATTGTTTAGAAGATGCAGTTATTAACAAACCCATTGGTACCTCCTAGAAAACGTCACTCTTATTTCGGAATAAAATGGGTCTGCCACGTTTGATATTATCTAGTTTCAAAATTCAATATTAAATCCTATATTCTCACCCACACACTTTCATTTGATATAGGCCTATTGTGTCAGTTTGGAAAGATTCGTGTACCTAACGTATTAAAATGTAATCAGAGTAATCTCATGAGGCACACTCACAGCAGCTGTTACCCTTTTTATATCTTAAAAGGTTGCCTTACTTTACGTAATTAAGAAATATATTGCCCGTGTGCTGATTTGCCAGCAACGACAAACATGCCTCTGATATCAAACATATTCTTCTAGCAGTAGAGCGACCCTGGATATTTCATGGGGAACAAAAGGGGTTTGACATGGTAACACTGGTCAATGTTAGCTCGGCTCAAAGTCTCATTATTAAACACTACGCCGAGTAAATCATTCACTGCTATTTTCATCCTCGTGCGTGCTATGGTTAGCATCAGAAAGCATTAGTGTTCTGCACTGTAATACTTTCTTTCTTCGCGCCATATTACTCCTACTTATGTATTAAACTTACTGTGTGCCTAATCTTCTCGTGTTTTTCGTCACCTAGTTAATCGGGGTAATCTAAAACGTTTTACGTGCATTCCGCCGCGGCACAAAAAGAAAACAAGAGGTATGGTGGTATCACGTGATAATGCTGCTTTATAGATTGAAAATTAAAAGGCCATGGGAATTTCATTTAAAAAAACTATCGTTATTTCTTGTTGAATAGAGGTATAATTATGATGTATTCATCAAAAGTAATTCAGTTCGATCTAATAACCTTAACGTTCAGTCTTGCTTATCATAGTTATATGCACGATTATGCACGTCAGTTTCAGAATTTCATCTTCCGTAACCTTGTTTATTATTTTACACATACATATACGTTTCTATTCACTCTATACAAAATGGACAATTACCACTGTGTTTTAACTATATGTATATAAACCTTCAATGAATTCAGAACTGTAGTAACATATCGCAAATCGTCATAATAGAGGTTAACATGATCGATGGCGTCAAAAATATCATCTTTACATTGACCTTGTACTTTTGATATTTTTCAAACGTTTTTTAATGTGTCAAGAGTAGGGGGAACACTGTGAAATGCATAATATCGTTGTAATGTTAAACAGTTATTGAAAGAACCGATTCCAATCACGCACAGAGGCATGAGAGCAGAGCTGCATACAAAGTAGGACAGCATACCACATCATTTATAGGTTTATATCACACAGGTAGCTTTGCCCCCTAGTTCCTCCCCCCCCCCCTTCTTAGAAGTTACTTACAATAGATGTAAAGCACTATTTTGATGTATACATACATGTATGGATATAAATATATATATATATACACAGTTGATAAAGAAGAATCCAAAAACATAAAATCATAGATTTTATAATAAGGAGCATAGCTCTCAAAATTGAAAGGCGAAGTCACACTCTTCGTCAGTGCTCTAGGTGTGACAAAAAGTGTGACGAAGAGTGTGACTTCGCCTTTCAATTTTGAGAGCTATGCTCCTTATTATAAAATCTATAATTTTATGTTTTTGCATTCTTCTTTATCAACTGTGTTATTCATGATTTTTACAGATGCCAAGCAGACAATTTTGTTCAATTCTTTATATATATATATATATATATATATATGTGTGGTGTGTTGTGTGTGTGTTGTGTGTGGTGTGTGTGGTGTGTGTGTGTGTGTGGGTGTGTGTGTGTGTGTGTATTTATATGTTATATCCAATATATCTTCACTTAAGAAAGGAGCGGGACGCTCCGAAAATTTTTTGAATAAAAAAATGAACGTTGGATTAAAAGCATAAAAGCATTGTTGCCATCCAAAACATGGAACTCTCTTTTGATATTGTCCGCAAAATTGTTCATACCCCTGACATTTTTAAAGTTTTTTCAATTTTGCTTTTAAATAAATGAGTTTCGTCAAACTTTTTGGTGATCAGTATGTTACCAACATCTGGACTATTAGGAAAGTTTGACATTTTGAGCAAATTTGGTATTCCAGGGGTATTTTATTGACAAATTTACGAAAAAAACCATGTTCATAATTATTCATACCCTAGGGGTACCCAGTCCAATTTCTTATCAAATACCCACAAGTACATATTACTTTCTTCAAATAAACTTCTGAAATAGTTTATCCAAGATTCTATGGTCTTTCTTCATGGCTTCTGTGGGGTCTGGTCCATGTGTCTTCTGAAAAACCTCCAGACTGAGTCAGGTTGCATGGTCTTTGAGCCATCCTGTGAGTCTTCAGCTTCCCAACCCCTTTATTATTGGTTTCTTGTCAGGACTTTGAATTTTTCACTTAGGAACAAATGAATGTTACTGAAATGAAATAACCGCTCTACTCACAGTTTTTAGTCCCTGATTTAACACTCAAGTGCTTCTTTCATGAGCACCAGATGTAAGACACTTGGGAAAAAGCTTCCATGGGCATGACTAAAAGTGCAAGGTGTCTCTTTGAATTGCCAAATAAGTATACTGCGAGGCCTACAGCAAGCCACAGATCACAACCAAAGTCGGAATGGATAATCTATACAAACACTTCTCAATACAGACTCCAGTTTTGCAGTCAGACCCACCGGGAGGCCTCAGGACAGTTCCTGAGCTCATTTAAACTCGAATGTTAACTTTTGGACCATAATTGTATAAGTTGATGAGAGAAAATTAGAATTTACGAGTTATATGGACTTTCTTCAATTTGGCAAAAACTGACGAATCCTTCAATCTAAAGATCAGTGTCCTGATTTTAGCACGTGACATTCACATAAAACTGGGTAGCACTGGGAATCTGTTTAGAATAGGTGGCATCCCGGTGAAGACATTTTTATTAAGATCCTGGATGAAAACTTGCAGAAGTATGCCTGTTAATGTTACCTGGGACAGAATTTGACATATCAACAGGACAAAGTTCAGAGGCATACAGCCAAGTTAGTTAAGAAGTAGTTCAAGGACAATCACAATGAATGATCTGGAGAGGAAAATTCGATAACCTGACAAGAATCCCCTTAGAAATGTGTCCGGGAAGTTGAAGACTCACAAAATGGCTCAAAGACCATGCAACCTTACACAGCTTGGACGTTTTACAGAGGACGCATTGATCAAAACCCACTGAAGACATGAATTATGGTTCTGGATATTCGCAAGAATTATTTTAGGTGAAAATTTAAATAAATTATTATAATCGAGATGAATAGATAAGAAATTACATTTGGCACCCCTATAGGGTATGAATAATTTTGAACATGGCGTTTTCAGTAAATCTGTCAACAAAATACACCTAGAATACCAAATTTCTCAAAATTTCAAATTTTAGTAGTAACATATTTATCAACAGAAAGTTTGACGAAACGCATTCAGTTAGGAGCACGACTCAAAAAACTTAAAAACCTACAGGGGTATGAACAATTTTGCGGACAACTGTGTATATATATATATATATATATATATATATATATATATATATATATATATATTTTTTTTTTTATATATTGTGTTTGTCTAATAAATTCGCCATTTTAATTTTACTATCGCCTAGAGCCATTTCGTTCTCACTGTCAATTTCAGTCAGCCACAATCACACCTTCCTATACAGTCATGTTCTGGAAAATATTTTCTGATGCAGTTTAAGCCTCTATTAAAGAAACATATTGTCTGGAATATCAATTATGAATAATGGAATTTTGATGAAAGTCTAATTTTACCACTTATCGGTGTTCGTCGCATCCCATTCATATGCGGTCACTGAAACACGGCTTCACTTCTAACAGCTTCCCATCACCCCCCACTTGTTGTAAAAACAGGCTTAAATATCCCAGCAGTTCATTCACATTAATTTCATGTTGTTATTAAGTGTTTGAAAAGAATTCTTTAAAAAGCATTAACATTCATGATGTCTCTTTTTGAGGACCTGCTTCTAAAAATCATTCAGTGAGCAGAATATTCCAACATAGTTGTCGAACCGTGAGTGCAATCAACACTTTTTCCCTCGATTTGACACAAAAATTTCACCAAATCATGATTTCATTTACCAAAAAACGCAATTTTTTTTTCCTTAAACCCTAGGCATTGTTCGTATGTCCTTACAGCATACAGACATTTTTTTACAACCATCGTTCAACGAGTTATATCCCAAAGTGGCACTACAGAGTTGCCGTTTTGCACGTCGATGTGACTCAAAAGCCCGCCGAGCACTTCCAAAGGATAGGGTAAAGAATCCAGAAGGAGTCCATTTCACATGTCGTCGTTTGCCGTAAATAACATATTCACTCGTTGATGGTACTTGGGAAAGCGCGGCCGCTTCGCGGTAGGGTTTAAGTGTTTACATGAATTAGCATCAAAACACACAACTGGTATACTCCACTTCAGAATGGGAAAACCGAGTGAGTGCACATTCTTTTTTATAGGTTATGACCTATCCCCGAGGCTTGAGTTCATTTAAATCCTCTATCATCCATTCCGCGGGGGGAAAGAGCTAAAATCTATTGAGGGGGTAATTAGAATTCGATGATTTCTCATGGATTATGAATGCAGAATAAATGCCGTATCGCATGCTTTGAGGCGTTGGTGGAGTGGGTCATTTTAGAAACGTCTTGAGATATGTAGGATGTCAATACGGAAGTGTTTAGTTAAGTGATGACCTTCCACGTATAGCTAGATTGAAATAACGTTGTGCTCTTCATTTCCATGATTTCTTGGACAATTAGTTTTATTTTAAAAATGCCCTGATAGGTAATAACGACAAATTTACGATTATTTTCATACATGACAAAATTAGAATGTCAGATTTACATTGCTATTAAAATACTTTTTAAATATTCAACCTCCTTACAAATTTCAAGAATCCAAACCGTCTATTTATGACAATCAACAAGTGATTAATACATCCATTACGTTGTTAGATATTTAACTGCCATGATCATCGACTTAATTTTACAATCATTATACTTAAAATATTGTACGGTATACCATCTGGTGTTCTTGTATTACTAAAGTATCCCTTTTTATGGCCTTTCATATTCTTCTGCGCGCGCGCGCGCGCGCCCGTGTGTGTGTGTGTGTGTGTGTGTGTGTGTGTGTGGGTGTGTGTATGTATAAGTTACATGTATTTAGTTTCCTTATACTTCAATTTTTTTGTTCGTCTCTATTTTATTATTTTCCTATTTCATTATTGTTATTAAATACCTTTAAAAAAATTACCAATGAATCAAAATAATGTGTTCATATCTTCAGCTAATATGTTCTTTATTGTGTTTATGACATTCTTCATTAATTTTATTTACTTTCCTTTTGCATGTTTTTTGTTTGTATTTGTTTGTTGTGTAATTCAAGAAATGAAATATATGGGGGAATGAAATACAACTTTATTATTTCATTGTTGGCATCAACTTAGCTTTGATCGAGAGTTCAATTCTTCAGATACAAACTAAGCATTTGCATGATAGATATTATAGATAACAATGTACCAAAATTCACTTAGAAAAATGTTCTTAGCACATCTTTGAATAAGACTGCCTTCTTTTAAGTTTGAAAAATATCGGGCAGTTTGTGCATGTTCAGTTATATACAAGGCATGCATATCCACTATTGTACGCCTTTATTTCCTAAATATTTCATAAAACTATAAGCGAGTGAAAATGCAAAGGAATTTTACTTAGGAATAATTTACTCTTTGTAAGAAGGCCGTGTGATCAATCATCAGATGCCACTCTCTGCAGTGTTAACAAAAACATTTTGTGAGAAGATTCTAATCAAAATTCATGCATTCCAATTGCTTTGAAGACAATTCAATTTTATCCCGCAAAAACCACAGAAGTTGATTGAATTTTAACGGAAGACATATCCTTGATATTTTACAATGTAGTTTCATCACGGTTGGAAATAGCAATTACGTTTAGCCTCTGAAAAAAAAATGCATTGCTCTAATGTACATTCCATACAAAAGAGTATTGTATCATTTGGAATAAATGGTTATAAAATGACTGTAAAATGTTGACAGCTTTATACATGATTGATCAAATGCTCACATTAATGCTTGTTAGGGTTCAAAATTTAATGCCTTAACTGTGTCATTTACATGAGTTTATAAATTCATGAACCGCTACACATACTAATTAAGTGTGGTATATCACTGGTCATGAGACCAGTGATATATTTGTTATTTATTAGTGAGAGCGCAAGATATTTTTCATTTCCCGAATCGTGGTGATGTCCCCTCCAGTGAGATAGGCCCTTTAGTTCTTTCACGTTTACGGTCTGTGTATGAGCAGATAATGGTCATTGCAGACCAAATTGTGAAATAAAGCTTATGTAATCATTATTCATTTCTGCAAAAGTAGTGGTACATACCTAGAAGTATTTCTTGACAAGAGGTATTTTTATATAGCACCTCCATCGCTATTGGAGAGAATATTCCAAAATGTACAAGGTGAGACCTATCCATGTTTTTGGGGGTTTTTTTTTTTAACTGTCGGTATTGCAGACATGCAGACATGTGCTAGCCTTGAACTAGCTAAGTATTGCCCATAGGGCATAGGGTCAGGCAGTGCGAGTTCACAGTCAAACAATTCACCAGTTTTATAGTAGGGTTCTTGACGTGACAAAAACAAGCTTGGCGTATTAGGGTAGTCTTTTCTTCCTTTCTATTTTGTTCACTGTTATACAGTGCGTCCCAAAAAGAACTATACACTTTTGAAATGGCTACCAAATAAAGATAATAAGATTCTTGGGTAAAATGTTTATATGTATATAAAGCTCATATCCTCAACTATCATTATGACACCAAAAATTCCAAAAATAACGCATGCTTCAATGAGTAATGCCCACTTTTGTAAAGGACACAAAAATTACCCTGCGCAGGAATTCACTATTCATTTTGCACCTGTTTATGGAACGCCATGAAGGAGTCAAAATTAATGATGGAATTAATCAGCAAACAGAGTCAAAAATAAACCAAAGGTTAGAAAAACAATAAATATTATGCAAAAATGTACTGTTTCACTGTTTTGTTTTCATATCATTAAATTTTGCTTGACTTCAGTTTATTTTTGTCTTTGTTGGCCGATTGATTCCATCATTAATTTGACTTATTCATGGCGTTCCATAACCAGGTGCAAAATGAATAATGAATTCCTGCGCAGGGTAATTTTTGTGTCCTTTACAAAAGTGGGCATTAATCACTGAAGCATGCGTTATTTTCGGAATTTTTTGTATCATAATGATAGTTGAGGATATGAGCTTTATATATTTATAAACCTTTTCCCCAATAATCATATATTTTTCTATTTGGTAGCTATTTAAAAAGTGTATAGTTCTTTTTGGGACGCACTGTATAACCCTATCTATAGTGGTCAATGCCAGAAACACTTCTGACAGAAATCTATCTGAATAATGACATTTTATTTTCGTAATTTGTTGGGGAAAAATGGAGATTCGGAATGTAAAAATGGACGGAAGTTGTAAAAAAATAGATTTTATGAATTCAGATTCAACTTGAATTAATATTACAATATACAGTCTGTGTCCAAAAAATGGTACAGTCGGGGAAATATAATTCATGTGCAAAATCTTTCCAAATGATGTGTGTATGTGGTACCAAATTAAAGCCAAAAGATTTTCCTTGCTGATGCACTTTGTTCTGTATAATTTGCTTTCGTAAAACAAAAGTTATGCTAAATTTTGTGCGACGAGGAACAAATCGAATTACGCACTTCTATTGTTCTGGAGCGCTGAGTTCATGGCCATTATGCGAAACCTACACAAAGGCATGGGACGTCGTGCGAAAAATGGATTTTTCTTGATTGTAGAAAACTGGTCATATCTCAAAAATTACAGCACCAAATGTGATGAAAAATTACAGAAGAAAGTCTGATTTTCCTACTTTATGAAAATACCAAACAATACCAGGTTGTGATTAATCTTCATACTATAAAAAAAAAATTTTTCCACTTGTACCATTTTATTTGACACAGACTGTATAGACAAACAATGTCATGTATTTCACATCTCATTTTGTAGATTTTCCAATGATGCATTCAAATTATCATTGAAGATACATTTTCTTCCTGTAAAGCTTGTAATATCAACCTTTACGCCCACATTTTCCATACGTGGCCATGAATAATCTTCTTATCTTGCTTCATGTGTCCGTTTTCGTGCATTTAGGATTCTTGAAATATATCCCTATATGAGTGTATAGATATGATATGATAAAAGATAATCTAGTGTAGTGGAAAAGGTGAACGTGGTTGAAAAATAATTGTGAGTTTTCAGATTGTTTCAAGGTATTTAGAAAGAATTTTAAAGTAGGAAGTTCCGCTAAACAGGATTGCTCTTCAAATGCCTTCAAAGTGATAATATGACCAAAAAATCTGATATGTTCGGGACCCGAATTGTGTGCACATGTATATGTAGTCCCGTACATGCATTTTTGAGTGCAGTGCATGTTACTCACAGAAGAATGTGGTAAATTTCTTATCATTTTTTTTATTCCAAAATCCCACAGCGAAAAACAATCTTAGAAGCATTGTTATCAACCTTTCCCATCACTTTCAGACAGTTTCTTCCACAATTCAATCTCGTGGTCACTACACTAATTTAGCTTTTAAACAAGTTAATCCACATATCAATTACACATCCTGGCTAATTTAGTACAGGTAGAAATTTAATATCAATATTCGATCTGAATTTCAACTCCTAAACTTCCTAATCCGTTCTTTTTTCTTTTTTTTTTCATTATCTTTCTTTCCGTCCTTCCCTCATTCTCTCGGTCTATCTCTCTTTAGCTCTCTCTCTCTCTCTCTCTCTCTTACTTCCGTTTGCCTTTTTTCGCTATTTGTATTATTTTTGTTATCATTACGTGCTTATACGCATCTCTCTCTCTCATTTTTTTTCTTTGTGCATTTGATTTGTGAAATATACTTATTAATGTAATTTTGTCACTTTTAAAAAATTTCATCACGCTTTCTGCAGTGTATTTACTTATCTTGTTAATATTCCATCTCTGTTACCTTCTCCTTCACATATTCATATGCGTTAATCTATTTTGTCCTCCTTCTCATTTGGATTCATTATCTATTCCAATCTCCTCTCCCTCTTCTCTTCCAGATGCATATATATCAATCTCAATCCAGTCAACTCTCTGGAATTTATGTTAGGCTCAGGGATTGAATACTCATACGCTGTAATCCAACTTAATACACCCAAAATTGGATTTCAAAATTGAATAGTAGGGTAATCTAAACTGCCGAAAAGCCATACAACCAATCGCACTTATCATGGACGAGAGTATAACCCTCCTCGTAAAAGACAAACATGAATGGACCAGTCGGTTTATTTTACAATATGACTGTGCGGGGGTGAGTGTGTGGGATGGTTTTTGGGTGAGATACGTGCTTACCATAGTGTGTCGTTACTTCTCTGAATATGTTACAGTTTTGTCTATTTTTATGAAACTGAGTTTGGGAAAGGACACGTAGATTTTTAATAATGTAAAATTTTTGGGCAAATGCCAGAAAATATACCATTTTTAAATTGATAAATTCGAGTTTCATGCAATCCTTATTTTCGAGGTCATGCTTCGAGCCGATGTGCTTGTCAACTTTGATATTAATTTTTCATCAAATATCAAGATATGTACAGAGTATGTCACGTATAATAACTGCTAAATAGACATCTTTATTTTGAGAAATATCACACATTTGCCCTCCATTTTTTTCTTTATTTTGTTCTTTTCTATGTCCCTATCCCGCTATTCATTCCCCACTTTTTTTTTTACAGATGCTCATGGCGACAAGTTTTGGGACGATGAGTTATTACCATATTCCCATTAAGGAATTAAAATACGCAAACAGCAGCGTCCCCCGTCCTCCCTGCTCTAATAAAAAAAAAACGAAAATAGACTTTGTCAAAGACATAGGATAAGTTCTTACAAAACAGTAAAATTCCCTTTAAGGATCCCGTAGGATTTGGTGTGAGGCATTGATCTGGGCTGGTACGGTGTTTGTGTACAGGTCCTAGAGTGCATCACCAACGCGGGATTAATCTCGCCCTATTCGTGATCGCGCATGTGTAATCGTACCACGCGTAGACAAACACGAGTGGTAGAGTAAATGAGTAGAGGTGTGAGGAAATAGACAGACGAGGAGGATGTGAAGAACCCTTTCGGTCTCTGTGGGGCCACTACATCCTTTATATTAGGTGAACCTACCTAAGGACGAGTCCACAAGGAAATGCTTCAGAAGATAGCATATGTTTTTCATATTATATGCATGTTATTATCCAAAAATTATATTCAAATAAAGCAATGTGAATTGGCTATTGTTGTTGATATAAACATAATTTTAACATGATTTGCGCCTTACAATTTAAAAACAAAATATCCCAGTATTTGATAAAAATATAATAACAAAATATACCCCCCTATTCTTGTAGATAGGAATGCTTAAACATAAATTACCTCGGGTTTGAACGAATGGATAATTTTTTCAGGTGTGTAATGCTAAACATAAACCACACATTTCGATTATAGTTGAGTTATTATCAATTTCATTCGATAACACAGTTTACAAGATTTTTTTAAAGATGTAAGTTGGTGGTCGCTTCAAACAAGGAAACAATAAAGCAAAATGTCCTTCAATGGTCGTTTGTAGAATACGAGCTGTCTTAGGTTGATATGAATATACTCAAATGCTATAGACCGGTTTATGTGCACTTGGTTTACTGGCTGCCTAGGAAATAGTCCAATTATGTGATTGTTTCGTATTACCTCACCTAAACTCATTTTGGTCTACTATCAATATTAAAACAGACTAACTAAATAAACACCATTATTATTGAACTTAAGATTGCGTAAACTTATATTGTGTGGGGTTTAAACGAATGGATAAGGTTGTTTTTTTTTTGTCATGGGTGTAATTATCGATGATAAACATAAACCACACAATTCGATTGGGTTATTCTCATTTTTATTTGATAACACAGTTTACAGAACTTGTTTAAAGATTAAAGGTGATGGTTACTTGGAACAGGCCAGCTATGGAGCTATCTTTGGTAGATATGAATGTATTCAAATGCTATAGACCGGCTTAAATCCACTTGGTCTACTGGCTGCGTTTGATTGTCTAGGACCACCTTAGTTAAACTCGTTTGTTGTGCTATTGCTATCAATTTGGTGTTTTTGCTGTTTGGTCCAATGGTCACTTTATCTATAATTATTGTCATTGGTCTAATCTCCGTATGGTCTAAATCCTCCCTTCGTTTACTTCCCATTTAGCAACAAATGAGAATTTTGGTCACTACTAATTTAGCCTATCTGAAAATATAGACCAAGTGGTTTTGAAACCAATTGGATATTAGACGAAATGTGTATAGCCCGACTGCAAATTTGACAAATGGGCTAAGTGGCAATTAGAATGGTTAATGGATGAACAGGTTGTAGAAGAAAAGGATTACGTCACGTAGGATGAGACCAAACGGGAAGAAGTCAAGGGGGATGTAAACCAAGTGGCAATTTACCTTTTAAAGGCCATAAAACTGTGTTGAGAAACATACAGGAGTTGAACACTGGCAAGCCTTGACAGGTCACACGGCTTTGGTCTTCCAACTAGTATGGTGAAGTGCAAAGTGTAGAGTAAAGGTTATATCCACATTCTCCTTCGAATAGGTATACCCTGAGGGCTAAGGTGTCGGAGATATTGTAAAGTGATCGGGGAGATTGAAAAATTCGAGGCCTGTTCTGTTACAGGCATTTCTCCTTCAATGATCAGTCTCCAAAAACATAGCGAAGATTATGAGAGTGATGAATGAATAGGCAAGCGTATACCCAATAATTTTTTCAATGCTTGGTAAAGCTCAGGATATAACGAGATAAGTAATCGATTTGTGATAATTATGTTGCTATTATCTTATTTGTCATCCTTTATATATTAAGGATGACAACACAGGATATTATAACAAATGTTTAATTACTATTTCAGTCAGTCAGTCATGTATCATGATCAAGGTCAACTATTATGAAGCATTACAAAATAATACTTTTAATGATTTCGAGCATGATAAATAGATGGTAAATTTGAAAATCTTTATATACATTATATCAGTGGGATAAAATCTTACTTTATAGCCTTGTATTAGCCCACCATTATGACCAGCTTTAAGCTTTGAAGACAGTGTCCCTCGACCATACAATCTCTTCTATGCCACCGGTGTCTATGCAACATAGCAAAGCTCAATAACCTCCTATTGAACACCGTATCTTTGAAACGGTACGTCTAATTTACCCAAGGGTCAGCTCACATTAACTCTATCACTGACGCGTTAGGCGTATTGACCACGGAGAATGACTTACACACACACGCACACACCCCGCACACGCTCTAAGTCACACACACTGATATCGCGAACACATTTCCATTCCTTATTCCCATTAATGTACGCACACTACATTGGCTTACATGGGGAAAACTCCTGTCTCTCTTCACCGCCGTACTTTTGAAATTCATAAATCCAGATTGTCAATGCCCAAGCAGAATAAAATGTCATCTAAAAGGAGATTGTAAAAGCAATTATTAGATTTTTTACAGTCAGGTTGTGAAAGAGATCCAAGTATATTCAGAAAAACAGATGAAAGTACAGCTAATAAACCGCTTCATCCAGGCACTGGCTCCATCTCACAGGTCAATCGATATCATTCGTTTATGAGAGTATTAATTAAATTCACCTCAATAGATGCATTCAGTATCTTTGAAAAATTGTGTAAGACTTACAAAATATACATTTACACTGTGATGTCTAAAACCAAACGAATAATATGCTTCCGTATATGTCTAGGTATTGTGGTATTTCATAAAAGTGCACATGGAGACGAGGGTATAAAGAGATATGATCTATTTTTTCATCTTCCATTTACTCCGTCTGTTACTGATGCGTGAAATCTAGGTTAAAATGAATGATGGTCTATTACGTTATTGCTCAATTAGCCTTCCTCTTGACTACGGCTTCGAGCATTAATTCGTTCTCTTTTCAAAGGTATGTTGCGGTGGTTATAAATCATTCTATTGAGCATTAATTGATTCCTCCTCTCATTTAAAAAAAAGGAAAACAAGTGAACTGCCTTGACGATTAAACCATTGATATATCTACATATGTTTATATGTAATAGAAATCTGAGAAATTTATAAGGCGCGAAGATAAAAAAAAATCCGTCGTTTTGGATTTTAATGTTGAAACGCAAAGAATAGTAACTTTTACAGACCAATAAAAAAAAAATTACTTTACACATTCTTTAAATCAGTGATTTAAAAATCCATTTTGCGATCCTTTCAGAGTTTGGTAGAATGTTCTACATCCATACTTATACATGTTATTAATTGGTTATCGGAAAATTAATCTAAATTCAACTGTCCTTTATTTTAGATCAAATACAGTCACCAATTTTATATGGAAGAAAAGTACATTTTGTTAAGCGTGTTGATACATGTATTTCAAAAAACACGTGTAACTTTAAAACTTGTTACTTCCTTTTTGTATTTGATGTGAAAGGTAAGGCAATACCTGAAGCGATGAAAATATGTAAAGAATTGTTTTTCAGTTTGTGATTTTCTAACGGATTAAGTTTTTCTTTTTTATATAAAGTATTTATTAGTATAGGTAACTGACACTCTTAAAAATACGAGACCAACAACAAAATTTTTTTTGTTAATACCCGGATGGCACTTTGACGAAGCAATTGCAGAAGTATCCGTTGATCGACCATCTGTGATATTATCTCATTTGAAGAAGAGCGTTCAAAAGAGACAAGAACCTTTTCCTTCCGATCGAGTCAACAGCTCTCTCCAATTTCATCACATGAGCTGGTCTATGCTTCACGCTTGTCGTCTCTAGCCTCCCTACCGAGGAGAGTTGGGGATTATCAACTCAATCTAGCAAAAAAATCCTTCATGATTACTCGCTGATTACACTTGTCATCAACTCGCACTCATCGCTTGGACTCTGGCACTTATTAAAGGGGGACTTTGGTCTCTAACCATATTGCTATGCATAATGGGAAGATGGTCTTTTTAAACGATATCTGAACTGATTCATCATGCAAGCTTGTTTTATTAGTTTTATTATTTTTACTTACGTATTTTATCCTGAAGCACGGATCACATTTCAATGCGTTGCCCGTATGGCGTATGAAAACCATTGTTTTGTCAATTTTATTGCAATTTGGTTTCCAAGAAAACGGTCAAAAAGACATATCTTACACATCTTATGGGCCTCGGAGTGATATGTGATTGGTGGTAAGCATTGTCAAGATGCGGGGAAATTTTTATTCACAGTTTTGAAATTTTTCATCGCCTATAACATCTCCGAATGCTCCTTCCCTGCCTCCTTCTCATGTTTCACATTGGGCAACATTGTAAGATATAAATTAGGGATAGTATAATAAGTACGCTTGATTTTCGTCAGAACTGTGTTTAATGAGACATTTTATTCATCATACTTATTATTCTGAATTATTTAAAAGAAATTAAATGTACATTATTATTTATTCTATTAATAGACTAACAAGTGTTTTGAGAATCCAGTTCAATGATTGTAGTCCAATGTGATAATTCAAAATATCTTTTATTGTTTTGTAGTTTATTAATGTTTCGAACTTTGCTTTTTACACAACCTTTTAAAAAACTTGATATTCAAAATTTTCTTTTAAAGGTTTATACATGTATTTTGATATATAATACATGTAAGTTCCTCGGTATCATTTTACAAACATTATTGTAGCGAATGAATCAAATGAATAATTATGAGCATCATTATGATATAATTCAAATGTTTTTAAGTTTGAAAATAATGGAATAGGTTTTTACCTGAATATCATTGGACATTGATCTGTGTTTAATATATGACATCTCCATTTTGCCATGGGGAAGCTGAATCGTTATGGTATTTTATAAAACGGTAACTTAAACAGAATCTTCTCAAGTAAGCGCAGTAGCATAAGCGAGTTACACAAGAAATGTATACCAATAAATGTCAATCATAATATTTGACAAGACGAATTTTATTGCACCAATACAATGAATAATGATTTACTTTATCAGACATATAACGTTTATTCGTAGTAAAAAATTTACACCATTCACATGTTTACAATTTGGTTTGTTAAATTCTTTGGTCAATATGAACAGGACAATGAGTTATTTTTCCATGTCATTATTGTCTGCGGTTGATGTGGCCTTTAAGAGACATTTATAAAAGAACAAGGCAAGAAGTTTTATTCTCGAGTCTTGAATCCGTGCATTATAGCTTTTAAATTGTTTTGATTACAGATAGACCTAGATCTTCCTATGATATCTCTATATTACTATCTTTATAATGTCGTAACTTAAAACGGTCATACGTAATCTTCTGTTACAGTAAGAGAGAAAGACTAATTCACTGCCTAATATTCCATTGAGATTCCGAGCTCACTTCTAAGCCTCAGTCATGGAAAAACCTCATTACTCTATTCCCCCGTAGCATATCATACTTTCGGTCCCTGGCAAGAAAAAAAAAAACGTCGAACCGTATAACCCGCGTAAATATCATAATAAGTGCGCCAAGAAACTAGACACGTGATGAACTGACGTCATTGCCGTATACGCAGAGGCCCCCGGGCTATTTGGCGGGGGGCACAGGGAGGGAACAGATGCAGTTGCTCCAAGATGGAAATATTATGGCTACGAGTATATTTTTTTATTCATAGATCGTAACCCTGCGAACGTCCTATATGAATTTGCATGATACACGAGGCATTACATACCACGTAAAATCCCATTCGTATCATCCATGTGGTTTTGGATAAATGAGTGATGTTTGTTTTCTCTGTCTTTTCAACTACCGAAGATTTTAAAACTATGCATTTTTATCTTTTCCCCGTGAATATCTTTTTACACATTGTGCAAAGTTACTGTATGTAGACACGTAATATTGAGTGTAAAGTGTAGGCCTGTGCACATTGGTGTGACTACATTGGGGAAAAGGGCGCATTTTTGTGCATTGGCTAAATTCCGGAGGTATAAATGATGAAGACATTTTCTCTCTCAGAAAGATCTTTTGTTATAAGCAATTTTGTTAAGCGTTTAGTTAAAAACCAATTCTTTTACGCCACCACCCCTCGTGACATTTTTAACATACATACGTATGCGTATGCTGCAAGGCAATATGTATTATGTATATCCATTCAATTAATCATAATTAAGGACAAACTAGATCTCTCATCACGTGTTAGCTATACTGTTTTATGCTAAATAAAATAGGCCAACCAATTATGCTTGAAGAAGAATTTTATTGTGTTTTTATGGGGGTTGATATATTAAGACTTATTGATTTCGAGACTGATTTATAAAGATGGTTTATAAAGCGCTTGGAGACATAGTATAACTATGTATTAAGCGCTATAAAAATATTATTACTATTGTTATCATTTTGATTTAAACGAAAATGGTTTTAAAATATTTCTTCGAATGAGTACCTTCAAGTAACGAAGGGCTTTTTATACGACAGCTTACTGACTTGAGGGAAAAAATACAATTTGATATGACGACCATCTCGTTAATGAATGTATCATCGATCGTTTTACCTAATAATAAAATAATAATAATAATAATATACTGAATTTATAAAGCGCCTTTTTCATTAGATACAAAGCGCATAAAGGTATATGAAAGACTATAGCTCAAATACACAAGTCTATGGTAGTCTTTTGTCTCGGGGGCAGGGGGTAGGTATTGGTATTTTTTTACATACATTTTTGCCCCAAAAAATATTTAATTACAATATCATCCTAAGAGGGTAGATTACTTACGCAGACTTGGTAGAACATACCAGTTTTTTAACAGTTGCTAATCCAGCCTCGGGTCATACAATTTAATGGATCGGCTCATGCACAAACATAACAGAGCCACTAGGCCTGCACAATCTTTTGACAGGGCGAACGATGGATCCGCGCATGTTGTAATGATCTTTTGGCAAAAACTATCGATTTTAACAAATTGTTTAATTTATCATAATAAACCTTCGAAGCCACACAAATGGATGGACATATAATATTTATGTGTACCCCACATTTACAATTGAGGGGGATACCCCCCCCCCCCCCCGGGCCCGTATTCCATTAATGTTGGACTTAAGCATGAAACTTAAGATTTTTTTTTCTTAAATAATTTTTTGTTTTAATTAAGAGTATCTTTTCTTAGCCTAATTTTGACAGCTGAGCATAAATTCCTTTTTTCGGGCTAAGTAAAACATCTTAAATGGAGTTGCGATTACAAATACGCACATTAGACAAGCTAATTTTATCCTAACTTTAAGCCTACTACCTAGTGGCTTAACTTGGATGTTGATTATATGGCAAACTCATTTGAGGCCACAAATTTAAACATGACAATACAGTGTGTCCCACAAAAAATGCTAATGGCACTTTAGATTGATATAATATCAAAATTACAATATCATATTAATTCTTATTCTACACCCCTAAACTACAATTCATTTTCTGCAAGTGGATCAAATTTGATGTGATATGGTCCAATAATCACAAAAATATGAGCATTTTTTCATCAATCATCAGGACACCTCTCCATCCAAGTTTTGTATTCAGTAGTACCGGGTATATCGAATAAAATAAACCCAAGTTTAATCATTAATATTTTGAAAAATATTTCAGTAGTGATTATGAAATTTATATCACTGTAAAGTGCAACTCATTACCATTCTAATAATGTGTCCCTTAGCTCACCAATATCACGCATCGCTGAACCCCATTGTTCTGAAAAAGTCTTGCAAAACTGTGAGTGTTCACTTTCATGCTCCTTGAGGTGCGTTATTCAAAGGAAACCCAACTTTGATTATCAATGAGCGTGAAAGTGAACCACTCACATTTTTGCAAGACATATTTAAAACAATGGGGTTCAGTGATACATGATATTGGTGAGCTGAGAGAGGTATTATTGAAATGGTAATGAGTTGCACTTTACAGTGGTATAAATTTCATAATTACTACTGAAATATTTTTCAAAGTATTAATGATCAAATTTGGGTTTGCTTTATTCAACACATCCGGTACTACTCAATACAAACTTGGATGGAGAGGTTTCCTGATGTGTAATGACAAAATGCTCATATCTTTGTGATTCTTGGACCATATCACATAAAATTTCAACCACTTGTAGAAAACGATTGTAGTTTACGGGTGTAAAGATATAAACAACATTATTTTGTAATTTTAATTTTATATCCATCTGAAGTGCCATTAGCATTTTTTGTGGGACACACTGTATTAACAGAATTAAGACTTTTGCTTAATGCTTTCTGAGCTCAGACAAAGGGCTTTACGTGTTTGGAATAAAAGCTAAGAAATTTTTTTCCTGGACAAAATCATAGAAAAGATACTTAGACTTAAGCAAAATTGCTTAAGTATAGTTTATGGAATACGGGCCCTGATCTACGCCCATAAGTGATATACATAAAAGCAGGGTTTACACGGGACACTCAAACGTTAAATCTTAGTCACAACGGCACGGGCGACCCCTTACTGAATAAATGAAATGTTGATATCACCATTAATTGAAACTTATCAGTCGGCTTTTGACCGGTTTGACGACGTAACTGTGGTATTAAGTCGTTTTTAATCCGTGCATAGCTGATATATGAAAGCCGCCACAGAAGTAAAGAATGAAGGCCTTGATGAATTATTATACTAAAAACGGGGGTTCTTCTTCGCGCCAAGTGCTTATAGCTGTAACAGCTAGTGCTCATATCGACTACCTGAATCTAGAACGCGTTGACAAGATTTTGTCGTCTTCTGTGAAAAATTGGCTGGCAGTGTGATGTTATGACCGTCTTGCGTGAAGAAGCAAGCACTGTTATCATCATGTAGTTATGTATGAAAGCTTAAATTTTTTACCTTCAGAATACTTCATCACGTATGCCATTGGAAAACTCCTTGTTATGTTGGAAATGAAGGGGGTCCTTGCCCTGCCTCACCCTCTCTCTCTCCTTCTCTCTGTCTCTATCATCATTACGCTTCTATGCCCCGGAGAGATTCATCAGTGACAAATGCAAGCCAAATGGATCAATACCTGATATCGTTCCATGTCTCTTGCTGGCGATGCGAGGTATCTCGGAACAGGTGTTTTCTAGGCTTCCTCCATTGTGGTTGCCGCATGCGAATCAATTCTACTAATGCAAAACATATACACACCCCATACATGAGTAGACCATGACACCGAATGCACACCACCGACAGGGGCTTGTCCATTTCTTTTACCTTGCCGACAGACCCGATTTTGCATGTTAAAGTTTAAAATAGTCTTCTTTATGGCGGATTACCAACCAATTCAAAACAACACCCTAATTATACTATTCCTAGACTGTGGTTATTTTGCGGGGTTAAGACATCCCTCAAAAGTGTATGGTATTATTTACACAAAAACACAACTATTATCAACTATCTTTATCAAAATGCTGTAAGAAAATGAAAAAATAAACAAACAAAAATTTGTTGAAATATACATGTATTTTTTTTAAATATTCATGTGACTTTGTTTTGTCTATTTAGTTATTGATTATTTTTTATTTGTATGTTTTATTTCTTCTGCTCCTTTTCTTTAGTTGCCAATCCACCCAACAATGCAAATAAGGAAAGCCCTGGCAGTCCTAGAACGAGAGTAATAGATGGGAAAAGTGAGTATGTTTGATTATTACTTTTGATATATATTTCCGACAATAATGCAGACTATTATTTTTGATTTAATTCCACTAAGACCATCTTAGTCAATCAATTTAAGTTCAAAATCTTAATACTGCTCATTAAAACAGATGTTTATGATATAACTATTTTACATAAATATTTGTAAATTGTATAATTTCGAATAAAACAAGACATTCATCTAAAGAAGATGTGGACATATTCGTCACCTCTGGAATCTCATTGAGATTCACTTAACCATGAGGTTAATGGTCCAGTTGTTGTAAACATTATACGCTTTGAGGTAGATTCGAACCTTTATTCCGTTGTATCTTTAACTCAAGGTTAGATCTTAGCTGTTTTGATAAGCTTTGCATGGTTAGATCTTAGTTTTTTGACGAAGCTTTGTTTATCAAAATGTACCATTCACCTTCATCTTATGGTTCTCTTCCTTTATTTCTCTTACATACAGAAATGGAGTATAGGATAATCAAGAAGACAGACACAAAAAGGAGATTGAGGCGGCAAGAATCACAATCGATGGACGAAGAGTCCCTAGCTAGCATTGATCTTGAAGTCAGTGAATCTATGCCCCTTGCCACATCACCACAAGGGGCAGTCCTAGCTGCCTTGCGTCTTCGTAGTCTGGTCTTGAGGTTAGAGAAGGAAGATGTTTCGAAGAAATACCTGAAGGAGAACTTGGAATATGCTGCCTCAGTTCTTGACGCTCTCAAGCAGGATGAAACGAGGTAAGCACCACCGGAATGTTAAAAACTGTTCCTTTCTGTAAGTGGTCAACGTGCGAGTAATTTAAAAATGCAGAAATAAAAATAGATGATTCATGTAGGTTTTGAATTTCTGACTCAAAGGCTCCGCGACACAAAGGTTTGCAATTAAGTGGTAATGGCCAATCAACATCATTATAACATTCGCTTCTCTCTTTTTTCAAAAATTGGCCGTCGGCCAATTACAACTGGTCTTTCAAATTTGCAATTGGTCGCAAACCTTTGCGTTACGGAGCCTTGATTACCTGTCAGGAATTTCCCTTTACCCCCCGCTTATCCCCCTGTATCAGCTCCCTACTTCCCACGGCTTACCTTCCTGTTTTACCCTCTTGGACAATTCCTTACCTCTCTGGGATACCCTTCCGTCAACCACCTACCAATGTACATTTCCCTTTTCCCGAAACCAACCCTTCTGTATTACCCATTCTCTACAGTACCCATTTCGAAACAAACTACCTCTCTCGACCCATGACTGGCATTCAGTCTTCTTACTTCTTGATTTGCTCTCTTTAAACCTGTCCTCAACCCTCTTTATCCCTGTGCCCTCTTGCATGACTCCCCTCACCATCTCGCATCTGGGTTCACGTTACCGAAGCAATCATAGAAGGTGCCAAACACATTCTCCATATTCCTAATCAAAGATGGTGATGATAATTTCAGCTTGTTGCAAAAACAAGTGCTCAAAGAAATCATCTTCTTGGCAGTCCAATCAGCGTAAAAATGTCCCTCTACAAAGAGAGTAGAAAAGAACGTTTACAACAAAAGCATGGGTAATATATTGCCATCGTCTGTTGAAAAACCATTAGATTGAATTTATGGGTAAACACATAAATTTCTCCTTGGAATCTATATTTTGGCTGTGGAATTGTTTGTTTTAGTTATGCCAGACAAATTTGAAATGTATAACTCTCCATGTATATACCAAAGCGATGGAACTTACGTCACAAAAATACCGCACCTGGTTAAATCTGTACTTACTAATAGACTGAACATAAACACTATTCATCATTTTCTTCTTCATCATCATAAAACGTTTGGAAATTGATGTTTATCTACAAATATCTCCAAAACGGACAGATGCGTCCCAAATATATAGTATGCTTTAATGATATTACAAGTAATGTCTATATTAATGCCACAATCATAAATGTATAGATTCATGCTACAATCATAAATTGTACAAGATTCATACTACAATCATAAATTGTACAGATAAGTTGGCTCGATGCTACAAATTGTTGTGCAATTGAATTTACTCTCAATATGTTGATGTCATCATAATTATGTGACTGGTTATCGTGGTCTTGATTGGTTACACGACAAACAGAGAAGAATTTTTATGACGCCGTTATATTTGTTTAGCACCTGTAATTTCTTTGAATCAACAGATAATTTATAAATTCGGATACAAAGAAATACAATATTTTGTAGTACAAATAAATTGAATGCTCACTTCCCAGATCAATCCCTCCCTTTATAAAACTCTCCCAACTTCTTATTGTGAACATTAAAATCCAGATACATATAGCGTAAACTAATCCTATCTATGTAGCTTTCATAGACATGTGAGATTCGATCAACTGAGTACAGACATTTGCTCGCCCATTTTTGTCTCGAATTCTCCCAGCTGCAATGAATTATTCAGTAGCATCTTAAACGACGCAATTGTAAGCATCGCCTAGGGCAAGGCCTACTTACGGCAAGGTCCACACATGGGACCACGAGGTGAAATAATGGGCACAAGCTAGGCGTGTTATTCAATGCAAGCTGTTCAATTATTAAAAGGTGGACACGTTAGTCACTGTATATGAGCTTTAAATGCTACCAACGGTAAGTTCTGTTTCAACATCCCTTTCCAAACGGAAATAGGAAGTGGAACAACTTCATGACAAATTGTAAGAATATAATTCTTAGCGTATACTATCCTGAAGAAAAAAAACGACTCAAGGACTTAACGAAAAAGTCAATTATTCGTTAGCTTTATATCACAAATGTTTGTTTACAATCCCTTTCGTCTAATGGTGCAAATCAGACCGGACTATAGTGGAGGGGGATTTAAGGGGGTCTATCGGCTATTAACAAGTCTTTTCTTCCATTTTTTAAAATTTTATTTTGTTACTTTTTACTCCATTTGGCGCCCCCTTAAGTCAATTTGGCGCCCCCTTAAGTCATTTTCTACAAGCCCCCCCCCCCCCCCCCCCCCCCCCAGCGGAAGACATTGCATCAAAAACTATAGGTTGGTATGAGTGTTGGTCGAAAAGTCGTTGACTCCACCAACCTTACTCCAATTATTTGTTCAGTCTGGTCAAGGAGATGGTCAAGGTGATGGTTTGTAGTGTGCCTCAACCGTTGTCTGAGGTTTAAGTCAAGCCATACGCCAAAGAATTGACAAGTTAAGAGCTGTCATTCTTGTTACACTGCTGATTGGGTTTAAGGAGCCCCCTCTGGACTCTATGAAGAAATTATATCTTTACTGGTGTTGGTCTTAAGTTCCTTTCATCGTGATGACTGAGGTGTAAGTCAGCCCTAAAGGTTTGAGAAGCTAAGAACTGACATCCCTGTCACACTGCTAACTGGGTTGGACCCCCTATTGAAGAGACGTCGTCTTTGCTGGTGTTGGTTTGGAGTCTGTTTCAACCGTTGTTTCTGAGGTTTAATTCAAGCCCTAAGCCAAAAATTTATTTTTATTAAGAAAAAAAAAAAAAAGCTAGGAGCTCACATCCCTTTTACACTGCTGATTGGCTTTAAAAGGCCCCTTCTCGACTTTAAAGAGATGGCGTTTTTACTGGTCTTCGTTTAGAGTTTGTTTTATCGTTGTGACTGAGGTTTAATGCGTTGGTCACAACACGTCGTAAGTGCGACGTGCAACTCTTTACGACGTAGAGAGTTACACGTGTTGAAACCACCTCATAAGTCGAGCCCTTAGCCATGTTAGCTAAAGGCTTGACAAGCAAAGAGCTGAAATCCATGTCACAATTCTGATTTGGGTTTACGCAGCTCCTCTGAACTCTTTAAAGAAATGACGTCTTAGTTTGTTTTGGTTTGGAGTTTGTTTCATCCAAGTGACTGAGGTTCAAGTCAAGCCATAAGCCAAGGACTTGACAAGCTAAGAAGTGACATCCGGCCAAACTGGTGATTGGGTTTGCGGAGCCCCTCTGGACTCTTTAAAGAGATGACATCTTTACTGCTATCGAGCTGTCTCGATGAGGAAAATGGGTTCTAGGTGTCTGGGCTTGCATTTGAGGCCTCCGTCATACCGGTCAGACTAACTCCCCACCGACGCCAAACCTAAGGCGTGAGTTCTCTACTGTGAATGGCAACTTGGTGTTTATGTTGGCGTTCGGTTGCAGTAGGTTTACTAGTGTAACTGGGGTACTAATTTACTGCGAAGGTCGGGTTCACGACGGTGGATTTGAAGACGTTAACTATGTATAATAACAATTTCACGTCGGGAAATCGGTTTTCATACGGAGGTATCCACACTTCCAACTCCCCATAGAATCGTTCCGTAAAATCACATGGAGTGCTCAAAATGTATACCCGAGGAACAGTGGATTATATGTAACCAAAATATGAATAATATTGTAGCAGCGAATATAATTATAAAACGTTAAAACGACTTCTTTTGTCTGGAATAAAGAAAATGAAACGATTTGTATTAGAAATAGTGAGTGTATTGTTGCATCACCATTGTCATGATATAGCTCAGATGGCCATGTAGGTTGTGCAATAACCTCAAGAGTTGGTTGGCGCAAATTGCAACCTATTTCACGTCCTAGGCTATGTGCGGCAAGGCCAACTCTATATCCTTTATTCGTTACATCTATTTAACCGTCAATATTCCTTCAGAACCTGTCATGTCATCATCGCTCATTGAATGGGAAACAAAAGGTCGATGTGTACATCTAATCCTATCAAAAACCCATCCGTTTCTCTCCTGACGTCACTACCATGCTTTCCAGCACAGAAATTGGATTATCGGATGTCGTAATGTTTGCTGGTCTTATCATCTGGGATGTTGATTAGCAAATGTTATATAAGTAGAGGGAGCAGCGAATACGTTTGGCGGTCTTGGGGAAGACTTTTTTTTCTTCTTCTTCTTTTGGGTACAAGATCACAAAGTGCACAGTCGTAATTTTACCTCGCATAAACACAGTTTTTTGAAGTTTATTCCTGTATTGTTCTTTACGTACCTTTTCTTCGAAATCAAATCAAATATCATCAGATTTTATCTATGTATGTGAGATTATGTTAACATAACACTGCTGCCCCATTATGTAGAGGAAATGCATTTTATAAGCTTTAATTTGTCAGATTGACATGCTATTTCAAATTTGATGTTATCATATTATCTTCCCTGTAGATGGTAAATTGAGAAAGATACTTCAGAAATTTACCAAAATGTATCGAGGAAACAAAATGGGGTTTCCCCGGTAAAGATATTCTTGAGAATTGTTGAATTAATTTGCTCTTTTATTTAGAATTGGCATACCTCCGGGAAATGTAGGCAGTCAGTAAAATGTGGAGCACCTTTGCGAGGGGCCTAGCTGAATCATGTTTCTTATTCTTGATCTACTGGATCACAAAATAGACATTCCAGAGGCGCCACATAGAATCTTTAAATTTTAACAATTGTTAAGGAGAGAAAAAAACAAAGAAACGATTTACATCTTGGAATTGATTTATATTCGCATTAATTACTTGCCGTTAAAAAAAAATACTTTCGGAAAACCTACCTTCTGTATCAATTAAAGGACCGTCCTCTTAATCATTGAATTTAACATGATTTCATGTGATTTAAATAATTTAAATTCCGTGACTCACAACCTGATTTATATAAATACCTTTAATCTTTACGATTAAGAAAGGTTGTGATTTGCTAAGAGATAACATTGTAATTACAGAAAGAATATCATTCTCTTTCTGACTTTCTCAACGTGTTGTATTATTCAATAATGATAATGATAATGATATCTATATAGCGCCTATTAAAAATGTCTCTAAGCGCTTTACAATATACGGGATATACAGACATACTTGAGTAAATTCATTACTTCACTAAAGCCCCGTCTTAACAGACACTTTTTGACAATCTTACCCAGGTAACGTCCGGACGTTACCCTAGTAAGATTTCTATTAAGACGCTCTTACTAGGGTAACGTCCGGAGGTTCTCCAGGTAAGATTTTCCAGATTCTTACCCTAGTACGACTAGGGTAAAGTCGCGGTAACAACCCAGTTTTACCTGGACGTTGTCCGGACAATTGTTCTATAATGCTACAGTCACACAGACACTTACGTTGAGTTACGTCTAGTTGCATCCAAAAATCATTTTCTTTTCTTCGGATCCCGACGGATGCTTATCCGTCATAGTTAGCAGTAGAAATATTGATAATTTCGTTCATCAAGTAAAACAATGAAATACATAAGAAATGATAGAATAGAAGATGAAATAAGATTACAACAACACAAACGTATCTATACGTAAGTGTCTGTGTGGCTGTAGCATTAAGACGCTCTTGGGGTAATACTAGGGTAAGATCGACATTGCGTAATGATAGAAGAGAAGAAAAGAAAAGAAAAAGGACGGAACAAAGAAATACATGAGAATCGATACAAATGAGAAGATGAAAGAAAGACAAAACAAAGAAATACATAAGAAATAACAGAAGAGAAGAGGAAAGAAAGATAAAAACAAAGAAATACATATATAAGAAATAACGGAAGATAAGAGGAAAGAAAGATAGATAAACAAAGAAATGCAGAAGAAATAACGGAATAGAAGAGGAAAGAAAGATAGATTAAAAGTGAAATACGTATAAGAAATAATGGAGGTGAAAAAAAGAAAGATAAAATAAGCAAAATGAAGAAATACATACACCTATGTAAGAATATAATGATGGAAAAGAAAGGAAAAGAAACATAAAGAAATATAAAATAATAAAATACATGAGAAAACACAAGAGAACTCTTGTCATCGAGTCGATTCCACACGTTACTATGGAATCCTACCAGGGCAAGTTTTGAGAGAGCGTCTGTTAAGACGAGCTCATAGTCAGACCACCTGTGGTTTTAAGAAATGTTACCCTACTATTTCTACCCTGGCTTTCTCCGGACGTTGTCCCGACAAGGTCTATTAAAACGGGGCTTAACTTAAGTAACTTAACTGCTTAACTTAACTACCTGCTTATAGAACAACTAAACTATCGAAATTAACTACGGGCAAAATGCATACGAAAATAACCACATAGGTTGATAAATTTAGCATTGCTTATCTGATCAGGTTTCATTACTTTACACAGGAAAATGTAAACCTTCAGTGATGTTTTTATTCATCATTTTCTTAAAAGGGGTAACCAATTTATTTACTAACAATAATTATCCCTTTGTTTACAGTAGATATCATTATCACGAAGAGGAGGATGATCTCTCGGAGGTGACGTCAGACGAAGTACCCGAGCAGGTACGGCACTGGTTGACCTCGACGTTCAGTCGGCAGTCGACCAAGTCTAGACTAGGTGATGAGAAACCAAGGTTCAGAAGTATCGTCCAGGCCTTAAGAACGGGACTATTCATAGACCGGTAAGAACTTGGCTCAATTGGATAGAATTTAATTGATTTGATTATTTTATATTTCATACAGGAAGCAATATATGAACAAACTAATTCGGTGGTTACAACCGACCGTAAACAATGGGGCACGTGCTTGTTTTACCCGTAGGCCACTTTCTGTGATTCATACGGTAGTAAAGCCAGTGATAGTAATAATGATAATAATAATGATTATAATAATAATAATAATAATAATAATAATAATAATAATAACAATAATAATAGTAATAATAATGATTATAATAATAATGATAATGATAATAATAATAATAATAATAATAATAATAATAATAATAACAATAATAATAGTAATAATAATGATTATAATAATAATGATAATGATAATAATAATAATAATAATAATAATAACAATAATAATAGTAATAATAATGATTATAAGAATAATGATAATAATAATGATAATAATAATAATAATAATAATAATAGTAACAATAATAATAGTAATAATAATGATTATAATAATATGTTAATATAATAAAATAAATAATATATATAATGAATATAATAATATATAATAATTCAATATAATAATAATATAATACAATTATAATAAATATATAATTCATAATAATGAAATAATGGATTATAATAATATAAATAAAATAATATAGATAATAATGTTTAATAATAGATATAATAAAATATATAATAAAATTAATAATAATAATAATAATAATAAATAATGATATAATATATAATAATGATAATAATAATAATTAATAATAATTAATAATAATATTAATTAATAATTATAATAATATAATAATAATAATAATGAATAATGATATAATAATAACAATAATGAGTAATAATAATAGATTATAATTAATAATGATAATAATAGATAATAATAATTAATAATAATGAATAATAATAATAATAATAATATAATAATAATATATAATAATATAATTAATATTGGCATATTAATAGCAGATACCCAGTAATATAAATTAATATAAAATAATGATATAAATGTAATTAATAATTATTATTAGTTATATAATATAATTAATGATAATAATACTAATAATATGTAAATATGAATAATTAAAATTAATAAATTAATATTGGCTTGATGATAACAAGTACTAATGAAATAATAATATAAGAAATGTGAGTAATAATAATTTATATATAATAAAACAAATATAAAACATCTATCTGAAATATACTGCATAATATTCTCGCTTTACTCCGACCTTGCTAAAGACATTGATGTGCATGTAACATTACCAACTGACAGCAATGAGTGAGATTCTCAGGAGAATAAGAAATGACGCTAAATCGTACACAATCCCTTTAGAACTTTATTCTTAATCCATGACCTGTCGTCACAATCTACATTTGTGTCTGCTCAAGTGTCAATCGACACGTTTTTTTACCATATTCTAACATTCACACTCTTCTTCTTTTTGCACTTTAGAATGTTCGCGCGAGTTAAATCTGCAACAGCATAGGGAAAGACAGTCCCTACAGGCCGGTGACGCGTCTAACGAAGGAATGATGTCTTATTTCAAATGATTCAAGGTATGGTTCGTCAGCCTTTTCTGTGTCCGTTCCAACAACCATCATTTGACCACTCGGCGTTTTCAGGATTATCTCTAATAAAAAACTACTGACCATAATCCGGAAGAGGTTTGCGCTCATTGTGAGCTAGATTACTGTCTGTCCAATAAAATGGTCCCACTTGTATCGTCGTATCACCCCCCCGCTTTCATCTCTCTCTCTCTCTCTTCTCTCTCTCTCTCTATTTCACCCTCTTCTTCTCTCTCTTCTTCTTATCTCATTATCACTTACACACACACACACACACATTACTAGATTATATAAACTCAAAATACAAAATTATCCCTCGTGCAGATCTTTTTCACCTCGGCCTGCGGCCTCGGAGAAACAAATCTGCACTCGGGATAATTTTGTATTTGTGGTACTTATAATCCAGTATATTGCGCGATAGATTGTACGCTATTCTGTCTCGAGGGATTGAACTTTCCTAATTTTTGGTCATATTGGTTAGATTATGATTTGCTTGTGTTCATGAGTTTGATATTATCAATGCTATCGTTATGCATATTATATAAGATGGATACTTCATGTGATAATGTTGTTTAGTCCCAATCCAATACTAAATGAAGATGAGGACCTTGTATACATCTACTTACAAGTATGTTGTGTAAATTTGACCAAGTGATTCCAATCCTCCTTGCCCCCCCCCCTCTCTCTCTCTCTCTCTCTTTCTCTTTCTCTTATATTCATCTCATTTAGCCGATCTCTTTCTCAAATTTTCGTTTTCCAATAAATATTAATAAGTTTAACTACGTATTTCAGAAGACTAAATAGGTAAATTTAAGGCAATGTAACCAGTTATGTTACACTGTAAAAAAAAAAAATACAGACAAAATACAGCAAAGTGATGTCAGCAGAGTCGCCATACTGAAATGTAATTTAAAATACAGTTTTGCTGTTAATTTCTCCCTTAAGAATAATGTTGAGAAGGAAAAATATCATTAGAGTTTTATAGCATACGTATTTGGTTAAAACGGAACAAAATGTGTTACTCCTGATGCATATTTTTTTTATTTCTCACGTAATTATTTGCAGGAGAAACTTACAACAAAACTGTTTTTTTAATTACATTTTTTATGGCGACTCTGCTGACAGCAGATTTCCTGTAAAAATACATATATTTTTTACAGTGTACACTGTAAAAAAAATAATACAGCAAAGTGATGTCAGCAGAGTCGCCATACGAAAATGTGATTTGAAATAACAGTTTTGCTGTAAATTTCTCCTCTAATAATTAATGAAAGAGAAGGAAAAAAAATCATTAGAGTTCTATAGCTTACATATTTGGTTAAAACGGGAAAAATGTGTTACTCCTGATGTATATTTTGTATTTCTCACGTAATTAGCAGGAGAAATTTACAATAAAACTGTTTTTTTTTTAATTACATTTTTTATGGCGACTCTGCTGACAGCAGATTTGCTGTAAAAATACAAACATTTTTACAGTGTATGCTTGAGAGTATTAAGTCTTAACGATTAGTTAATTAATATTTAGCTCATTTATTTACAAAATATTGATACCCGAAATCTCCTTCCTTATTTTACTTCTTTTTTCCTTTCTTTTGTTTGTATTTTATATCTCCTTCCTTTCAAAATATCACTATTGGTCACATCTCCGCCGATACACTCTCTAATTTCTCCAAATAAGGCTTAAAATCCCTGGTTTCCCGATCATAAACCCCAGTGTGATTTTGTGTATATCTGGGTGTGTATACAGTAAGCCTAATCGAGTACGCGGTGGCGTTTCCTAGCTGTATACGACCGTGCATTATGCATTTCCATTCCAAACTATACACCCCTGCAGCGTTTGTTACCAAAATTAGCCACTAGTTTGGCCACTCAGACCATTTGGAATGAATTCTTTTATCAACAAACCACTTACACCTGAATTAATTTACACATAGTATCCGTTTGCGTTGAAAACCACCTACCCACGATCCGGTAACTAGGTTTTCATGGTTATGGTGATACTCGATCTGAATTACAATCCTGTATGTTTGATGTGGTGATGACACTGCCTGTTGAGGCCTACCTGTAGATATATATATATATGTATGTATATATATATATATATATTATTCATATATATATATTTATATAATAAAATATATATAATAATATATTGCGATTTTTGTTTAGATCTGTCTACTTAAATATATGGAGTATATTGTTTATAAATGTAACTAGAGGTTCTGATTTGGAGGGAGTTTACATCCGATGATATTTAATGTAAATTATTCAATATCCGTTAATTGAACCCACAGATTTTCACCCTTACTTTTGTATAAAGGAACATGTAGTTTATTTCAGTTATCCTTGTCATGCTTTTTCATTTCTTTTAAATCAAGTAATTTCAATCTTTTAATCTTTCAATCTTTTCAAAATATTCAATACATAATGTGCCTCAATTTTTTTTTTTTTTTTTTTTTTTTTTTTAATTATTATTTATTTCATTTTGATCTGAAAAATGGCATACAGAATATTTACAGAATATACTTAAAACATAAATTTTCGGTTTTTCTTAAATTCGATGATGCGGGACGGGTAAGACGTGTATGTATAATCTTCACTGTTGAAACTTCGCCAATGATAAACATGTAATATAGTATAATTTTCTTCTAAGTCATGTGGCGTAGCAACCACTTGACGGGAGTAAATAGTACGATTTTTCGATTCCCCCATCACGCCCCTAAAACAATGCTGAATGGACCCACCGTGACATGGAAGCATAAACCCCCACATCGCATGTGTGTTTTATGGCCGCATATTTGTTGATAGAGGGCGGGAAAGCAGGAATTTAATCGGCATGTACCGCAAGTACCCTTTTCCTTCAGGACGACGAGACAGCCTCACTTTAAACACATAAATTTCTTCTCATTATCAGTATAAGGAAAATGGTCATTTTGTTAAGGAGCGTTACCTGAACTTTTGGATTTGCTATGAATATGTTTAAATTCTTTAAATATAGCCATATATGGTATGTCTTTTATGCCCCCCCCACCCATCTTTATCTTCTTTCCTTTATTTTTTCTCTTATATTTTCCAAACTGTCTATAATAATTATCTTTTTTAGTTGTTATGTGCTATGTAGTACTAAGAGAACTAATGAGTATCATTCAATAATAAATGTAAAGTGAGAATAGCCCTGCGAGAATTACCGCACAGCGTTTTTTTAATCTGCATGTGATTTCACTCGTTTCTGTTTTTCTTTATTGATTAATGTACACCAACTCAAAATTCATCTTTTTTCACGCTTTTCATATAAGCCTACGTGAATGATGATTCAGAGGTATTGGCAATAAAATGACGTGTTTTCTTTTTTTTTCTTCTTCTTTTCTTCTTTGTTAATGCGGGGAACGGAACATTCCCTGTCTTCTTTTACCCTCAATTATGAGGAATATGATCTCCCTTTTTTTTTATCAATAAGGGACCTATATGCAAATTGGCTCCGTTGATTAGAAAAATGCAATTAATTTAAAGTATTTATTTTACCTCTAATTCAACCTTATTACTATTAGTAATTTTGAAGCGATTTGTATTGTAACGTTCTTTCTGAGTTCCATAGACCTACTGATTAATAATTTTAGCGCGAATACTTTGTGTTATTTAAAAAGCACAAGGAGCAGTCTCCATGTAAAGGGTAGCCTCCAGTAGACGAACAGAAGAAAAAAATCATCGCTCCTATCCAATATCTGAAATTTCATCTGAGCGTACTGGCGTTATTATTCAATCAAAGTGGCATTTAAGGTTTGCGCCTAAAGGCCTCGCCTTTCCACCCTCCGCTCAGAGGCCCCCCAAAACAAATTTTATTTCAACACTTCTCCTGACCCTCTGGAAATAGCTGCTGGTAAAATTAGGCTTACTTAGGAAGGGAAGGACAGTCTTCCCTCAGAAAGTAAATATTGATGAGCTAATTGATCGAATCAACCTACCCATTTAAGGTCTCACGTCATTTATTCTTCCCAGCCCAAATTCCTGTTCCTGGTCTTATAACGAAAGTTGCGTGTTAAAGCGAAGGTATTATCGGTGTTTATCTGCCAATCACTATTACCCTATCGTCTTCCGTTTAAAAACACCTAAATATAAACATATAACATCAAGTGTTTTTCAAAAATAAGAATAATATTAAAACCTAAAAAGGAAAACATAAACAATTTCAGGTAAATTTCTTAGTCAAACTCATAACCTACTTCAACTTGAAGCGATTTATGCTAAGAATTTTCTTTTAACGCAGTAATTGATGAGCGCTACAAATTAAGCCTGAAAATAGTGTGTACTAGGTAATGCGTCAGATTCGATTTATAATATTGATTGGTTGGTTTGACTAAGGAGCCGATTTATTATGAAATACGACTCAGATATGCTGCGTTAATAAAACGTTAACACACAGCGATACAAATATCGTCCAATAGTCATACCTGGCTTATACTGTAAAAAATCATCATTTGTTACAGTTCACCTTGAACTGCAAATATTATTTCATCATGCCAAATAATAATCTTTACGTATGAAATATCGTCGGGGTTTTTTTCCAGCTGCATTGGATATGAAAAAAAGTTCGAAAGGCGAAAAAAAAAAATTGACGCTGTCTCAGTCATTGTTACGATTCTTTTCCGCCTCTTACTTCATGAAAAGATATGATGTTACATAGGATATTGAAGAGCAGAGAAATTATTAATTTTGTTTCCAGGGGTTTTTTATTTATGATGTTGCTGCGTCATTAATCATTCTTCTGCTGTTTGAAAACAGGTAAACCAAAGATTTAATAATACGCGTTCGGTGTATGGCGGGGAGTTATTATTGACGTTAAGAACCGCGCACTCGGTCGGGAGCCGAACGACGTGGGATCGCTATATATATATATATAGGTTTTAAACACGCATAATAATTAAACCCAAAGGGCATACAACTTAAAAAACAAAACCAAACCAAACCAAACCAAAACCAAAAACGGCATCTTTTAAGGTATTTGATTTCTTTTTTCTTCTTCTTCTTTTTGAGTCCCATCAGCTATTTTTTCAAATAGGTATCGTTCAACCGATATTAAAGTAATCATAAAACTGTTTTCAAAGTGACGAAGTTTTTACTGTCCTTTTCTTTTCACAGATAACTGTCACAACAAATCGACGCTGATTTCAAAAAGAGAAGAAAAAAAAAATCGTTTGTAGAAAGGAAGCTCGTGATATGTAAAAACCAGATGTTTGAATTGTCTGTGTTTTGTTATCTACCTAAATCATCACACTTACCTTTTTGTGTCGATATCCTTTCACGCGGTCCATCAAACACTGGTTAGACAATTCTCGTCATCAAATATTCATTGGTTAGCCGACAAAGTGAGATGTATACCTACGTGTACTTTCAACACGCTTTTATACGGCTCCATAGAATGATGACAAATATGTGAGATAAAAAAGACGCGGGAGGCAGACGGCATAAAATGGTGGTGTGATGTAGCCATGGTTACCAAAAATGCTGGTAGATTTTAACCGCAAAAACACCTGTATCGGGTAATGCATCATCACCGTGAGTGTCAGAAGACCAGGAAATATTCATATTTGCACAATGAAATAGCTCCAAAACACCACATGCCATAGCAGTCGGATATACCACCTTATCTATCTCATTATACATTATACCTCACTGATGTGTCGGGACTTTATAATGATTATATTCATATTATCTATGAGGTGTACGTTGAGATGATGATTTATAGATGAGCTGACTTGTAAAACAACTTCATTTTACACAAAGTCATTTTTGCTTTGGCGCCATGTGTTTTGTTTCATTTTTACTATCAACGCCTTTCTCTTCTACAGACTCCTTATTTATATCGTAATTATTAAACGCTTCAGCTTCATAGTACTTTTTTTTTTTGTATTGATTTTGTCTGTCATGTGGTATCTACGTTGCAATCAATGTAATGGTATGTTTGTTTCAAGAGTATTCTGGGGGGTTTTTACAGGATGACACGACGCAAAATATATTTCTTTTTCAGTAGATCTGTAATTTCAAAACCTATTGTAAACATTTTTCACTTGTTGCAAACAACGTACAAATAAACATAACTATTAGCTAAAGGCCTAAATGCGATTCGCTACATTTACTTTTCACTTCGACTTGGCTTGCATTTATCAAAATGGAAATAGGATTATACACTCTTTTTAATGATTTCTGCTGTCCCTATTTGATTTCCGGTGATTAGCGATGTTGAATGATATTCCACAATGCGGTATATTTCATATAGAAATTAATATATTAAAACAAAATCGGGAATTGATTAGTATTTAACCACAAGCCATACAAGTTACTAATTAAATCTAATCTAATAAACAAACTTCAGATTGAATCTGACAATTTTACCACCTCAAAAGATAGCGAACGTCGTTATACAAGACACGTTCAAATGTGGCAAATGAATGGGGGCACAGACATGACAGAGGAAACGAAATGAAAGAAGGGAAGGGAATATTCAATAAGAGATACAGCGAAACCATTCTATCTAAATTTACATGATATTGAGAAAAATCTCGTGAATCTGCACGCCACTAATGTGGTTTGGTTCGATATGATGAGTGAATAGTACCCCCTTCGTAGAGTAGAAAACGTGCCTATAAACAGCTACCAGATCAATAGTGGAAAAGACGGTCGATATCTTGCACCAGGAGCCATGTTTCTTCTTTCTCCTTATCGGGGGTGTCTTAAGAGAGGGGTGATGGGATAGGGGTATGCTCTATCTCTCTCTCTCTCTCTCTCTCTCTCTCTCTCTCTCTCTCTCTCTCTCTTCTCCTCTTTCTCTATCTTATTTCTCTCTCTCTCTCTCTTTCTCGTTCATATTTAAACACTTGCGTAACAACATTACTGTCATTGATGTCATTGTCATCATAAATATTGTCATCATCACCTCATCATTATCATTACCACCATCACCATCGTCATCATCATAACGATAATCATTACTACCGTATAAGTCCAAATCGTCTTCGTAAATCCCTATAATCCTCCACATCATCCGTATTCCCCATACCTTTTTTCTCATACACTGCACGTGCAACATTAGTTCTGCATTATTTGAAAGCACAGCGCATGTCTTTATTTAGTGTTATTATTATCATTATTATCATTATTACTATTATTATTGTCATTTTTATACAAGACCTTGGTCGACATGGCATATCTCTCTCAAGATTTAATTAAAGTGACTCCCAAATGTACCTCTAAGTCAAAAGATGTTGTCATTATTATTCTTATGTCGTCGTGTTTTTAACACGGGGAAAACCTTTGTGACAGTAGCGAGTCTAAGCAATTTGATTTGTTTTTGTTCGCATCTGTTATTGTCAATATCGACAAAATTTAATGATGATTTTTCTCTTTTGATTAACATGAGGGACATCAGTCATGTTATTGCTGTTAAAAATAGCATTTAGCCCTTTTGGGGTGTATAAATACAGGAAAGATGAAAAGTGGATATTAATAATAAAAGAGTTAAAGAGAGATATGCGTGGATTTTTGAGAATGACATCCAGGGCGATTACACACAAACTAGACTTTTATTCCATGTCTTGCTTCATATTTATTTAAAGAATTCCAATTTTAGTATTTAATCATTACCGTTTTGTTTGTTTGTTTGTTGTTTTTTATGCAAATTTACAAATAAGGTTTCAAGAAAAGCCAGGCATTTCACTGTTTTAACGATAAATTTGTTCAATAGATCTCTATATTTTTAATTCCATTAGTTGCGTGTTGTAGCTATCTAACAAAGATGTGAAATCACTAAGATAATGTATTTATTGTCGTTTCAAGTATATGAGGCTTGAAGCGTGCGAGGAGAGGAATTCATACGAAAGCCAGTATATTTTCTAAGCTCGATGTTGGAAAAAAAAAAATTTAATGTGTTTAATTTCCTTAATTTTAGTAATCTTCTAAAGATGTTGAACTCTTAATTCGATGACAAGAAAGAGAAAAATATTTGTTAGGATTAATGATATTAAAGTATTTTAATCAAAGTAAGACATTGGTACGTAATGTCACCCTATCTCTTACACACATACACATACTCAAACACACACACACACACACCCACATACGCACCCTTTCACAGTAACACACTTTGATACTTCTATCACGCATACAGCTTATACACAAAACTACATCATTTTAGCCATATCATTAAGATTGAACACGGTTATATCTTTTATTTTATTTTCATTTCTTTCTTTTTTCCTTTTTTTCGTTTTTTTTTTTTTTTTTCGTTTTTTTTTTGTTGTTGTTGTGTGTGTATACTTTTATTCAGCCTTTCAATGTTTGTATTTTTCTGATGATTTTGATTTTTGATGTTCCTCTCTTCTGATCACTTTTCCCAGTTTAACTTCGTGTAACAAGTACCATAATCGTTTGCTTCAGAGTAGAATGTTAGCTTAATGACCTTCCGTGATAAGTGCATACGTTTAATAAGCCTCTATTAAAATAAGATGGTCGCAGTTTTCAATAGCTGATGACGTAACCACCACTTAATAAAAAAACAAGTGGTTTTAATGACCGAATGACATACACACACAAACACGCAAGCAATCGTTGTAGAGTTAAGATTTGTGGGTCACAGACCGAGCTTATGACCTTGTCGTCCTAGCTTTAGGTAATTGCCTCCAGTCGCAGACAAAATTAATCATTGAAATCCAGACAACACAATCTCTAAAGGAAAGAGCTTGGAATAACAATCGCAATTAATATGATGCGAGTGATAGCACATTGTTGAATGTTCTCGGGTATTCAGGCTAGTCTGCAAGCACAGACTCAATTTGACACTTAACCAATTTCAGTCTAGAGTGGAGACTAGCCTCCAAACTCACTGTCTGTGTTGGGAGAAGCTACAGTACACGGGTGAATCTAGTTCTTAACTGCAGACCCTAGTAAGCGAACAACATGGGTTTGTGCCTGCAAACTATATTCAGGCTGCGTTCAGTCCTCCTCTCTGTATTTGTATAAGCGCATATTCCACGGAGGAGTGATAATAATTGATCATCGACAAAAAAAAAATTGATTTAATTTATCTTTATTTTTGATATCCATTTAAATATAATTTTCCTTTGTTTTATTTCATTACTTAGGCCTATAATCATGATAATAGAGCGAGAAAGTAGTGAAAAGCGTATAATGTGGAATTTTTAACAAACATTGTTTGGATTACAATTGAGGCTTGCTTTACCCATCCTTTTTTAAACAAATATAAACAAATATGTATTTATACTCATACAGATCACTTTACAACATACAATGATCTATTTTCTTTGCCCTTTGAGTTTCTGATAATCTTATTCCCTGCTACATTTATCTCTCTCTCTCTCCCTTTCCTCTAATTTATACCTTGGTTAACCATCTCTTCATTTTTCTCAAATAGCAAAACCCCTTCTTTCACTATTACCCCCTTGTCTCCCCCTCTCTCTCTCTTCTTCTGCCTCTGATTCATGACCTATATTTTAATTTCTGTCTCTCTGACATTCTGTCCAGCTTTCAACTTTTTTTATCCACTCTCTCTCTCTTCTTATTAATAGTTTTATATGCCTTATTTGTTTTACCCCTCATTCCACATTTTCTCTCCCTCACACACACACCTTCTCTCTCTCTCTCTCTCTCTCTCTCTCTCTCTCTCTCTCTCCCTCTCCCTCTCTCTCTCTCTCTCTCTCTCTCACTCTCTTTCTCTCTCTCTCTCTCTCTCTCTCCGGCGCTTTCGGAAAACCACGCTCGCTGCACTTATGTTTTAGCAATTTGGCACAAGTGGCTATATCGATATTTATCTTCAATATTTATCACATCGTTCCAGATTGCACCTGGTGCTTCTGCACTCTGTATCTACCCCCTCCCACACCCAAGGACCCCAACCCTGTGCCCCATCCCTGTACCCCACCCATCCCCTCTACCACAAAGATATAGATAGCATTGATGTGTTTGTGCCGAACTCCACCCTGTGCTTCACACCCCACCCCTTAACTTTATTCTCACTGTCTTGCAGTTTGTACATTATGCTCCTACACTATGAATCTAAGTGAGGACATGCACTTCAACCCCGCCATGCCCTCTTCCACACCCTACTCTCATTTTCAAGTTATTTAATGAAGGGTGGTATCACATACTCTATCGAAAACTGCAATTACGTTTAGAAAGTAAAATTTAATAAGACAAGGCAACCACCAATGTCAACAGTTCGAATATGTTCCATTTCTCGGTGACAAAAATACTTTATACTCCAAAATACTTAATATCCCTCACTTGATGCGTAGTAGCTTTTGTGGTTGCTATTATTTTTTATTATTCCATTCTATATAACTTTGCATTTTTAATGAAAATGTATTACGTGGTTGCATAAGGCAGTGGCGGATACGGGATTTCAGGATAGGGGGCGCCGCCGAAATTTTCGAATTTTAACATGTACGGTCAATGAGCGGTTTTCAAATTATAGGGGGGGCGTCCCCTACGCCCCGCCTCGATCCGCCACTTCATAAAGTCCTCAAAATAAGTATAATAAAACCTAGGTTTTGATTCCACTGTAAAAGTAACACAAGTTTAAATAAAGGCGTGATCTGTATTGTACGGTTCCAAAATGTTTCAGTGGTTGTTGTTGTTGTTGCTGCTGCTGTTGTTGTTGTTGTTGTTGTTGTTGTTGGTTTTGCATGTTACCCATAGATTTTAATAAGTTTATAATTTTGAAGTTTAAGTAAAATGGCATACTTGGGTATTGATCGAGAACATAGCGGGTATTCCAGAAGGCGTATCTTTGAAATATTAAGGGAAATATATTAGCGCAATTTAATGTTCTTAAAATCGGAAATTCTTATCTTTTATTATGTTGGATATCGTTGCGGATTCTTTAAAGATATATTGTTAACGAAACTATAAATATTCTAACTTTTATCATGAAATGTGTCATTGCCTATTCGGAAGGATATTCATCTTGGTGTGAGAGAAGCATTTAGGATGTGATCAAAAACAACCACCTGCTTCGATATCATACGTGTCATGCTGTGCATCTCTAACAAACTCCGTTTCCATTGACACTCTTTTTCGTATAAGCTGTTCATGATATTAAAGTTAGGCGACTCAAGCTTTGGCGCTGCTTTCGAAGGAACGTGGCGCACTGCGGGGAAAACAGTTGAATATCATTGTTCTATGTGGACCTTCTAATTGGCATCGAATGTATTTTTACGCCAATCAACCAGAGTTCGTTTAGGTTCCATGTCTCCTGGTAGCCTTTTTTATTATTTGATCTATGTTAATCATAGTTCACAACAAATCATACCATGTTCGCATTGCTCATAAACATTTCATTTGGATAATTAAGCCGTATTAATAAAATATGAAAGTGGCACAATTACCAACACACTAGCTACACAATGTTGCATTCTTAAACCCCTTAGAGAAACATACCGACCCTTGACGTCCAGTGGTAACGTGTTTTCAACAGCAAGAAAGGAAATCCTCCTAGATTTGACAGAGCCCATCCCGGACTGATCGGAAGTTCGTGAACTATAATGTTGAAATACTTTATGGAAAAGCACTAAATTATTGAAGAACTTGATCGCACTGCCTCCGTATAGCACAGGACAAGAGGGAGTGGTAAACGGTTGGTCTATGCAGATAGTTCTGAATAATTTATTAAACTAGGTTCATACGCCGTCTATAAAACAAGAGTTAAGGGGTTGAGGGACATTTGAATCTAGCTAGGAGGCAACTGAAATATAAAAAATGTCCACGCAATTATAAAGTATGGCCTATCAGTTAAAATATGTGCCATTATATTGGTATAATGGTATTTTCACGGGATATAAATGTATGGGATGAAGTGTACCTCACTAAATTTTTACCAAAGTGAGGGTTGGAAATTACTTGCATCGACCCCGTCATTTAATTGTTTTCTTTAAATTCACGCAAAGTAAAAGAATCAATAAACTGAGAACGCAAAGATCTATTTTCAATGCATTAATGAGTGTTCAGTCACTACTTTTAACTCTTTTTTACCCTAACGTTTTTTGTTTAACCCTGATAATTCATTTTTGAGTCTGTATCTTGTTTCTTATTTCAGACAATCGACGATTATTCATTCGACATATTTGCACTGGACACAGAGAGCGATGGCCACGCCCTGAAATGCCTAGCAACGGAGGTTTTATCGCGCTATGATCTCCAAACTAAATTCAAGGTAAGAGAACATTAAAGATTATGGCCCGAATTCTCAAAGGTGTCGTAAGTTAAGCCATAGCTTAAATCTGCGGTTTAACTATGAATAGCAAATTGTGACACATCTCGAGCAGTAGATGTTCCATCTATCAGAATTTTTGGTACTGAAACTTTTAAAAAGTGCCTGGGAATGATACGTACAACAGTTTTTCTAACCATTAAAGCATGATTCAAGAATCAAGTAAAGGTTAAGGAACACAAAAAAGTAGACAGATTGTGTCACATTTTGCTACCCATAGTTAAACCACAGATTTAAGCTATGCTTTAATTTAGGATCCCTTTGTGAATACGGGTCTTTGAGTCTTGCCAAAGGTTACTGCATGAGCACCAGGTTATTTAAAGAGACTCGTCAAAATTATACCAAGTTTTGCTGAAGCAAAGGCTTTTATGGTTTTTAAGGTTATGACTTTTTCATTTATGTGATGCTCTTTTTATATAACATCTGGGTAACATTATGCAAAATGAATAGTAAACAAAATTCACGGTGTCTTCTGTATCCATTTTGTCTACTTTGCATATA